>OZ007592.1:185641423-186841423 GCA_963931845.1 Maratus michaelseni | reverse complement strand
ATCCCAAGGTGCTCAGAAGTTTGACTATATTTGAATAGTAAAGAATATAGATTTGTTCATTTTTTTATATAAAACAGAAGAATGGTATTAGAGTTACAATTGTTGATTAATTTTCATAGTGGCATTGAAACATGATTTATTTTCTTTACATTGCGGGTTGCCGGAAATTATTTTTGCGGGTTCGGGTCGTGTTGCCGGAAATTATTTTTCGGGTTCAGGTCGGGTTACGGGTTGACTGAAAATGAAATTTGCAGGTTCAGGTCGGGTACAAACCGACCCGCGCAGGACTCTAGTAGCGCTTAAGGTGGTTCTCAAATTCCTTGCTCAACAACGTGAAACTTTCTGATACATTATCTGCGTCATTTTTAAACACAAAGGCATAAAATTAACAGGTCTGACTATTGAACCGATTTGGAATCGAAATGAGTTTTTCATTTTTTGATAAATAAATATCGGGTTATAAGCGATTCGAGTTACGTTTTTTTCCCTTTCCTCTGCTGCGGCGTCGGAAATTCGGTTGAAAACGCCAACTTTGACAATTTTTTTTGAAAAATCTTCTGTCTTTACCAAAAAATAAAATAAAATAAAGAATAGGGGAAAACGTCTTTCGGTAACAAAGTTTCTGTATAAGAACACCTGCATTTTCATGCGTTTCTGAACAAAAATGAATTAAACAATGTGTCATAAAGAAGCCAGTTTGGATTTGAGAACTAACTTTAGAGCGGATAGCCCTTGATAAATTTGAATATACATTATTTTTTAAAAATAGGGCTAAATAGTCCTATTTCTTTACAATTTAAATATAGTTCTGAAAGCAATTTAAAAATTGAACAAGATCATATAGACTTGCATAAGTTAAATCCTAGCTTTTCTTTTCCTTTCTATCTCTTTTTGTTTGTTTCCCTTTGAAAACCCGAATTTCAAACATACTGGGCTTTAGATTCATTCTGGAGACAAATATAAAGATATTTCATTAAAACACCAAGCTAACCAATATCAAATCAAATATAAAACAAATCAATTATTTTAGCGATAAAAAACCTGGTGCAGCTAAAGTAAAAATAAATAGCCATAAAAATAAAATTAAGCATTCTTAGGCATTTTTTAAAATGATATATTTTATTTCCAACCACCCTTGTTTTATCTATTGGTATCTTCAAAAGGAAATATGCAGTAAATTAATTTGTATGCATACATTGGTCAAATATTTCACAACGATCAAAAGACGTATTAATAAAATAATTTTTTGCAATAATAAACAGTTCGATAAGAATATTTTCTGAACCAGAGGGATCTTAATTCGAAAATACTCTTTTTAATGATTTATGAATTTTAGTGAATAATGATTTAGATATTTGATGCGAGATGCGATTCAGTAATTAATATTAATAAAGAAAATGCTGACTCACCTATATGTTCAACTTTAAGTTGTAAGCAGATGATTTTGATACTGATAATTTCTTATTAATTGGACAAAGTTTACATGTTACACAGAATAATTACCACTTTCTTCTTGTTCTATAACTTCAAAATATTCATTATATGCCGACCAGGGCAGTTCTATACTATTTTTGTCTGTAAAGGCATCCCCACATTAAATACAAGATCTAATAATGAGTAAGAAGACAAAGGGTTGCCAGCAAGAAAATAAATTTTTTTGATGAGTGAGTATTTTGCGGTTTTATCAGCAAATACGGGCATGCTGACACTTTACATTTCAGCTGCTAGTTTGTTTGAAGGCAGAAATCATTCCTTCCTAGTGCACTTTTAATAATAAAATGGTGTACTTGTTCTTTTTTTGTGCTTTTCCGAATATATATATATATTTTTAATTAGACTTCTAACAATTTTAAACTGGCAGGAAGCGAGCAGAAATTTTGTTCGAAGGGGAATATTTTAGATGATTGATTATTTATTTAATGTTACCAGACAGCAAAGAATACGAACTTAAAAAAAAAAGAAGAGTTTTAAATTTTGTATATGGGGAGGGGGGGGAGATTTTACGGGAAGGGGGATAATTTATAATACTGATTATTTATCGTCACTACAGAGCACTATTTAGGGCAGAAGATTTTTTTTTTATATAAAAATAAAAACAACTTAAAAATTTTAGATTTATTTGTATGCTGGGGGGGGGGAGTAAATTATGGGAAGTTAGAGGACAATTTAGATAGTTACTTATATACTATTATTAGGCAGAAACAAATGCGGCCATTTTTTTTAAATAAAGAGTTTTAAATATTTGAAATTGTATACTGGAGGAGGAGCAAAAAGGGAAGCGTAAATTTTGAGGACAAGGAAATAATTTTTATTTATTGTCATTAGACAAATGGAGTGAAAGATTTTATTTTTGTATAAAAATAAAGATTTAAAAATATTTTAAACTCCTTTGTATGCTACTAGGGGGAAGCGTGAATTTGAGAGATTAGGGATAATTTAGAGGATTTATGTTTAGATAAATCCGTTCTTATTCTTTTTTTTTAATAAGGATTTTACATTTCTTTGCTTGCTGGGGGTGGGAGGCAAAAGGTAGAAGAAATTAGTCAGATAAAGACTTAACATAGCCAGACGACTATATTTTGGTAAAAAAAAATCGTAGTCGTATAAAAATACATTATAATGAGAAGATTTCTATGTATTTAAATAACAGTACATGAAGTTTCTGACACCCTAAACTGTGAAAATGACAGTTAATTTGTGAGAGGGCCCGTCGTCTATGGAGAAATATATGACACTGCAAATGAGATTTGTCGCTGACGTTCGCAAATTGTTGCAGAGAACATATTTCGCACAAAAGAAACGAGTTATAATCATGTGATTTAAAGATTGGGACCTTTTTTCCTCCCTCCGAAAGTAGCGTCAAAAGTAGCGTCGATGTTCGCTACAAACTTCTGATATTTTGTATCGCGCTACTCGCTACACTACACTTTTTTAATGTAGCGCACTACACTACAAACTACTGGAAAAAGTAGCGGCTACTGTAGTTTCGCTACTTGTAGCGTGCTACTTCCGAGCCCTGCCTACAATCAAAGAAAACTTGTTAGAAATTATTAAGTACTTTTGCAATAATCACTTTGCAAATGCATTATATAGATCACATACAAATGCTTTGAAATTAGTTCTCGACTTCCAAAACGTGATGGAATTCAACGAAAGATGTACTACTCCAAGTTTACATTAAAAGTTGAGCTATACTTAAACATTTACAAAGAAAACAGAAAGAAAATCGACACAAACATTAAAGCACTTTCTGTGCAATTTTGTTTTGAAAAGAAATGTTGCAGAAATGTTTGAACAACTGGAACCCATTGCAAATGCCCTTGACAAAATTCAAGAAGATAACTGCAGTTTTTCTGATGTTGTGTATGTTTGGAAAGATCTTGGAAAAAATTGGAAAAAAAAAAGAGACAATAAAGTAGTGCTGAAGTGCCTTGATAGTCAATATAAAATGGCTTTAACTGCTATACATTTTCTTGCATATATGCTGCATCCAAAACAAATAGAAGGTTAAGAGCTGTCTCAACAAGAACAAAACGATGCTTTTGATTTTGCAAAGCAAAGGTATCCATTAAATTCACTGGTACCGTTGATTATTAAATTCAATGTGTTATGATACAAAACATTTCCTTAGTTAAATTATTCATTTACTATTGTACTCTGTTAAAATTAATTAATATCATTATTTAACCGTCAATCAAAATTTTTTCAATCTTCAAAATTTATCTTTAAAGTATATTTGTTTATTTCAAATTAAATTACCTTTCAAAATTAAAATACTTTTTATCCCATTAATAATTATTCTAAATTAAACAAAAATCATTCCTTTTACGTCTTGAGACAAGAAGTTGTGCATATTATAGAGTTTTGTGACATTTATATAGTATAGATGACATTTCTCATAACATTAAACTTACTTTGTAAACATGGTCAAATATCTCTGAAGCATAGCAATATACAGTAGAGCAGAGTTTCCCCTAGGTTTAAAAAGGGGCTGGGTGCTGCTGGTGAGAAAAGGGCACTTTTTTATTCTTAAAGGTACTTTTTTTTATTCTTAAGTGCACTTTTTGGATTCTCAAGGGCACTTTTCAGATTCTTAAGGACACTTTTTTTAATTGTTAAAGGTATTCTTTTGGTTTTTAATGCCACTTTTGATATTTGAAAGTCAGGGCACTCTTTTTAAGACAACATTGAGTCAGTTTTTACTATGAAAGCAAATTTTTTTATGCAAAATGGAGAAAGGGCACTTCTTTTAGTGAGGGGCAAGAAGGGTGCTAATTATTTTACAGAAGGGGGCAAGAAGGGTGCTAATTCTTTTTATGAGGGGCAAGAAGGGTGCTATTTTGTAAATCAAAGGGCAGGCAGGGTGCAGCACCCTTCTGAAACTGTCTGGGGGAAACTCTGCTGTAGAGGATATTTATATTGCATTCCTTGGGACCAGAAGTCGTGCAGATTATAAATTTTTCATAATATAGATCATTTTACACATTGTTAAATTTACTTTATAAACAGTTTCAAATATGCCTGGACCAAATCATTATACTACTCATTTTAAAATATTTTTATTGTAATAATAGCGAGCCGTTTTTTCATTAAGAAGCTCTGAATTAAGGAAATAAAGATGAAATATTTCAAATTTAGTTCTCTGGAGTAGCATTTTTTTTTTTTTTTTCAAAATGTGGAATGCAGGTGATTTTTAACTGCAAATTTCATTGTTTACACATGAGAAGTTGTGTATTATATAGATAATTATGTTATAAAGATGTTATACTGTATTAATAAAATGTCATTAATCTTTGCTGACTAATGGAAATTTTTGGATTTGTATTAACCTAAATGATTATTACAATTTTCATAGGTGATGGAGTACATGATTGGTGGGGATGTAAAATCACTTCTTCATATATATGGCTTTTTTGATGAAGAAATGGCAGTGTTCTATGCTGCTGAAGCTGCTCAAGCTTTAGAATATCTACATCTGCATAATATTGTTCATAGGTAATATTTTGTTTGTCATCATTGCAACTTTGACTGTTAAACAATAGTTTACTTTGAAAACATGTTCCAATATAAATGTTTTAGAAAGCAATATTGATAGTATTACCTGATTTTACTTTTATAAATGAGAGTCTCTTGTATGTTTGTGTTCAAGACATCAAACTCAAAATAAGGGCTGATTTCATCTTCTAATTCACTTATGACTTAAATAATATAAAATTAGTTGCAGAATAGCCATTCATTTAAAAAACTAATTTTTTTTGCATCAAATATTAAGGCTTATCATTTTCCATAATAAAATGTTTTAAATACAAAAAATCAGTAAAATATTTTCAAAATAGGATCAAATTTAATTTATTCGGTTGCTCTAGACCAGCCATACTCAACCTTTTTTTTTCCGCGGGCCGCAAATGCATATTTGCTAAGTTGGCTGGGCCGCAACCATGGGCACTACCCAGGGGAGGGACAAGGGAGGGTCTTTGCCACTCCCTTGCCCCCCGCCCTTGGATTATGAAACTGAATTAACCAAATTTTTTTTGTCTTGGATTTTGAAAAAAAGTAAAATATATTCTGCTTAAGTGACGTAATTAAAAAACACAAAAAATTCTCATATAGGAGGGGAGGAGGTTTTCTGAAAAAATATTCTTAATTTAACGCATTACCTGTTTATGCTGTCAACTTTTGAAAATGTGGCCAAAGATGCGGACCAAAGGAACCTTTGTTTTAAAATCTTGCCCCTCAATTGGTTTTGTTCTGACGACACCCATGGCCAAAATACGCAATACTTATTTTATATTGTTAAAAAAATAATATAGTAAATAATAAAATAGTAAGATAACAAATATGTAGCAGAATGCAGTTATAATAAATTTAATATAATCAATATTAGCAATATAAGAATAAAATGTAACAGAATAACACAGAATTATCAAGTTTTAAAGATAAAATTTCAAGCAATTTTCTTCAAAAAATCAAATTTTTTATCAGTGCAAAATCTTTTTATCTTTTGAAACGTAAAAGTAGTATAATGCAAATTTTATTAATTTTAAATAGTGTTTGATAAACATTAAAATTAAAGATATATATGTCACTAAAACGTAAATATGATTACATGATAAAAGACTTTCCGATTTAGAAGGTGGCATTTAAGATGTTTTTACACAATTCTTCTTAATTTGTATAAAACTGAACAGATTTTGTCTTTATACAAAAATATATCAAACAATAAGAAAAATCTTAAATATTTTAAAATATATTATAGAAAAATTAGCAACATTCAAAAATGATGTATAATGATAACATTCAAAATAGAGTCAATAATTTAAAAGTTTTAAATATATAAAATTACTCAAGATAAATTAATTTTGCAACAGAATATTATAGTAAATTTTACTAGTGAAATTTTCAAGAATAAAAATAAAAATTTCTCTTACTATAACACTCATAAAGTTTTAACTATGTATTCAATCTAAATATTATAAATATTTATCTAAATAAAAACCACTGCAATCAAAGAAACAAAAATACCTTGTTTTCTATTTTTATCATATAACAGCAGCACATTTCAGGATAAAATAGCACTATACATAAAATTTATATATAATGTATTGGGAAAAAAAAGATGTTTGAAAAAAATATAGATCAGCTGCCTTCGATCAAAATCAAGAAATTTGGTAAATTTGTTTAGGTAAAAATTCAAACTAATCATGCCCAAGAATTTATTTGAAAATCAGTGTGATATTTGATGCTGTGGCAAATTTTTGACTATTTCAGAAAAGTCAGGTTTGTAATTGCTACATGCTAGTCTCATTACATCATCAAGGTGAGAATCAGTAAGCCGATTTCTGTATACGTTCTTAGCGTATCTCATTTTAGAATAAGATATCTCGCAAAGATACATTGATGCAAACATTGTGAGCAGCATTTGAGCCAACATTTGAACAGTTTCGTATTTTTTAGGCACGGCTTTCCAGAATTCAGCATACTCATTTACCTCTCTTTTTTCTTTAAAAATAGCCTCCTGATTAGTATAATTTTTGAATTCGATGAATTCGTCAAGCAGCTTTGCATAATCATATCCTAATGCAGCAAGTTTAGTTAAAGCTGAGATTTCTAAGTGCCATGGGTTTTCAACAAGCAATAGGCAATCTCTAATATTTCTTAAATCATGAAATCTCCTTTCAAATTCCTTGGATAAAGCAGCTAAATAATTTGACATAATTGTATAATTTTCTGGAGAAATACAAATACCGTCTTTCTCAGCTTCTTTTAGTTTCGGAAAATTATGTAGAATTTTATTTTGCATTTCTTTGTAATATATGCTTAGTTTCTCTTCAAAAGCAAATACTGTATTTGCCATATGTGAAACAATTTTGTTTTCACCCTGTAAATTAAGATTGAGATTAACAAGTTTCTCTGTGATGTCGCACAGAAATGCTAAAAGACACCACCATCCATCGTTTTCAAGTTCGCTATAAATTTTCTCATTTTCTTCTAAAAATAAAATAATTTCTTGCCGTAAAGACAAAAATCGATCCAGAACTTTCCCTCTGCTTAGCCATCGCACCGAGGTATGTAAAAGGACGTCGCTATAACAACTGTACACTTCTTCCAAAGACTTTTGAATCTTCTGTGATTCAGTTCACGAGATCGAATATAATTAATTATGTTTATGACAAGTTTAATTACAGCATCTGTTTCAGCTACAGAGATCCGCGCTGCTAAGTTTTCCTGATGAATTATGCAGTGAAATGCCAAGAGATTTGGTAAATTATATTTCTGTTTCAATAGTGAAATAAATCCATTTACGGAACCAGTCATTGATGGACATCCATCAGTGCACGCACAAACCAATTTCTTTATGTCAATATTATTTTTGTCTAGAAAAGAACTCACAATATCAAGATAATCAACACCTCTTGTTTGATTTTTCATAGGGAGAAATGTCAAAAAATCGTCTTTGATCAAATTCTGTTCTGTACAACATCTAACAAAAACAGAACACTGTGATATGGCAGAAATATCGGTACTAGAGTCAATAGCCAAGCTAAAATATTTACATTTTATTAAATTTCCTATTACGTGATCAAAAATGTATTTTGCAATATCTTCGATACGTCTTACGCAAGTAGATTCGGAAAGCTGCAGTTTTTTAATTTGTGTTATAAGTTGATTTTTATTACTAAAACTATCAAATAATGTACTGGAAGCACTGATAAAACATTCCTTCACAATTTCTGCATCAGTAAATGGTTTCATATGTTTTCCAAGTATAAAACAAATTTCATATGATGCTCTTGTTATCGCTGTACTTTGCGTTATTGTCACTGCCATAACATTTTGTTGTTTTTGTAAAGCATTTTTCATTGAATTTAATTTTTCATATTGTGACGAAGATCCACGAGGAAAAGTATCATTAAAAAAAGGAAGTTTTGTAGAATAATGGCGGGCAGTATTATATTTTTTTAATATAACATTTTCTCGACAAATTAATCATGTTGCTTGTCCGAGTTTATTTTGAACAACAAAGTATTCTTCTTCCCAATTGTCTTGAAACAATCTATTTTCGTCTGATATTTTACGTTTGCATTTCGAAGATACTCCTGCCATTATAGTTAATTAAATTGTATTTTCACATCAAAAGTCAGCTTCAAAACAGCTACAAATTTCCAGCAACAGTTATGCGTAATCAACACATTTCAGTTAAATATAATATACTTTTTAGAAACAAAACCGGCACACATCAACACACAAAACTACACAACTAAATGAGCTTGTTATCAGATTCCAGGACTGAATCACACTAGAATAGATGACTAGACTAAACAAACGAATTGATAATGAAACCGCAATAAATTTTTAATTCATAAACAGAGCACAGGATTTGCAAGCGAAGGAGGCGGTAAAAATTGCAACTTCAGAACACTTAGCATTTTCTTTTCTTTTTGCGCAACACAAAATTTTATAAACATGAATTAATGATTGGAGTGTATGCAAGGGGGGGGGGGTAACAAGAGAAAGTCGTTACCCCTCCCGAAATTTTTCAAAAAGTAAGAAATTTGGCTATTTTTGACCTAATTTGGCTAATTTTCCCAACTTGGCCCCTACCTAACGAAAATGTGACTCGGGCCGCAGGTTGAGTATGGCTGCTCTAGACCATTATTGTCATGTGGGTGGTTCCTGAGCTAGACATTTTGTGAAGGGTCCGTTTTTCTGAGATTGAATTATGTGAAGGATTTGTTATACATTAAATGTTGTGAAAGTTCAGTAAATAGACCTAATTTTTCGCTGGCCAGACTGTGTCATATTTTTGAATAAGCAATAGATGCTAAAATGGAATTTTCAGTAATGTGTGGTCCAACAAACTATGTTTCTCATTGGATGCCTTTCTTCTTTCCTGCATGCATGAAGATTACATAGAATTTGTACTTCGAATTCAATTTTATTAATTGATTATTTGAAAACTATCTTACTTTGTGAAGAATATTTCTTTTCTCAAGAAATAAGGTAGTTGCTTGTTTTACCTTTTGGCATATCCTAAATCATGAAATCCATTGTAGTAAACTAAATGTACAATTGTCATTAGAATTAGATGAAAAATATGGTTCTGTAAGTGATGGCTATGAAATGAATTATTGCTAGGAAAGAAATTGAAATGGAAGTGCTAATACCTGACACACTGAGGAAATTCGCAAAACAAAAAAAGTGCTTAGTAGCAGGGCTTTAACAAAAAGTACCTCCAAATTACAACAGATGTTAAAATTTTCAATTTTTAAACACTTGCTTTTTCATTTTTTAATATGCAAAAAAAGTAGAAATTTTCAGTTTGAGCCATTTTTCTGAAAGTTTGCTATTTAATGAATTTAAATTTTTCATTACTAATGATTTTGTGTACTTCTAAAATTTGAACCTCTTTTTTTGTTGTTGTTAACATATAGTAGTTTATTTCTTTTTTCTAAATTTGTTTATTTTCTATGTGTTTCTTTCATCTTTGTCTCTTTAAAGTTTTAAGTGTAGTTAATAATATTTTAGGGATTTGAAACCAGATAATATGCTCATTTCAGCTTATGGACATATAAAATTGACTGACTTTGGACTTTCAAAAATAACTGTGAAAAAACGTAAGAGCACCTTTTTCTTTTACTTAATAAATTGTGTTCTAAGATTTTATCTATTTTTTAGTGTGTTTTCATTTAAAATTCCTTAAAAGACAAGGGTGAGAATGTTCTGCATCTTGACAGATTTCCATCTTAAATAATAATAAAATCTAATTTTCTCTCACCCCACACCAAAATTTCTGCTTCTCCCTTTGCCCTTTTAACACACAGATATTAAAATCTTTAAAATTCTATTAACAATAAATAAATAATAATCATTCACCTCTTTCCCCTGAAAGTTCTACTTTCCCTTTTGACCCTTCCAGCACTTTCAAAGTCTGTTCCTTTCTTTTTTTTTTTTCCTCCCAACTTCTTAGTTTGTTGTAATAACAAATAAACTCCTGCTTGGAATTATTATTTTTTTCCTTACCTTTGTACTTACCAGCAGAAGGGGAAATAATTTTCAAATATGGGGAGAGCAAAACAATTTCCTCTTTTTTTTTTCCTTGGTAGGGGAAAAAAAAAAAAAAATATATATATATATATATATATATATCAGACCTTTAGAATGACAGGTTAAAAGCTATAATACCTTGTGCATTTTTTTAACTCCTATGTAATTTTAAAATGAGTTATGTTTTGGATCGACATAAAACGGCACAGACAAGTATGTAATTAAATTAAAAGACATTATTGAAGTGAAGAATATTTCTTTATGTCAAAAATTGTTTTTAATTAAAGGGAGACAGGCCCATAAGAAATAACCCAAAATTTTTATTATTGATTTTAAAGTAATGAATTTTGGTATACTATTTAAGAATCCTTTTGAAAGGAATAATCAGCAAAAAAAAAAATTCCGCTTTTTATTAAAAAGTATACTTTTTATGAAGATTTTTATGAGTTTTTTTGTTGAAATATACACTTTTTAAAAATACTACTCCTAATTTAATTTTCAATACTTTAGTATTACTAAAGTTTCTTAAATAGTGTTATAGTATATGCAAAAGACCTAAGGAGAGATATTTTTAATTTTCTTTTTGAATTATTTTGAAAAAAAAAATTATTACATATGGTAAATTTCCTTAAAAAACATAATTTTCATGTTCACCAATTTATATAAAATTTTCAGAAACATTTTTAAAATATATCTCTCCGTACGTTTGTTGAAAATTTTATCAAGATTCTGAAAGTATAAACACTTTGTTTCTAAATTGTTTTACCACTGATCCTTAGTACTTTGAACTTAGGCAAAATATGAAAAAAGTAATTTTCAGAAAAATGTGTTTAAAGTATAAAATACAAGAGAAATTAGTAAAAAAAACCTTACTTTTTGTTGAAACTTTTTTTTTGTATTAATTTCTAATATATCAAGACTAATGTTTTTTGCAAAACATTTTACATTGAATGCAATAAAAATTTTTGTAGCCAGTTTTGTCTTTGAAGAAAATTTATCGATTTTACAAAAAATGCATACAAATTTGTATTATCTTGCTTTATTCAGCAAAAAAACTATTTTATGAAACCTTTTTGCTTTTAAAAAGCATCAGCACAGTAAGATGGACCTTCCCTTTTTTCTACAGCAGATTTTTTTTTTTCTTGTAAATGGCTTTTTCTAAAATTTGGCACATACATTGTAATTTAGGATTGAAGAGTATGGTTAGATGTTAAATTTTCATTTTGTAATTTACTACTTTCAATTATTATATCAAAAACAAGATTCTGTAATCTTATATGTTGTTTGGCACATTTATCAGTATTAACAGATAAGTTAGAAACACTGGATTATACTTTTCTTGGGGATTTGAATAGGCAAACTTTCAGCTTTCCATCTTTCAGAATTCATCTGTGTCAGGTGTTGTTTACTTTTCTTCTTACAGAGTATTTCAGTCTATTATTTTAAAACAAACTTACAAAATATCAAATTTGAATTGATAATTTGAATTATACATGTGCAAACACTAATTTAAGTGAAAGAACATGATATATACAACCAAAAACATGAGAGATTTATCATTAGAATCGAAACAAATGGCTTATAATGTAAACAACAACGGGAGCATACGAGTTAACAGTTAGCGGTTATGGAGAATTCACAATTGAGAAATGTATTTTTCTGTGATTAATTATACTAAAATTAAACTGTAATTAACTGTACCTAAGTTTGTTTAATACTTGAATATAAAAGTAAACAAAGATGTATGAGGTTCAAAAATGGCCGCCAGCCCCTTAAACTCTGGCGAGTAAAATATAAAAAGCTCAATAATTATCTGTTCTAGATGTCCCCAAGCTCTAAAAATTTGCATGAATATCCAGAAATATGTATATTATATTTTCTAAATTAAAAAAGTTCATTTGATGATTTTTTTTATAGCAAATGGGGTACATGTGGGTTTCTTTGATTTTTTTTTTTTTTTTTTTTTAAATCACACATAAAAAAATAAATTGTATAAATAATGTGCACTTATAAATCACTTTCTACCTGTAGTGCATTCTTTGTGATGGAATTATGCACCTTTTCCATAGGATTGACTAATTAGTTTATTGTAGGCTGTCCATATTCTGCCTACAAAGACGTCACATGCACATTATCTATTATTAATTAAAAGTCATTACGTTTTGTACTTTCTTTTTATAATAATATTCTTTTTAAAAATTACTAACATTAATTACATGGTTATATCTGCTTTATACTATACTTAAATATTACAGCAAACACTCAAAAATCCACGACTGTAAAATTTACAAATGCTTAAACTCTGCTTATCAATCCCAGTGTAAACAATGACATTTTCAGTTAAGATTTGTCAAAAAGAAAAAAAAAGATGGCCAGAGACACCTTTAATTGGTTGACTTTAAACTGGACATTTTATGAAAATGAAGCATCAGTCATTTATCATCTCCCAGTTGAAAAAATTATAAGTAGTGTAATGCAGACTTTAAAGCACTTATCAAATACTGAAAAAAAAGGAGGGAAACTTACTTTTGATGAGGACTAGAAGAGATAAATATTTGAATTTTCTAATAATAACACAGACTATTGTGACCGAACAAGAACTGCTGACTGTCTGCAGATTATAAGAAAAAAATTAAAACGTGTATTGAATGCTCTTAATTGAACTACTATTGATCAGATGTTTTAACATTTTTAAGTTTTAATTTGTAATAGGTAATTACTATTTATTATAGGCATGCATTGAATTGTGATTTTGGCCGAATACCAAATATTCTGCACATGGGTAAACTCAATACTGAATATTTGGCCAGCCGAATAGCAACTATTCAGCTGGCCAAATCAGGGCTTGAATTTGAGGGCGGGATTCGCGGCGAAAATTTTGAAATCCCGCCCAAAAAAATATCGTGGGCGGGACCCTCCCGCCCAAAAAATTTCACCATTTTCCGGAAAAATTTGCGTTATTTAATTTACCTGCAACTGAACGATAAATTTTGTGATTTTTTTCCCGCAACCGATCGACGTACTTTCCAGTACGGTTCGGTTTCTTCTGGCGACAGATTGATGAAATTCACTATTTTTTTCTCGTGCCTCACTGAAAAATTTCACGATTTTTTCCGCAGCTGACTGACGAATTTCGTGTTATTTTCTTGCGATCGATTGGCAAACTTCGCCGTTTTTTCCTGCGACTGATCGACGAATTGAGCTATTTTTTTTTTCTGTGAACATAGACATAGATAAGGACTTCTAATAAAATAGCCTTTTGAAGAAGAAAATAGTTTCTCGAAAAATGTTTCAAATACAATGTCTGTGTAGGACAGTTGTATTAGTTCGCCTACTTTTTCAAATTGTCTGCTTGACAGCCATCGTTTGGTGGGTATAATAGATTTATTCTATGGTATGTATCCGTATTGTTGTCTGTAGGTGGCGTTACCGTAGCACAGTTGTACACTGGCTGCCATGTAGTTCCAAAGTCGAAAATCGATATTATCACTGTTTCATTAGACTCCTTTTTAATCCTTGTGAAGGAGTAAAAGTATACCTTGTAAAAGAGGCTTCAGCAGCACTCTAAATCAAATAAAATCTAAATTCAGAAATTCATTTAACAACCTAATTGTTAAGGGTCCCTAATATTTGGTGAAAGTTGAAAAATGCACTGCATATATAAAATTTAACTTTCTTCTTTTTTTTTATAATAAAAATAAACATTTTACATAATCTTTCTGAGTTGACTTAATTTTTTTCAATGGTATTTTGTCATGTCTGCATTAATGCAATTCTTTAAATAGCACATAAAATAATAGTGGGGTTTAAAGATATTTTTTTCTCCCTTCCCAACATTACAACTCCCCTCCATTTAAAAATGTTGGGAGGGAGACTCCCCTCCTTGGAAATATTGAATTTCAAGCCCTGCCAAATACTCCTATATTTCAAGGTTTAAAAATATTAAATTTTAAAACAATTTTACATAATATTTAACATAAATACTTCCATTTTGTTGAATAAGACATTTTCACAAGTAAGCTTTACACTAAAAAAAAATCTAGCTATAAACTATTATTTAAGAAGACATGCTTAATTTTTTTACTTCTATTTTGTTGAATAAGACATTTTCACAAGTAAGCTTTACACTAAAAAAAAATATCTAGCTATAAATTATTATTTAAAAAGTCATGCTTACATTTTTTTTAATTATTAAAACTTTAAACTTCATGGCTTCTTCTGTGAATTAAAATAAATGAATATAATTTTCTTTATCTTAAAATCGAAAAGAAATTTTACAGTCATATAGTGTTTATTTGTCAGGAAAGGGACTAAAGTAAACAATAAAATCCATAATACAATCTATTCAAATGATGGCAATTAAGCAAGAATAATGCTTCTGTTCCTTTTGATTTAGCAAGGAAGTTTTTAAATGCACAAGAGAACAGTGTCTGGAGTGTGTGATCATTTTCAGAGATTGTAAATATACAGGGTGTTCTTAAAATCTTGGAACAAACTTTCAAAGGAGATAAAAGGAGGTCAAGACAAACATTTCTTGTACAGGAAACCAACATCGCAACTCATTTATTTCATTAAAAATATAATACATTCAATCAAAAATACAGGGCATACCACTACAAGCTAAAATCAAATTTTCTTTCACAACTTTAACAATAACTAATATATTTTAGTGAGATTTTCAGCATGTTAAGGGTGATCATCACTTATATTTTCCTTATACTGCTAATGCTATATTTTTAACATCAGAATTGCGCATTTACTATTGAACCGATTTATTTAAAAAAAATTTTGTTGATAAATATGACTTATTTCTTTGAAACGACGCAAAATTCATATGTGAGATGTAATTACCCTTTTTTTAATTTAAATTAAAAAATTTTTAATTTGTTTCCAATAGATTTCACCAGAGGGCACTACGGGTACTGCAGATTTTCGGCATAGGTTACAAAACGATTGTTTCAGGCAGTTTTTATATATTTTCTTGTTAATTGTTGTCATTATCTTGTTATAAATTTAATAAGGGGTATTTTTTACACGATATTATATAAAAAATATCGTTCAACAAGCATTTTTGCCTTTGCTGCAGTAATTTCATTCCCAGCTGCCATGTCAGAAAGACAAATTTTTCCAAATTTTCAGCAATCCTAAAACACTTCCGTTGAGATTTCCGATATCACCTTTTTCTCTACGCTTGCCTTTGAAAGGGAAGAGAACGGGAGGAGGGGGGGGGGGGGGTTGACATTTGTGGTCATTTGCTTTTCTCTCTGTAAAAGGAAATTTGTCTGCTTTGTAGAAAGCATTTATTGAATATGGGAAAGGGAACTGTTGGTTGACCTCCTGACCCACTCTCTATGTTCCGAAGGTTTCGGATTTTCAGTATCACTAGGTTTGCGAAGGGATATCTTCAAAATGGGTAACTTTCTGTTAGTGAAAGTTTTACTTTCTAAAAATAAAGTGAAGCAGGCGATTTTTGTTTCTTTGATTTTTCCCTTCAAATACATTCGTTGTATAACTTTTCCCTTTAAAAAAATAGTTTTCATTCCTTGTTACCTTTAGTTGACATTGCATTAGATGTACACAATTTTTAATTGAAAGAAATTAATGTACATTTTTGTGTGAAAGAGAATTTAACGTCTAAACAATGTAAATTACGCCCAATGTAAATTCGATACACACAAGTAAGCTGAATACCGAATATTCGGTCGGCTGAATACTCCAATGTTCCAGGGTTAAAATATTAAAAGGTTAAATATTAAAATCGCTTTATCTCATATTTAATACAAATGCTGCCTCAATTTTAATTTTTTCTCTAACTTTTAACTTTATTCCTATTTTTATGAACATTACTTTCTCACAAGTAAACTTCACACTAAAAAGAGAAGGGGAAAAAATCTGTTTCGAATTATTAAATAAGATTATAATTTTAATACTTGTAAATAACGCTTTTAACTTTGGCTTTCTATGTGAATTAAAATAAATTAATACAAATTTCGTTTCTACCACTTTTCGTAATATCATATTTCAGATAAAGCAGTGTAAGTCTGATAAAAATATCGTAACAATATCTTTACTATAATTAAAGTTGGGAAAAAAATTCAAGTTCGGCTTGAAGTGAAATACTCTGTATTTGAATAAATGGATTAGAACCTGGTTTCCTATACAAAAACTGTCTGAATGAAACTGTAAAGTAAAACCTATATTATAAATTCTTTGTAGATTTTTCAATTGCGTAAAATGTGTAAACTGTATCACGTCTTATTTATTTATAATCGGCTGCACTCTTGAATCCTCGAACACTTTTTTTTTTAATTTCTGAAGGAAACGGATATGTATTTCGAATGAAACTGTAAAGTATAACCTACATTATGAATTCTTTGTATAGTATAGATTATTCAATTGCGTGAAATGTGTAAAATGTACTATGTCTTATTTATTTATAAGCAGCTCTATTATTATTATTATTATTTTGCTGTAAGGGTTGATCCTATAAAAAACTTGCCAGTATAAAAGTTGTAGATAATATTAAGAGGATTAATAATACATTTAAGCGGATTTGATATCTTGTGAATTGACAAAGTTATGAATTTTTTTCTTCTGAAACCCCTCTTTTTCCCCTCCTCGGGGCCATTTTTAATGATATCAAAAATCTGTCATACATAAATTTTTGGCTGTTTTCCTAGAAGTAATAACTTTAAACGGATTCGATACGTATCATAATTAAGATTTATGGGGATTTTCTGTTTTCACAAAAAGGCCTCCCCCCCCCTCCGGTTCGATTTTGCCCATTAACAAACTTGACAGAGATTTTATGCCCCTTGATTCTATGTATCAGTTTGTAGAATTTTTCAAGTTATCGTGTCCATAAAAAAGTTGCATAGATAGATTGATAGATAGATAGGTAGATAGATAAAGTTTTGAACTGGGGGTGGTTTTGGGTTCTGGGAGTCATGATCGGTGTAGATCTGCAAAAATTTTCCAGAAATTCCAGCAGAGTGGAGAATGTAATAGGTAGTATTTCTTACGAAATCTACCTAAAAAATAAATCGGTCTCTTATCACAGTTATTTTGTAATTTATTTTTAGTTTATATAATTCCTGTAATAAATCAAACTGTGTTTTAAATTTTTTATTACTTTAAGGTGATTTTGATGTTAAAAAATAGTAGAAGGAAAACAGCGTAAAAGTTGGCAGCTATGCAAACATCGTAGAATAGCTTTCACGTGTATCAAATGGTACTGTTAGTAAATGTATTGTTGCTAGCGATTTTCTGATTCATTTTTAAGCATAAAAGCATAATACTACTTGCAAGCATGATTATTGAAATGATTGAACAGTTCTTTATTTTCAAATAAAGGAATTACATCTTGAGGAATTACATCTATTATTGTCTAAGGACGGCAATTTGTTCCTTTCCTGCGCTGTCACGTCCTAAAATTCAGTTTAAAATGACAACTTTGACAGCATTATTTGAAAATCTTTTGCCTTTACAGGAAAATGAAAAAAATATATATTACATAGTTTCTTAATAAGTTTGTGAATAACAAGTAATATAATTTAAAAAACAAAGTCAATTCCTACTTTTTAATCATAAATATATAGAATAAACCCGTGCAGCATTAATGTCCCACGTTATCTTTATTGAACATTATTTTATAATCATCGTTACGGTATTTTATTTCTGTGGCATCACTCATTTGAGATAAATCTTTCATTTCATTTATGAAAACAATGGGAGGAATTTTTTTCTCCCATTTAAAACTAAAATTCATTAATTAAATTTAATGAATGAATTAATATTTGAAAAAACTGTATTAACATAAAGTGTCATCCACTACAAGTTTAAAAAAAAATTATTTGAACTTGAGTGGATGAATAGAAAATATTTTATTAACGATTGAAAATTTGAACAAGATATATATAGAGAGAGTGTGAGCTAATAGTAGGAATTTAAAAAAATCAATTAAAAAATGTGTCAGAAAGTGCACAGTTTGGACTTCAGAACAGCCTTAAGTAAATAAAACGTATATGCAAAAAAATTAAGTCAGAAAATAAAACAAATGCATTATGTAATAATATTTAATAAAATATATTTACTGATAATTATCATATATTTAAAATTCTAAATATTTTTTGTGTTTAATTAAATTTATATTTACAAAGCTTTGCTTAATCTTGATTACTTTTTTTTTCAATTTCGGTTCGGATTACTGGGTTTCTATTGATATGGGTAAGCAGAAATATTGATGTACAATGCTCCCCCCCCCCCCCCAAAAAAAAAAAAAAAAAAACATTGAACCATTAATTTGGATAGCTAAATACATTAGCAATTTAACTCCAAATTTGAGGAAATATAATTAAAACATATCAATATTTCGGAAATTCTGAATCTAGATCCTTTAATTTAAAAGCGTTATTGTTATTTAGCGTAGCTATTTTCCTCCTGTTACATTACAAAATCCCTTTTTAATTATAGCTAAACCCTGTGTTTCTCTCAATAACATGCGATTACAATTGACCAGTCGATATCTATTAAATTAAAAAACTGGCTTAAACCGCGCTGAGATTTGCATGGGCTGAAATATTCACAACTGGGCCCGGCCCGAATTAAGCCATCTTGTTCCGGAGTCCCCAGAAAGTAAAGTCCAAAACCAAAACCCATCCTCTATACAGATCTATAACCAAAAGCTAATCTCTAATCTTCTAACTTACATTTACTTGGCACAGAGCCTCTGTGTTTACTCAGAATCGGCTTCAAACGGGAAGTGACGTTTCCTAGAAAATAGGGCTACCAAGAACAGAAGTTATTCGCCCATGCGAAAGTCAGCGCCATCTATTGAGTAAAGGTGATTTTCATAATATCTGACGCTCCTTTTTAAATGTGATTACATCATTGAAAGTTACTGAATTTTGGACAGTGACACAGCATATGTACTGTTAGCTGCATTCTGTACAATGGAATGTCTAGCTTGGGTTTTGTTTGGATATGAATGGTGGCAATTTACAGCACTTCTCAGAGCATATTTTAAGGAATTCTCACTGGGCGACATTACGTTTGATATGTTGTCCCAAGCAAATATCTATAAATCCCCCCCCCCCTCCCTGATAACTGCAAACGAAATAATTAGAATATCGATTTCTATAATTCTGTTTTATTCATTCTGTCTATTTTACTTCTTCTGTACCTAGTAAGTAAATAATGATGTCCTGGTAAGTAAATTATGTTAAAATGCTGTTTACTTTTTACTGTTTCTACACTTGACTTTTGTACATAACAGTATTACATCTACCAATTTGGTATTTGGAGCCTGGAATAAATTCTCAAATTGAAAATTAAAATGACCTGAATCATTAAATATTTGTTTTTAATTTCCTGTAACTATAGACGTTTATAAACGTAACCTACGTTTTAGACCAAAAGTGGAACTAATCAAAAAGATTTTCCTCTTGCTGTTTAAAAACATTAAATAAAAAAAATACCATGTTAAATTTTATAACATGTTTCCAAAATGCCAAATGAATAATAATTAAAGTGATTAAACATCTTTAGCCTTTCAGAAATTACTGTATTTTGAAAAAAGTAGAACTAAGCAAGGAAATCGATTTTACTCTTCACGTTTAAAAAAAATCAAATTCTAACTGTAAAATATTTCCAAAATACTACACAAATATTTACAATAGTTTAAATGTTTTATACAAAAGACTTTCTTATGGAAATAATGGAATTAAACAAGGAAATCGGTTCGTTCTTTATATTTTAATGAGTTAAAATTTATAAAAATTTTATAATTGTTTTAAAATGTTACAATAATAATTAAAATCGTTAAATTTTTTCTTACAAGTTATTATTAATTGCAAAGAATTTTTTGACAAACTCTTGTGTTTGATAGACTTATTTTTCTGGAAACTTTCTCCTTCTTTTTTTGCTCTCTAGGAACCTTGCAATAGCAGGTCTTGAATCATAAAAAGTTGTTCCAATTCCATTAAGAGCAATAAACATTCTTGAGTTTAATGCTTCTCTTGATAGTCCCGACTGTTTGTTAGATTTAAGCGTTGTATGTATGGACAATGCTCTTTCTGGGCCAGTGCTATGTGGTGTTAAAGAAAAAGATGATTGTACCAATTTGTTAAAAACTGAGTGGGATTGAGACGCTTTAAAGAAGTGATAGAGTCTTGCTGTTGATGAGGTCATATCTGATGGAGGTGATGGTTTTTCAGCTGTGCATAAAGAAACCACATCATCGATAAAATCGACAACTTTGTCTTTACTAAAAAGGTTCTCAACACCAAGGCGGGCTGCACTAACAACCTCTGTTGGTCTTCTTGCTTTTAACCCCTTGGAGGGCAAGCACGTGGTCTAAAAATGCTACATTTTGCGATGTTTTGACACCAGTGAATTTAAATAATGAATTTTTACCTTTTCAATCTGCAAAAAACAATAATAAATATTTTTATTTAATAATACTGGTGGCAAAGTTATATATTAAAAAATGGTATATATTATATACCGGTGCCCCTCAAGGGGTTAAGAAAGCATCTATCCTGTTGGAGATGCTCATTTGATCCTCTTCCATCTTTGAGAAACAAATTCTTTGCAACTCAATACAGTTTCTTTTCTCACTGCAGACCAACATGAACATCTCTTGGTAGAAACTAATGAGTTACAAACTTTACGCCTGGGAAGATTTTCTTCAACATCCGAGTCACTTTCAGATTCCTTAGCACCTTCATTTATGTGCATCAACTGCTCTTCATATCCACCAGGATAACACCCATCTTCGATAAGAGTCAAAGCATTCGTAAAAATTTTCTTTGACAATTCTATGTCAGGCAGTGTAATGAAAGACCTTTGACTATCTTTCTGAAGTTTTTCAAAGTGCTTCAGCAGATCTAGCATTAGGCAAGTCATGCGTTGTCGCTCACCATATTTCATTCATAATCGGAGGAACCCGCTAGTAGGAGCTTTTTCAGTTTTTGGTGAGTCGGGTTGATAGTTCACAATGTTTTTGCATGAACGAAAGATTGTGCCATACTGCTTTAACTAAGTTTTTTTAAGTTTTCCACGAACCGCACTTCAAAATATACACGGAAACAAAAGGCAGTTTGGTTTTCTATTTCAGCTATTTTTTGAAGTTCTTCGAAGTGTAGAGCAGAAGTCCGATAAAATGTTGCTACAGATTTTATATAGGATTTCCAATGCCGAACTTCAATAACTGATGATTCCAATTCAGACAGAGCTAAGTCGGACCTGTGAGAAACGCATTAAATGCATAGCAAGTCTCTGCCCAAGTATTGTTTCATACGAACCCAGAGGCCGCTGTTTTTGCCTGTATTTGCACTTTCCCCATCAGTAGTTAGCTTATATTTGGTGACACTATCAATGTCAAAGTCTCAAATACGATTTTGACGGAATTCATGAGGCCTTCTGCTCCTTGCTTACTCGATATACATTCTCCTAGAAAAACTGATTTCATTTCTTGTTTCTTGTTCTTCTGTAATAAATCGTACTGTAACAAATTTATTATGTTTAATTAAAAAAAAAATAGTCTTTGACAATCCTGTGACAATCCAAGTTAACTTAACAAAAAACATTGACATTTTGAAGATTTGAAAAATTTGGGGATCTAAATCGGCAGCCTAGGATAACTCCATGGTTATATAGCATGCTTATTCAACATTTCTTAATTTTCTGCTATTCTTGCATTATCGTTATTGTATTATCAGGTTTTGATTCATTTTCTGATAGAAATTTTGATCATTATTTCATGATTGCCTAATATTTGTTAAACAAATTACGTCCTTATAGAAAAACATGTTTCAGGATTTTTTTCCCCATTATACTTAAAGATTAAAGTTTATGTAGTTATTTTAATGTAAAATGTTTCATAATCTACACTCTCAAAAATGAATACTCAGATTTCAAGAAATTTTCTTCGTTTTTGACGAAGCGGTTTCCTGAGATATACTCCGAGCGAACGATTCGTCAAATCGAGTAAATTTGCATCCTCAAAATTACGAAGAAATTAGTTTCGTCAAATTGATTCTTTGAAAGTTCCAAAAAAAAAAGGTTGGTGGTTCCATCTATCGGAGCTTTTAGAAGCTTTTTTAATTGAATAGGGAAAAACAAGATTACTCCTTCAAGGGGTTCAAACGCGCGACTTTTAGCTTGGCAGACAAAGGCTTTAACCACTATGCCAGCGGTACTTCGGATTTATATGATTTTAAATGTATTTACGGGATGTTGATGTGTGTTTATATTTTTAGAAAGCAGATTGTATTTTTATCGGTGCTGTTATAACTTCTGCATGTTTTAATTAATAAGGCTAGATTATTATTATGGTTTTTCTATGGTTAATAAATAATTAGAAAATGGCTTGATTAATATAATTTATTAGAGAAAAATAATTTATTATCACCTTTGTTCAATTAATGATTAAAATATGCTCTAGTTAATTTGTTGATCAGAAATAATTAATTTTGAAGTGCATATTTTGAAGGCGAGTTCATCAATTTTAGTTGATAAGATTACTGTTTATAGAGGGGAAAGGGTCAGTTATACATATTTTAAATTTGATTGTTATATGAATATATTTCTTAAATAAAAAAGAGCTCCTAAAATTGTGATTTTTTTTTTTTTTTTTTTTTTTTTTTTTTTTTAAACCATTGGGAAAATGTTGATGCTTTCAGTCGAAAATGGACCAAATGGTATTCGCATTTTACTATTTTAACCGTTTTTAACGAAATTCTGTAACTTTAGATGAATTTTTTAAGCGTTTTTAACGAAATTCTGTAACTTCAGAAAAATTTATCTTTGAATAGGCAATAGAAATGCATAAAATCTTTACAAAAAGGATAGGCACAAATTATCAGATATAAAAAATAAAGTAGAAATTTGGTACATTTGTGTTATAGCGACCCCCAAGGATGAAATATTTTTGTTTCTGTTTTCATTAATATATCGTAAATTTAATACTTTCGTGTAATTTTTTTTTTTTTTTTTTTTTTTTTAACAATTTTGTAACAAAAATAATCTGGCCGGGAATGCGGAAACATTTTTGTCAAATATTTGAGATTTTCCATTTCATTAAAAATCATTTAATTATGAGACGAAATGATTGTCAAAAATGACGAAATATAGTTCAAGAATTGCGGAATCGTCAAAAGTGAGAGTTTTATTTTTGACAGCGAGGAAACAGTTTCGTCAAGATATTTTAGGATTCGCGTTTTGTCAAAAACCACGTGACTCTGTGATGAAATGATTATCAAAAATAAGGAAATGAGGCCTGAGGATTGCGGAATCGTCAAAATTGAGTGTTTTATTTCTGAGAGTGTATGTGTGATGCTTGTTTTCCCTTATTGTTAATGCATCAAAAATTATTCGTGAAGCAAACCGTTTGTTATATTATTTGAATCCTATCACAGGATGGATTGTTGGAAAATAAATCTTTCAAGCAGAAACACAAAAGGTCACAACAATGACATGTTTCCCATAGGCCATAGGTCAGACGACACTTCCCTCCATCCCAGCCTGCCTCATATTCTATCGTACTGTCCTGCCTATACTCAGTATCTGCTATAACGACTGTCGCCAGTCATATTATCCGAAGCACAAAGACAGTTTTTTTTATTCAAAGATTTTGTATTTCAAATAAATATTGCCAGCACCATTCCCTGTGACTGAACGACAATAATTTCACACTGAGCGACATTAGTGTCGCCTACTTTATATGTTATTTTATGCCCTGGCACTTCTCGTCATGTCACCATATTTCACAGAAATCAAAGTATAAGTCTTTTGAAAATATTGTTTCAATATCTTCATTATTATTAAAGAAACAAACTCGACCTGGTGTCAGATACACTGTAATTGTGACTGAACAAGTGGATTGTAATCCTGGTTTCCTGTACAAAAATTGTCTGTTTTGATGCCTATTATCATTCCTGAAAGTTTGTGCCATTTTGTTTAGAAACACTCTGTTTGTGAAAAAGCAAGAAACATTATTACCAGATAATATTCAGGAACTTCATTTGTGCATCATTAATTCCTATGAAGTTCTTCATTAATAGTTAATTTTCTTAAATGTCACTTTTCAAACAGCAATTAAATAATGTAAAAATAATCTATTTTATTTAAATAGTTCTATTTCTTAATTATTCTGAATATATTTATTAATTGACAGTTAAAAGTAGGTTTTTTAAGTATTCTGTTTGATTGAATATTTTGGAATTCAGCCAAACCAAATATTTGATAGACTGAAAATTTTTATATTTGACCTAACCAAATATTTGGTAGTATGGCCGAATTCGAAATTCATACCAAATAGTCGGTGCATCTGTATTATTTATAACATACTTATTTCATAAAGATATAGCAATTCTGATAAGGTTTTAAAATTTAATTAATCAAAAATCGCCAAAATTAAAAAATTCACAAAGCTTTTAGTCCCAAACTGCACGGATTTTTTTAGAATAAATTGTATTGGTAGTTATTTTTTAACCATTTATAATTTTTTTTTATTTTACTGAATTTAATGGAAAAATGAGTAATTTGTACAACACAGGCCATGTCAGATTCACACAATATTTTGGTCAGAATAATTCATTTGACTTTGCTGGAGGAAATTATATTTTTGCTTAGGCAACTTTTCTGGTGTCATATCCAAAAAGTTGCTCATAAATTTTGTGATCATCCAACTGAACCAAGAGGAACAAAGTTAGGAAAGATGTGTGTACTTATCCAGTAATCCTAATCATTTAACATGCAATGGATAACCTTGTAAAGAGCTCAGAGAATCTGTTAGCTCAGCTTCTGGAGGAAGATGAATGAACATGTTTTGTATAATGTTTGTTTATTTCTTCTCCCACCTATTACAGCCATAAGTACTTATAAGGATTAGTTAAGGCAGTTAATTGCACATGTAAGCAAAAGAAGCCACCCTATGTCCTATCCACTTTCTAAGTGAATTTGGTTCTGTATGTGTACTAAATATTTTTTAACAATCTATTTAATTTTTATTTTAGTTGTATTTTCAATTTTGTTAAATATTATAGTTTCTATAATTTTCTTTTGTCTTGTGTTATTCTTATTTAATTTTAAAGATTTTTGGTCAAACATGTAAAGTTCTGGACACCAATATTTTTTTTATTATATATATATATATACTTTCAATATTTCATAAAATATTTGAAAGTTTATTTCCAGTGTTTAAAAATGTGTTTAATTTTCAGCTGTTAAATTGATGGATATTTTGGGAACTCCATCTTGCTTTGGAAGTGGCTCTAGATACTTTCTTCCTAATCGGACTCCAGGTCAACTTCTGTCTCTGACATCAACTTTCGCATTTGTATGTATATTTTGAAAATTTATGTATTTTATTTTTAATAGAATTGTAATCATTAAAATTTCCTTCCCACTTTTATTCAATATTGTAGATATATTTAATATTATAGAAATATAGTTTTTAAATTCTGAAATGTACTTGATACTGTGAACTTCCGTTAGTGCAGACTTTCAAGAGAAGCTACTTTTTAATTTAGTAAAAAATCAAATTAAGGGCATTGTGTTAATATAATAAAAATAATTACTCAGGATAAACAAAATATGCAAAGAAATTGCCATACTTACAACGTAAGTTAATTTTAATTAAAGTAATCTCTTGCTTTTCTTTGCAATAGCTGAATAAAGGATCTTTTTACCAAACCATTTTCTAGTTTTGCAACACACTCGAAAATTTAATTTGTTATCACCTTTTGATAGGTAATATAGGTAAACAGCCATTAACAGTTTTTGTTCCTATCCTGTTTTTAGTGGTGAAATGTTTTCTTTCTCTTCTTCACTGGCAAAGATAATTTTTTTATTTCCCAATAACCAAAGTTATACCTAAGTTGTTTTTGAAGAAATTCTATACAAAACCAGTTTTGATTCAGCCCAGTCAATTTGTGAAAAAAAATTGTTTTAGCGTTATCCGATTAGTAGTACACATTAAGTGATGTTCTTAACAATAATTGCAAATCTGTACTATAACATTGTTGTGTGGGAAAATACTTTATGGGTGTTATATTTTACTCAGTAATTAGACATTTCTAAGTACACACCATTTATTACTAATTTACACAGAAAACAAAATACTTAACAAAAACATCGTACTACATATTCAACCTTCAAAATAGTTCTGGTTTCTCTACCATTCTCAATATTGGCAAATAAAAGTTAGTTCCTTGTATGTTGCCATTCTAGTATGTAATGTTCATTTCAAATAAATGACAGTTTCCTTCCCTTTTAATTAACAGCACAATCTTTTTGGAGGTTTTCAGATCCTTTTAGATTATCTTAGTTAATTGGATTGTGGTCAACTTGGGATGTGTCATTGGAGAAGATACGACTGCTGGCATTTCTTTGGACAGATGTTGTAGGTGGCACAGTCGATGCTGTATCTGTTGATGTAATTTCTGGTTCATTCATAGTCAATACTCTTGGTCTCCTTGATACTCTTGTTCAAATATTGAACATTGAAATATATTTAAACATTATCAAAACATCATTAATTCACCAAATTAATAACTTTTTTCAAGAACTCGAGATAGGCAACACCATATCATCTTACCATGTATTTTTTCTAATAGTTACCACTGTTGCCAAAAACCAGAATTAAACTCAAAGCAAATACATGTTGCCATAAAAATATTACAAGTATTAAAAATAAATGTTTAAATTAAATGTATTACATAACACCTTTTTTTTTTTTTTTTTTTTTTTACAAAATAAAGCATGCAATAGTATAGAGCTAAACAATCATTTACAGAACTATAAATCTAATCGATTTGGAGGCTTTATGAACCTTTTTGGTTGTGTGGTTTTAAATAGCTGAGAATTGGGGGTTTTATGGCAGACCAGAGTCTTTTTACGTATTTTAAGAGTTCTAGGTAGAATCTCTTCTTTCTCTACTGCCTCTGTTGTTTCTATTGGCATTTGAGATGCTGTCTCATCCTTCATTGAATCAGAAGCAGTCTTTGCATTAGGATCATTGACTGTCACTGAAGATCCACTTGCATAATCCAGTGGTACACTGTGGTGCACAGGTATTTCCGGAATGTGAAGTGTGCACTTTCTTAATTTTCTTTGTGATTGTACTAGGAAACCACTTAATTTCCTTGTTTCTGGTGGATTTCGCAAGAACGTTTTCTCTAACATCAAAATGTCTTTCACTAATGAGACCTTCGATACTCTTGGTACTCTTTTCTTGTATAATGTGTTCACTTTTAAGCTTTTTAGTGTTGGTCTGTGATGTAAATTCACTCTTACCCTCCTCCCATCAAAAAAGTTTCAAATCTTTGAGCTCTTTAAATTTTTGAAATTTTTCTGCCTAATTTGTTATTTTGCAGTAACAATAGTTAAATAATAATTTTATTTCCCTCTTCCAAAATTTTTTTATTCCATCCCCCCCCCCCCTCCCTGACTTTTTCTCCAACATGTTTACCATCTCTAAAATTCCCCCTTTTTTAAAATTCTTCTGCCCTATTTGTTGTTGTGAAGGTAAAGTAACTATAAATAAATAATAAATCTTCTAAATTTTTATTGTGACATGTCGAAATTCCATCTGCCTCCTCATTTCAGGGGTAGTACTTGTCCTGAAATTCCTGATATTCCTGAAAAAAATAAAAATGTCCTGAAATATGATAGTCTGTCCTGATATTCCTGAAATTTTGCAAGTTTTGTGCTATATCGGCATTTGAAATCATCAAATAGGTGGTAGGTGTACCTTTTTACTGATGCAAAATGATCATGAAAGTCACAATTTTCTTCAATCTATCGTTAAAAATAGTAATTTTCGTCAATTTGCACAAAAAAAAAAAAAAAAAAAAAATTTTTGGTGATTAGTTACCAAAATTCGCAATTTTTATTGATTAGTCATTTAAAAATTTTGCTGTTTTTGTTACTCAGTCACAAAAAAAAAATCCCAATTTCTACCAATCAGTTATAAAAAAGAAAATCTTTTGCAATTTTTGTTGATCAGTGAAGAAAAAATCGAGATTTTCGTCCTTCAGTAATGCAAAAATCGCAATTTTTTAGCAGCTTGGTCAAAGGGTTCTTGTAAAATTACTTTTCTTTTAAATGTATACTTTTACAACAAAAACACTGTATATGTAGTTTACTATTTATGATAATAAAATGTATTGAAGAGAGAGTTAAGGGTTTTTTCAGTTAGTATGCCATGCAAATGTGTCCTGAAATTGTTCTGAAATATCGAAAAAAGTATGTCCTGAAATATCATCTAGGGCTAGTACTACCTCTGTCATTTATTTCCTCTCCATTTGAATGTTTAAAAGTTGTATTGTACAAAAATGAAACCCTGTATTAAAAAATGCATTTTACTATTCACTACTTTATTCAATTTGTAGGTCCTTAATTTTTCTTTGTTTTGGTATACACATAACAAGATTTTATGTATTGACTCTTTCTGATGTTAACAATGCATGAAACTGCAATATCACTGTTATCACTAGAAATATTTTGGTCATCTCGTTCCTTAATTTGTGAAAATATTCCTGTGATCTCTTGAGCAAAATCAACACTAGTATTTTATGGTGCTGATGTTTCTGTGGTTTAAATAATGAATTCAGTTATTAATGATTGTGTTTGCTGTTATGTAACTAATATCCATCTGTTAGACTTTTATATAATTCTCTGTAAAAGGCAAGTAAAGATTTCAGATCATGTTTAAAATTTCTAGTGTTAAAATCATCTTTGAAAAAATACCGAATTTACTTCCCCATTCAAGACCTTTAATTAAATCTGCATTTAGACCAGTATCCTCTTCATCATTATAAGTATTAATTTACGCATTAATCTAAACAACAATTTTTATTATTTCATTTTCATGTAAAGCTTAATCAGTTAATAATTCATTGATATCAAAACAATAAGTTCTTGAATCTTCAACATTTTTTTTTATTTTTATTGGTGTTATTTTACCATATGGAAACTTGTTTGTATAGAGATGATGGGATCTTTGTTTTTGACACACAGATAGCTTTAATTATACATTTAAAGATGCTTTTAATTCAGTTAATGCTAATTCAGTTTGATTGATATAATCAATTATTGAAATGTCCATTTTACATATGTTTTAATTGTAGCATAATCTAATTATCCTGTGATCAAAGGATGTAGTATTGTATAATATAAGTTGTTAAAAGTCCCACAAAACAGTATGGAAAATTCTTGTAATTGGATTGAAATAATGTTTGTCGATTTATCATCTACATTTGGTTAAAGATAAAGTATCAATGCATTATTTTAAAAATTAAAAAATAATAATAAAGATTTTTTTTCAAAAGAAATATTTTTTTTTTTCTGTTTTGATTGATATTGTCATTGTTTTTATCAATTCAACAAATAATAATTTCTTCATTATTTCAGCCTAAGAAAAGCAACAGTGTGCATATTGCCAATACTGCTAGCCCATCTTTTCAGCCAAGTTTAAGTGCATCTCTTAATAAAAGGGTCTGTGCATCTGATTCAAAAGACTTTCATTACCTCAGAAATTGTTCAGAAAATGACCTTAGTGGGAGTTCTCTATCTGTAGTTTCTCCTTTAACTTTGAATTTTGATACACCAGACAGAGCATCAGGATCAGATATAAAAACAGTTGGTAAGAGAATCTTCTAAAGTAACTGTAGTTTAGCTGAATGTAAAGAATCTTTCGTTCTTAGTTATTTCTTATTTTGAACTTTAATTATCTTATCTATTGTATTTCAATTAATTTATAAAAAATGTAGTACTTTAAAATAGCATGAACAGTTATTTAAAAATAATAGACTGCTTTGTATAAAATTTTTATTTCATCAGTTGCCTTAACCTACTGCAGAAAAAACATTTCATAGAACAATATGGTTTTACTAGAACAAACTAGTAACTTTTTTACTTAAGATTTCATATCAAGGATGCTACTTTTCTGCGAATTTCCATTTTTCTTGTATTTTTAAATCAATCTGCAATTTCCACAAAGTCGTAAAAATTAAAAAAAAGAGTTTTGATGTTTGTTGTGAATTATGGCAGTCCCAGCACACAAAAACTTATTTAGAGAAGATAATAATTTTGAGTCCCACTCATTAAATTTATAGCTCGAGGATTATTCAGATATGTTCTTACAGGTAAACATTAGGCATATGATCATATGGGCATGTAATTCTTCCTCAAATTAATAAAATTTCATGAATTATTTATTTTTTGCCAAATTTTGCAAAATCAATTCACCAACTGGTTGCAAATTTCATAAAATGTTCATGGAAAAATCCACAAATTTTTCAAGTGAAACAAAGAACTGCAAATTTCATCAATTGGTTTAGGGAAAAGTTGCGATGTTCTTCAAATGGTTGCAGAAAAATCCAAATTTCATCAAATGATTGCAAAAAGAAATCGTGAATTTCATCAAGTAGTTGTGGAAAAAATTAAGAAATTTTTAAATCAGTTGCAGATTTTCTCAATCGTTCACAATTTTTCTGATTTTTTTTCTTCCTTAGGAATAATAATAAAAAAATCATTTATGATTTTCAGCCAAGTTGCAATGAGGCTTACAGTGTTCTGTCTTTTTCTATCAACAATATGAAGATCAGAATTTATTTTTAATTTATTTTATTAAAATCTAAAACCTTAAAGGAAATAAAACTTCTCCATATTTCTTGTATATAATATATATTTTTGATTTTGATTTTTATAGACATCTTTTTCATGGTAATAAATAGTAAAATTTGGTGACCATAGTAATAGATAGTCATGGTAATTTTGTCATAGTAATAAATAGTAAAATTTATCACTTAGCTCATTGAATTGGTTGCTAGAATAACTCAATAGATTTTAAATGCTGTGAACTGAAGAAAAAGTATGTTTATTTACTAAACAGTATAAGTTTTCATGCATGATGCATTAACAGCATTCAAACTGCGGATAATAACAAGTTTGAGGAAAAGTATTTAAGATTTAAAAAATATATATATTTTTTTGTTTTTCTTCATTTTTCAAGCTAGTTGAAAAATGTTAATGTTTTTAATTTGTCTAGATATCCATCTGTCCTCCAGTTTTATAAAATTGCAAAAATCTTTATGAGTTTTTAAAGTTTGTGAAATGGACTCTGTCTCTTCCACACTTTTTAACTCCCGCTAAAATCGCTGATTACATCATGCAATTCTCGGCCACTCACGTAAGCTATTGATAACATTTGCACTGGAGATAAGGCTAGAATGTGTTCAAATACCTGCAAAAATTCTCGAACTTTTGAAACAAAGATAGTGAAATTGAAAACTTAGCAAAAGAGTCTAGAAGAAAAATTTAGATTGAAATTAAAACAAAATGAAAAAATAATCACTTGCACCTTTTTAAATTAGTAAAATAGCTGAAAATTAAAAAAATAAAATATTTTGCCTGTTAATAATAGAAAGTTTTAACTGAGTCAAAATTTGAAAATAAAGATTTACCTGGTAAAAATATAAAATTTTAATTAATTGAAATTTCATTTTAAAAACCGTAACTTTCCTGTTACAACAACAACAAAAAAAATAATTTACATTTAAATTCGAAATTTGCCTTAAAAAAACACTTTTATTCTGCCTGGTAATATCACAATTTAACTCATATAAATATTACTAACCTTTTATCTGAAATTAATTCATAAAACATCATTCAGGTAATTACTTATCTAAATTGGCAAACAAAGCTGAATACAATTTATTTTTCACAACTAAAAATTGCTAAACTGAAGTGTTCACTAAATTCAATCCAGCAAGATCCATTTACATAAAATGTCAGGAATTTCAAATGCACTGAAGACACAAAATTCTGAACATAAAATTTTCCCCATAAATTATAATAATCAGACTCAAGTCAAATCTTTGAATTACCAATTACTGTATTTTTTAAATAAGAATCATTTGTAAATTTCATGCCAAAATGCATTTATTCAACATTTAAAACTGCTTTTAACAAAAATTTAATAGAAATTACTAATGATAATAACTTGACTTAAAATTGTGCTGAAATTCCCAAAATTTAGTTCAATTTAGACACAACAAAACTTTCTTCCTGAACTAGCTTTAACCAAAAGTTTTCTACAAGTAACATTTCATCAGCTGATAATTCTAAAAAATTTCTTTTTTCTATTCTTACTTTAATATTAAAAATAAATCTAAATACCCATGCAGTTACGCGATACAGATTTTTAGAGAACGATACCTTGATAAATTCAAGATTGTAATTTTATCAGCCTTATTTCTTTGAACTACAAAAAATGGTTGCTGCTTTTCGAGACTGCTCTTCTGAAATATCTGGTAATTGTGTTGTAGGTATTTTAGCCACTGATCTTCAGGCAAGGAAAGAAATTTAGAGTGACACATAGTTTTTTCATTAATTTTCCCACAATTTCCTTTAGAATTTTCCATAAAAAGTCAGAGCCTAGAAAAATATTTATTTCCTGTTCAAGACCTGTCTCAGCTGTCTTATATTTTTTTCATTCTCATTATCTCTAGTAACAAAATTAATTTCAAATAAATGTTTCAAAATCTCTAAATCATATTCTTTTGAGGCATATTATACTTCAGATTTTTATAGAATCTTTAGTTCTTGTTAAAGTAAAATTGAAATGGTTTTGGAAATTTATTTACATTACCAAAAAGCAATAAATCATCAAATAATGAGAATGTTTTTTCCATGAGTGAAATATGACTTTTGCTTTTACAGTCAACTCTGTCTAATCCGCACAGCTTGGGACCAAAAGTTGTGCAGATTATAGAATTTTGCAGATTATAGGTCATTACTTCTTTTACATTTTTTTTTCTCCTCTAATTTTACAGTAAATTAATGCATAAATTAATTGGTAAAAAAAGATATTGTAAAATATTGGGTTATTTAATTAAAAATCGCATATTTAAGAAAAAATTATTTTAATTTTATTTTACAATTTCTTTTGTTTGTTTTTATAATTTTCAAATATAGTATCAATTGCCATGTGTTTGAGAACTTTTGACTTTTGGTCTAATATTTTTTCTTGGAGTCTATGTATAGTCATTATTTCTTGTTCTGAGACAAAACTCTATTTCTGAATAAAATTCAAATATTTATAACCCATATCCAAGCCCTGCTCAAGAGTTCCTTTTTCACCTTCATCATCATACTCTGTCAGAAATACCCTATTTTCAATAGAGTTTAACAGAGGGTGTACTTATAATGTCATCATCTGTGAAACTCTCTGGGATTGAAGCTTCATCTTGGGAGGATATCATTTGTTCAGTTATATTTTCTCCATTCTAGAAGTCAGGCACAACAGTTAGTGAATTGTTTGGTTTTAGTTTTGTGTTAGTGAATTTTTCTGCAGATTTCAGTTTAGCACTATCCAGACTGAAGCCACCAAAGTCAACATCATCACCATTACTGCCTATAAATGAAGTTGCTGGCCACAAATTATACCTTGCACCTAATAAAGTGTCTTTGCATACAGAGACCCATGTATCAGCCAAGAGAAAAATACAGCTTCTAATTGTAAATTACCTTCTATACTTCTCCATATTAGCCAATAAAATCAGAGGTTATAATTCTGCGCTAAATTCCATTTTGTATTGGCATTTCATGCTATAAATAATTCCCTGATCCATTTGCTGAATAAAAGAATTTGTATTTGGAGATAAAAATAATGTAGAAACATTGACTTTTTGTACTATTTTTGGATGTGCAGCACAATTGTCTAAGAGCAATAATATTTTAAAGTTTACAGGTAAACTGACCTTTGTACTACAGTGCATATAGCCTTCTTTTACAAAATGGTTTTCAAACCATTCCGTGAAAATTGACTGGGTGCTACCACATTTTTTTATTGTTGCAATATGTAACAGGCAGGAAATCTCCTGATTTTTTACTTTTTTTTTTTTATTTGAAAAATAAAGTTGAAATGAAAAAATTTAGGGGGAAGGGGGGAACTGACTACTGATCGTCGATCAAATTGCCGACATTTTGAATTTCTCTCACAAAGTTAATGATAGCCAAATTTCCACTGTTTACATCTGAAACAGTGTACGGATTATAGGTGTTTGCAGATTATAGAGTTGTGGATTAAAGGGAGTTGACTGTATATATATATATATATATATATTAATTATAATTATGTATATTCAAATGAGTACCCCCTCCCCATTTTTTTATTTTTTATTTAATTGAGGATGTGTTCATGTAAAGCTCTTTCATATTAATTTTAAAAGTAATTAGATATTATATGCCTGTGATTATTTATGTTGTAGATTCATTGGAACTACCTGTAAAAAAATTGGAGAGGAATGACTCATTTGGATCTAATTCCAGCCAAAGCTCAAATTCAAGCACTACTCCTTTCTACCCCAAGAAGAAAAGAAAGATTTTAAATTCTAGATCTGCTAAAAATATTAGAGAGATGAGATCATCTAGTTCCATAATACCTGGTAATGAGATTAATAGGAAAACAAAAGGATTTAATACTAATAGACTAAAAAAATCTTTCATGAATTTAATATCACCGAAATCTAGAGAAAAAAGAAAGCATTCATCAAGTTCTGATGATAGTTGCTCTAAAGTTCAAAAAACCAGTAGTACAGGTCTCACATCAGTACTATCAGATTTTAAGTTAAACGAGGGTCTGAACGTTTCTAGTGACATAAAGAGTGCTTCTGACGATAGTGTATTCTTTAAGTCACCAGCTGTGAAATTAGAAATTTCTAACTCTGACACACATGAGAAATTAATTAACAACAATTCCATATCAAATGCAGCTATTCAAAGAACACTCCACTCCTCTTTAATTGAAGAGAAAAGCAAGAAAAATGTTAATTTCTTTTTCGAAACTCAGAATTCTACTGGCCATACAGATGAAATTAGTTATATGTCTATTAGAGGGTTCAGTGACTGTAGTTCTGTTGCATCTCATCCTCCATTCCAAGGCAATAGTAATTTGTTGTTTTGTACTCCAGATGGAAGTAAACGAAATCATTTGAATATTCAATCAGTAAGTAGTTATTATTATAGCACTTCTCCATTATCTGTGTGCAAATGTTGCCAACTGCATTTTTTTGTCTTTTGGCAATAGAGCAGCATAACTATCTTTGAACACCGTTAGTTCAGGTTTAAAAGTATCCATATTTATTGTGAGAGTATTATATTCAATAAATTGTTATAAATGTAAATTTTAACAATCAAGTTACAGTAAAACATAAAAACAGTAGCAGAGTGAAATACCATTTTTGTTAATTGCGATTTTAGTACTTGAATACATCATTTAGTGAGCAAAAGTTTTGCTTGTCATTGTCAGAACACAATCTCAAGAGCCATATATATATATATATATATATAACTTGTTTATTTGTAATGATTTTATCTGTCATGTGACATTAGTGAGTCATGCGTTAGATTACTAGCCAAAAATTATCCGAATTTAAATTTCAAATGAGTTTGTAATAAATAATAATTTCAAGTTTATGATTAGTTAAAAGAATGATTTTTTGGCAGTGATTTTTGCCTTTTATAGGCCATTTAATCATGAATAGTGCATTAAACAAAATGCCTTTAAATTGAAAATAAATATAAATGAAAAATTTCCAATATATTAATATTATGTTTGTAAACCATCATTATGTACTTGATGATATTATGTTTTATACCTTTATTATGTTTGAGGCTACATATTCAAAAACAAATATGGTATGTGAAAATATTTTGTTCTATCAAATGAATAAACCAAAATAATGTTGCAAATTAGTATCACATGGCATAGCCTTGTTGTAATAATATGGATTTTATTTTCTACTAAAATTATACCTATTATTAAATGTGAAAAAGTAGGCAAGTCTGAAATTTTCTTCAGAACTAAACATATTGTAAAAACATGGTTAAGTAAGCATCAGTTGTTAGTAATCTGAATGGACTGTGGCAGAAATGGTTACAATGTTGATGATGATTGAAACAATAATTGACAATTTAACATTTGCACATGGATAAAGGAATTTTTTGTTATTATTATTGTTATTATTATTTTTAATTTTATGTCTAATATAATTTTTCAAAAAATGTATGTTTTTTTTCTTTGTTTTGAAAATAACATTGAAGTGCATGCATACATTCTGTAATAAAAAAATTCGTATCAATTACCTTTTGGCCATAATCTGTAAAATTGTAAAGTTTTTCTGGCTACTATATTTTCAGATATTCACATGGTGAAAGGGCAACTGTTTTTTTTTTTTTTTTTTTTTTTTTTTTTTTTTTTTTTTTTTTAAGATTAAAAACAAAAGAATTGATTATGTAAAACTGTTTTAAAAAATCATCTAAAATCAGTAAATTGGTAGAGATTTAAATAAACTTTATTTAAATCATTATTATGTTATAAGCCTTATCTGCTGATGTAATGATTTAATTTTCACATATTTGAGGCATTTAAAGTCATAGTGGTATTAGCTACTAATTCAGAAAATTAGCACTAAGTGCAAAGAGGGTATCTAGAAAATATCAATCTAGTATCTGTCATAGTTTGACAAAGTAGTCTATAGATAGTTCTCAAAAATATTTTACCATGTGAATTTTCTTTCTAATGCATCTCGAAAACACTTCTTTTGAACATTTAAGAAAATGTGACTAACACTACTGTGATTTTAAATGCTTCATTTAGAAGTGATGGCATAATTTAAGAAGCAATTGTATGCTAGAATCTGTTAAAAAATTAATACAATATTAAATATAAATAAATAAATAAAATTCTAAATTGATTTTGGAAAATATAGTCCTTTAGGTATTTTTACTCTTCCCACCCCCACACTCCAGAATGTCTTATTTCAAAGTTGTGAGAATTGGTGTCATGGCTATTTACTGACAATCAGACAAAATCTATAATCATAAAATGATTATTATAAATTATTCTTAAGATTTTGTTTTATATTCTGCTAAAACTATTAATATATATATTTAAACAAAGGTGGTTGCATTCTGGTTATACACTGGAGTTTCATTATTGTTTTCTTATTTCCGGAACAAGAATTCAGTTTTTTTTTCTGACAGAACATTTATTTATATGTGAGTACCTAAGTTTCAAAAATCAAAATAAATATGGTATTATGTATATAGTACATATAGTATTATAATTTTGAAAAATCAAATAAATGTTAAGTAATTTTTTGATAATACTTATTACATAAATGATTTTTATGACCATAAAAGGATAATCCTAGATCAAGAGTTCCCAAACCATGGTATGCGTACCAGAACTGTTGTGCAAAAGTCTGATACTAGTACAGGAAATGACATACAGCATATTATTATGAAATAAAAAAAAGCTTGAATTTATCACCCTAGAAATTTTTTAATGTGATTTAGGGACTGTAAAGGTTTTTTCTTATTTTGTTTCTAGAAATGTTTATTATAGTAGATTTTCTGAAATCTACCCCCACTGCTTATGATGCAATCAGTTTTTCTGAATTACAAACATATAATTCTTAGATTTATATAGAAAATAATAATTAAAATTTATAAATCAAGATCTAATTTTAAAATTAATGAATGAAACATTTTTAATTAGCAGAAAAATTGGTTTTAAACATACTTATTAAATTGAATTATCTAAAGATGAAGTCTGGATATATGAAAGTAGGAGGAGCTTGTGTGAATAGGAAGAGTTAAAACAAAAACTGTTTTCAAAGTGTAATTTATAGTGTATTTTTTCTGTTTGTTCTGGAAGAACCTGTTGGCACTGTTAAAATAAAAGTTTTATTTCAAACATAATTCATAATTTATTTCATTTTGTTGATTAAAAATTTTCTTCTCCTGTACAAAATATGTAAGTTCCTTTCTATTTCATGGAAATCATTTTTGAATACTTTTGCTGAACCTTTGCTGACTAGCTTATATGACAAATATATTTTGTCTACTAAATGAACTAAACAAGAGTTTTTAAGGACTCCATACAAGGTCTTTTTCAGTATTTGACAGAATAAAGCTGTCCATCACCCTAAATGATTTAGAAAAGCAAAACACTATCAGTTAGAAAGCTTTATGGCAGAAAATGAAATTGTATAAACACCTCCAGAATTGGCAAGGAACATAAACAAGCACTGTGAAAGTCTAATAACAGATTTTAAAGGATATTTTTCTGAAAATTTAACGTCAGAGCTTTGGATAAAAAATTCATTTCTCATTATAGATACCCTGTCACTTTCTCTCATGAGCAGGGCTTAATTTCTAAGAAAAAAAGTATCGGAGCCCTAATATTCTGCAGTTCTAACACGTGTAGCGTACACGTGGTGAGAAAAGCACAATACCATCTGATATCTGCAAAAGCTCTAAAATTCCTGTTTGTTTTTTAGCACAACATATCTTTGTGAATGTGCATTTTTTTTGCTTCTTTATATGTAAAACAAATACAGGTATAAACTAAACATTGAATGTGAGTTACTACTAAAATTAACTAATGTTGAACTAGACATGAAGAAACTGTTTATAAACCAAATCCACTCTTCTCATTAGTGATACAAGGGAATTAGTGCAATCTACCTACTATATATGAATCAGTGTACTCCAATATGTTCTTAAGTATTGTTGCTTTTTTACCAAGGCACTGTATACTAGTACCATATGTATTATTGAGATGTAATGATACTACTTTTTTTTAAATATAAAACAGTCAATTTTATGTACCAATTTAGTGATGTAATCATGCATTTTTAAATACAGTAAAACACAAAAAAAGTAGAGAAACATTCTACAGGCCTCCTAAATGGTCCCCTTTTATGTGTTTTGGTCTCCTTAGTCCCCTTTTAGTGACTGTAAAAAAATTTGCTAATACAGAAAAATTGCAGCAAAATGCAAAAAAACTTTAAAATTGCTAAAAGTTAAAACATTCTAGAGGACAAAATTTACTATAATGGGCTAACACATTGTAACTAGAATTCTTTCATGAATATCAAACAATCGCCGCAGAATATGGAAAAAAGTTTTAAATGCTTTGAAAATCTCATTAAGAATCACTAAAATTTCAAAAATCTCAGAGGAAAGACAATTTACTGTCAAAAAATCACCGCAAAATGCAAAAAAAAAAAAAAAAAAAAAAAATTGCATGAAAAATTAGCCAAAAATTGCTGCATGAATTCCAAATAAATTTATTGAAAAGAGCACAAAATTTATTAAACTAAAAGATTGAAACCAGATTCCTTTTGAAATGATTTTTTACCAAAATCATTTCAAAACACAAAAAAAATTCTAACAAGAACGAAAAATCATGCGTCAAGCATAGATTATGTAACACTTTCCAACGCTTCCAAAATAATTTTACAAATCATACCGTTTAATAAGCTAAAAGATAACATCTAAGTAATCCGAATACTTCTCATCAGCCCTGTATAGGATCTATAGATTTGTATATATACTACATAGGATGCTAAATTTTAGTTCAGTTAGGAAACGCGTAGCACAGTTTAAAATTTTCCGTCTGGAGTTAAATAATACGGAAATGCGTTCGCGAACTTTTGTGCTTCCCTGTATAGGATCTACAGAATTTATACACACCACGTAATAGACAAAAAGCGAGTTAAAATTAAAATCGCGTTCAGTAACTTAAAACGCACTTCCAGCAATTATTGTTAACAGACAGTAGAGAATTCTTTTGTGTGTCCCTGTAAATGAACGATGACTGCTATACACACAATATTCTGTAGTAAGCCTCTTGTAATGCACCTTATATAAATTTCAATGCGTTTAAAATAGGGAAACATTATTTAAATAAACCGCAGACGATTTTTCTCCATAGACGTAATCTAACGGAATTCTTTTGACTGTCCCTGTAAAGTAACTATAAGTGCTATGCACACACTATTCCATATTAAGCTTCTTCTAATGCACCTTAGTGATATATATAAATTTCAATGCGTTTAAAATAGTGAAACATTATTTAAATACAGGGATCATTCTAGAGAGTTTCAGAAGGGCGACCTGCCCTCATGCCCTTTTTAGATAAAATCCCACCCTCCTTGCCCCTTTTCCAGGTAGAATTCTACCCTCCTTGCCCTTTCTCGAGGTAGAATTCTACCCTCCTTTTATTCCTGGGTAGAATCCTGCCTTGTTTGTATTGTACTTTCATAAATTCTTTACTTATCTTTTATTTTTAGAATGCTAGTATGGTACATCAGGAGTACTCCTCTTTCTCTCTTTATTTCAATGTGAAATGCCCGTAATATGTCTAATCTTTGACTTTGAGCGATTCATTTTTTCATTTATCATTTTTTCCATTGAACAAGACATAGGGTAACAACTAAGGGTCATTGATTAAATTCACCTTGTATAGTGAAATATAGTATTAGATCAGGCATTCCGGCCTTTGACCACATGATAACTTACATAAGTCCTATAAAAATTTGAGAAGTAGTTTTAGAACTTTTATTTTGTAGCTTTTTCAAAACCAGTTTTGCTAAAACTGGGAAAAAGTTATCTGGTGAATAAAAGTTTTAGAGAGAGAAGTTCTTGAATATCGTAGGGAAAGGGGGAAATGAATGAATATAGTAAACAATTTTACAATAAAAATCAAGAACAAGTTTCATTTTGCTATTTTTAATACTTTTCAAACAGTGAAGTTATGGAAATTAGAAATGTTATTGGATTTTTTAAATTAAGGAGTACTTTAAGCTGTTGCCAGACTTCCCTCCCCACCTGTATATTGGCATATGCGCTTATTACAAAAATGCCCTTTTTATGAAATGATGTGCCCTTTTCAACAAAATTGCCCTTATTATGTAATGTGCACCCTGCCCTTTTTTAAGTTCTAGAATGATCCCTGTTAAATAAACCTCAAGTGACTTTTCCCCATAGACCGCAATGTAATGGAATTCTTTTGAGTGTCCCTGTAAAAAAAGTATAAGTGCTACACACTTCCGTTGAAATAGGGAACATGCTATAGATAACGACTATCACATATAAAAATTGCAGAGCAATCCGAGCATATTTGCGGGAGTTAGAGCACGGACAGACGGCAGACGGCCATACGGCCAGACGGCAGACGGCCATACGGCCAGACAAACCGAAGTCATAAACACTTTTCAACTAGGTTGGAAAGTGTTAAAAATTACATAAAAAATGGCACAAAATTCAAAAATTGCTGCAAGAATTCCGAATAAACTTTATTAAAAGAGGACAACATTTACTATATTGGGCTAAAAAGCATTGAAACCGGATTTCTTTTACTACTCTGCCAAAAATCACTGTAAAACGTATAAAAGCAGCAGAAAAAAATTACTATAGTTAACATTGTAACCTTCTAGTTCTTTCACAAATGTCAAAAATTCACCGTGGAACGCAAAGGGAAAAAAAAAAGCTAAAAATTGGTAAAAATTCAAATTAAAAGACACAATAAGCTCAAGGACAAAATATATTACATTAAGGCTAAAAGTTTAACATTGGATTCTTTTTACGTCAAAAAATTACTACATGTCAAAAAAAAAAAAAAAAAAAAAAAAAAACTGAAATTTGCGTAAAAAATTTGTGAAAAACTTAAAAATCACTATACATATCACATAATTTATTAAACTTTATTGAATTGAATAAGGAATAAACTTTATTGAAAAAAGGAAAAAATTTACTACTGAGCTAAAAATTGAAACCCTTTTATAAAGGTGAAAAAATCGCATAAAACATAAAAAAAGGGTAAAAATCTCATAAAAAATTTCAATAAAAAAATTCAAAAACTAACTTTAAACATACAGGTACCTTCCTGCTAAATCTTGTAGCTCTATGCGCAACAATCTCTTCAGCACATAGACAAACTTCTATATTATTATAGATGTAGTTTTGTTTTCAGTTTTGATGGAGAAGTATATCCCAGCTATTAAAGAAAATCTTAATTACAATTTCTTCTTTTTTTTCAATACTTTCTTTAATATATACTAGGGGGCCTACCCCCTGCGAGTTACGCTCACCAACCCCCGCTCAGACTTCGAGGCCTCTAAAAACATGACAGTGTGCTTTATTTTAAAAATATTGGTAAATCTGTAATTGGGTTGCCATGCTTTTAACGTTTTAATGGGGCACTTTTTGATTATCATGGCATCATACACAGCTGTTGCGACAACTGACGACTGTTTTCGGGATTGATAAGTAAAATCAATTACAACTTGAAAACCAGCTTGTATAAAATGGTTAGGTTTAAATTGTGGCTACCTCTCGGACTTTTATAACAACGATCTGTATTCTATTCTTCCTTTGCGTTTAAGGATGAGAAAAATTCCATCTGCTTGTGAATAACATTGAGAACCACGGTATTAAAAAGTACTATGTTATAAAAATTTTCAGTACCAGGTTTTATTTTTCTCTCTGTTTTAGTGCACCATCATGCATATTTTCATGTTATTTTAAATATGTAAATTATTTATTTTAATTAATATGTATATACGAATTATCTAATAATTATTTATCATACAAAATTAATTAAATATTTTGTGCATGCATGCCTGCATTTATTCGGCATCAATTGATGAGATATTTAAACAAATTTGCTATCCGCGATAATTTTACACTATGTTATGTCACTTGAATATTGTCCTAAGAAAATCGGGTACTTTTCCAGTATAGGATCCTTTGTTTTTAGGTTTGGCGTAATTAGAGCTTCAAAAAGGGATAGATTCGTTAATATACATAGATTTTTTGCCAAAAGTTATGAAAACAAACCCAATGAACTTTTGGTGCTTTTCTATTATACGGGTCTTGACGCTTTTTAAAAAAGCTTGGCGGTAAAAACCAAGCAGGATATTTTATTCTCCTTCCGTTCAGTTGGGCAATTATTATTTTATATATTCGTTTCAAATATCCGAATTAGTGATTTTATAAATTCGTTCAATTAAATTTTACAAAAAAATAACAAAATTATATCAATAAATAATAATTACTATTAATTCTTTTTCCCCGTTTCTTTCGCGTTTACATAAATGACGTCATTTGGACGAATTTATTCAAAATATTTTCAGTTTATAAATTAAATTAAATGCTGACAGACGATTGAATCCTGACGATAGAAATGTGATTTTTTTTTTTCAAATTTTCCTGAAAAACATAATTTAATCACAATCTTGTCTTCATTATCGATTGAAAAAGAAGATAAATTCAATTTCAATTTGAAAATGACGAATAAAAAGAAATCAATAATCCCTATCGGGATCCTTTCAATTTTTTTCCCTTTTTTGTTACAAAAAAACTGAGTAATTAGTTGCCATCATTACAGAAATTTCATTAAAATTAGAAAAAAATTAATATCTCGAAAACTAATTCCAATTTCAAAATTCTATTACCAGTTTTGACATCTGGGGATTTTTATGGACAATTGGTATTAATTTCACCATCAAGCGTTTAATATTTTATTAAAAATAGCCTTGAAACATAATCAGTCGTTTAATCAGTCGTTTCATAAAATCGTTTCATAAATTCGTTTCATAAAATCGTTTCACAAATTCGTTTCATTAGGATTTTATATATATAGGGCAGATTTATCAGAAGAAAGTATTGAAATCATGAAAATAGTTTCTATTTTTTGATGGATTTACATGTTTTAGGTTAACCTGGATGAGATTTGATTAAAAAAAAAAAAAAAAAAAAATCTCGCTCTGTATGTGGTACAAATTTGGTAGCCATCAGCCATTCTATATCAAAAACTGAAGCATGGAATTTTATCAAATGCCATATTTAATTAATTAGACTTTAGCACCTAGAAGTACTGATTATGTTTTGGCATATATGGCTCAACAGGTGGCACTGCTCTGCTGCAGTTTAATAAGACAATGTCAGCATCTCTATTGTGAAATTTCATCAAACTTCACATTCAGTTAACCCTTAACAGAAATTGAAGCTGACTAGATTTTGGTGTATTTCACTGTGTCGCATTTTTAACAATTTCCGTGATAGATCGACATGTTTGAGATGTAATTTCATCAAATTTAATATGTAAGATGATTACAAATAACAGTTGATTCAATATTGATTTTGATCACTTCCCAGGGGTGTTGCCTACTGTGCTTTTTTTAGATGAACCGTATAGCTTATCTCAGCTTCTATTGTGTAGAAAGACACTGAATTTTATGTTTGAGGTTAATAATTAACAATATATATGTTAATCTAATTTTAAATGTTATTACTCAACAGAAGGCACTGTTATGTTGTGCTTTTTTAGGTAGATTTCGTAAGAAATACTACCTATTACATTCTCACCTAAGTTGGAATTTTTGAAAATTTTTTGCAGATCTACGCCGATCATGACTCCCAGAATCCAAAACCACCCCCAGTTCAAAACTTTATCTATCTATGTCACTTTTTTATGGACACGATAACTCTCATAATTCTGCACAAATATCTTCCAAACTCGTACATAAAATCTTGGTCAAGTTCGTTAATGGGCAAAATCGAACCGGGGGGGGCTTTTTGTGAAGAAAAACCCCCATCATTTCTTAATTATGATACGTATCGAATCCGTTTAAAGTTATTATTACTTCTAGGAAAAAATTTCTTCTAGGAATATTACTTCTAGGCCGAAAATTTATGTATGACAGATTTTTGAAATAATTAAAAATGGCCCCAAGGGGGGGAAAAAGGGAGGGTTTTAGAAGAAAAAAATTCATAACTTCGTCAATTCAGAAGATATCAAATTCGCTTAAATTTATTATAAATCCTCTTAATATTATCTAAAACTTTTATATTGACACGTTTTTTATAGGACCAACCTTACAGCAAAAAAAAAAATTAAAAACAAAAAAATCTCTGCCGGCTCCGCCTGCAAACAAGTTAAGTTTCGAAGTGGGCGTTTCCAAATACTGCATCATGGCAAAAAGGTCATTTCTTCCACAATTTCCAACAAACAGGTGCCCCACAGTCTACGTCTTCGAAATCTACCTGTGGTTGTAGGCCGAGCCGTCAGGGATTTTTATTCACTGATTACTGTTATTCCATCATGTTAAATTACAAGAAATATACTATACTTTTGTAATTGTTAATGTGTAACTCCGCTAACAGTTGATTGATTTAACATTTTTTAGATGCATTAATTTTTATTGTTTATATTTTATTCTAAATCATTTTTTGCTGTTCTAAATATTACCCATCTTGCAGTAGGATATTTAAGTTTGTTAAATAAAGCTGAGTACATTGTTTAATGACATCTTTGTAAAGATAACCAATTAACATGTTTTCTGAGGTAATTTTAAAAAAAATGCATATATGTAGGAAAACTTCGTGCAGTATTTTTAGACATGTGGTCCCTTTTTAATATAAATGGTCCCCCAAAGTCCCCTTTTTTAATATAAATGGTCCCTCGAAGTCCCCTTTCCCTCTTTTGGAGGACTAAAATGTGTTGGGAGCCCTGATTCTATTAAAGATTGATTCACATTTCACAAATTTTTCTATATTAGCTTTGCATTTGTTACCTTGTGGTAGGCAGAAGTAAAAACTTTGATTTAGTGGTATGTTGGTCTAAAAGTTTGGGAACCCCTGACCTAAATCATTCATGTCCACCACATTTTTCAGATAATAAATGGTGAAGAGAAATTCTATAAAGAAAATTAAAAATATGAATAATTTGGTTCTTTCTATTTAATCTATTAAAAGAATTCAGTACTTTTCACTTATTCAGGAACAAATGTCACCAACAGCACACTATCCCATACTTAGATAAAGAATTGAAACACCATCATATAAACATATTTAAAAAATAAAATGAAAGCAATTTTCACTTGCTTTACTTAAGATATAAAAAACAAACTGTTTCAGTGAGAAATTATATCACAAATTGGAAATATTTATTTTAAACATGAAGACACAATTTGTATTGCACACATTCAAAAAATAAAATAAAATAAAAATAAAAATAGTTGAAGTGTTAATGATAGTCAAATGAAACAATATTTGGTGATTTATTATTTGCATATGGGTAAAACTGAGCTGCACCAATGGGTAAGGGAAAAGTACTAAAAATTTTTAATTCTTTGAATATTTTATATTGTTTGTTTCATGCAGTTCATTTCCAGTGTTATTTTTTATGTAAGTTTAAAAAAAAAAAAATCTTGAAAATGTATATACAGTAAAATGTCCATAATGGATCTTCTTAAATATTGAACATGTTTTCAGTCCTCAATACCTATATTATCTGTATGCTTCTGTAATTCCATGGTTTTGGGGTATCTGCTATTCAGATGTCTTATATGTAAGCTTGGTTGTAGTTTTAGATGATTAGACTTAGAGACATTTTAAGTTAGTGTACATTTTTATAAGTAATGTAGCACAACTTACTACTTTTTTCAAATGCAATTACTATGTATTCAGTTGTTTTTTTAAGGGGATAAATTGTCTCACCCTCCCACTGCAAATTTGACATACTTTCATAACAACTCACAATAATCACCCCTGATTAAAACATAATTTTGTAACATGTTATTAAATAATAAATGAGTGATGATTCAGAATGACACGGCTTTAATTATACCAATAAAAATGTGTGCTTGAATTTGTATCACCACTCAGAAATCTTGATAGACTGAAATTTTCGTTCGGGGCCAGCACAGCCCATTAATTTTTTCACGGTTTATGACTATGCCTTGTAGAGATGAGTTCAGAGAACAAGCTTTTTACACACTGTAGAGTAATGATAATAACATTTTAAAATTGTTTCAAGATTAATTTTCTCAATTAAAAATTTCATCGTTCATAGAAATGAGTATTGATCCTAAATATTGCCCTTGAAAAATTTTTTAAGATAGCAATTTTTTATTTATACTCAGCCACTGGCAGAAATCTCCTAAAGTCACAATTCTTATTCTTTTAACAACCATTGTACAACTATGGCAGAAAGACAGAAATACTGTTTTCCGATAATTCTTTTTGGAAAAGGACTTCAAACAGAAAACAAGGATATACAAGGGATATCCAATGGTTTTTTTATGTTACTAACACTGCTAAGTATTCAGAATCAAATAGAATACTTGTCCTTATATCCCATCAATAACAGTTCAGTTCCCTTTCAAGCTGATTTTCAAAGGATTATAAAACATTTTAAGAAACTTAGACTACATTCTAGTTTTTCAAATAGAAGGTTTTTTTGTTTGTTTTTTCCAGTTTTGAATTTATGAATAAATAAAATTTTTACCTTGAGCCTAAGCTTGAAGACTGGTATAAAAATTGAGCCTGTGTTAGGCTTGAGCTCAATAGCTCAGACTGAACCTGTCTTATCTTTAATGCATTCACATAAAACAAGCTGTTAATTTAAATACATTATATAACCATGATCTTCTTTTAATCTGAAGACACTTTGGTAATGCTCGCTGAGTGTTGTAAAATTTGAGTTAAGTGAAGGTGAAAATATAATTTGATTTATTGTTTTGGGGAAACTTAAGAAAATTTCAAAGTATGCTGACAGTTTTAAGTTTTGTGAAAAAAAATTTTTTTTTTACTTTTGCCTTGTGTTTCAGAGACTTTTATCATGTAATATTTTGTAATGAATTTAGTATGATTTCTGTAGCATTATTTAATGAATTTTTCATTATTCAATTTAATTGTGCACATATTCTTTATACTACAGACACCTGTAAATTTTGGTCAAGCCCCGTTTAGAACACCCAAAAGTGTGAGAAGAGGACCAGAACCATCATCTAATCAGCGAATTCTTGGTACACCTGATTATCTTGCTCCTGAACTTTTGCTTCATAAAGAACACAGTAAGATTTAAGAATTTTTCTTACCTATATGGAACATCTTTTAGTATTAGCAAGTTAATTTTGTTATGTTTATATATATGTCAGTGGTGAATCCTGGTAAATAAAGTTAAATGTGTTCTTCTTTGTATATGTACTTCTGAAAACAATTTCACTATTTCTTCCTTCTTATGTAGATTGTTTGTTCTCAACCGTGTGACCTATTAAAAGTGCAAAATGAAAGTTGAATGATTTATGCTAAATTGAAAAATGTTTAGTCTAATGCAGCAATAATAGTATAATTGAAGAAATTGCCACTGATATCTATATAGACATAGAGGTGTGAACTTTGAATTAGGTCTTTCAGGTCCATCAATATTTTATGTTCATTTAAAAACAAATTGATGCAGGTATTTTCTATTTAATCTAAATATTACAAGAAAAAGTATTTGTTGTTCGCCGCTCTTCTGTTAACGTCTGTCAACAGAAATAGTTAAATTTTGAGTAATATTAAAAAGCAACCGATGTTGTATTTTGAATTTGGTTTTGAATTATACATATATATATATATATATATATATATATATATATATACAGTAGAACCTCTAATTAATGAAGTCACTACATCATAACCAAAACTTCATTAAATAGAGGACTTCGTAAAATAGAGATTAGTTATTAAAAATAGGTATTTATTTGCTCAAATAATTTATTTCAACTTGATTTATTGTATTAAAATCTACAGACGCATTTAATGTACGAATACTACTATTTGCCGATTAATCTTCCAGGATGTATTAAACAATATTTAAATTATTAAAATAAACAGAAAAACTTACATAATGATGAGGATGAAGAAAGCTTCAGAAATAGTGTCTGTGTACAATTTAAGATGAAAATGTTTTTATGCTGAAAAGTAGTCTGTTATTCTCTGCTAGACTTTAAAAGTACTTTTGTATTTTTCGAAAAATAACTCTCATCTTTATATGGAATTGAACGCATCGTCTGGTAAGTTTTCTTAACATTGAAATATATGTCTAATTGTTTCAAACAGTTTGATCATCCACCGTTTGGTAACAGAGACCAATAGCAAAAGCAATTTAAGTGAACAAAAAGAACTTGATCCCAAGTAGTGGGGGACTTTTTCGTGAAATGGGTTTAAACTGTGTGTAATTTGATGGCAAAGTGATATAGTTGAACATAAACTACAAGAATGGGCTGCTCAGGAGTTAGGAATGCTGAAGAGGGGAAAAGAAAAATAAGATTCCCAAGCAAAATCTCTTCTGAATAGTCATTGTGCAGCTTCATTAACCCCTTCGCGACGAGCGTCTTTTACAAAATTTTTAATCTTTTACCACCGATATTTAAAAACAGAAATTTTCGCCTAATTGAATCGCAGAAATGCTATGATTAAATAAGGCAAAGCTTGCAATAACAGATAACTGGTGGTGATAATCGAGGATTCTGAGCATCTTATGTGGCACGTATACGTGTCACTCGTCCCCAAGGGGTTAAATAGGGGTTTTGCTGTACTATATGGAAGTTATTTTACACGCAATTTTTTTTTTTTTTTTTTAAAGTTCAAAGTTCCGGAAAAAAAAGTTTGCTAAATAGAGGAATTTGCTAACAGGAATTTCGTTAAATAGAGGTTCTACTGTATATATTTTCTTATACATAATGGTTTAAATGTATACATATATATTTTTTTTTACTTTTTGAACACATATAGTGTAAGGAAAGTACTGTAATCATGATATCATGATTGTGAAAATTTTTGGTATACCTTTACATTTTGAGATTCTTTAGATCTGTTTTCACTGTTCTTACCATGATTCCATATACAGTAAACTTCCGATTATCCGTCACTCACGGGACCGACCGGGTGGCGGATAATCGAAATAGACGGATAATCGAAAGACCATTATTAAAATCCCATTTCTATTTGCTGGTTTATAAATAACAATATTTAAACGCGTGTTTTTTATTAGCTGTGTATTTCATGAATAGAAAACACAATTAATAATAACAAATAAATTTATGAGAGTAATTTAAAATTTTACACAGTAAATAAATTACCTGTTTTCATCGAAAATAATTAGTTTTACATGTTTGTTTGCAGTTTGCTTGTCCTTTTACAGCAGCAAGATTGCGAATTTTACGTAATAAAAGTACTTGAGTTGCATCGGCTTCATCTTGCATCTCAAACCAATTAATGCACTTCGAGATTATTGTCTCCACTTCTGCATGACTGATTCCTGGGTCATCATTTTCCGATTCATCAGATTCATCCGCTTCAGGTTTCCCTGGATTCAAAATATTTTGGATAATTTCGTCATCCATAAATTCTTCATAACCAATATCATTGTTATCACAATTATGCCAGTTTTTCATTTCATCTGCAGAAATATCTTTTAAACATGGTACGTTTGATACCAAGGTCAGTATCTCTGTATCATCATCAGGTACATCTTCTGTGCTGGTAGTATTGGTAGCATCTTCCGGTGTATCAATAGTGTTGGGCCACAATTTTCTCCAGCTTCTCTGGAAAATCTGTTCAGATAAATCATTCCAGGCATCAGCCAAGTTGTATATGGCATCTTTGATAGTGTATGATTTCCAAAAAACGAAGAAATTTGATTCATTATCAGCGAGTAGCAGCTTTTGAATTAAAGCTTTCCGATAATGTTTTTTCATCGATTCAAAGACATTTTGGTCCATTGGTTGTATCAGTGATGTTGTATTAGGTGGAAGAAATAAGCACTTGATGTTACCGTCAGTAGATTCTAAATTTTCCGGATGTGCTCCTGCATTATCAAGCAACAAGATTGCTTTCTGAGGAAGATTACTTTTTTTTAAATGTGCTTTAACTCCGGGAACAAAGATATAAAAAAAACACTTCTTAAAAATATCTTGCGTCATCCAGGAACTTTTTTTACTGTAATAATTGACAGGCAGTGCTTTCATGTTAATATTCTTAAAAGCTCTAGAATTCAGGGGGCGGTGGCTGCAGTTTAGCTGACGTCACACAAGCATTTTTCTGGGAATAGCGCCGCCTCACTCGGGTTCACTGAACATGCGTGTTTTTGTTGTTCGTTTCAGATTGAAAAAAAAAATGGAAAGGGGGGGGGGTGGCGGTTGATCGAATGGCGGATAATCGGAAGTCTACTGTATATGTGTGTATGTAAGCATATATATTAGGTTTTTCTTTACATTTTCAGGTCCCCAGAGTCTTTTTTTGTGTGTGTGTGTGTGTGTGTGTTTTTTTTCGATGATGTGACTATCAGGGACGTAGCGAGCGGGGGGGGCAGGGGGGGCAGCTGCCCCCCCAATGTTTGGTAAAAAGATTCAGTCGGCTTATCATGAGATTTAATTAGTGTCTCTGTAGTATGTTAGTAGGCCGATTAAAAAAAAAACAATTCGGAAAAATTCTGGTTGGTAGGACTTTAAGTCTTCAGAATGCATTTCACTACACCCTTACAATCATATGGCAAAAGCTAGTCGGTCTGTCAATAGATAGGTTATGAGTAAAAGTAATGGTTTCAATAGATCTATCTGGTCAGCCGGTATGAAAGTCACGTATTCGGTCACATTTTCGAATCACATAAATAGCTAGTCGGCATACCCACTGAAAAAAAATTATCATGTATAAATCTTGTCTGCAGAGTCGGAAATGTTGGAGATATCCTATACCTTACCCACACATGGAAAAGCTAAGTCGGCCGTCGATACATAGGCCAATAGGGGGAAAAAATGAATCTGATCTATTGATTTGAAAATATCAGAAATTTGTCCTACAGTAACACTCGCAACGTACATAGATAAAAACTATCAATATATAAACTAGGTCGACCGAATGCGAAAGTCGCTTAAGAAAATTCGAGAAATTTTATACTTGATACATAGTAGGTTCTAGCAACGATATTATGTTTACGCACTTTGGAACTATTGTAGGAACGTTGGGAAAATAAAAACGAAGAATTTTTAAAACTATTTAAAAAAAGAAAATCAATAAATTAAAAAAATATCCGTGCATTTAACATTTAATACCTAAAAAACTTATTACTTTTAGGTAGCTTTCAATACAAAAAAGTATAAAGCTACCTATTGCAGCCGTTCGGAGGAAAGCAGTTCCGGAAAATTTCGATATATTTTCATCGATCATGACCCCCAGACCCCAAAACCACCCTCCGTTCAAATGTTGATTTATATATATAGATATATCCATATATATATATATATATATATATATATATATATATCTGACCTATGTCATACGATAACGTTCGTATTTATAAATCAATTTTGATGAAACTAATTGTGTGTATTAAGCTCACCAATGTCTCGACCGAGTTCGTTGGCCAGCTTGGTCCGCCATTTTGTTTCAAGATGGCGGCCACTTAAAAATTTAAAACTAAAATAAATATACAAAAAAGTTAAAAATTCAAATTTATTTTTTGATTAAGTGTTAGGCCTTGATACGAGGATTCCAGCGCATTTTTTGGTTTACCTCTATCTTAAACTAGTCGTTGGGGGCCACCGTAATACTTACCCATCATGGATATGCATAATGTAAAATATTAAAATAAAAATGTGTAAACTACTTATAAAATGCATTGCAATTCAAATAAAATCGTGGCTTGATGACGTCACAAACTTTAAAGGCTAGATTACTGAATTGCTTGAAAGAGGTTTTTCCTTATAACTCCAAAAATAATAATCCTATTAACTAGCGGTTTATTGCATCTGATTAAGCGTCAAATTTCCAATTAAAATATATCTTTGAAGTGAAATTTGGATGAAATACAGGGTCATGAAAAATCGAAGAGTGTGGAAAATAGGATTCCAAATATCTCGGCAACTAATTATCCGATCAACTTCATGCTTTATTCAAAATTTATGTTTTTTTATTGTCTTTTATATTCATTTCTTAAAATAAACAATTTTAAAAATTTTTATATACCTTTCATCAGAACGAATATTTTGAGAGTCCGAAAACAATTGTTCCGGTTAATCGAGGTTATTGAAATGAAATAGGCTTCTGCCCATTATTACATACTAAGTACATACCAAATTGCAAGTCTCTATCTCAATTTTTTCGGGAGATAGAGCGTTTACAGACACACAGACGGACGGCAACATTTTTTTTCTAAAAATATGTTTTTCGGAATCTCCAGTGTCTGAAACGTGTAAATCCGTCAAAAAAATTTTTTCGATTTTCAAAACGATTACAAGACTTACCCTATACTACGTATGATGGGTAAGTAAAAATGGCTGAGATAGAGCAGTTTGAAATTCTAGGGTGGCTGACATTTTGAAACAAAACAGCACATTAACGCGATTACTCGCAAATTATTTTCTTTCATTGTTGTAATAATTGTCCCAATCATACGCATAAAACTATATATTCATATCCGTTAGCGACAAAATTGGCGACATTTGGCGAAATATCGCCAAATTTGGCGAGCAAAATAAGTCTTTATAAATTAAGCCAATTTGGCTATTGATCAATAATTTGGCGAATTTCTTATTCAAATTCAGTATTAATTAATCTTTTGTAAACGTTTTCTTTGCATTTTAACTTGCTATTTTTGTGTAACAATAGCTAAAATTTTAAAACGAAGATATAGGGAAGCTACCTTTTCCTCCCGGTATAGGCCGGAAGGACTTTTTTTTTGATAAAACTAAAACTAAATGTATATGCTTGTGCCAACATAACATAATTACATAATTTTCACTGATTTTTCACTTGTTATTATAAAAATTAGATGAAGCCCGTATTAATTACTTAATATTTATTGTATACCCTGATTACCGTAATTTACGGCGTATAATCCGCAGATCAAACAATTATGTTTCGACCTAGAAATTTTATATAATGGAACATACTAGATCGCTGTAAATATTTTATTTCAATTATTAAATAAAATTTCTGGGTCTAAACATATTGTTTGATCCGCGGATTATACGCCGGAAATTACGGTACATGTTAGCGATTACTTTTCTTAGAAAGTAAATCATACGTAAGAGGAATTATTTTTTTAATAAAGAATTCAGAAAGTAGGGGATTTCAGGAAAAATTGCATTATTAAATGTAGTTTTATGGAAAAAAAAAACTTGAAGTGATTGCGGAACATTAACACGTTTGCACTTAAAACAATATAAATAGTTCAGCGTTTCAGGCCCGTAACTACCGGCGGGGCACTGCTCCGGGGCCCCAAACTGATGGTTAAAAAATTATGGTATTTTAATATCTAATCTAACTTCCTATAAAATACCCAGCACCTAGCTAAAAGTTAATAATAAAAAAAAATCATCAAAGTGCAAAAGTAAATGTTTTTGCGTGTCCGTTCAAATACGCCATACACTTCGCATGCAAAAGCATCTCTAGAGCAGACAGCAGAATGTCGAGTCGAATGTGTCATGTCGAAGGTGCCTGCCGAGTGATGAGTCAAGTGCAGGCTAGGACGTGCAGTGAGCTAGTGCTATTCATGATGAATCATTTGTTTACTAACTGCTCATCAATATCGGACGGTCAGAGCAGTTAAGAGTCGCATAGTAGTAATAGTACGATAGTTTATTACTTAACCCCTTCGTGACGAGCGTCTTTTACGGAATTTTTAATCTTTTACCACTGGTTTTTCAAAACAGAAATTTTCGGCTAACTGAATCGCAGAAATGCTGTCATTAAATAAGGCAAAGCTTACAATAAAAATTAACTGGTGGGAATAATCGAGGATTCTAAGCTTCTTATGCGTCACGTATACGTGTCGCTCGTCCCCAAGGGGTTAATCTTACTTTGCTTGTGTTAAGATAATAGTTTATATTATGAAACGAATTCGGCACCAGCCAAGTACAAATAAAAAAATACAGACTCCAAAAAGAAGAAACTTGGAGGCTGCAAAAAGTTCGAAAAAGTTATCAACATGGCTGGACAGTGGAAATCACTCGACAGGGAATGGTGATAAGAAAGGTATGAATGGTTTGTTTTATTCAGTATGATGTGTAATTCATGTAAAAATAGTACAGTCAAACTTGAATAATTCGAACGTGTATAATTCGAAATTGTGGATAATTCACATGTTTCTGTCGGTCCCTTGACATTCCTATAAAACACAGTCAGTGGTGGATTAAGCACTCAAGAGGCTCCAGGCGCAATTAAATTTTGAGGGCCCTCCAAATATTTTCAGTACCCCTATATTGTGCATTTTTAACACTTTCCAACCTAGTTGAAAAGTGTTTATGACTTCGGTTTGTCTGCCGTATGGCCGTCTGTCCGTGCTCTAACTCCCGTAAATATGCTCGGATTGCCCTGCAATTTTTATATGTTATTGTCGTTATCTATAGCATGTTCCCTATTTCAACGGAAGTGTGTAGCACTTATAGTTTTTTACAGGGACACTCAAAAGAACTACGTTACATTACGGTCTATGGGGAAAAATCATTAGCGGTTTATTTTAATGATGTTACACAATTCCAAACACATTGTAATTGATATATATCACTAAGGTGCATTACAAGAAGCATAACATGGAATGCATAGGTGCATGGGTGCATAGCACTTATAGTTACTTTACAGGGACAGTCAAAAGAATTCCGTTACATTACGTCTATGGAGAAAAATCGTTTACTTAGATGTTATCTTTCAGCTTATTAAGCGGTAGATTTGTAAAATTATTTTGGAAGCGTTGGAAAGTGTTACATAATCTATGCTTGACGCATGATTTTTCGTTCTTGTTTAGTTTTACAATTAGAATTACTGAAAGTGTATGTTGTTAATTCCATACGATATTATCTCTAATTGGAATATAAAGTTCAAATTATTTTCTATCGCATGCTAATAAAATATTGAAAGTACTTCCCATTCATTACATTATCATAATTTTTAGAACTAAGAGATCCCATTTTTATTTAGCTTTTATTTTGAAAATCACTACATTCTATTTACTAAACTATCACTTCATTCTATCATTCTAAACAAATGCGTTTTTCACAAATATAACTGTAGAATTTTTTCTTATCAATTCATATTTTTTTTTTTTTTTTCAGTAAAGTTCTTGGTAAATCTTTTAAATAATTACTGAGTTATATCAAAGAAACATTTTAGTAATACAAAATCATACATTTTATTTTTAACTATCAATTATAATTAATCAGTTAAAATTAATTGTAAAAACTATTAATTAAGAAATAATGCAACAGATTGACTATTTTACATTAGTCGGATTTGAAACATTTTTGAGTCGGCCAATCTTGCCTTTTGCCCCCCCCCCCCAAAAGTTTTCTTTCGCTACGGCCCTGGTGACTATGTATGTATATATGTATGTATGTATGTGAGTAAACAAGGTAGCATTCCAACTGCAATTGAATTCCCATTTGGTGAATGTATTATAAGCCACTGTTGCAAGAGCTGTATTCTGTATTCATTTTTGTATAAATCGGACAATTGGTTTGATATCTAAATTATTTTCAGCCATTTTATGACTAGAAAAAACAGATTTTTCTTCTTTTAATTTCTTAACTCAATTATTTAATTAAATATTTTTATTGGTCATGCTCATCTTATGTCGATACAATAATTATATTTCACCAGATCGTGATTTAATTTAGTAAAACTTTTTTTGTTTTTAATTAAAAAACAGAAGTAAAAAAAATTCTGTGAGTTTTATTAGTCTTATAGAAGTGTGTGGAACTTTAAGTATTGTATTTTGTTGAGGGAAAATAACAAAATATCTAAATTTAAAACAACTTAAACTCTCATTAGAATGACATGTAGATTCAATTTCAATGCTCATTTTAATTTACATGCCTTAATCTCAGCATGGGGCGGCATGAAAATTCATTCAATATTAAGTCGTTAAGTTTAGAAAAATGTTCTAGCTTCATGAATGAAAGTGCATGTTTCTTTTAGAACATGAGGTTATTTTCACCAGTGAATTCTGTAAAGTGTTTGGAAAATCAAATAGAGTCACTCCAGATTTTCTTTTTTTTTTGTATAGTCTGTTGTCTACTTGTTTAATCTTACTTAATAAAAATTATTGTTATTAAAAATATATATATATATTAAAGAAGATAAATAATTAGTATGTATGAACAAATTTGTCACTATTTCTCGTAGAATGACAGGTGAAGAAATAGAAGTTGATAATGAGACAATTTTAATTTTATTTTGCTTTTTAATGTATGTGTATGCATTTTCCCTATAAGTTTGAGTAAATTTAAAAAGCAACTTTTTTAATGCACTGTATGTTTTCTTAGAAGATGTAACGACAATGTGTGCTTCAATTGCATTCAACTGTTTCATACACACAAAACAATTGGTCCTATAGTTATACTATTTAACTTATGCATTTACACACAGAAGCCATTTGTCTATTATTATATACTAACAGAAGTAGTTACCTCTAATACATGTAATCAGAAGCAATTTTTTTAATGATCCATAAACAAGCATAATAGTTCATCAGTTTTGTTTTTATAGCTGTTTATATTATTTGGCAACAAACCTCATGATCTTAAAACTAAACTGTGCCAATTCCCTTTTGCAAAGCTCCAGGGCTCCTATAGAAAAGTATTAATGTGTTCAGGATGTTTTAATGTGATTTGGATAATTTTTATTTCTATTCATATGTAATCACCTAAATGTATTATGTTATCTTTATACAGCCAAATCTATATTTATTCGGAATTATGATAAAAATAACTTTGTTAAGCTTTTCGTACGTCAATTCATGAAAATAGTTTTTTGATGCATAAAAAAAGAAGCATGTTGAGACTGAATATATATTTTAAAAGAATAATGTAGGTTTTTAATTATTATTATTATTACCTGTGGACCCATATGAGGCTTTCACACTGCAGTCTTTGAGATTATTTGCAGATATCTTTTTTCATTAATTTTTTAATTAACTACAATTTTTAATCCAACAATATGTTTTGACAAAATGTGAGTGTACTATGTCAAAAGCCTGTTCAAAAACATGTAATATCTCATTTATTATTGTGCATTTTGTATGTACATAGCAAAAAGGATGTTGACATCAAAAATTATATATATTACCAATGGACCCGTGCGAGGATTTTGCACTGCTGTCTAATATTTTTTTATATGCAGGTTTAAACTTCTAAAAAAAATTAAGAATAAAAATATCTGCAAGCAACATTAATCAAAACCAGAATATCATCGCATTTTTTCCTGTCAAAGTTACAGTAAAAACTTATCGAAGATAGTAAAAGGCACGCAAGAGAAAAAAATTAGCAATCTTATTTCAGTTGCATTAGAGGATGACGCCATTCACTTAGGGGAAAACTTGGGACAAAGAAAAATAAATTAAATACATATGAAATTTAGTTTAATATAGCAAAGTATACCTTTTTGGCTACACATGTGATATACTACTGCTGCGATCAATCAATGATGTATTTTTCTTCTAAACATTTCAATTTCCCTTTTTAATAATAAATATAAAATAAACTTGTGCACAGGCATTATTCTTCATCTTTGTTGTACTATTTACTTTTTCATAATCATTGTTGAGAATGATATGATCCAGTATTTTATTTTTGTTGCAACACTGATTTGAAAAAAATCTTTCATTTCATTTTATGAAAACATCGCTCATTTAATTCTTAATTTACTGCAATTTTTAATCGAAAAACATGTTTTAATGAAATGTGAGCATAGTATGTCAGAAGCCACTTCAAGATAGCAAACGCAAAAAAAAAAAAAAAAATAATAATAATAATAATAATAATAATAAATAAAAATAAAATAAATTATTGTACTTTAACTGCAATAGAGGGTGACATCATCTATTTCGGAAAAAAACATGGTATAAAAAAAATAAATTGAGCATTTGAATTTAAATTTTGCTTTTTAATCATAAATATAAAATAAACCCATGCAGCAACTATGTCCCACTTTATCTTTAACTTTTTGTTTTATAACCATTGTTGTAGTATTTAATTTTTTTAACAACACTAATTTGAGGAAAACCTTTCACTTCATTTATGTTCCCATACAAAACAATCCCGATTTAATTTTTAATTAATTGTAATTTTTAATCAAAATAAATGTTTTAATGAAATGTGAGTGTACTATGTCCGAAGCTGCTTCAAAATCCTTTCATATGGTATTTCATTAATCGTTCTACTTTTATTTGTTTAGAAAAAGGAATGTTGACAACAGAAATAATATATAGGATTATTGTGTTTTGCATATACACACTAATTCATTTTATATGCAATCATTTCATCTTATTTATTTTGAAATGATCCAAATTATTCTACATAATATTTAATGATGAATGATTTCTTTTAATATATTTTTAAGGTTTTCCAGTAGATTGGTGGGCATTGGGAGTATGTTTATATGAATTTCTGACAGGCATACCACCATTCAATGACGTTACAGCTGAAGCAGTGTTCAATAACATTTTAAAAAGAGGTTTGTGTTAAAATTATTTATTTATTTATTATTACATCAGACAGATTGAAAATAATTTTTGGTATTTTCTGATAGTTTTTCCTTACTGATCCAATTTTTATTAGTTTGTTCCATTTGGTTTTTATTTCTTAAGTTATGTTACTATCACTATTTAAAATACAGTACTGTAAAAGATGTACATCGTTCTTCCAAAGGCAATTTTTGCTTTAAAGTTGCAGGACTGCCTTTCTTTACCTGTGTTAACCATGGGGACCCTCTGGATAAAATAAGTAAAAATGCGATAATACAGCAATCATAATAACAAAGCTCTGGGCATTCACACCCATAAATTGTAATAAAGATATTCAGAAAAAATGGCATTACTTTCATACAATCTTAGTAGTAAAATCTCTCAGCTTTATAAATGGGAATGCAGGTTTTTCTTTAGCATGTGTAACAGAAAAATCTACGATTTCCTTGATAATATGGGGTAATGATTCAAAAAATTCAATCAAATGCCATAGCATTTAGTGAAATTCTATTACATATGGCATTATTTTTGAATGGAAATTTGCATTTTCATTCATAAAAACTAAATCTACAATGATTACATAAAAATGTCATTTTCTAGACGCTTCAGACATGAAATTTTGTTATGATTTATTTCCTATTTAATATAAATTGTAGAAAATGTTACAACAGTTAAAGTATTAAAATTCTTAGCTATAAGATATAGCTATAGTATACAAATAAATTAGGAAATAAAACATAACTCCATTTGTTTAGATTGGGTTAATGTGTACAATGTTACAATTCGTGTTCAATATGTTTCAATTCACATTTTTTTCAAAAATTTATTTTGAAAAAATATATGAATTGTAACCTATGAATTTTTTAACGGAAATCAATTTCTAGAAGCTTTAAATATGCAAATCCAAAATTACAGCTTGTCTGTCAAGTATTTGATTTAGGGCTAAAAAACTACCTGCATTGCAATCTGTTTTACAATGATTAAAAAAAAATCAATTTAACATTAAGAATTCCAAACTAAATCTTCATAATTTCTAAACTACTTGGCCGAATGATTTCTCGTTTCGGTATCTGAATGTAAAATTTGCTGGAGAATCCAAAGATGTCAAATTTAGGTGTTAGTATTGAAATTTTTCAAATTGTTCTTTTTTTTTTGTAGATGAATCCCTAAGCAAAATTTAAGTGTAGCATTAATTAACAGGCATTATTAGTAATTGATTGGTACCAGTCACATTTTTATATGATGGTTTTTGGGTGAGTTAGTAGAGAGGTATTTGGGAGTATTTTGGAGAATTCTGAATTTCGGATGCCCAGATTTGAGACTTTGTTCTGTACCCTTAAAACTAGTGGTGTACAGAGTACTGCTTTCTGTATCTGAGTACCGAGTAGTAATGTGTAAGGGAAAAAAACACTCAAGCACACATAGAAGCTAGGTTAGAGGTAATAGTTAGAAGAGATAAGAAAAATGTTGCAAACACAGTTGCATATGTATATGCACACAGTTAGATGCAAAAGTTCTGCACTGCTTGAATACATACATTTTGAGCATGCAGGTAAGTTTTTAAAATTCACTTTTTCCAAATTTAATAAATCATGTGCATATAAATTTTATATATAATTCAAAAATTTTCAATGTTTTAAACTAGCAGCATTATTTAAAAGTTATGGAAAGATATACGAAAAGTACAACTAATCCATAGAAAAATTTAAATTGATTCTTCAATCCATTATCATTATTTCTGATATCAATACTATCTATCAAATGATTATTGATACTGTAACAATTGTGATATTATTAAGAATTTAAAATTTATTGAATATAAAATATTTCTGTTTTGTAATTTTATTTATCTTCTCTTGATTAAAAAAAAAAATTATTTGTAAATTGAATAGTTTATAAATTCATAAATATTCCTCATTGTTTTCATAGATATTCCTTGGCCTGAAGGTGAAGAAGCTTTATCTGACATAGCTAGAAGTGCTATAGAAATGTTGTTGACATATGACAGCAAGAAAAGACCTGATGCTAAAGGTTTCTTTCATAATTTTCACTATACATTTTTATGAACATCTTTTATTCATTGATTTTAGGAAATGTAATGCCATGACCATTTTCTGTATTGTTTGTAATTATTTTCTTTACATTAAAAAAGGTATTATCTTTTCAGAATTAAAAACATGGCCATTATTCAGTAACATTGGATGGGAAAATATATTACAGATGAAAGCACCCTTTGTACCTGTTCCAGATAGTCAAACTGATACTACATATTTTGACGGTAATTTAAAGCCTTTATACCCTTTATTTATAAATTTTAGTATTTAAGAAGTATATAATCTAATTTAAAAATAACTTTCTTTTCATCAAAAGCCACATAAAGACACTTTATGTTTACTTTTAATTTAATTGTCTAAGTCAATATTTTTAATGAGTGTTTATGTACATAATTGTCTAAGTGGTCATTAATATTTTTGTTATTTTATATTTCATGAATTGCAGACATATAATCTAAAAATGAAATAAGTGTGCTTTTTTGAGAATTTTAATTTTAGGATCATGTTGCTTCAGAAATATCGTCATGTTTTGTAGAAATTGAATCGGGTACGCCTGGTCTAAGGTGGAGCTTTTTATTTTTTATTCTTAAATATTCAGTTCTATGGGTTTAGCATGTTTTGAACCATTTTTAACACATTAACTACCATACAGCATGTTGTTTGTCATATGTATTTCTGAATGATTTTGTCATGTGACAGACAAATTATCTATAAAAATTATTGAAAAAAAATTCATTATTTGATATATAAATTTTATTTTATAATGATTTATAAAATGACAGTCTTTCTGTGATTAAACAAAGCAAAGATTACTGTAAAAAAAAATTGGGTAGATATTTTGAGTAAAAAACTGCTTTAATCCAGATCATGTCATGGCAGTTAACATGTTAATGATATCTCATTTTATGACAGTGAAATTCTTAAAATTATACCTTTATCTAAGCATTAGAATGCAAGTTTTACCATGAAAATATTAGAGAATAATAAATCTAAATAAATTTTTAAACATAAAATTTTCTAGGAAAAAGAGATTTAGTAACTGTTTTATAATTGATATTTTTACAGGGAGAACCTGGAAATCAGAGAATGTGCAAAGAAAATCTTTTGGTATTAAAATTTCTGGGGAAAATCCACAATTTCTCCCAAAACTATTCAGCTACTCTGGAAGGGGGAAAAAACTAGTCTATTTTTCTAAATCAACATTAATCAGTAATAATTTCTATTTATCATGCTTCATCATTGATTGTTGATATGGAAAATTTATTGATCTGCAAAAATAACACAAGGAATTTTTTCTTTGGAAATGAGTGTGAATCTTATTTTAACTATTATTAATCTTTTCTTAATTCTAATTTGTACTTTTTTATTAATTAAATGTCTGCTTTTTCTAACAATAAGCAACGATTTAATTCTCTAAAATTAACAATTATTGTGACTGAATATTTAGCATCTCTAACTCTCAACCTCTTATCTTATATACTCATGCTTTACTTGTTAAGTATTATTATGTACATGTCTGTTAAATCTGTGAAATCGTAAACCTCTCAAATGTAAATAACTGGGGAAGAGTGTAGAGACAAATGATCACCTTATTTTACACCTCTTTCTTTTTATAATCAAAATCATGTGCTTTGTCAGATGAGTTAGTGTATGTAATAAGATCCTAATGTTTTCGATCTCATATACAAAAACCATTTGGCAATAAATTTCTCTGGCTTTGGTAATTGATTTCTCTTTCTTTTACCCTTTTTTTGTAGTGGCAATATCAAATGTTCATTAATAAAATCGTTCATTATTCATTAGTAAATACATTTTTTCCCCCACATGTTTACTGAATGAAGTAATGTACTGGTGCATTTTCAAATGTTTAAAATTGAGTACTATTCTGTAATTTAACTTTTTTGCTAAAGAAGTTCTTAATCTAAAATAAATAAAACAACATTTTAATCATGTTTATGATGATTTGTCTTCTTCCTATTGTACATTGAAAAAATAAGCATTGAAAATCTGCAAAACATTATTCTTATTAAAGATTATCATTGGAGGCATAATGTTATTGTGATGGTGTTGTGTCTTATCACAACTAAAAATCACCTCTTCAAAAATATATTGGACTTCATAATAATTTCTCATTAAAAGCAAAATGATTGTTAATCATTTACAAACATTATTTACTTCTATAAAATTAATTTCTTATCTGAATTTGAATAAAATATTCTTAATTATATTATTGTGCAATATAAGATTAAAAAGTATTGATATTTCTCATTTCCAATATAAATCATAATAATTAAATTCTCACTGAATAATTATTAATTTACTTCTTACATTTAAAACTTTCTTCTTAACTAAAGTAACATCATTTAATTAACTCCTCATTTTAATCTATATACAGGTTGCATTGTGTTATCGAAATAATAAAAAAAAACTACAATAAACCAGATGCTGGGCCTAGAAAAATGTGAGGTGATCAAGACTTAAACTATCATAAAACTGATGATCCATTTTGATGGTTATTGGTTTCTTCCTAAAACTAATATGATTTCCATGACAGAACCAATTATCAAAAGAGCCAAAGGAATATCAAAATTTATCAATTAATAACAAGGAATTAGAATTAAGAGCTTAATTACATTTATACTTCTATAAATTAACTTTAATTTGATTTTTGAAATATAAGTGATTCTGTCATAACTAATTTTGTTTTCTTCATGGTAATTATTGAATGTCAACAATCATAGGAAGAGTTACCAAATAAATAAAATGTTCAAAATAACAATATTTTACAATTTATCCAAAATTAAATTAAAATACTAATGAATGAAATATTTACTTATGTAATAGAAAATTAGAAAAACTAACTCTTCCGATGATCACTAACATTCATCTGAAAATGAAGGTACATATCCAAAACTAAAGTAGTGAATAGCACTGCAGGTATTGAATACAAAATTCTTGATGTAATTAAATTTTGTTTATTATGGTGAGCATAAGCAATTCAAGTTACAATATCATTTTTCAGAAACATCATAATAATTTCTCCTTCCAACATATATTTCTGAATATTCCGACAATACATAGTCATGTCTAAGACATCAATAACTTATTAAACATTGTCTGAAGTACTTAGTAGTATTAAATTAACATCATTAAATATTCCTGAGAAGCATTGAAAAATTACTCTATTAATTCGGAGCTGCTGGTTTACTTAATTTAAAAAGATACAAAATAATATTTTAACTTAATAAAATCAAGCATAATGCTTGTTAGACTGGAATTAATTCTCCATTTCATTTTAAAGGAAAGTGTTAGTAAACATGCATAATATTAAAGAAAAGAAAGGAAAGATTAGAGTAACTTATCATTCTGGGGCCCCGAGCAATTACTAGTTCAGGCAGATTTCAGGAATTAGGACTTCTCTCCATCTCGATTAGAGTCAGAATGTGTCTCTCTCCTCGATTTTAAAAAGCACCTCATCTCAGCTTCTCTTGTGCTTGATCACTTACTTTTGATCTTTATGCGCGCAGGGTAAATAGTTACATGAATGTCTTGAAGAAAAACTTTAATTATTAGGAGCTATTGTGAAAAATCATCTTAATCTGAGCAATAGAGTATCAGATTCTTAATTGCATTTAATCATTTTCCTTACTTAAATTCATTTAAGGTTTATGATTAAAAATGCATATGTATCTCTACGCACATGTGGTAAACTCATCATCTATTCCCCTTCCTTGCTCCAGCGGAAGTCCGTGACGTTGCAGATCACGTGGGGACGCTAACGGGTTATTCACACTTTGATTACTTTACCAGAAGGTCTCGCTCCGGTCCAGTGTTCGCCGATCTTGTAAACAAAGGGGGAGAAAAAGGGAAAGAGAGAGAGAGAGAGAGAGAATTTTCACCACATGCTAGAAAGTAAATGAATAATCGTTTATATTTAATTTAACCAGCAGCCTCCATAAAAGCCTTTTAAAATACCAGCAACTCCTTTCAATTAATATTTAAAATACAACCACATATTTAAAAATATATCTGTTAATAATGGTGCAGCATGATTGTTCCAAAAATAAACATTTTCAAAATTAACGTTAAACAAGTTGAAGTGTGCTTTAATCAACCGATTAAAGGCCAATTCCAAAAACATTATGTTAATAAACAAACATTCAGCCCAAATAATACAAATCTAGAATTAATCCATTATTTATTTAGAAACTATTGAACTTAGTGGACAGTGTGAATACTTTTTTGTTTTGGTAAAATTCTGTGCCAATTTATTTTACACAAACAAACTTTCCCCGTAATTAAATTATTAACTATAATTAGAAAAACATCAATAACAATTTAATTGAATTGTGACTTAAATTAACTGTCAATTTTGCAACACAACAAATACCTCCCTTTCTGACTAAAAATTTTGGCACAAAATTTTGCACAAGTACAATCTTCCATACCAGAATACAAAAACATCATAGATTCAGCATGTAAATATCATATCTAATCTACAATAAAAATTTTCCTTCATAAAGCCAAGGAAGTGGCTGAAAACCAAAAAGGACAAACCAATTGTCCAAAAATGCTATGTCAGAGTGTTATTGACTTAGCATGCATGAATAACACCCTGATATTGCAAAAAAAAAATCCCTACACACAAAATTACAAATCCCGACATAACCAAAAGAATATATCCCCACACATAAAATTTAACATAAACAGGTCATATTGAATGACCTGGTATTTACAAAAACAGGATCGGCATCTTTCTCCCAGAACTGGGTGCATTTCCTCCCTTCAGAAATCATCCTTGCTTCAACCTCATTGTTGGAGTTCATCTTTATCATAACATTCTTCTTAGACAATTAAGACATACAATTGCCTTCAGTTAATTCACTAATTCATTTGTAAAAACATTATACTAATTAAACATAAAATTTCACTACATAGTAAATTTTTATAAACTGTGGATTCATAACTTCCTTAAAATTTTCTCTTAATCCAATTTCAAAATTCCTAACCACAGTAAACTAATTTATCTATCAACATATTCTAACAATATTCTAAGATAATTAACAATTAGAGCTTAGCAACAAGAAATTTCATTCTTAGGTAAATTGTAAGAATTTAAGGAATTACAGTATATAACTTTTTTTTTTCGATAATAAACCACATTGAAGTACACAAATATGAAAAGTTGCTAACTATAATTATTTAAACAAATATAAACACATAATACGCCCAATTACTAGTCCTATAAAGCTTGTTAAATTAAACTACGAAATTTATAACAATAGCTTTTTAAGAAATATAACTTAGACAAGTATATGAAATAACAATTAACATACATATATATAATTATTTACATAAAATATTACAATTAAAATTTTTGTAAGAACGCTTAGGCAATGTTCTCAAATTGTAATCATGTGTTTTAGTATTTTGTATTAGTCCCTGAACCACAGGAACATTTGAAGTAATACCAGCACTTGGTATATACATAATAGAGTTATCTCCTCATCATCACTTCTCGGTGAATTGTCATGAACATCTAATGCACTAGGTGCAATTACTGGAATTGAGTTACTGCTGATAGCATCTGTCGCTATCTCCTCATCGTCACTTATCGGTGAATTGTCATGAACATCTAATGTACTAGGTGCAATTACAGGAATTGAGTTACCAGTATTTGTAGCATTAGGCAATTTCTTATGTTGTGTCCTTAAAATAATTGTAAAAGAGTTTCCTTTAGGTATATTACATGTATCTTGATTGTTAATTTGGTTATGATTATTGGAGTTAGTTTGTTGATTAGAAGAATTTGTTTCAATTTGAGTTGTATTATTATTTTCAGTTTCATATAGTGAAGGAAAAGTAATTCTCTCCTCCATCCGTGTTAATCTGTCAACGTGTACTAATTGAATATCTTTTGGATTATTAATGTGCATAATTTGGAAATTAACTGGGCTAGTTTTACATTTAACTCTATAAGGACCTCTCTGAACATCCTGAAATTTCCTTGCCTGACCCTTTTTGAACGCTGGAGTGTACAATAGTACTAAATCCCCAACAACAATTTTCTTATCCATTGCTGTCCTATTCCTGTAATTTTCCTGTTTCTCTGCGGCCTTCTCCAAATTATCTCTAATAAGCTTGAATGCCCCTTTTAACCTAATTTCTATGTCTTCACTATACTCTCTTGTATCTGCATAAGAGAATTTTTTCTCATTAGCTAACAAATCAACTGGAATCACCAAATCTCTACCATAAACAATATGAGCAGGAGTATCTTGAATTGTTGAGTGGTACGATGTTCTGTAAGCCAAAAGGGCTGAACTCAGATACTTATCCCACTGATAATCAGTTGCTGTAACCAAATGCTTAAGTGCATTAATGATTGTGGCATTCGCTCTTTCTACGACTCCATCAGAACTCGGATGATATGCCGTGGTAGTATGTTTTTTGATGTGATAATTTCCGTAAACCTTTTGTATAGCTTCAGACAGGAACGGTTTCCCCTTATCCGACACTAGATGCTCTGGCACTCCATGAGTGGAAATAAATTTTTCTAAAACTCCTGCCACCGAATCTGACTCTAAATTTCTAACTGGATAAGCCTCTGCCCATCTACTAAAATAGTCAGTCATAACTAGAATATGTTTATTTCCTTCGAAAGTTACCGTCAAAGGGCCAACAGCATCAATTGCTATCCTCTCAAATGGGCGAGTAGCAATTGGCATCCTTTGGAGCGGTGCCTTATGACCTTTCTTGTATCCTCTCTTCATCATACATGAGATGCAAAATTTAATATGGTTTAAAACATGTTTTCTCATGTTGTGCCAAAAGTAGTTTCTACGAATTTTGTTAGTCGTTTTCATAAACCCAGGATGTGCTGAGGCGGGCGAATCATGTGCGAGATTTAATATTTCAGGAATTAAAAATTTTGGTACTACTAATTTATCTTTAATATTAAATTTGGATTTAGAATTTTGATGACAGTAAAGAACCTTGTTTTTATAAAAGAATGTGTTTTTACCTATTGTGATGTTTTCCTGATGTCCTAGTAAATTTGAAATTTCTTTACATTTAGAATCTAGAGATTGTAATTCTGTTAATCTTTCTTCTGAAATATTAAGTGAAATAAGACAATTTTCTGTTTTTACTACATTAACTGCCCTTGACAGCACATCAGCAGGAATGTTGTCCTTCCCTGGTGTATGTTTTACCTCATAATCGAAATTTTGTAGGGCAAGTGCCCACCTAGTTACTCTCCCACAGTCTTTGAGCTCAAGTGCGCGGGATAGACTCTGCTGGTCACAAAATAATGTAAACTTTCTACCATACAAATATTGTCTAAAATGTCCTACTCCCCACACAATTGTTAAAAGTTCTCTCTCAAAGACTGAGTATCTTGTTTCGGCATCTTTCAGTGTTCTGCTAGCAAAACCTACCGGATGTAAATCTCCCTTATCATCATATTGACTTAGAACAGCACCAATAGCATACCCAGATGCATCCGTGTGTAATATGAAATCTTTGTTTACATTTGGGATTATCAAACATGGTGATTTGAGTAACCCAGCCTTTAAGGTTTCAAACGCCTGATTACACTTATCATCCCATATAAAGTTCATTTTATCTTTAGTTAAATTAGTTAAGGAAGTGCTGTTTCTGCAAATTTATCTAAAAATTTTCTATAATAATTACAAAGACCTAAGAATTGTCGAATATTTTTCTTATTTTTGGGAATGGGGAATTGTTTTATTGCTCTTAAATTTTTATCTTCTGGGAAAACTTTACCATCTTTAATGTGAAATCCTAAATAATTAATTTGGCTTTGAGCTAATTGGCATTTTGAAGGGTTAATTTTAAGGTTATGGCGATTAAGTCTACTGAATACAAGGTTAAGTTTTTCTAAATGTTCATTAAAAGTTTTAGAAGCAATTATTAAATCATCAATATATGTATTAATATTAAACTGTTTAAGCCCTGCCAAAATTACTTCCAATAATCTTTGGAAACTAGATGCAGCATTGCGTAGCCCTTGTGGCAATCTGTTCCAATGAAAAAGACCAAAGTCAGTGCAAAATGCAGTCTTGTGTCTGTCTTTGGGATCTAGATGCATCTGCCAATATCCCGAACAAAGATCAAAACAAGAATAAAAATTTGCTCCTTCTAAAGAGTCAATTAAATCAGAAATTAAGGGCAAAGGGTATGGAAGGGGTTGGGTTTTAATATTTAATTTCCTATAATCACACATTCATCTATATGTATTATTTTTCTTTTTAACTAACAATACTGGAGAAGCATAAGAGGAATCACTGAAATTATGCCAGCATCCAATAAATCATCAACTTGTCTTTTTAATTCTTCCTTAAGGGCATGTGGTGTTCTATAAGGTCTACTTCTAATGGGAATTTCATCCGACAGATAAACTCTGTGTTTGATTGTATCACAGCCTGTTAAATCTTTAACCGAATCAGCAAAAATATTTCTATGTTTATTAATTAATTTTAACATTTCTTCCTTCTGTTCCTCATTTAAATGTTTTAAATCAAATTGACCACCAAATAATTCAAAATCTTTATCTATTTGGCTAACTTCCACAGAATTAACATTTTTATTTTCTATCTCCAAACCTTCCACTTCCTCTATATTTACAAGTTTAGTACCCTTATTAATATACACAACATTATCAGTAAAATTAGCCACTTTGATCCAATAATTACCTTTAGCATTAAAATCATTTACAGAACTACTTACCGCCCAATTACTATCATAAGAATTCTTAGTAGGGGTTATCAACACTAAATCAGATTGTTTTTGTTTTTTGTTAATTTGTACTTCAACCAACAGTTCAGCTTTAGGAGCTATTTTATATTTTCTCTTACTTTTTCCTACATTTAAATAGTCAATTTCTACCAAATTACAAGAGTTATGTCTAGCATAATCAGAAAAGTTGATATTAATATTTCCAATTTCAATGGCATTTTTCTCAAAATTAATTTTAACTTTATTTACAGTGAAAAATTCATTTCCCAAAATTACATTGTAGTCTTCTGATTCTAATTTATTGATGACATAGAATTTAGTATTTATTATTTTCCCGTCTAATTTTAAATTCAGTTTTACAAAGTTAGTTATAATTGCATCATCCCCAGTTACCCCAGTAATTTTAAGAAAGCAATCCTCTATACTCTCTACTAGTTTATTTTGTAAGAGACATTTCACAGTTTTTAAATTTATTAAATTCACTGTAGCCCCTGAGTCGAGTAATCCTTTTAAACTATAATCCCCAACTTTAAATTCAATCAAGGGTAAAGAGTGACCCAAACTAACCACAGAGTCTGATCTCATGCACAAGGGGTTGTTTTCCAAACTAGACTGTGCTTGTTCTATTTGCCCCTCTCTGAGTTTAATGCATTTGTGTCTTGTTGTTTAACACCTTTACTTCTACAATTTTTGCTTATGTGACCAAATTTTCCACAAGAATAACATTTAATTTGTGGCCTATTTCTTTGAAATTGATGAAACTGCTGCTGCTGTTGTGGTGGTTGTGTCATTTGTGCAAAATGGGGTTGATGACCATACATTGGTTGTGTCATCGGTGGTGGTTGTTGAGTATGAACTAACATTGTAAGTTGTTGTACCTGTTGTTGTAGTTCTAAAATCTTTTTGTCTGACTCTAACATGTTCGTTTGCAAGAGTTGTTTGATCTCTGCCAGGTCTGTGTTAGTTTCATGTTTAACTTCTGAGAGTGCTGTGGCAACATTAATCTCAGCATTATGTCTATCGTAAGATAAACACTGCTCCTCCTGAAGGGCAGCTTGCCAAATGTCATTGGAATTTTTTGGATTTTGACTCATAATGAACCTACGAGTAGGCGCATTGAGTCCCTTCAGTGCCTGATTGTACAACAAACTCTCTCTAACTGTGTCCTCTTTCGGAAAACATCTATGTGCTAAACCTGATAACCTGGCTAAAACCCCCCGAGTGGATTCAGAGTGTTTTTGAGTGGCCTGTGTAAATTGCAAGATTTTATTTTGCCCATCTCCAATTTTATCAAATCTCTTTTTTTAATTCCTGTTTTAATTCATCCCACAATTTTGTTTTTCTTATATTGGGGTGGAATTTAGCAAAAGTTGACGCTTCTCCTGTCAACTTCATTTTTGACGCGGATATCATATGTTGATCTCCCCATGATGCCAAGTGGCCTATGTCCTCAACCTGTTCTAAGAATTCATTAATAGTTAATCCCTCCTCATCTCCAGCAAAATTTGGAAGCATTGCCAAATATTCAGTAAAACTATTAATTTTGAATTCAATATACTGTTGTGTTGGCTCTGTTGTAGCTGCATTCCTTTCTGACTCGCTTACTACACTAGCCCCTGTAACATTTTGAACATTATTTCCACTTAGCATCCCCTGAGATCCCTCTGCATCATTTTTATCATTTAAATTTTCTACAAGTGTTGGCGGCACATTATTACTAGGCTCACCTATTTGTAAGTTTTCTGAATTCTTAGCAGCCATAATTATAAATTTAATAATAATTTACCCTCCAAAATCAAAATATAAAATACATAAATAAAACAATAATAATAAAATTTCCACTGTCCACCAAGGTAAATTATCAATTATGAGCAATAACATACAGAATCATTTGAAATAAAACCTTTCCTGCAGTGCAAAAATATTAACCATAACTTTTTAAAAAATCACTAAGCCAGCACGGCACCAGAAATGTATTGTGTCTTATCACAACTAAAAATCACCTCTTCAAAAATATATTGGACTTCATAATAATTTCTCATTAAAAGCAAAATAATTGTTAATCATTTACAAACATTATTTACTTCTATAAAATTAATTTCTTATCTGAATTTGAATAAAAAATTCTTAATTATATTATTGTGCAATATAAGATTAAAAAGTATTGACATTTCCAATATAAATCATAATAATTAAATTCTCACTGAATAATTATTAATTTACTTCTTACATTTAAAACTTTCTTCTTAACTAAAGTAACATCATTTAATTAACTCCTCATTTTAATCTATATACAGGTTGTGTTGTGTTATCAAAATAATAAAAAAAAACTACAATAAACCAGATGCTGGGCCTAGAAAAATGTGAGGTGATCAAGACTTAAACTATCATAAAACTGATGATCCATTTTGATGGTTATTGGTTTCCTCCTAAAATTAATATGATTTCCATGACAGAACCAATTATCAAAAGAGCCAAAGGAATATCAAAATTTATCAATTAATAACAAGGAATTAGAATTAAGAGCTTAATTAAATTTATACTTCTATAAATTAACTTTAATTTGATTTTTGAAATATAAGTGATTCTGTCATAACTAATTTTGTTTTCTTCATGGTAATTATTGAATGTCAACAATCATAGGAAGAGTTACCAAATAAATAAAATGTTCAAAATAACAATATTTTACAATTTATCCAAAATTAAATTAAAATACTAATGAATGAAATATTTACTTATGTAATAGAAAATTAGAAAAACTAACTCTTCCGATGATCACTAACATTCATCTGAAAAGGAAGGTACATATCCAAAACTAAAGTAGTGAATAGCACTGCAGGTATTGAATACAAAATTCTTGATGTAATTAAATTTTGTTTATTATGGTGAGCATAAGCAATTCAAGTTACAATATCATTTTTCAGAAACATCATAATAATTTCTCCTTCCAACATATATTTCTGAATATTCCGACAATACATAGTCATGTCTAAGACATCAATAACTTATTAAACATTGTCTGAAGTACTTAGTAGTATTAAATTAACATCATTAAATATTCCTGAGAAGCATTGAAAAATTACTCTATTAATTCGGAGCTGCTGGTTTACTTAATTTAAAAAGATACAAAATAATATTTTAACTTAATAAAATCAAGCATAATGCTTGTTAGACTGGAATTAATTCTCCATTTCATTTTAAAGGAAAGTGTTAGTAACCATTCATAATATTAAAGAAAAGAAAGGAAAGATTAGAGTAACTTATCATTCTGGGGCCCCGAGCAATTACTAGTTCAGGCAGATTTCAGGAATTAGGACTTCTCTCCATCTCGATTAGAGTCAGAATGTGTCTCTCTCCTCGATTTTAAAAAGCACCTCATCTCAGCTTCTCTTGTGCTTGATCACTTACTTTTGATCTTTATGCGCGCAGGGTAAATAGTTACATGAATGTCTTGAAGAAAAACTTTAATTATGAGGAGCTATTGTGAAAAATCATCTTAATCTGAGCAATAGAGCATCAGTTTCTTAATTGCATTTAATCATTTTCCTTACTTAAATTCATTTAAGGTTTATGATTAAAAATGCATATGTATCTCTACGCACATGTGGTAAACTCATCATCTATTCCCCTTCCTTGCTCCAGCGGAAGTCCGTGACGTCGCAGATCACTGGGGACGCTAACGGGTTATTCACACTTTGATTACTTTACCAGAAGGTCTCGCTCCGGTCCAGTGTTCGCCGATCTTGTAAACAAAGGGGGAGAAAAAGGGAAAGAGAGAGAGAGAGAGAGAGAGAATTTTCACCACATGCTAGAAAGTAAATGAATAATCGTTTATATTTAATTTAACCAGCAGCCTCCATAAAAGCCTTTTAAAATACCAGCAACTCCTTTCAATTAATATTTAAAATACAACCACATATTTAAAAATATATCTGTTAATAATGGTGCAGCATGATTGTTCCAAAAATAAACATTTTCAAAATTAACGTTAAACAAGTTGAAGTGCGCTTTAATCAACCGATTAAAGGCCAATTCCAAAAACATTATGTTAATAAACAAACATTCAGCCCAAATAATACAAATCTAGAATTAATCCATTATTTATTTAGAAACTATTGAACTTAGTGGACAGTGTGAATACTTTTTTGTTTTGGTAAAATTCTGTGCCAATTTATTTTACACAAACAAACTTTCCCCGTAATTAAATTATTAACTATAATTAGAAAAACATCAATAACAATTTAATTGAATTGTGACTTAAATTAACTGTCAATTTTGCAACACAACAATGGTCAAATCTTTGAGTGATAGAAGATAAAAAGTCAAGAAACCATAAGGTCGGTGTCCATAAGGTCACATGTCCTTTGTCTTTGGAGGCAGCACTCATTTTGAAGGCATTTTACTCAGTTTTAAAAAATTAAATTTAGATACATTGATTGAAATTAAGATAAGCTGATCAGATTCTCAGTTTATTCTAATCAACTATCGTGCCTTAAAACATGGACACTGTGCTTTCACAACTAACAATTTATTTATTTTTTAAAAGCACAAATGCTTCATTTTTATGATATAGTTAAATTATTTCAATATTTAGAACTTTGATTTCATGTAGAACTATTTCTAATTATTTCTTTTTTTATTTATTAACATCTTATTATGACTGGTGACGAATAATTGTTATATTTTCACAACTTCAATACATACTTTTTAAAAGAACAACAATTTATAAGCATTTTGGTGATATCTGGTTATTCCAGTGGCTAAATAACTATAGCTTATGACACTCAGAGAGTGAAGACAAATATTTTGGTATCACATTTATTAAAATCCATCCACCTGTTCACATTTTATCAAGGAATAAAGAGTCTTACATTGTCCACAATCAAAAACATCCTCCTTTTCTGTGTACAGTCGAATAAAAAAGAGAACACCTGGTCACCTGAAAATAGCAGAAAAAAATTATCTATCTAAAACAACTGTTTTGCATATTCTACACAAACTTCTTCACATATGTGAAAACTCTAAAGATAGTTAGCCTGACATTTCTCTGTGATTAAATAATTATAGCTGTCATTACCAAAAAAGAAAAAAAAAACTAATACAGAAGAGCTTGACCAGCATATTCCTTTCTGTTTTAATCCAGATTTGGTTTCAACTAACAATTACTATCTGTTCCAGAAACTCAAATCTGAGCATCATAGAAGAACAATGTTTTATCATGATGAGTGTAGCAGGAAAATTCTTCTAAGAAATATTCAGATTACTTTTGAAAGCTATTGAAGTACAAAGTAAAAAATCAAATATAAAAAGTTTTTGAAGAACAAGAGGACTGTATTGAAAAATAAAATCTAATTTTTCTCTTAATCTTTTTAAAATATTCTAAGCCAGTTTTTGGATAATTTACCTACTTAGAATATGACTTTGATGACTTCACGGAGCAAAAGCTTATAATTTTGTTACATCGGTGGATATTTTAAGTCCATTCTCTGGCAGACCATATTTTGCTTTTGAAGATTGTGAAATACCATGTTAATCTTTGAGGAAATTTCATTATTGGAATATTTATTATCCTAGATATTTAAAAAAAATAATAATAATAATATCAAAAATCCGCATAGGAAAGTTGATCTGATACTAATGTATTGCATTTTCAAACACTATTTTCTGAAATAAATTTTAAGTATTAAAAAAAATATTTTTTTACATAAGTAAAAGTTAAATTTTTTGCCTAAAATACTTAAAAATAGGAGAGAAGACTATTGAAAAGTAAAAAAATAGGAGAGACAACTATTGAAAAGTAAAAAATAGGAGAGACAACTATTGAAAAGTAATATGATAGTATCAACTTACTGAGATGAAAACTAAATTTTGATAAATTTAGGAAATGAGTAATTTTGTAATTAAAAAAAAAATGTGATGGATTACATGGAATTTTATGATTTGTAAGAGCAAAGTTTGATTTACTAAAGTGTTTCTTAATCAGTAAGTAAATAAGTATTCTGCTATTTGTAAACAACATCATCAGAATTAGTTACTCATTTGTTTAAGAGTTAATATGGTGGCAAAAATTAACTCCCCCCCCCCTTTTCTTTTTGTGTGTGTGTGTATTTGGATTTTTTTCCCTTCTTAAAATGATTATCATATTGTGTAAATTAATTCTAAAATTCATTATTTTTACTTTTTCTTTTTTGTCTTCAGCTCGAAATGAAATGCAGCAGATTCAAGTGTCGAGTTTTGATATGTAACATGCTGTCATGTGTTCATCAGATTTTGTTCCTATTTGTAAAAACTTAAATATATATTTTAGTAAATCATATTTTAATTTATACGAATGCTTGCATCAAATACTGCTAGTGAAAACAGAGATAAATGTTTATAAGACTTTCATAATTTGTTTTTTAGTGCTATATCACTCTAAAAATATCCGTTTTAATCCATTTTTCATATAAAATTTATTGAGCAAGCAATTGATCGATAAGCTTTTAAAAACATGTACTTGCTTGGAAAATGTAAATCCTTTTCAAGCATCATTGTTAAAGTATAAACTTATTTTGAAATGTTTTGAAAATGAAATTTTCTTGCCTTGTAAAATTGTATGAATGGTTAATTTTATAGAAGTAAGATAATTATTTTAAGTATCAAATAATTGTAATTTTTTAAGATAATTTTTTAAAAACCGGCAAAATATAACTTTAAATTAAAAATTAACAAAGAAGTAAAAATATGTTATTAATTTTATCTAATTTTTTTTGTACAGTCAACTTTCTGAAATCCACTATTTTATAATCTACAATTCTCCAAATTCTGTCATTCACTTTGGGATGTAAACAATACAAATCACAGTTAACATTTGAGTTCATAAAACAAATTTAATGTGTAATAATTGAACAATTAGCAATTTTTTTTTTTAATTTGTTGAGTCGTGTTTTAAAAGTTTTTATGTATTTTAACTTAAAAAAAAAAAATAAAGGAAAAAACAATTGCAAGTATTAAAACACAGTTTTTATTTATGCAGTATTGAAATTACTAAATGATTGGGAAAATATATTGTAACATTAATTGAATTAGTTTCAACAAAATGTTTATTGCGAAAAGTTTTGAATACAATACATCTGTAGATGATTTCATTTACATTTAATCTGACTAGAAATGATGATTAATTGTAGAATACAAATAAAAAAATGATCATAAACCAAAATTTAAACCACCATTATTGTGCTATTATTTACAAAATTAAATAACCAATGGCATTTGAATATATATATGTTTTTGTTTTAATTATATTTAGAAATATTAAGTTACTTCTGCATTACATTTTTTTTTTACATTTGTGTTTTTACACAAATATTGGTAATTTGTTGTCATATTAAAAGGAAAAATTATTTAAACCAAACAGTGACTTATAATTTTCAAAAAATTTGGTCCCAATCTATGCAGTTTTCGTTTTCACAGAGTTGACTGCAATAAATATTAATATCTATTTGTATTGGATATGTGTTTAAAATTTCTAATTTAGAGTTTTGACCATAATAAAAGTAACAGAATACTCAATTATATAAAGACTCTGCTAATTTTCATTAAATATTATTTGCTAACTTTTGCACAAACAACATTTATTTATATTTACAGGCTTAAATATATATATATATATATATTAATATGCATACTATAATTTAAAAAAATCTTTGGCGGCTCAGCCTACAGTCACAGGTAGATTTCGAAGACGCAGACCGTGGGGCACCTATTTATGGGGAATTGCAGAAGAAATGACCTTTTTACCATGATGCGGCAGTTGGAACCACCCACTTTGAAATCTACTTGTGTCAAGTAGGTGGAGCCGGCAGAATTTTTTTGTTTTAATTTTTTTTGGCTGTAAGGGTTGGTCCTATAAAAAACTTGTCAGTATAAAAGTTGTAGATAATATTAAGAGGATTTATAATAAATTTAAGCGGATTTGATATCTTGTGAATTCACAAAGTTATGAATTTTTTTCTTCTGAAGGGGGAGGGGGGTAACCCCTATTCCCCCCTCCCCCTTGAGGCCATTTTTAATGATATGAAAAATCTGTCATACATAAATTATTGGCCCTTTTCCTAGAAGTAATAATAACTTTAAACGGATTAGATACTTAAGTTTGGATTTTAAACGGATTCGATACTAAGAAGTTATGGGGATTTTTCTGTTTTCACAAAAAGCCCCCCCCTACTCCCTGGTTTGATTTTACCCATTAACGAACTTGATTGAGATTTTATGCCTTTTGATTTTATGTATCAGTTTGGAAAAGATTTGTGTAGAATTATTGCAGTTATCGTGTCCATAAAAAAGTGACATAGATAGATAGATAGATAGATAAAGTTTTGAACTGGGGGCTTTTGGGTTCTGAGAGTCATGATCAGTGTAGATCTGCAAAAATTTTCCAGAAATTCCAACATAGGGGAGAATGTAATAAATAGTATTTCTTACGAAATCTACCTAATACAGTAGCAACTTGTTATATCATGCCTCATTATACTTGTCATTTGGCTCTTTTTTTGTATATATCTTCTAAAAAAAGAATAAATTCTTTTTTAAATAAATTTTTGGAGTAACTTTATATAACTGTCAGTTACTGTCTCTATCATATCCAAGTGTCTAATATGCATATGTAGCGAGGTTTGGAGAGAAATATACAACATGTACTTGAAACTTATGAAATGTTAACTTTATGTTTTGAAATTTAAATTTTTATTTATCTGAGCCCTGTAAGTTTGCTTAATTTTTACTGTTCTCGGTTATATCATACATTTCAGATTTATCACACTTTTTTCTTGTTTCCTGACATGCACAGTATAACGACAGGCTACTGTATATTAATTTATGTAGCACATAATTGATTTTTACGCATATTTGTTGGCCACAAGGTTTTTAATTTTATCTAATATGCAATAAATTATATCATCATTTTTATGCAGTTGATAATTCATAAATTCAGAAAGGTATCTGCCATTTTACCAATCTTGCATTTTTTTTTTTTATTATGTGCTTCACTCTTAGGATTGACAAAATTAAACTTATATTAGGTAGCTTTCAATACAAAAAAGTATAAAGCTACCTATTGCAGCCGTTCGGAGGAAAGCAGTTCCGGAAAATTTCGATATATTTTCACCGATCATGACCCCCAGACCCCAAAACCACCCTCCGTTCAAATGTTGATTTATATATATAGATATATCCATATATATATATATATATATATATATATATATATATATATATATATGATCTATGTCATACGATAACGCTCGTATTTATAAATCGATTTTGATGAAACTAATTGTGTGTATTAAGACACCAATGTCTCGACCGAGTTCGTTGGCCAGCTTGGTCCGCCATTTTGTTTCAAGATGGCGGCCATTTAAAAATTTAAAACTAAAATAAATATACAAAAAAGTTAAAAATTCAAATTTATTTTTTAATTGCGTGTTAGGCCTTGATACAAGGATTCCAGAGCATTTTTTGGTTTACTTCTATCTTAAAAAATGGCTGAGATAGAGCAGTTTGAAATTCTAGGGTGGCTGACATTTTGAAACAAAACAGCCCATTAACGTGATTACTCGCAAATTATTTTCTTTCATTGTTGTAATAATTTTCCCAATCATACGCATAAGACTATATATTCATATCCATTAGCGCCAAAATTGACAAAATTGGTGACATTTGGCGAAATATCACCAAATTTGGCGACCAAAATAAGTCTTCATAAATGAAGCCAATTTGGCTATTGCTCAATAATTTGGCGAATTTCTTATTCAAATTCAGTATTAACGAATCTTTTGTAAACGTTCCTTTGCATTTTAACTTGCTGTTTTCGTGTAACTTTAGCTAAAATTTTAAAACGAAGATATAGGAAAGCTACCTTTTCCTCCCGGTTCAGGCTGGAAGGACTTTTTTACTTTAAAGTTTCCAAATCCAGCTGCTTTTAAGTCTTGAGCTTTTTTATGAACTTTATTTTTGATGTGTATAATAAAATTGCGTACAGTATGAGTTTACAATTCACATTTATCAATGAAAATTTGCAAAGTCCATATACAGTAAAACTGTAAACCTGTCTGAAAGACTAACATTTTCCTGGTCCCAATGGGAAGCATACCACACCTGTTATGACAGAATCTTGTCTAAAACAGCATTTTTCTACGGTCCCTAATAATTCTTCGGTTTACAAAAGTTTTATTGTAATTTGTAAGTACCTTTTATTCTTGTTTAAAATCAAATTGTATGACTCTTAAAACTCAGCTTCCAGTTTTAAAAAAAAAATTAAATTTCGCTGATATTAATTTTATATATACATGTATTATATACTGGGTGTCTCTTCTTGTAGTTGATCAACAGCTAATTCCTAAACTGTTAGTTTTAGAGGTGTAATTTCATTTGCAAGAATATTTCAAATGTTGTTCAACATCATATAAAAAACCATTTACATCAAAATAGTTGTTTTTAAAAGTGTTATGAAACATTTTTTTCCCCTGGGTCCTGTAAGTTTTATTTAGAAAAACTTATTCTATGCTCTAATAAGTCAAACCATAAAAAGTCCATTCTTTTACAACCAAAACTTACCAAGTTAGGATCCTTTCAATTTTATGAATTTTCAGTGCTTTCTGGTACTAAAAGCATATGATGAAGAACAACATTTGAAACTGTCTTGCAATTGGAACTATACCTCTAAAATTAACAGTTTAGGAATTAGTTATTTTTAAATAAGAAGGGACACCCCCTGTGCATAAAAGTATACAATGCAAAGCCAAAGCCTTTCAATATAAATTTTCTTAGAATGAAATACAATTGTATTTTTTATAATTTTTAACATGTCCTTATAAATCATTTATTTCTTAATTTTGCTAAAGTTTTGTGATTATATTATGGTTTTATATATTCTTTTATGGTTTATAAAGTATTTCCAGTTTATTTATTTAATTGTAAAAAATGTTTTAATAATATATTTTTTTATTTTTCAACTGTACTTTTAAATTATCAATATTTTCATTATGTAAATTTTGTTGTTATATTGTCTAGAATTTTTACGTTTTATCTTTTATTTGTAAATATGATTTATTTTTATATGCAGCTGAGAAATGTCTCATTCAGATAGAGTAAAGTATGAATGGTTTACTTTTAATTTCTCTGAAACAATATATTGTTTAAATATACTGTGTAAAATGTTTATTTTGTTTGAAAGAGTATATTTTATTCTTGCTGAAGAAAAGAACAAAGTTTAGACAGACATTTATTTTGCTCCCAGAGATTTTGTTTCTGGTATGCATCACCAGAATATATTGCTAAATAGTATGTATTGAATGAGATATGAATATATAATGCAAATAATATGTGCATTTTTATTTATTTTATTATTATTTTATGAGAGCTTTATATGAGTGCACTTGTGATTTCTATATACTCAGTGCCAGTTTAAACCTGATTACAATTTATTTTAGATGAACTTTTCAATATATATGTGATACGTAAGCAGTTTATATTGTGTATACCCACAGAGTAAGGAGATTTAAACAGAGAATCAACTCTCATAGACTACAATGGTAACTTCTTTAACATGGGATTACACATACACAGTGGCGCTAGCTGCGGATGACGCGAAAACTACAGCTGTAACAGAAGAGAGGTTGCTAAATAGAGCTATATATCGCTTTCTTGGCGACAAATGAGGGAAGGAAAAAAAAAAAACGGCGACTACTTGCTTCTTGTTTTGGTTGGTTGGTTGGTTGATTTTAAGACGGTCGATTATCTATCTACGCGAATGAAAACAGATTTATTATTTTTAACATGTTCTGAAACAATCGGAATTTAACTTTATTTTAAAATAAGTGCTGTGGTAAAACAAAAAAATTTTTTTTCCAAGTTTGAAAGGAAAATTTGATTTTTTTAAATTCTTCAAAATGTAAGTTGTGATTTATTTTCATGTGTTATTTTTGTTCTTGTTTTTTCAAGTTCCATAATGTTTGAAATATTTTATATATATTGAGCGTTGACAGATTTGTGCCGAAACGTCATGTTAAGGCTCACTGTGGAGACGCGAAATGTTTTTGGTTTCCGTCTGCCTGTTTGCCGTAAAAATGGTCCGATTAGGTTGATTTTTAGTAGGTATGTTGGCGAGGTATCCGGAATTAGCTGTATAGTTTTTGGTTAAATTTGGTTCATTCGTTCGGAAAATATAGAATATTTTTTTTTTAGGTCATAATGCTTTCTTATGGGGATGCAGACGATTTTTCAAATTTCATTTTTATCTGAAATGAAAATGGAATATTTGCGTAATGGATTTAGATGTAAAATTATTAATGTTAAATTTTCGATATGGATTTCCAATAATTTTAAAATTTTGCTTATAAATTTAATAGAATTTAGAAATTAATTGCTTAAAATATTTGAAAATGTTTTTGCATCTGTTCGGGTAATATAAACATCTTACTTTCATATTTTTTACAATTTTTAAAATCATTTATTTTTACTTACCACTTTAATTTAAGGATTCTAATTTCTGGAACATTCGAACAATTTTATATGCTTATAAAGATGCATGCAATTGAAAAAATAATAATTGCGGATTGTACGAAGCTAAAATGATATTTTAAAAAAATGATCTGCAGATTTACTAGTATAGGAAAAAACTTAGTACCATGTTTACATTGCGATAGAAAATGTATATGAATACAATTTTATATAGAGAATTTTTTTTTTAACATGAATGAGATTTATGGTAGGCAGTTATTTTAACGATAATATAAAGTCCAAATTTGTTAAAAATCTGCCAACACTGAATATATATAAAATATTTCATACATAATGGAACTTGAAAAATAAAAACCAAAATAACACATAGAAATAAACCACAACTTACCAATTCTTAGGAATAAAAAATAACTTTGACGTCTTGTTCTTGCAAACAATACACTCCTCTTTTCGTAGCATTTTGAAGAATTATAATAATTATAATCAACTATTTGATCTTCAAAGAATAATTTTAATAATAAGTAATAAACAAGATTCGAAAATCAATTAGCGAACGCCGAAAATTTGCACATGCGTAAATGACAACAGAAAGACGCCAAGCAGAATAGGGTTACACTTAAACGGAAATCACGAAGATAAAAATTGCCAAAGCGATGATTTAGTTCTTATGTCATCCGCCGCAGTCGCTCTTTTCAGGCGAAGTTGGATCTCTGTCTTACTCTGTGTGTATACCCACTTCTGTTTTTATATGATTTGAATTTATGAATTTAAAAAAAACTATTTATATGATTTGTTTTGATTTAACACAATCAACTTGTATTAAAAAAATAATAATAATAAATTGTATTACTTTCCTATAAGTTATTCTAGAACTTTTCTATTAGTTAAAAACTCATGTAAAACTTGTTACTTTATATCAATTATCATCAGTGCCATTCTATACAATTTCTTATGTGATACAACCTTATTTTTATAGTTATCAATTATTGCTTTGCTTGAGCTTCATTGGTCTTTGAGTTGTTGTAATCAAATATCCTTTAGGGCAGGTCTGTCCAATGCGACACCCTTTACTTTCAAATGATTCCTGTTACCAGTGGTTTTTTTAAATGAAAATCCATCTTAAAAAATCCTTCTTTAACCCTTTCAGTTGCAAAGTACTTCTGTTGCTAATATTTTGAAATGATTGAATGCCTCCAGAATTTGCGAACAAATTTATTTGAAAATAATTAATAGCTTTTCTTCATGTACATTATAAATCAGGCATAAAAGAGTTCCTCCTAAAGGAGGAATTCCACCTTTTTGAAAGTAATTTTAGACATTAACTGAATTGATGCAAAAATGCAAAGAAAATATTGGAAGTATATGGGGGGGGGGGGGGGGGGGGAGGAAGGGAGGTAAATTTAATCCTCAAACATCTTGTATTCATACACCCTTGGAGGTTCTGAATTGATGTACAGAAGAGCTATCAAATCAAAGGTTAGCTTATGTTATGAACATCTGAAAATCATGTTAATGGAGTTATTTAAAGTGTCAATCCAGAGTAAGTTTTTTCTTTTAGTCTTTAAAAGGGAAAGAAAGTTTGCATAAGGTTCTTTTTGAAATAGCATATTTTGTCCCATTTATACACTTTTGGGTAGTTTTAGTGATGTATTCCTGAACCAAAGATCACTTTAATGTGCATATATTTAGCATGGAGAATTTTTTTTTCTTTAGAAAAAAAAAAGGGGGGGGGGGATCTTAAGCAGTCAAAAACTACCCAGAATAATATTTGTTTTGAAAAATTAATAGCTGTACTTCACATAAATTCATCAGATATATTTAAGGATTTACATTTTTAGCAAACTGCCTACCATTCTTTTTTTCCCCTTTTTATTTTAATGGACCTATACATTTTTTGCTAGTTGAATATATCATTTTTAATATTTTCTAAATTATTAAAATAAAATAACAATCATATGTATAATTGTACTTCAGTTTATTGTGTAAATACTTTTTAAAATGTGTCTAAATTACAACAATTTACTGCCGTTATATAGATAGAAATTTTTTTCCACCTTTTTTTCTATTTCTCGCTTTCATGCCTAATAAATATAAAATTGTATTCTAAAATTCTGGTGCCATTGTGGCATTTAGGAATTCATATTAAGTGTGATCTATAATATCCCACAGCCCTTCAAGGGGTTAAAATTATTATTGTTCCTCATGATTTTTTATTATAGATTGTGTTAAATTTTCGGCTTGTTTCTCTACAAAATAGTTTGATGGACTTCTTTCTCGGTAAAATTTGATTCTAAATTTACTATAATTTATGCTTTTTTCTGCAACTATTTTTCACATCAAGCTCTGCATAGTAAGGGTCCTAACTATTTTTCACATCGAGCTCTGCATAGTAAGGGTCCTTGTGGCTCACAGTGTGCGGTGTCTGTGCATCATGTAAGATGTCTGCATATTGTTACTGCCTACTATAATGTTGCCAATCTGGCTTCCTTTTTTATTCAGAAAATACGAATCCATACTAGAAATTTCAAATAGTAATTTTTACTTATTTAATGACAGGCATTTTAGGGTTACTTAAAGTAAAAATTCTTTCGAAATTTCCGGCATAATTTGGAATTTTTGAAAAAAAAAAAAAAAAAAAAAAAAAAAAAGGAGGCTAATTGGCAACCCTGCTACTTACTATAGTGAGGTAATATTGTTCTATGTTTCCAGACATGTTGCACCCTTCAAAGTTTTCTACAAAATGGGGTGCACCCGCGCTTACTAAAAGATTGGACAGCCCTGCTTTACAGCGTAGATAATCACTGCATTCATTATGAAATATTCCTAATTAAAGCTACACTTAATGCAATGAAATTGTCTTTACTAGAGAGATAAAAAAAGATATAATATCAGTTAAAAAGTACATACATGGATTAATTAAGTTTAAATGTTTTCTAGATTAAATACAGTATAGAGACATTTATCCAGAATGGTTGGCGCCACATGTATTCTGGATAACTGGTTGGGCATTAAAGCAATATCTATTTGTAGAATATGTGTGGCTATGACATTGTTTTAGATTTCAATTTAATTATTAGATTACACAGATTAAGAATCTGATCCAATCAAGATCACAGATTTATTCAGAGTTTGAGAAAAGACAATTTATTAGAATACTTTGTTTCTGCATAACACTTCCCCAACAACATTTCTGCTTAAAAATCAAAACTCCCAATATCTAACTATATAGTGTTCCATTTAAAATCCTAGATATTGGCATTAAATTATACCATGCATGTGAGTTATGTATCAAACAAGGAACATGTCAAACTAGCAGTGTGACACTTTTTTCTGGAGAAATTCTGAAATCAGTCAATTGGAAATATCATTCTGGATAACTGGTTTTCTGGATAACTGGTTTTCTGGTTAACTGGATTCTGGATAAACGTTTCCATACTGTACAATATTTCTCGGATCATTTACAGTAGCTCCATTACAGAAGGCATTTTACTTCTATGCTAGTTCTGTTAGAACAGGGACAATCATTTCTGGGCATAAAGTTCAATGCATGCTCATGCTGAATGTCTACTTCAGCAGATTCTTCTATGTTGAAAGGATATTCATGATTTCTCTCTCTTCATTTGAGGAGATTATGAATACTCTAAATGACTGTCTCATATTTTCCATTTCTTGAAATCAAACTAAATTAGCTTGTAGACAAAAATATTTTAAACAAATTTATGTTTTTAAAAATATCCAAGATAAGAGAATTTGGAGAGAGGCACAAAATAATAAGAGATTGGCACAAAATTATTAAAGAAATTTTAAGTTAAGATATATTTTATAAGCATTTTTATAAAAAATAAAGGGAAGCCCTCAGACTCTCAAAGGGTTTAAAACTAAAATCAAATACACATGTTTGTAATTCAGTTACCAGTTATACATTGATATAGATACATATACTGATGAAACTAAAATAAGCATAACAGTTATTCCCTTGTAATAAAAAATACAGCAGCAAAAAGTAATGAAAGAATAAAATATTGTTTAGTATAGCTCAATTATTTTGCATAATTTTTGTATCCATGAGTTAGTGACTTTTTTCTTTTTTTCAATAAATATTTTCATACATATTGTATGTTTATTAAATGTGCAATCTTTATAAGATAAATTAGTAACATGCAAAAATGATAAAATTATGACAAGAATTCACATACGGTTTATTGTTCTACTTTGTTAATTTATTTAGATTTGTAATCAATCTTCTATTTCTCTGTTATTTTTCAGGAATATATCTATCATATAAAAGCAGAATTTATCTTTATAAGATAAATTAGTAACGTGCAAAAATGATAAAATTATGACAAGAATTCACATACGGTTTATTGTTCTACTTTGTTAATTTATTTAGATTTGTAATCAATCTTCTATTTCTCTGTTATTTTTCAGGAATATATCTATCATATAAAAGCAGAATTTGGTATATTCTTTTGATAAAAAATGTATATACCGCATATTGTGACTTAAGCCAAATTATATAGGATCCTTTTCCAATTAATATAAAAATGTTCTTAACATAATTATCTGATATTGTATTTTCTTTTTATGATACAACATTTTTAATAAAAATCTTGCCATTGCAGACTTCCTTCTATTGACAAGTCTGTTTAAGTAATCATTATATATCTGATATTGTTTTATATTTTGTATGGTGTAAATAAAAAATATTTAATATTGAAAAGCGTTTTACTATAATTGTTGAAGTTTTATAACCCTTTGTATTACCGTATTGCATATCTACAACATACACAAAAGTCAATGTCAATTCCACATTGATCTTTAATAGACTTTTATTACTTGTTGATATCTTGCAATTCTGCAGTTATCACAAATTATGTAACAGTCAGTATGTTATTTTGGTGTCGTATGGTTATAGTTTATCATCAACCTAATTGCCATAGTCTAAGATAATATTTATCAGCAGAAATGTTAGTGAATTTAAAAAAAGAAATGTTAATATTTCTTTCAAATTTGTGTGCAGGAGATTATAATTAATTTGGAAAGAAAATACCAATATGTAACAAGAAATGAATCTATGAATATACTTTTATGCCTTTTTGATTTACCATTTGTAATGAAAAAAAAAATAGAAAATAGAAAGTGATATTAAAGGTTTTACTGAAATAGAAATTACAGAGAATTTTGAATATAATAAATATTATTTTAAATTTTGTATTTTCCTAAAAGAGAAGAACAATAATTTTGCCGACGATCGAAAGTGGGATGACATAAAATAATAACAAGCGTTGTGAGAAGAAGATAAAAATTTATCTATACTAATAAAAGAAAGTTTCGCTCTGTGTGTGTGTGTGTGTGTGTGTGTCTGTTGGCGATGGCTAGGAAAATTTAGTGCACCTAGAAGTCTGTAAATTTAGATTTAGGTAGTCCAAACCCTCTCTTGGTGCACCTGACCCTCAGAATTTTAATATTTAAAATATTTACTGAAATATTAATTAATATTCACAAAGAACTCTCATCAAAAATACGCTTTTTTTCTCTTGGGTTGGTTGGTTGCATCGATTCTTCACAGAAGTAATTAAATAAACCAGAGTAGCGATGCATAAATAAGGATTTCTAACTAAATAGTGTCAATATGGATTTAAGTTATCAGCATAGAACCATGCGAATGTCGCGCCACCTGCACATGACAAATTACACATACGTCCCCCTGATTGAAATATTTTCCAGGCACATTTTTCTTCATGACAATTAATTGGGTTTAAGTTTTTTTTTTTACATGACATTTATTATTATGAAGGAGATTATTAAAACAGAAAACTTTATTTAACAGATTCTTTTTTATATTTGCGGGAATGAAGAGGGGCAAGGGTCTAATTACATTTAAGCTTCAAGGTGTATTTCTAGAAAGCAGTTACCAGAATTTCCGAATAATATTCTAAGCCAAATTTCAAATTTAGTTCCTAGCTTAACCAAATGAATCAATCTTTAAAGATGTATTGTGATCCTCCTAATTAGTAATTTGCTGAAGGCCACTTGAACACCCTCCCGGCCCGTCCTTCAAGGTTTTTTCTCTAACTTTGCTCCGTTTCCATATCTCAGCAACTATTTTCCCGATTTCAATGCAAGTGATTTCAAACATTATAATTAACTTAATAGTAACTCTTTATAACATTAAACTAAATTTATGAGTAGCGGTTACCACTATTTATGAATAATAGTTTAAGCTAAATTTGTAATTAAGTTCAAAGCTTAAGGAAACGAACGAATTTTGAAAGATGCATATTGGTCCTCCTAATTAGTCATTTGCTGAAGGGCACTTGAACACCCCCTCCCCCCGGGACCTCCTTCAAGCTTTTTCTCTAACTATGCCCCGTTTCTATATATCAGCAACTATCTTTCCGATTTCAACGCAAGTGATTCCAAACATTATATTTAACTTAATAGTCACCCTTTATAACATTAAATTAAATTTATGAATAGCAGTTGCCACTATTTACAAATAAGAGTTTAAGCCAAATTTGTAATTAAGTTCGTAGCTTAACAAAACGAACGAATTTTTATGCATGCATAGTGGGCCTCCTAATTAGTCATTTTCTGAAGGACACTCGAACATCCCCTCCCCTTGGCACCTCACTCAAGGTTTTTTTCTCTAACTGTGCCTTATTGCAATAACTGGGCTAATAATGTTCCAATCTTCTCGAAACCAGCTCAATTTTGTAGTGCGCCTACTATACAGTAACGTAGGCAGCGGGAACCTGTCTCAGAAGTTCGTTCGGAAAGAGGTTTGTTTAGAACAGAATGCTCTCCTGGCGGTGGTAGGGGGAAATAAAAGATTTTCTAGAGCGTACGAACATGCCAAGTATACGGTTCCAAAGCCATCGTAGACCATGGCCAGAGTTCCGTTTTTTAAGAGATTTGAGTTTATTACAAGGGCTTGGGCAACACCGGACGGGTCAGCTAGTAATATAATAAAAATAAATTAATGAATTCTTCATGATAAAGTATAATAACAATTCTTACCTGAACTGAGAAAGTAATTGCATTGCTGAAAACATATTATTGTCAATTATTTATAGTGCCACTATTGAATTTAAATTTAAAGAATCTGTGAAAATTGAATAGTCAAATTAAATTAAAATTAAATATTTACTGTATAGATATAAATCAGTGTTAAATCAATTTTCATATTATTAAGTAATATTTATTCATAAGATATTAATTTATATATAAGATTGTCAAGTTAACACTTAAATTTAAAAGGCACTCTGTAGAAAATACTTTATAAATATCAGATAGACAATAAGTTAACCCATTGGGGACCATGGTATCATATATGCAACCTCAAAAAGAGCATACAGAATTTGTTTTAGGCACCAGTAAAAGATAAAAGTAATATCTGCTTTCTCATATTAGAGCATTTTTGTGATAGTTCAAGTAAAGGTAGCTTTTTAAAAAAAAGTGGTGCCAAACGAATAAAATTTGTGTAAAAGCCGTCGGTCCCGAAGGGGTTTAGACATAATAAACAGACAATTTCTGAGCAACATATATTTATTTTAAGTAAAAATATATATTAAAAAAACAAACTACTTTTCGTTGGAGTGCGCACTACCTTACATAGCTTTCAGAATATAAATAAAATATTTATTCATACAATTTCTTAAATAAAAAAAATTAATATTCATGACTTGTTATATTAGATGAAGTGACAATTAGTATTTTGTATAAATTAGATCAGATTGGATGAAACAGACTTATTTATTCTGTTATGTTATTGTGCTGCAATTAAAGTTTCTAAATGAGAAATGTGAATGTTTGTTAAACTTTCGTTGGTATATAAAATACCTAAGTGCTGGACCTTCTTCGTACTCCTGACTAAAAGAGGATTGCACAATTCTTTGTATAAATTGTTCTCTCATTACCACTCAAGTGAAAAGACGATAAAAACTAAGATATTATATATTATGGTAAGTTGACAGAACATCGTTACTTGTTCCTGACATCAATGTAACAAACTAAAGGGTAGTATATTACCAATCTGTATAACACGATTAATATAGTTGATCTCCCTCCATGCACTGTCATCACAAGCTTATCAGGAACCAACTTCCTTCAGTCTGCTGGAGATAGGTTGAAATAAGTAACCCGTCTTTTCAAATTTGAGATGTACCAACTTGAGCACTCTGCATTTCGCCATTCATAAAATTGCATCTAACATTCCATTTTAAATATTTAACTTCTTTTAAATATGATTAATTTATATATAAAGTTGTACAAATTATGTTATTGTAAGATATATACGGATAGGGCTCTACTGTGAGACCTGTTTAGTCTCACATTAGGCCTATCACGTAAAGTTATTATTTTTTTGAAGAGCACTTGTGCGAGCTTGCTTCCGCACGAGTGTCCAGAAGTAGAAGAGGCCAGACGCTCTTGGAGGTGCGTTGAAGTCCCCCGTTTCGCGCCGAAACTATATTAGCCAATCAGAGGCCTCCACGCTTCTACTGCGTTCAAAAACTCCGGAGCTGATAATGCCACAGGGAAAATGCTTAAAGATTTAACGGAACGACTTGCGACGCAAGTTTGCTATCGCTAAAGCCAGTGCGTTGATGGAATAAAGTTAATGTACGATTGGCAACCACTAAATGAATTTAAATGGCGATTGTTTACAAATTAAAAGAACACAGAAATTAACGTTATGGTTGCCGATCAAATGAAAATAAATTTAGAAAATGGGAATAATATAAAAATGGGAAATAAATCATTTAAATTTATAAATAAATAAATTAATCTTGCATATATAAATTTTAATAATTAAAACAAAAGCAGATGTTATGTTCATGACATAACACCATTTACATCACTAGAAATACAAGATGTCTAAAGCAGGGATTGAACATTTAAATTTAAATGTCTTTTAGCTGAAATTTAGCCCTATCATTCTCTGTGATTTAGAATAAATTCATAAAAAATATCTAATTGCAAACATTTGAGATTTTACTTTCAATAGGGACGAACATTAAGCTCGAAGCCGCTGTGGTCGTCCAAGAGCCCCGAACTCAACCCTTTCCACTTTTCGAGGTGTTTAATTTGTCCTTCCCAATCCTTTTAAATTAGAATTAAGCTGATTTTAAGCAGGCAGAATTAAGCTGATTGACTTTTAAGCTGCTTTTTTTGTCAAGTTTTTAGAATATTTTTTGGTGAAATATCAAAGGAAAATTATTTTGTAGACAGAATTACCCTTTAAATGTTTTCCTTAGTTTGTTAATTAAAAAATAATAATAATCAAATTTTCAGAAATTTTAATTGAATTAAACAGATTGAATCAGAATTTGATTTAAAAAAATTATTGCGACTAAGCATTAATCAATTAATTGGCACAGTCCTAGTACTTCACTAGAAAAATGTGACAATTTTCAAAAAGATAAAGTTGATTGATAGAAAATTGCCAAAACTAGAGTGTCCTCCAATTTTGAAAAAAAAAATCACTTAATTAAAATCACGCTCAAATTATTTATTGGTATTTATCAGCTCAAAAAGTAGGTCAATTCAGGATTTTTTTTCTTTCCACAGAAAGAATAAGTTACACCAAAACTGAATTTACCCATATATTATTCATAATTCTTACTATAAAAATCTATATATTTAAAACGCTAAGCGTCTTCTTTCGACAGTCCATGATAAAAAAAACTACTGCATCAAATTACACCATTCTTTTTCAAAATCAAAGATATTTAGACACAGGTTTATTATTGTACATTCATTTGGTTAATTAGCCGTAATTTTAAATGAAACTTTTACTTCTGCGAATGACGTCATGAAGTCAATCACCACAGGACGCTGCAACTCTGCCCAAAATTGAAGTCTATCTCTGACCGTAACTTCAAGCTATCTGGCAAGGTAGAATTGTAAACAAAGATTGATTACGCTCTAAAAATATCAATGTTACCAATTTATTTACTTTTAACATTTTCTAAAGCAATAAAACTAATTCAAAAAGATTAAAATATATTAAATTACTCATAAATTTGTTTTTAAACATTAATAAATACCCTTACATGATTTAATGGAACAGTTTTGTCAGAGGGATTGGGATTGGCGCAATTTTTTTTTGCCATTTTGGCAAGAAAATCAAATTTTCACACATTTTTATTAAACACACACATTAAATTCTATTTATTAATTATTTTTATTTTATTTATTTACACACATATTCAATTTTATTATAAAACACCAGGTTGCCATACAAGGCATAAATCGCCATTTTGGCATCAAAAAGAAACCCCAGTGCATCTAACATCTGTACCGATTTCATCCAAATTGTTTGGGTTGCACTGCATATTGCAAAATTAATTAAATCCTCGATTATTGTTTCTTTTTCAGATTAAAAATAAGAAAATTTAATGCTTAACAAAATACAATTATTTGATCGATCGAAAATTTTTTCTTAGTTCGGACTATGCCAAAAACAAACTTTTTACATGTAACAGAAAAATCGCCAAAAATGACTGCTTCATCTGCAGTTATGGCAGTTGAAGATGGATAAAATCTAATAATCTTAATTTTACAACGTTTATGTGAAACACCACAGAGAACACGCTAATTTTATATAAGTAGCAAATATTTAAAAAGAATAACAGAACTGACAATCTTCACTAATGTAATGCATGAAAAAGTAAAAAAATAAGTGATTCAGCAAATCTTAAAAATATATATTTCATAATATAACTATAAAATGCAGAAAAATATTCTTGTATTTCTCCATTATCCTGTCGACTACTTTTCTTTAGAAAAACTATCGCCAAACTGTAGCACCCAATAAACAAATGGAAGAATGTTGCAATTGGAATCTCAAATTTGGAGAAGCCTCATTCACTAAAGTATCATTTAGAAGTAAGTTTAAATAATAAAATTTACAATATATTAATGAAAACAGACACAAAAATAATCTTGGATATTCATTTATTTACATTATTTTTCTTAATTATCCCTCTCAACTGTTGGATAAATGTTTGTGACATCAGTTGAATGCATATGTAACTACGCATCACTACATTTTTTCAATGCTTTTTCTCTTTTAATTTCATGGTGTCAAAGACGTAATTTTTATTTTAATTAATGAAATAACTAATAAATCAGTAAAACATCATTAAAAATACATCAAACGTTGAATTAAAAATCACTTGATGAGATAACAAGCATGTGTAACGCATTTGACATCAAGTGAATGTGCCGCCACGATCATGCATTTTTGGTATCTATAGTTTGGCGATATATTTTTTTTTTAAATGGAAAATGGTCGATGGGATAACGAAGAAGTACCGAAATTCAAGGGCATAGGTATTTAATTTGTTTGAAAATACAATTAATGTTTCTCAAATTTTGACGCTGTTGTTCGTTACAATACAAATAAGTTACATTTGAAAACATTAAAAATCTGCTTCATCTGCAGATTGTATATTATTATTGCACGAAAAATTCTCCATTATTACATAAAAATTGATTAACTTAAAAAAAAAAAAATGAATGTGTTTTAGAAGATATGGATTTGAAACGAACAATGATTAAAGGGGACATTTTAAAACATTTTTTTAAACAATTTTTTTTAACGTCTAATTTCGACGGTGCCTTTGGGCGTGTGCTTTACTTACTACTAGCTGACCCGCCCGACGTTGCCCGGGCCTGTGATAATAAAGTTAAACAAACCAAAATTTTGTATGATTTTATATCTTTAACTCGATAAGGATGCATAATTTTCCAATAAAAAAATTCCAAGATTTTTAATAATTTTATACAGCTTCTAATAGCACCATTCCAAATTTTTATTTACTTGTTTTGTATCTTTCTTTATTCAAGAGATAATGGACATCTTGTCTGCTATGCTTGCTCATAGAAAAAGAAAAAGAAACACATTATTTTTTTTTCTGCAGTCAAATTAATGCGAAATAATAAATATCTTCGGTTATAACAATCGGATAATCTTAATTTTTACAAACTTGTAATGTGGAAACAGAGAGGATTCGAAAGGTGTTAATTTTAAAATCGTAGCTTAATTAGAATTGTTAATTTGAGTCACCTAAAAAATCTCTTAGTACCTCTTTCCTTGCGATTTCATTATCGAGACACCTGCAATGGTTCAAATTTTTATCAAAAAACGTGTTGATCATTGCAAGATTAAATTGCTCGAAAAATTAAACATTTCTAATTAATATTTCTGAAAGTTGTGGATGGAATTTTTTTTAATTTGACTTTTTGAATTTACGATTGTTTGTTTATATAGATCTGCAAATTTTCGTGTCGAAAGACCTAATAGTTTCTGTTATTTTGACATGTGTCGAAAAGGCGTAGTTAAAAGTCATTGTGGTAGCCCAACCTTTTTCCAGTAAACCTAAAATCTTTCTTCCCTCTCCCAACACACAACTCATTTTGCAGTTTCACATTTCTTTTGCACCATTTTCAGAAAAATATGGCATTTTAGAAGCGATGGTTAATGAGAAACTAATTAATATTTTGAGTAATTATCAAAATATTAAAATTCTGAGACTCAGGTGCACATGGTCAGACCTTGGAGTATCCACACCTAAATTTCCAGACTTCTAGGTGGGCTAGATTTTGCTAGCCATCGCCAACAGACACACACACAGAGCAAAACTTTATTTTATTAGTATAGATGTTCTTTTATGGACATAGGAACATACTGTTTGTATGATATTTCATAGGTCGTTGAAATTTTCTTTTTTGCACTATTGAATATGGATGTAATTTTGAACTGATTTGCATTACACAGTTGTTTATGGATTGTTTGTTTGGAGTTTGCATCAAAAATAGTACTGTATTTCACTGGGTGGGGGGAGACTTTGAAGCACTTTTCATACTCTCCCCCTGTTAAATAATAAAGAAGCTTATTTTACTGATATTGTTATAACATTTTTTTTTCCATCAAGTTTTGACGAGTTCCATCTAGTTTATTTTTAATATACAATAATTATTAAAAGTGATGGAGATATTGTCAGTTAAATCCTGTGGCAGAAAATTACTGTACTTTCTGCGACAAACTTTATTAACAGCAAAATCTTTCTGCAGAAACAGTCCCTGAAGACAAATAAGAGTGATATTAGGCCAAACTACAAAAAAGTTGAAATACTTTACACACACACCCCTCATATTTAGACATTCCCCTTGAAAAATATAGAATGATTACTTTTGTTGTCAAAAATATTTATAACTTTGTGGGGTGAGTGGCAAACATTTCAGGGAACAATTAAATATATTTATTTATTGTTTATGTAAAGTAACACAAGGAAACTTAAAAGAAAGAATTTTAAATACTTTACAATTTGTGTGTTAGGGAGAAGAGAAACAACAAATTTGAGGGGGGGGAGGTGAGGATGATCATTCATTTATTGTTATTTCAAATAAATGGGGCAGATTTTTGTCTTTTTTATGAATTTGTTTTAAAAGATTTTAAACTGCAAAAGGAAAGGTGGGGAGATATAGATGGATATTTATGAATTAGTATTTTAAAGTAACAAGTTAAAAAAAAACAAGTATTTTAGAGTAAAAGAACCAAGACAAAACAACATTAAAAAAGGGACACAATTTTTAAAATAAAAACTTGAGACTTTTTAAGATTAACACTTTCTGTTGTTAGCTGTCTCACAGGCTGCTACATTTTTTTTTTCAATTTTCATAGTTTAACTATAGATACTATGATTTAACTATAGTGAAATTATGTTTCGTTTAGAGCACTAGTACTGTGTATTACTAGAGAATTCTGAATAGGTGGATTTTAATTATAATAGTTCTGAACTAAAGTTTAGTACATAAACAGTATCTTATGAGTAAATAGAGCCTTTTTTTTACCTTTCGGTCAAGCAGTCTCAGAGATTGCTCACAGTATCTTAAGCAACAATGTTTGTTACAGCAGTTAAGTGTTAATGCTGGAGAGAGAGAGGAGGAGGAGAGCAAAGAGAGGGAAACTAAAATTTAGTAACAAATAAAACAACTACAGCAAAACCCTATTAAGAAACTGAGCAGAACTTAGAACGTAACAATTATGTAGGTTTTCAACTTTAAAGCTTAGGGAGTGGGGACAAACAAAAATTTCGGCGTTTGAGGGACAAAAACCTGCCGAAACACAGAAGATTTTCACTTCTTACTAATATCATTCTGCAGAATTGAAACATGTACAGATCTTTTTGCTGTTGCAAGGATCTTCTCTCCCTCCCAAAAACGTTTCTTTTTTCCCCAAGTGAGAATTATTTCTGCAAGAAATCTTTCCTATTCTGCGACATTGTCGCCGCAATTCTGCCACAGGGAGTTGAATATGGGTGTGCTGTGCACACATATCCTGTCCCAGTAGCGAACAGCTTGTAAAAATCATCTAAGATTTTTTTTTACATATGAAAGGTTCATCGCCCCATAAAATAAATAATCTTTAATTTCCAAAAAGAAAAAATGGAGTTTATTGGTTGTAATAACTTATGACAACCATTATATATCACAAAACAATTGTGCCAATATATCATGTTTATTCATAATAATCAGTTTTTTGCATTTTTTTAAAGAACTAGGTTTTTTCATTTTGCATCTACAACCTTCATATTTGAGGTCTGTCATCCAAGTAATTATTTTTTTTCTTATGTGAATAAGAAAATTCTCCATGCGAATTTTTTTTTTAAAGATTATATCATTAAGGGTGCAACACATATTTACTGTGCGCGCCATAAACATTGGAGAAGTTTAGATTAATTTGACAATATTCACACACTTAGACGAAAGGACAACAAAAACCATTTATTTCTACATGCATTATTTAAACACAAATAAATTCTCCAAAATGGCCTTAAAAATCAAACCACATCGGCAGAACCGTTCCTTAAGCAGCAACTAAATTATGTATATTTTGTCTGCAGGCACTTTTCACACTACAAAAAAGCAACTTATAATATGACAATAAAGTAAGCTTAATGGAGAAATTTGTAGTGATTAAAAAATCACTATTTGAATATAAATGATACATAAAAGAATTGGAACAGTAAATTCCAAAATTCATCAAAAACTCATAATTTGAACTGTACTAATATTATAGAAAATATATTTCTGCCTTATAAAAAAGTATATTTACAGTAATCATATATATTATATATATATATAAAAAATTAACCAATTAAAGTGATGTTACCCTTTAATAGCATAAAATATGTCTTTTTTTTTTTTTTCCTTCTTTTAATTTTCATCTCCAAATAAAGTAATAAAAATCAGGGTGCATGTGTTACACAAGGGCACAGTATAGATGGAAAAATACAATAAATTGTTTTCATAAAATTTATCACCCCATGCCTTCAAAATTCCAAACATAAAATGTGGTTACATTCTATTCATTAGTTTTAGCTAGCTACAAATGCCTCCGAACAGGAAAAATATTTTATAACCATTTAAATATAATAAAATGCAGTGTGGTGGTTCTGGTGCGGATCCATCCATCTTACCAGTCGGCGATAAAATCTGTTAGGCTTAATTTTGATTTGAGATGTGTATGAGAAACTTATCTGCCTAAATACAAATCTCTTCTACCTCAAGCCACCTCTGTTCAGCCTATTTTTTTGTAAAACATTCAAAACTTAAAAAATGCCAATGATTTGGACAATCTCCTAGACGCTAAAAAAAATTCATACAGATCCCTTTTTCTGCCAATGGTTTGTTTTAAAAGATTAGCCAATCGGCATTACAAACTGAGGTTGGATGATTGAGCAATACACACTGATTTGCATTCATATTTTGTAACCAGTCGTATTCAATAAGTATTTCGCTGTGTGGCAACAGTTTGTTGAATTTAACATGAAAATTTATGAGAATGATCAGAATAATTGAGCAAATTGAAATGAATTTGTCGATATTAAAATAAAACTGATAAAATAATTCTTATTTAATGATTTTAAATACAAATTTTTTATATATTAGGTGAATTTTGAATAGTAATAAAAAGATTGTTTAGAATCATCAACAGGCAAATAGATATATATATATTTGAATGATTTAAATTATTTTTATTATTAATTTTGAAAGGGAGATATTTGATTTAATGTAAAAATTATTGCATTCTTTCAGATTTGGAATAAATTAAAAGATCATTTTTATATTGAAAGCAAAAATTAATACTTATAATTAACTTTCCATAACTTAATTAGTAAGATTGTTATTAGGGTTAAGATTTTAATAATTCAAAAAAATATTTAGAAATTTGAGTTGAAAAACAAAAAATTAAAGAACAAAATGTTACGTTTCATAACATTTACCAATATAATCAGGCACTGAACTTAATGTTTCAGGTCTTTTTTCCTTATTGTCGATAGTATATGAGTATTTTTATCTATTATTTAAATTTTAAGTGAAAATCACGATTTGTACCCACCGTCATTTACACTAGTCCTGTATATTTTTGAATGGTCAAACAACAGTTTTGAACAATAACAACAACAAATAGCTTTTTTTTCTTTTATTGAAGTAAATAACATTCTTTTCACTATTAAATTTACAAATGTACAAATAAAGATATCAAAATAGTCATTTATACAATAATTCAGACTATTCAGTAATAGTCTTATTCTATCCCATAAATACAAAAATATACAAAAATTGTAAGGTATAAATATATACCTAAAGAATAATAAAAGTTTTCTATTAATTCTGAACAACACGGGTGAAGCATGAAAGCAAATACTTCACAATGATATTAAAAATGGATATTTCAGCTAAGTAAAAATAAAAGAGAGAAAATTCAAATTTGTAAAATTAAATAATATGAAGATATTGTAAAAGTATAAGAAGTACATTACAGTAATAACTTTAATTAAATTATGTACATTTTGTCTGCAAGCAAATTTCACACTACAAAAAAGCAACTTAATATATGACAATAAAGTAAGCTTAATGGGGAAACTTGTAGCAATTAAAAAATCACTACTATATGAATATAAATGATACATAAAAGAATTGGAATAGTAAATTCCAAAATTCATATAAAACTCATAATTTGAACTGGACTAATATTATAGAAAATATATTTCTGTCTTATAAAAAAAGTATATTTACAGTAATCATATATGTATATATATATATATATACAGGGTGTCCACTCTCAATGGTATTCAATGGCTAATTCTTAAACCATTAGTCATGGATATATAGTTCTAATTACAAAAATGTTTTGTTTCAAATGAGGTAAACAATTATTTTAAAAGTCGTTTGGATCAATAAAAACATTTCTTAAAAAAGTTACAAAATTTAATTTTTTATATACAGTCCCCCGGTCCTACAAATGATATTTAGTAAAAATTTCTTATTACACTAACAACTAAGACAAAAAAAAAAAAAAAACATCTAATACTAAAATTGGCGAGTTATGAAACTCTGAATTGCATAACTTACACCACTTTTCTGCATCTGAACACAGATGAGTTAGGCCATGCTTTGAGGGATCATATACAAAGTGCTTAAAGTATTTGAAGGATTTATTTCACGTGTACATTTCTGCATTGCAGCCGAAGGAAGTCAATTCGAGCAAGTTTTAAGATAACTTTAATTTTTATTAATTAAGTTTAGACAATCTAATAGCATTTAAAAATATGTATCATTTTCTAAAAAATTGAGATTAATCTCTTATTGTTTTCACTTATATTTTTAGTACAAGTTGTATATTTTTCTTCAATATGTCAAAATGAAAATAGATTTTAAATTTATATCCTAATGTCAATTTTACTTTCAACTATTATTTTTCTATTACTCAGTCAGTTTTAATCATAAAAGAACGGGACTTTTTTTTGTCTTACTTGTTAGTGTAATAAGAAAATTTTACTAAATATAACTTATAGAACCGAGGGACCGTATAAAAATTAAATTTTGTAATTATTAACCCAAATCGCTTTTTAAATACTTCTTTGCCTCATTTAAAATATTTTTGTAATTGGAACTATATGTCTATGACTAACGGTTTAGGAATTACCCATTTGCCACAGTTGAGAGTGGACACCCTGTATTATAAAGGACTCAAATGTATCTTAATCTTTTACCATTTGGCAATATGTAGGCAATATAAATTGCATGGATATTCAAAATAAGATAGGAATTAAGGTTATGTTGCTGAAATAGTCCCACCATTAATTTTCAATGAGTTACTCTCTTAAATTTTTTATAAATTTCCTGGATATAAGTTACATTTAGAAAAAAAATTCTCCATGCTCCTACAAGACAGTAAAAATTCCATTCTTCTATGATCAAAACTCATCGAGTTATGATGGTGTGATGAAATTTCTGAGATTCCCGGCACTAAAAACATGCTTTTCTGTTTTTAGTGCCAGAAAGCTCCAAAATTTCATAAAATTAAAAGTATCTTTAAGTCTGCGAGTTTTGGTTGTAGAAGAATAGAATTTTTACTGTCTTACATGAGCAAGGAGAATTTTTTTTTTCTAAATATAATTATTAATTTTTATTAAAGCCTTTCTGGCTTTTCAATTTCATCCAAATCTGCTAATAAGAGTGACGAGTTATACGATGTTGACATTTAAAGAATATGTAATTAATGAGCCATGTGGTAGAAACTGGCAAGAAAAGTCATGCAACCATTTAAGACAAAAAAAAGTGAAACTCACTTATATGATAATGACTGTGTAACTTTAAAGATGTCAAGCAAGCTACTTTAGAGAACACATTCCTGACATTTATGTGATGACATTAACTCAAATATAAACAAGGAAATCATATGTGAAGAATGTAAAACTTTTTCCTTATACAATTGCACAAACCATTACCATCTCTTAAAGGAAAAAAAACAGGATTGACCAATTGTTGTTTATGAAACTTTTTGGCTTTTCAATTTCATCTAAATCTGCTAATAGAAGTGACGAGCTATATGCTTGTGACATTAAAAGAATATGTGATTAATGAACCACATGATAGAAACTGGTAAGAAAAGTTATGCAGCCATTTAAAAAAATTAAGAGCAACTCACTTATGTCCATGAAGATGTAAAGTAAGCTACTTTAAGAAATACATTTCTGACATTTATGTGATGGCATTACCCCCAAAGAGACAAGAAAAATGTAAGAGGTATAAGAATATAAAATAAGAAATGAAGAATATAAAACTTTTTCCTGCAGTGCAGGGAAAGTGAAACACTATTTGAAAGTCTTACACAAATCATGACATAGTCCTCTCTTAAAAGAAAAAAAAAAGAGGATCCACAATTTCTCTAAAAAGGGTGAAGAAATTGTTGTTTATCAAAGCCCTTTTGGCCTTTCAAATTCATCCAAATCTGCTAATTAGAGTGACGAGTTATACGATGGTGACATTAAAGAATATGTGATAATAAGCCAAGTGGTAGAAAGTGACTAGAAAAGTTACATGGAAATTTAAAACAAATAAGTGCAATTAACTTATATGTACAAGAAATATGTCAAAGCAAGCTACCTTGGAGAACACATTTCTGACATTTATACGATGACATTATTTAAAACAGACAAGGAAAAAGTATGTGAAGAATGTAAAACTTTTCCCTGTAGTGTGAGGTAAGTGAAAGACTTGCCCAATTTGAACAAACTGCAACAGAGCCCTCTCTTAAAAGAAAAAGAGAAGATCTATCAATTTCTCCAAAAAGGAGTGAAAAAAATTGTCGTTAATTCTTATAGCACCCGGTGACCATATAAAATTTTACAAGTGCAATTCTTTTTAAATTAATGGTAAGACTATTCCATCAATATAAAGTTAATTCTTCTTACCTTATTTTTAACATTTTGCAATTTACATTGCCTAGATATCTCCAACAGGTAAAAGAACAAACAATGTTTTTCAATCTTTTGGGGACACACTGTGTGTGTGTGTATACAGATTGAAGTATTGATGGGAGAAAAAGATCACCTCAAAGAAGTTAGTTTCTAAAAATATCAAGAAAATGCTGGCATTTTACTAATTCTCACTTAATAATAATCTTAAAACACTAATAATTTTTCATTTTAGCTACAGCAAATAATAATAAACAAAGAAATTGATAAATAAGCAAGAAAAAAATTTCTAAGCAAAATTTAAATAAAAGCAAAAGAACAAGCATGTCAAATTTTTATTTTTTTTCCTTCTAAATTTTTTTTAATTACTAACATACAGCTGCCAATTTTAAAGATATTTGTGCAATTTTTCCCTTTATTTACTAATCATTCTGAAAATCAGTATGCTTAAATTATTTGTTATTAATTATTACAACAAATTTCTAATATATAAAATTTAGCTGACAGAAAATTTATTTTCAAGAAAATTGTCAAAGGCTCTTTTAAAAATTAAGTATAAATATATAAAATTTAATTAATCACAAAAATGTTAATAGAATGTTCAAAGCAATTAAATAAAAGTACAATGTATTATTTATTTATAAGAACTTTCAGCATTATTTTTAAAATCCAAAATATAAAATCTCTCTCTTTATCATTTATCAAAGGTCAATGCAAGTGTTTTTCTCTTTGGTCCAGATTTTATAAAAAATTTTTTTTTAAAGAAAGATTAAATATAGGTACTCAAATCCAAACTAAGCATTTATTAATAATACTAACTCATTCAAGCCCTTCAGCTAAAATATTTACCTTTATGGTGAGTTTATTTTTTAAAATACATATTTTAATTGTAAGAACAACAACATGTATATATAAATAACGTTTAAAGCAAGACTTAGGGATAAACACCTAGGTTTAACTGGTTAAACCTGGGTCTAACCAATCTTAGTCAGTTAAAGCCGAAAAGTTTCGAAAGCTTCCACCTTTAACCGGCTAAACCTGGGTCAAACCAATCCTAGTTGGTTAAAGCCCGAAGAGTTCCCAATGCTTCCACTTTTAGCCAGCTAAAACAGCAAATGCTGTACAGCGAGTTTCGTGTGTCCAGTGATTTTTTTTTTGTTGTTAATGTGTGCAAAGTGCTCAGACATAAGTTTCTGACTGCTGCTTGAATGAATTTCGTGCATTCTAGAGACTGTACAGTGAGAGTTTTGTGTGTCCTGTGATGTTCTATTTTCGGTTAATGTGCAGGAAGCGCTCATACATAAATTACTTACCACTGCTTGAATGAATTTCATGCATTCTAGAGATCGCTGCAGAGTGAGTTTCGTGTGTCCAATGATGCTTTTTGTCAGTTTATGTGTGCGAAGAACACATACATAAGTTACTGACCGCTGCTTGGATGAATTTTGTGCATTCTAGAGATTGCTGCAGAGCGAGTTTCGTATGTCCAGTGATGTTTTTTTTTTTTTTTTTTTTTCAGTTAATGTGTGCGAAGTGCTTACATTAAGTTACTCACCAAAGCTTGAATGAATTTCCTGCATTCTAGAGATTGCTGCAAAGCGAGTTTTGTGTGTCCAGTGATGATGTTTTTTGGTTTATGTGCACAAAGCACACATAAATAAATTACTGACCATTGCTTGGATGAATTACAGTCATTCTAGAGATCGCTGCAGATTCATTCAAGCAGCAGTCAGTAACTTATGAGAAACTTGTTTTGAACACATTTTCGATATCAATTTTTTAGATAAATTCATCAACATGTTACAAAACAAACACACACAAGCAAAGGATGATACAATACTAACCAACTGTGTAACTAACATGATATTGATTTACTCATGAACCGATTAGATCTGGTTTTAGCCCGCTAAAAGTGGAAGAATTGGTAACTCTTTGGTCTTTAACCGACTAGGATTGGTTAGACCCAGGTTTAGCCGGTTAAAGTTGGAAACGTTGGGAACTTTTCAGGCTTTAGCTGCAAAACCTTGATAATTCCCACTTTAACCAGTTAAACCTAGGTTTACCCTTAATTCGTGCTTTAGCCATAACATATATATATGAAATCCCATTGTATAAAAGCAAAATTTTCATATATATATATATATATATATATATATGAAAATTTTGCTTTTATGCAATCCAATTTTTGCATGGACCAACCCTTGTTTATGCTCTTATTTCCATGATTTTGCTATAGAATTTCAGATTTTCCAAGCAGCTCATAAATTCCTTGAAAGCACCTTATAATTTTTTTTATTGGTAATTGAATTTTTTTAATATGTTTTAATAATAACAGTATTCATAACAGCCTAGTGTGATAATTCAAGTTATGGTAATTTCATGATGATTCAGTATAATTTAAATCACAACTTAATTTTAAAACTACATTACACAATGAAACACAAAAATGATTGGAAACAGTAAAGGAAATAGTTACTATTATGATAAAAATACAATGGAATTATTAAAAATAACAATTTGCAGAAATTATAAAAATAAAAAGATAGATATTTAACTTCTTTTTTTTTTTTCATACCATATAAATATTTGACAGTTTAGAGCATTTAAAAATTAAAAGAAAAAAAATGGAGTGATGTTTTTTTTTTTAATATGGAATAAATCATTTTCTATTGTGAACAGCAGACTATAATGAATTAGACATTGAAAAATGTATGTGGCGACAGGACGGTAAAATGCAAAAAGCTACCACCCTCACAAAATTTATGAATATAAGGATTTGTAGATTTTATGATAATTCAAAATGTATTTTTTCCCTCAAATGTGCCATGTCATGGTGGACTATGAGTTCAGGAGTCTGAAGGTTATATTCTAGAACATTGATTTTCAACTGATATGCTGCGACACATCAGTGTGTTATAACAAAATCTTAAGTGTACAGTGAAATTTTTTTATGACCTTTAACAATTTTTTTTAAATTATTTTTCAAGGATTAATATTGGAAAATAAATAAATAAAATACTTGATCCATTCTCAACACGGATTGCTGGCCGGGTAGAGCTATTTTCTCCTCCCTAGATTTTCAATTTTAATTAATTGAATTTTCTTATTCTCTTGTGATTTCTAAAAAAATAACAAAACTTATTCATCTCAAGTAACATAAGAAAAACTAAGGATTTTTCCTCGTGGCACCTTCTCCCTAGACTATCCTTTTACCTCAAAAAACAATTCTTATTAGTTCTGTTTTCTTTCTATGTTTATGTGTCTAAAAATTATCTTAAATGGGAGAGGGAGGAGATCAAAGCCCCCAATCCCTGGCAAAATACTGTTTCAATTGTCCATTAAAAAAAAAAAAAAAATCAGTAGGGTTTACTTTTAGATTTATAATACTTCTCACAAATTTCTCGATTCTTGTTTATATGTTTAAAAATTATCTTGCATTAATTTTTCTGAAATAAAAAAAAAATCTTAGCTTACCTTATTTTATGTTTATGTTTTTCATTTAACCACCTACCAATCTCTATCATCAGACATGCAACCAAGTTTTTTTTTTTTTTTTTTTTTTTTTTTGAAAAATTGACTTTAGCTGTCGCTTTTCTTACCTATGTGCAAGCTTTTATTAAAACTATCACATCTCCTAAACTACACAAAATATTGTTAAACAAAAAATATATATATAATATATATATATATATATATAAGTTCAGAAAATATCATAAAATTAACTAGTTAGACTTTTTTCATAACTAAAATAACCCATCAGAAAAATTAGATTATTAAGTGGTTAAAAAACACAGCCTTGTCAGCTCTATAGGCACATGTTCCAAAATCTTGTCCTTCCTTCATGGATTGTAGTGGAGGTTTACGGTGGTTACACTCTATATCTTCTCAATTTTTTAAAGCAACTCCATATACCCTGTTTTTCAAATAAAGCTATGGTGTATATCTTCTGGTGTTTTTTTTTTTACTACAACACTGTCTTCTTTAGATGTCACTCTTCTGTGTTTGTGATTCTCAAAATCATATTTGTGTGAAATGAGCTTTTTAATTCTGCAGAAAAAGAACATTAAAAACAACAACTGATCATGGTTATAAACTTTGAAAATTTTTTTTAATGTGTCTGCCCCAAATTTAAACATAGCAATATGATATTGTAAACAAATGTCAAACTCAACTTCGTTATTAACTAAAAATTATAATAAACAAAATAATCAACCAGTATAAATATTTTTTAAATGTTGTTATTTTTGTTACAAATGATAAATTGTTTTATTTCAATATTTGGTCGAGATAATATATTTTGTTTGTGTTAATCCATGTATCCAAAAATGTATACCTTTTTTCTTATTTTTATCATCACAATTTAAGTATGCTGTGAAATTAAATAAAATGCTTAAAGTTCTGATCTAAAACACCACTGGATTGTTTTTAACAAATAAGGTATATTTTATGTATCCTTGATATGTCACAAGAATCTCGATAAATCCAACACATTACATACAATAAGTAATGAAATATTAGGTGTTAAAAAAAAAAAAAAAAAAAAAAAAAAAAAAAATTGAATCCTATTGAAATTAGTACCAAATGAAAGGTCTTATCGAGACATATGTAGGGAGTGCCCTCTTATCACTAGTTCAATCCTAAAAGCAGAAAAACATGTTGTTTTCAGTGCCAGAAAATGTTGAAATTCTAAATTCTCACACAGTACAATAGATATAATATTAGAGTTAAAACTACAATCAATAAAAAATAATTAAAGCGCAATTCCTCAAGAAAGTATAATTAACTCCTTATGGATCGCTTCTGTCACTATGACAGGCTGAGGTATCGTTCTCTATTTCTCATGCCTGTGATATTGCAGACTCAAGATTTAAAATCATTTCATTATGAAATGTTCAATTAGAACTTATTTCTCATGCCTGGAAAAAGCCCCTGATGTTTTAGTTATTATTTTGAACATTGGAAGGTAGCACAAGCTTGCATATTTTCTATTATAGAGACTATTTTGACGGCATGAATACACACATTATTTGAAATGTTACTCGTAAATTTTTTTAAATGAATAAAAATGTTGAAAATGAGGATCTTGTTTGCATTAATTTGTATGCTGAAAAACAAACATTAAGGCACTAAATTCCTGCTTGTTGGCTTTTCTGCAAAGTTGAATATGTTTTATAACATATTTCCCACCCTCTCAAACATAAAACTAATTGCATATATCATTCAGAAACCTTAAAATTATTAAATTTCTGCAATAAAAAAATAGGTTTTTTTTTTTTTAATGGTTTCATAAATATTAAAAGATATTTTAAGGAGTTGAGAAAGTGTAATTTAATTACATTTCCACATTTATTTAAGGCATGGGTATGTATCAGTGTTCCTTTTTCCTTTTCCAATAAGATTTAAATATTTCACACTGTACAAGCATTACTAAAAGCAAGATTTAGACAGCAATTTCAGAATTACACATGTAAAATTATATGAGAGCTACCAATGAAGAAAAATTGAATTAGATTAAATTCAATAATTCAGCAGCATTTTCTTATGTTTACTGTTAAATGTGGATTGTAGCTTTTTGCTTATCACCATTCAATTATGTTTATGTAATATTTTATGAACATCAAAGTAAATTCAAGTGCTAGACTGGAGTAAAAGTAGTATAGTTTGTTGGTGAAATCTTTGTTGTCATAAAATAGTCTCGAGTTTTTGCAGGTGAATTGATCTTTCGCCTCCTTTTTGGAGCTGGAGTTTGGGTATTAACAACTTCATAAGCCACTACATTACGCAGCATGCATAAATCAGCATCCGAATCATCATTTTTAATGTATTCAACTGAGATATATTCCTCATCAATATTTGTGACATCAGGCAATGGCACAATAGCATTGCAGGTTTCCTCTTTAGGATTCTGCTGTATGTCAATATTTGTGACATCAGGCAATGGCACAATAGCGTTGCACGTTTCCTCTTTAGGATTCTGCTGAATGTCAACATTTTCTGTTCCATTCATTATTTTGTCAAAAATGGTGCAGGCACTTTCAGAAGGATTCTCTTCAGCATTGTTACTATTTTCTTGGTTTTCTAAGGAGTTTTCTTCTACAAAGGCATCTAAAATTAAATGAAAAATAACAATTATTTTAAGTTTGTGCTATAAGTATATTAACTAGAAAAATTCCAGGAAAAACCAATGTAACATATAAACATAAACAGGCACACAACAAAGAAAAAATTTAATGTTAAAGTCCCTCCCAGAACACAAAAAAATTCACGAAATAAATAATATGATAAATATGTGATATGTAACCAACATAATAAAAAAAAAAAAGTCAAAATAAATTTAGCTTACAGCTACTTCACAGTTTCCAAAAAGTAGCTCTTTCTGTGGGCAAAATTACAAAAGAATAGGGGGAAAAAAACATGAGAATTAGCAACAGCAACATACATGTTGAGTTTAAAGCCTTGAAATGGTTGTACATAGCTGGCAACCTTCTGTTTTTTTTGCCCACATCAAATAAAACATATTTTGAGAGACTATATAATAACATCATAGTTAGTAAATCATCAATTTTTATATCCATTGAGAATGCCCACAATAGAAGGTGATGACAAGACATTAACCCTCTGACCACTTATCCCGCGATTTGTCCACAATATCGAAGAATTTCCATAAGTAATCACGAATACACACACCAGGAGAAGAATTTGTCTTCTTATGCTGAATAAGTAATTTCGACAACGAAGCTTTATGAGCAGCATGTTTAGACTAGTAAATCTCCTCCAATTTTTTCCAAATGTAATGAATTTCACAGTTCTTAATTTGTTTAAGCTCTGATGGAGAAATGCACAGAAATAAGTTCGCTTTCGCTTTTTCATCCATATTATTCCATTTATCATTTGAGTTCTCATCATTGTTTATCAAATTTGGTTTTGGTTTTAAGCTGATACAAAACCAATGAATCATTTTTCACTAATAGGGCTTTTATTTGAATTGTTCACGTTTCAAAGTTATCTTTGTTTAGCAGCTGTATTCTTAATTTTCTATATAACGCCATTTCAAAACAAAGGAATGTTCTGGAGAAAGCCTATTTACTATTTATGCAAAATAATCTCTTTTGATTTTTATTACAGTTTAATTTCTCTGATCCCATAATCTGTTCTACTAAGTGGCAGAACATTAAATTACACAGTGGGATGGAAATCTATAGACATAATCCTTTAATGACATGAACAGATGACAGTTAAACAGACATAAAAATACTTAATACAGAGGTTTTACAGATGACAACAACTGATTATACACGGCATGCCAGTCAACAGTTGGGAGAATCCACCTACGACAATAGAAGGTGATGACAATACATTAATTCTCTGACCGCTTATCCCACGATTTCCACGGCGAGACATTTGCAAAAAAAATTATATAATACACAATTTTTGAAGCAATTTTGTTTTAAAAGTTCCACAGTTAAAGAATGAAAATGCAAATGATAAATTTACTACATATTTCAAATGCACAATGATTTGAAATATGTAATAATAGAGGAGATGATTACATATTGGTCTAAAGGTTGACATCTCTGTGTACGTTGCAAATCGACAATACAGTAACATAAAGGTTTAATATTTAGTTAACGAATGCTATATGAAACATTTTAACAAACAGATGGTAATTTCCTACATTAAGAAATAAAAAGTACCTAATTTATTTTAATTGTATTTAAAAGGTTATATTTACCATCATTTGTCACAATATCATCCAAGAGATTTAAAGCTTCTATAGAATCAATGCTCACAAAATCATCAGGCAACTTTTTAACATTCCTTTTTCTTTTACTTCCTGTATGTTCACCAGTATCTACTACAAAAGAGATGATATTTAGAAATGGCATTTTCAATTGTGCAACACATTTATACAGAAATGAGACGAAAACACACATCAAAGATAAACTTCAAGAACTGAACTAAAAAATATATTAAAATAAATTTGCAACAATGTTGTAAAAATCTTTCTTTAAAGCAAATATACAGGGTTATTTATAAATAAATATACAATTTCCAGCTACAAAACAATAACACTTGAAGGCACAGTCCACAATTGCAAACTTTAAACTTTCTCCTATAGGTAAAAACTGGGAAATAAGGTTAGTAGCCAGTGGCCGGTAGACTTAGTGGCCACTTTTTAAAGTGGCTATGATGTTTCAAACTTTCTACACATAAGGTAAACTATAATCGTCATATATGAACATATTTTTGTATAAATCAGGGTTTTATACCAGCCAAGTATTCATAATAAAAATCAGAAAGGAGTCAAAATTCAGGAAAATTTCCTTAAAATCAGAAAATTAATTTTTTTAGAATATATTTATGGATCATTTGTCAGAGGAGATTGCATTTCAGTTATATACAGGAATTTTTTTCATTTTCAATACAAGAATTCCATTATTTATTTTTATTTATTTTTTTTTTTTTTTTGGTAGATCTTTGAGTTATTCTACTCGGTTGGAGGGGGAAAAAAAATCATGAAATTTGTCAGTCAGTTGAGGAGGAAAAAAATATCATAAATTTTGTCATTCGATTGCAAGAAGAATATTGCAACCATTTAATTCTCTTGATGATGTCAAAAATTTTCTGCTGACTTTTTATCCAGGCTATTCTTTTTCTGTCTCTTCTAGTTATGCCTAGCATACACCTTTCCATACTTCGCAATGTTGTTTGTAATCTTTGTACCATCCTTTTTGTTAGCGTCCATGTTTCTGCTTCATAAGTTAGTGCAGGTTAAACACTTTTTTTCAAGCAAAGAAGCATGTTACTCTTCAGAATAATACTGTTCTTCCCACAAGCACTCCATCCATTTCTTATTCTTCTATTGATTTCATTCATGATACTGTTGTCCAATGTTATTTCCTGTCCATAGCTCTGTGCTTCCTTAATCTCAGTGTTGTTGTAGACGATTTTCTTTTTTGGTGCAAATGAATTGAACATCACCTTAGTCTTTTCCAAATTCAGTTTTAATCACATGTTAATGCTGGCTGCTGCAAAATCTTTTAACATATCTTCCAATTCTTCAGGGCTGTCACTGAAAATTAAAATACTGCCAGCAAACCAGAAATGACTTAGGTGTTCCCCATTTATTCTAATCCCTTTGCTTTCCTAATCTAACTTCTTGAAAATATTTCCTAAGAGAACAGTAAAAAAGCTTATGTGAAATAATATTTCCTTGTCTAACTCCTCTTCAGAGCATGATCTTTGCTTTTCCTCTGTCCAAAAGTGGAAGTACCTTTATTAAAAAAATCTGCAATCAAAATCGAAAAAGTAAAAAATCAGCCTTATTAGAGATCAACATCAGCTACCCTATGCAAAAAAAAAGAAAAGTATTATTTAAAAATATTCAAATGAGAAATTCAAAAAGATCCTGCCCATAGGTTTAACATTAGTGAGAGGGTGTTTTCAGATTAATGAAGAGCCCCCTTACATATGATCTATTGTGCTGGATCCATTTCTGAATCCTCTTTCTTCTCTAGGTTGAGAAGGTGTCTAGAACAGACTCAAGTCTTGTTTATATATACATATATATAATCAAACAAACTGGAATAAGATCATAAACTACCAAATAATAACTTCAGTTCTTCAACCTTGAAGCATGTTTTCTGTTGAATTAGAACAGTAATTCTAAAGTTTTCTTAGATCACAAAATAGTTGACCAATATCAATTTTAGATTGCGTCAAAACCAAGATAAAAGATTAAACAATCGCAATAATCTCAAAAGAAGCAGAACATTTTATTGAAAGCTGCTGGTAAATCTTAATATATTATTCATAAATCAAGAGTTAGTTTGTCAGATTTTTAAAAAAAGGAAACATTTTTTTTAATGACCAACAATAAAGCAAAATAATAGCTGAAAATAATTTAATCATACAAATTAACCAAAGTTGAATAGATTACAGGTCAAAGAGAGAAAACCCTTACTTGCACAGTCACTAGTAATAAAAATTGCAACATCTTCATCGTCTGACAGTTTTTTAGCTTTTTTCTTTCTACCTCTTTTATTCTCCTGTTTTACATTTTCAGCTGCAATTAAAAATAAATAAAGCAATAAAATAGACAAGAAGTGGAAACATTTTTCTAGTACATAAAATGTGACAATACAACATGATAAAAAGCACAAATAGCATTAAAAATATTTCAGCATACACCTGTTTCAGGGTTTTCCAAACTCCTTTATCAGTGAAACTAAAAAAAAAAAAAAAAAAAAACCAAAAACCTGAATAAAAATACTTAAAATAAGGCGAAAGTGGCAAAGAGCTAAGAAACAAGCATATAGGCCAAACTAAATGCTTGTTTACTGGAACATAAAAATTGTGTTAAAAATGATGACATTAAAGATTCTACCATTGCTAACTTTTGTTGGTGTGATAACTATATTTTCAAATTTTCTGAAAGTTCCATTAATAAAAAATGTTTCTCTATTCATGATATTGATTTTTGAGAAGTTTTTCTTATCTGGAAGAAATTGAATAATTTAATTAATGACTTTATGAATCACTTTCCCTCAGTCTCTTTCACAATGGCCACATCACAGAATTCTGCGAGTGTATAGTTCTGTTTATTTCTTAACTTTTTACCACTTTGGCCTTGACCCTAAGTTTCTTTACTTGTTCTTGACGTTTTTATTCATGTTTTTAATTTTCTTTTAATTGCACTGATAAAGTTTTGGAAACAGCTGTATGCTGAAATACATCTAATGCTGTTTGTATTTTATATTTATTTGTGTCAAATTTAAAAATGAAACAAAAACAAAATGTAAAAGATTTTCAGAATGCAATAGACAAGAGGTGGTTTGTACAGTGTTTTAAACAAATAAACAGACTTTGAAATTTTGGTCATATTCAGTTTTCAAAACTAGTTGCTAATATGAGACCAAATGATATACTGTCCTTTTTAAAGCTGGCTAAAATTATGTCATGTAAAATTATCCTTATTTCACATAATAAGTTTTAGAAGTTTTTACCATTTTGAAAATTATTTTTTATTCAAACTTTCTATTAATCTTTTAGTAACAATTAATCAGTAATCAGTATTAATAAATCTGTTGCGTAAAACCAGCCCCCTTTTCTATAAAAATGGTCTGTATTTCAAAGATATAAATCATTATTAGAAGAAAGAAATTTATTTTTGTTCCTTTAAGATGACCAGCACTCTTAATGTATCTGCCCTTCATTTTGGAGATCTACTTCAAGTCAAGTAACACAATTTCACTTGTAACCGATCTCATCTGCAAGTCAGGTTTGGTTGATTTTAATTATTTGTTCCAAATTCAACTGGCTATTTAAATTTTTTTTCAAGTCGTGCTGATTTAAATGTTTTCGCATACAATAAGTCTTACATTTAAAAATGGGGATGCTAAGCTTCATTCATCAGTGTTAAGAACAATTTATTCACTATTAATAAAGTATGTGAATAATGTTTCACTTGTACAAAAAGCATGTTTAGGTACTGACTGACCTTGCACTGACATCACTGGATGATACAAATACAGTACAAACTTTCATCATCAAAATAAGTTAGTCAGCACACATTAACTTAGTCTACATGTTGCTTCTGTTTTGTAAGAGCAATGTTTGAGATATCATTTTTTTTGTTTTTATTATTCACCATGTGGACACACCTTCATATTCTACAGCTTTAAACAAACACTTATGTCTTAACACAGCTCTGTCCAATTTTTTATATTGCAGGACGAGTTCAAGTTGGGTATTTGTTCAGCAGGTCAAGTTTGGATAGATATGACTTGTAACACTAGAACGCTACACTTATTTTCACTGGTTTTTGAATGAATCTGTTACTTTATTGTATAAAAGAAGTATAAAAAAAATTTTAAGTTTCCAGAATGTTTATTTCAATCACAACAAAAATTATATATATATATACAGTGGACTCTCTCTATCTGAACACTCTCTAATGTGAACACCCCGGTATTATGAACATTTTCTGACGGTCCCGGCGAAACTCCATAGACTTAACAAAAGATGAACTCTCTGTATTCTGAACACCCTCTAATCTGAACACCCCACTATTATGAACGCTACTTTTGATCCCCATTCTAACCCGCCTCTCTGTAAACTGAACGTGTATCGTCGGAATTCAGGAAATTCCCGCATCATGGAAATTCTGAAAAATATTTGCAGACGAATAAAAGGGTTCAATGAACTCAATTTAAAAATGAACAGACAAAATCTTTTCTGGATTTTAAGATCAACCCGATGATGAAATTTGTTTGAATAATTCAGATAAAATCTTCAGTTAACAAAACAAACAAAACATTTATTAAAACAACAACAACAAAAATAAACCGAAAGAATATTTTTGTCTTTACCGTAAGTGTTCTCAACGAACTAGAACATTCTTATATTTTTAATAAACAAAAAAGTGCAGATATGAAATTATTGCCATTTCAGAAAAGGTAAATCATGATAATCAAATGAAATGAAATGATCAAAACAATCAATTTTTATGCAAAGAGATGCAAGAAAAAATAATGTAAAAAACATGTCATGTGATTCCCCCTGTCCCAAGCTGAGATAAAAATAGAAAGATTGCGCAACAGAAATGCCCCCCCCCCCCCTAATGACAGATAAAAGACAAGAAGTGTTAGAGGGAGTGGTCAAAAATGGATTGTAGTTTATTTTCTGCATCCCTGGTTTGCAGCATTATTGCTTCTGTTTCTTTCTTCCTTTTTGCTCGGCAAAGGTAAATTTTTTCGCCATTTCACTATCGTTGCAGAGAAAGATACACAACTCTTACGCAGACATGTCAGAAATAAGTAGGAAAACAGAAAAAACGGAAAGAACTGAAGGTTCAGGAAAAATACGAAGTTGTTCAAAAATTAAAATCAAAAGTAAATCAAAGGAAAATTGCATCTGAATTTGGAATTTCAGTAGGTCAAGTCAATGCCATCACAAGAAAGAGAAAGAAATTATAGTCACTTTTGAAGCAAATAAATCTTCCTCAAAGTGTAGAATTTTAGAAGAAAACGGGAAACGAGAACATAAACAATCACGTCTGGAAGTTTTTTTGACAAATAAGAACGAAGAATCTCCCTGTCACTGGACCCCTGCTAAAGCAGATTGCTCTGGATTTTGCAGAAAAGGAGAAAATCACGGAATTCAAGGCATCAGAAGGACGGCCGGCTCGCTTCAAAAGTCGGCATAACATCGAATTCAAAATAATCAATGGTGAAGTAAATATCGACACTGTGGAGGAATGGAAAAGAAAACTTCTTGATATAACGAAGGATTTCGATGCCGCTGACATTTTCAATGCCGACGAAACCAGCCTGTTTTTCAGAGCTCTTCCAAATAAAACCCTAGCAGAAAGAAGCGAGAAATGCATGGGCGGAAAAATGTCAAAAGAAAGACTTACCGTTATGCTCTGTGCCAGTTTTACGAGTGAGAATCTCAAACCACTTGTGATCGGAAAAAGTGAAAAATCACGATGCTCTAAAAATGTGAAGATAGCAACATTGCCTGTGCACTATAAATCAAATCGAAAAGCCTGGATGACATTCACAATTTTCTCACAATGGTTGGAGGACATTAACGAGATGATGAAGAGAGAAGGAAAAAAAATTCTTTTTGTGGATAATGCCAGATCACATACAAATGTGCAGCTGAGCAACATGAGCTTGAAGTTACTATCACCGAACTGTACTTCTAAAATCCAACCACTGGATCAAGGAGTAATCAAGACCTTTAAAGCTCACTACCGAATTAATTTTTTGAAGAAAATGTCCGTGGTAATGGAGGCGGCAAATTCGGCAACTGAATTAACAAAGAAAATCAATGTCATGGATGCTGTTAGTTGGATATCAATGGCTTGGAATGAAGTAAACCCCTACACCATCCAAAAATGCTTCTACAAAGCTGGATTCCCGTGTGAGAATGAGCAATCAAGGACAAAGGACCATGAAGCAACAGTTGTGAGTGACTTGTGGTCAATTCTTCAGGAGCTTCATACTGAAATTGAACCTGGAGCTTATCTTGAAGCCGATGGAAACCTTCCGGTTTGCGACAACATCGTTGAAGAGGAAGAGGTTAGTGAAAACGAAGCAGAACCAGAAGAGACCAATGAAACAAGAAGTACGGTAACCTTCAAGCAATATGGCCAAGGGATTCACGAACTGTTGAACTATGCGGCTGAACATCACCCGGAAGCTTTTCCACTTCTTAAACAATTAGATAACATGTACACTGCACGAGCATACACAATGCAAAAACAGACTAAAATTACACACATTTTAAAATAATGTACTGATTATGTTTTCAAGTAATGTATTGTATGTATGTAATTGTATGTTTTGTAAAAAAATTTTAATGTAACTTTTTTAATCGTTTCTAAATTCAACATCTCCATCTCGGTAACTTGCTTGGTTAACCAGGCTAAGTATTCTATACAGTCTATAAACTCAATACATAGTAGTAGTAGTAGTAATGCATTTCCCATTCTCCCTCTATAATGAACACCCCCATAATCTGAACATTTTTGTCGGTCCCATGAGTGTTCAGAATAGAGAGAGTCCACTGTATATTGTTTTTCTTAAAAATAAAAACATTAATCAAATTATTTATGATGCATTACACATTATTTTCCTAAAAAAATCCATATATTATCTAATTTACAATTGTTATTTATATTAAAAAAATACGTTCATGATCTTACTTATATTAAACAGGATAGTGGAGTGGGTAGACAGCGTATGGAGGATAGGAGGTGTTGTTTGGACACAACTCATTACATAATTTTTAAAACATATATAACTATATAAAAAACATAAAAATGAAATTTTAAAAAAGTTGGCAGGCTTTGAGGGAGGACGCTAAAGTACTGCGGATGGGTGCAGTTGTATGGAAATTTAATGTGCAATGGTTAATTAAATTTATATATATTTAAAAAATACAAGATCGCTGCATAGCATTGTGACGCTATATTGTGACTATGAAAAGTCACAGTGACGTGGATGTGACATCATTATGGCCATTTTTAAGCCATTCTGTGACGTCACATGACAAATTTGTGAAAAAAATATGACATTTGTGAGAATTCTACATCAGGTCTTGTCACCAGATTTTACCAGAGCCCAACCTGACCTTATTGTGTTGGCTAGTTTCTTTTTATTTTGGGCTGTAAGTAGGATTCAGATTAGAATCTTGGACCAGGTCAGATATCCAGATTTTATATGAACATGACCCAGGCCCAGTTTTAGTTAAATCTGGTTACTTGATATGGTGTAAAATTCTAATCGAAATACAACCTCAGGAGAAGGAAAAAAAAAAGCTAACTCAGTAAGTTTAGGGTGGGTTTGGATAAAATCTAGTCAACCCAATGCAGAATCGTCACTCATAACTTTTTTTGTAGTTTTTTTTTTTTTTAAAAAGGGCTTTAAATAAAAACAAATTAAATGCTTTTTATCTCTGCTTATATCACTTGGTTTTTCCAGTGTAAGCTTTCATTAGCATATTTGTGGCCAGAGATGACAGCTGTTATCTTTTAGGACTGTGTTAACTTATTTCAGAATTGAATAAGATAACCAAGGATGTTTACTTATTTGATAGTTCCCTCTCAATTTGGCACCTTTGCACCCTGTTGGAAAATATTGCAAGTGCTAAACAAAAAGCGAAAATCATCATGAAAAGGACAGACTTTCACAGAATTTGAAGTAATCAGCCTTCCCCTAGAAACCATGTAGGAATTTAAATATTAATACGATTTCTGGGCCTCCTACAGCCTCAAAAATGTAACTGTATCATTGAACTGGACAATAAAAGAAGTTCGTTCAACCTGCGAGGTCTTGAGTCAAATTATTTTATTACTTCCTCCATAATTCTTTCAAGTTATTTGGATGCTACAATCACCCAACATTCTACAATAAACCCCATATTTGTGACAAAAAGCACACATACAACTCATATATTTTACAGAAGTTGTTTAGGATGGTTTCCTGATTTGCAGGAAAATCAAACTTTCATGGCTATGCTGAATATTTTCTTTATGCAATTATGCCAAAGTTTGTCTTCAGCTTTCCTTAAATAATAATGGATCTCAAGGCCTTAACAATGGTCAGACTCTCAACTCTGTAGCTGTAATAAAATCCAAAGCATAAAATCCAAAGAAAATAGTTTAGAAGATTTCTTGAAGCCTAGATTTTAAATCCAAATTTCATTTATAAAAAGTACAACTTCAAAGTAAATATTCAAAGAAATAAATGAAAAATTACACTAATTACTTTATGGATAATATCAAATCAAGAGAAAACAATTTAAAGATGTCTTAAAAAATATAACATTAATATACAGTTAATACAATGAAAAATATACAAGTTAAAAAAAAGGAGGGGGAGATTATTTTTTTGTAAAAAAACCATCTAATTTTTTTTTGTTTCTTAGAAGAAGATTTTATGGAACTGATTTTTCTTTTCATTTGATTTCCAGCTGTGCAAAAAATGTCGCCGAACTCGTGGAAGACGACAATCGTCCGCTAGATATTATCAGCCGGAAAGCACGCCAGGAAGTGCTTGTTTCATCATTTATTGCCGAAAATGATTCGTGTTTTAGCATGGCACCCAAATTAATTGAGTTGTTACAAGCATTGAGTCAAGACCCAACCTCATTAAAGTCCTTGGCAATGAATCACACAACTGCGTCATATAAATTGAAATATGGGATTGCCAAAACAGTCAAAGAAAGACTGGTAAATATCCTGGAAAAAAATGCCGTTTTCGCTAAATGTTGATGGAAGTACCAGTCGTGCCCAAGACAGCATATTTACTATTCTTCTGCAGTACTACTGCGAGAAACAAAATGAAGTTGTGTTGCATCACTTAAAATCTTTAAAACTTGAGTCTGGTACTACTCAAGCCATGTACTCAGCATTAGTGAATGTGTTAGAAGAACACGAAATACCATGGAATAATCTGATTAGTATTTTAATGGATTCGTGTAATTCCATAAAATTTTCCAACATGTGCTTATGTCAAGCAAGCAACATGACGGCAGGTATCACTCCAAAGCCAACACAGCAGCGCAGCATAAGAAATCGAACTGGACTGTGGACCGGCATTTCCGTTCTCCTCTATCTCTGCGCTCGGAAGATCCTCTCCTGCCTGCTATTGGCTGACACGCGGAGAACAATAGCCCCACCCTTTCAGTGGGAGAACACAAAGTGAGATTTTGACGCGATCTTTCGGAACAAAAGCTACTAGACCTTAGCAGCTAGGAAACTTGGTTTCCGAATAACCAATCAGAATCCGTTAGTGGTGAAAATGCCCTTCGACACTTTGACGTAGCTTATCCGCTCGTTCGCTGCGATTTGTTGCTTTCGAATCACGCTTCTCAGCTATTAACGTCTGAATGAAAGTTTCATAGAAAAGTAAAAAAAAAAAAAAAAAGCATGCCGATCAGCTTCATTGTGACTCCGGAATTTCCGGGGCACTTTTTGTCAAATCCCCGGAATTCTGGGGATTCCCCGGAACACAAACAGGCATGCATATTATGGACGGATGAGGCACATTTCACCTTAACTGGCAATATCAACAACAAAAATTGTGTGCACTGGGCAGACATGAATCTGCATGCTGTGGCACCAGTACCTTTATGACGTCAAAGTTACTGTGTGGTGCGTCATTGCAGTCACAATTATTCTCGGGCCGTACTTCTTTGAGGAAGCGACACCAATGGGATTTGTAACTTGCTCTGTAACAGGCTCCCACTATACGGCAATGCTGCAAAATTACGTCATACCAGAATTGCTGCAGCGAAATGCACTGAATGACTTCGTTTGGATGCAAGATGGTGCACCTGAAGTCTGTTCGCAGGATCCTGGAACAGCATTTTGACGACCGTGTCATCTCACGCCATTTTCCATTTCCGTGGCCTCTGCGATCCCCCGAACTCACTCCTATGGATTTCTGGTTCTGTGGATATCTCAAATCTAGAGTGTACATGTGCAATCTGCAAACTTTGCCGGATTTGAAAGATTCTATTAAATGTGAGATTGCAAACATCCCTCATGAGATGTTACGTTCGGCTGTATTGTCCACAGTCGCCTGCATGCAATATGTAATTGCCTGTGATGGCACCCATGTGGAAAATGTGCAATCAAAATAAAAGTTTTCTTTTCTCCAATCTGTGTTGTAATCAGTGATTGGTGTACTGAATCTGTGTCATATGCAAATTTCCTCCGTGTGCCCCAATCGTGCGGGTTTTTTTTTGGCCGTTTGCAGAGCTGTTTTTTGTGCGTGCATAACGAGTCCGTTTCTTGCGATACACGTACGGTTCCAACGCTCTTTAGGGTTTTCGCATGCGCCGAGCATTTTGTGACAAAAAAAAATTGGGCATTGCCATTGGAAAATTTTGAGTTTCTGTACCTATAACCGTAACCGTGAGCACCACTTTGTTGTCGTTCACAGAATCTCGAGCTCATACCTCTGAATAACTATATCTGAAATCTCACCTCGATCAGTTGAACGGACCGGCCGCTACAGCTCCATATATCGGCAAAATTTTTTTATGACCACCCTGTATTTTTACAATTGAAACTATACTAAAAGTTAAAAGCAATACAAATTTGTTCTATTAACATCTTTTTAACTAATTACTTTGAGTACATAAAATTATCTCTAGATTATGTACATTTTACAAACTTTGGCCATTAAAAATAAAGTAATATACAGATACTAAGAGAAAGGTAAACTAATTGCAAATGAGATATAATCCCTTACTTCCTTCTACAAGATGATCTATTGAAGAAGAATCGCATGTCTCATTATCTATAGACTTTGCTTTCTTAGATGCTCTAGGTTTTCTTATTTTTTCTAAATTACAAAAAAAAAAAAAAAAATACTCATAAAAAATATTTATTAAAATACAGACTAAAATCAAAGTACATATGTGCTCTTTAAGAAAGAAGAAAAGAAATTGCATCAGAAATTTCACAACTTTTTTAAATAGTAAACAACTTGAGAAATCAGCTAAGCACAGTGCATGGAGAATTAGTCTTAAGGCTGTTCGTCAGTAAACTTCCCGAATCCCCTTGCTAATTTTAAACCTATGGCTGTAGGATGCATTCATATATTTAAAATATTTCCAGAGGAAATTACTATTTGTATTTGTAATTTCTGTTTTCTTTGTACTGTTCTTAAAGGATGTCTCTTTTTATTCTTAGTTATCAAAATATTTCTAAAATATATGCTTAATTTATAATTTTATTGTGGTGGCGTTATTTGGGCAGATAAAAGACGAGTAGAGCCGCGATTTTTATAACTTTTGAGATCTTGCAAAGATGTAAAATTTCATATACTTTTTGTTTAATAATCTCCAGTTCTCATCATGACATAGAGAAACAAAGTCGAAGAAACAAAACTGACTTAAAGAAACTCCAAGATAATTAGGATAAACTGGTAAACTTTTATTGTTCATAACAGGAACATTGTAAATGGCAAGAAATTTCAGTAAAGGATGGCCCTCATCGAATTTCTTAAACAACCTTAAAGCAGCACCGTCATAATCCAAGTGTCCAAAAAAAATTTGTTCTTATCGCCAACATAATACTTTTATTGAGATGTGGTGAAATAAAAAAAAGGCCAATTGAAATAATCGTTATGGTTTAGCAATATAAATTCAAACAAATACAGCGTTGCAATTTGGCAAACTTTATCTGAAGCTTAAAGATGAAATAAATTATGGTAAACCTGTACAAAGCAGTCATTTAGCTATGAAATAATAATTAGGTTTTTATTGAAATGGTCATAAGCAATTCAATTGATTGAATTCTGACATATATAATCAACATAAATCTGTAATGTTTGATTCTCAAGGAATTGCATAAAATGTGAAATATGAGAGAGGAAATTATATTCGATCATTAAGAAAATCTCATGACATATTTATGACTTCTTTATATTATGATCTTAGCACAAATAATGTATAATAATTTAAGTTACAGTTGCATAACATAATGCAATCATGACCATTAAGTAAAAATTTAGATAAATAACAAAATCATTATTTTGAGTTATATAGTGGCGTGTGACAGTTATCAATCAGAAATTAATTGCAGAAGTTAGGAAGATGTAAAGCAGTCATTATAGAATTAATAGCATCAAGATGCAAACATAATTTGAAATTAAGATAAAAATGAAAGTGCATAGATTGATTTTTAATATTACTTTTTGACTTTTGATTATATCATGTAATTATGAAAAGAATAACCTAATAAATAGAAAAACGGTTTATTTATAATAAAAGTTAAAATGATTTAGCTTAAACATTAAATTAGAAAGATGATTTTCATTTATTTACATGAAATAAAGAGGGGTATATAATTTAGTATTACTTTAAATTAAAAATATATTATTTGTATCATATTTATGTGTTAAAATGTTAGCGAAACTGAATAAGATTTTAATTTTTTACTAAAATTAAGTATAATATATTTTACAAAAACTTGAAAATGTGTACAGAAAGAAAAAAAGTAAAGAAATGTATACAGAAAACTTTAGTTAAAAATATTAATTTCCTGAGGAGATATTTTAAATATACGAATGCATCCTATGCCCATAGGTTTAACATTAGAAAGGCAAATTGGTAAAAAAAAAAAAAAAAAAAAAAAAAAAAAAACGAACAGCCTTAAAGATGAACAAACATCCTGAGCAAGTGATTTTGAATTATAGTGGCTAGGTTTGCTGTTTTACACACAAATATATAGCTCATTATTTGAATAACTACAGATTCTTAAACTCACTGTTTGTTTTACTATAAATACGAAAAAAAAAAAAAATGAAGATGAAGGTAAATTTACTTTACCAATTTCTTGTGTAAAGATGGGTCGAATATTCATACCACTGGCCATTGCTGAACTGTTGTAAAATTAAATTATACTAATTCTAGAGTTAAAACAAGCACAACACACCACTAAAAGATGAAGAAATCACAACTTGACAAATAACAGACATTTCTTTTAATTAAACTTCAAAAATAAGAGAGGGGAAAATGTGATGACACTCCCATCACCTTAGTCAAGAACTTCTCAAAAATGCATTCAATGAATTGGACTGACAACTGACAATTAACATTTGAAACAAGCTGGCCTTGGATTCAAAATGCACCAATCGAAGCATGTGCAGTGTTGAATCCAGGGGGTGGCCCGGGGGGGAATGTCCCCCCCGGAGCATTGAAATGTCCCCCCCCCGGAAGATTTGAAATTTTAGGCTTTCAATGGTCAAAAAGTGTAATTTCCCCCCCGGAACTCTACAATGTCCCCCCCGGAGCCACATAAATCCCTCCCGGAGAAAAGTGTCTGAATTCAACACTGAGCATGTGTAATTGGATGAACACACCAAAGAAATGCAAGCATAAAATTTTCACAACTGGCAAACCCAGCTTTACGCACCTATGATCAGCCAAAAGGGGAATATTAAAATGGTAAGAAGAATGGTATATCCAGAAATGGCACCCAGCCAAGATCGAGCTCATTCACTAATAAAATAAATTAAAAATCTGATTGCGATGACAGGAGTTCGAAACGCTGAGAAATGGCTGAAAAGTGATGAGAAGGGTATCAAAATAAAGGTAATTAAAAATGCAGAACAATGGGAATGGTGAATCAAATGAATAAGAAAGAGAAAATATTGAAACTATTAAAAATTTGGATTTTTAAGGGAAAATAAAAATACATGGTTGAGATAATGTTGCAATTCCATGTGACATCAGCAGATATAATAATAATAAAAGATATAGCTGTTTATCTTCATTTAACATGCATTATTGAGCTGAATGGTTCATACTTAGTTATATGACTGATGGTATTCAGTTCACTTTTAGCAATATTTCACTGATTCAGAGATACAATCTTAAATTATACAATCAAAGGTGGATTGAAAACCTTAAAACTTTTACCATGAATCCATGAGAAATACTTAGATATGACAATCTGATAAATATACAATCTACCTTTCTCAGTTAAATGTTTAATAAATGAACAAATTTTCCTGCCATTGAAAATGTTCCTTAGTTTTTCATTGTATTTAGAGTTCATAAAGATTAGTACGTTCCTTGCTATTAAAAATGTTCCTAACTGCTTCACAATTAATATTAAACTTTTTAACACTGTTAATTCAATGAGAATCTTCTGATAAAACTAAATTGCATAAACATTTTTTATAATTTTGGCTGAATTAAAATTAGGAATTCATATGTCAGAATTACAATATATAATTTTTAATTATACTGTTGTCTATTTAATCAAATTAATTTTATTATCTAATGCTTTAAAAAATATTTTACCTAAGAAGATAACTGCTCAAATACATGTAACATCTGTGAATTTAGTTACCAATAGTCACCATCCATCAAACTCACTAAGATGAACAAAAGAGTGATTTTAAGCTTGCAATAAAAATATTTTTTTAATGAAAAAACTATATATTTATTATGATGCATAGAATGATTTTAAATGATAAATCTTTTAATACATATAACACAAATATTGTAACAGAAATAGCAAAGAAAATGGTGTTTTCTTTTTATAGCAAACTTGGTGAGATAGAGAAAAGGGCTTTTACAAGTGAAGGAAAATTTTCACATGTGTTTTCTGGCATCCTTTACATACAACTAATTTGTTCAATATATATATATGGTACTTCTCTATTATCCCGTCAACCACTTTTCATAACAAAAAACTATCGCCAAACTGTAATGCCAAATAAACGGGAGAACGTTGCCATTGGAATATCAAAATAAATAAATAAATAAAATATAAGAATTTAAGGACACAATTGTATTTTAATTAATGGAACTAGGGGGCTCAGCCCCCTACTCGCTGACGCTCGTCAACCCCCCGTGAATTGCAAAGCAATTCACATTGAGACCAGATCGCTTTGCTCGCTCGCCCCTTTTTATTTTTCTAGTAATTCTAGCCGGAATAAGTACTACAATAAATCATTTGAACATATGAAATTGACAATTTTTTTAATGTAAAAAAGTAATTAAAAACTCCGTTGAAAACACAACTAAAAATGCATTTAGTTGATGCTACTAAAGGGCATATAAATCATTTATTACTCTGAAAAAAGGATCTTGGAAACATAATTAGTTTAAAACTTATTGCACCTATAATATTGTACAGCACAGATTAAATTCATTGGAAAAAAAAAAAAAAACACTAAGTGGTAGGAAGATAGTTTATCATCAATGATTGTTTAAATTTCGTTCGACATTTTATTATTCTAATTGATTATAGATTTCGGAAAAAGAAATTATTTTTACTTCAATAAAACAGCAGCAGATGGCAGCAGGGGCATTCTAGAAAGTTTATATTTTATTATCTCCGATATTTTGTGTGAGTGAAATTTGTAAATTCTAAATAAGAGTTGAGAATTAATTTGAAATTAACAATATTACTCATAATTAAAATGAGGAATCATCTCAGACGCTTTGGATTACGTTCATATTATTTTATTTTTAATAATTGCTAGCTTGAGTTTCACTTCTCTGACACTGACCGCCATATTGGAGGCGGAGCTAACACAATCTTGTCTGTTCATTGGTCTGAGCTCTGTAAACTACGGTTGTTGCCAACGATAAGGTAGAAATTCAGCCCTATTTCCACACCACGTAAGACAAATATATATATAGATAACTAATAAATCAGTAAAACATAATGAAAAATACACGCAAATGTCGAATTAAAAACCACTTGATGACATAACAAACATGTATAATGCTTCTGACATCAAGTAAATGTGAATGCATTTTTGGCAATTAATCTTACCATTTGGCAATAGTTTTTTGTTATGAAAAGTGGTCGACGGGATAATAGAGAAGTACCATATATATATAACCATTAATGAAACATTACCGAAACACCAACTGAAACTTGAAATTATGATTTAGGAAGTAATATATATATATATAATGAAACAATTTATTTAATACAGTTGAAGCACGTTATAACGAATTATGATACAATGAAATGTTCATAACCACTTAGTTGGTTTGTATGGTAAAGAATACAGAATCTGAAATAATATAATGAAAAGCACGATATAATGAAAAGAATTAAAGCATGACAAGTGAGAAAAATGATATAATGAATTTTTTTTATTTGTTTTACTTTAAAGTGCATGGAAAATAGGATTTTATTTCTCAAATACCAGTTATTTTTTCCATGATATAACCTTCAGTCTCTTTTCTCTCCAGTCAATCAGATATTTTTGGTACTTCCAATAGAGATCTGGGGTGAAGGGTGGGGTGTTGCAAGAGATACAGAGGAGTAAAAGCTTAACTGAACACTATTTAAGAAAATGCCTTGTCCCTATTAGACAGATTTACACACTCAGATTATGTTTAAAATACATTAATACTGAAAATTGGAGATTTTACTGAATAACAAAATAATTCGTTGTAGCGAGCAAATTTTAGGAGCATTTTTGATTTCATTATAAGGTGCTAGGACTGTACATACATATAGAACTAATTTAATATATACACACGTAAGCAATAAAAAAAATAAAAAAAAACACCATTTACACTATTTATTCAGCAGCAATTTATCTTACATACAGCAGAAATTTAATGTACACCTAACCCCTTGGGGACGAGCGACACGTATACGTGACACATACAATGCTCAGAATCCTCAATTATTCCCACCAGTTATTTTTTATTGTAAACTATTCCTTCTTTAATCAAAGCATTTTTGCGATTCATATAGGCATAAATTTCTGTTTTGAAAAACTGGTGTTAAAAGATTAAAAATTCTGTAAAGAATGCTCGTCCCGAAGGGATTAATGTATGTATTAAATTAATTCTAATCTGATTAGTTATTCAATCTGATGTATTTTGTACATCATCAGAGATTTATAAACTGTCACTTTATTTCTGCTGCATCCCTGAACTTTTCCCTCTCACCTAACCTACAATGATTAATGGTAAGTGACATAGAAAAATCACAACATTCATTCATTTGAACTTTGAAGCATGAGCAAAGAATTTTTATCGTCAAGTTTCTCTATTCTACAGAATACACTATGTGGTAAACTCTTCTGAGAAAAGTATGTGGTAAAATTCAGTACATTTCTATTTCTACTTACTCAAATGATGTATACACTAAACGGCAAAATTAGTGCTGGCAACTGGCCAAAGGGCTATTAAATGATAAAAATGGCTATTAAAATATATCTGCCAATGGCCATGTTTTCTATTTCAAAACTTCTCGAATTAAATTTATATATATTCCAAAACACACAATTTCTATTTCTTTATTGTAATATTTTTTAGAAGGTTTGCAATTTCAATTCACACTCCTGTCTCTACAATACCCAAAGGCCAGCGAACTAAGCACAGTAATACAGTGATCTTTACTCATCTTTTACCTTGATATTGCCGGCTAGGAGAGAATAAAATTTTCCTGCTTGCCATCAATGTTGCCATTTTTGCTGGCTGCAATATGTTAATATCAATATATCTGGGATATTAAATTTTACACTAATACTAACAGAAATTTTAACGAAAGTTTATTGTTTAGCACTTTTAACTTAAAAAAAAAAAAAGAACACTAATTTAAAAAAGTGGCTACTAATAAAAATTCTACTTACTGGCTACTAATGAAATTTCCTAGTTTTGGCCTTTAGTATACACTAGGAAGTTATTTCTGAAAGAAAAAAAAAGGGGGGGGGAGGGCTGCATTTCATGAAATGCCATTTAGAAGGAAAAGCCGAGTGGCCTGCCAATTTTGTTAACAAAGACTAGTGGGCTGCTATAAAATTTTTAAAATTAGCTGTAGCAAATAAAATGAAGAAGTACATTATGTACAACCTGACCAACACTTCAGCCTTTCTGTGAATTCTGTATCAAGCAGAAAATAAACTATGATGAAATATTGTGCATGAAACATATTTGTTTGCAAAGAGCATTCCACATAGGTTGTCAAATTAATCTTACAAAAAGATTTATTTATATTCCTAGAAAATTAAATTATACGATGTACCAAAGACACTGTGCAGGTATTTAGTTGTGGCAGTTGGAATGAGTAGTGATAAAAAAGCAATTATACTTCATAAGTTTTACTGTTTTGGCTGCTTATAAAATTTGGCAAAAGTCACATTTTCTTAATGTCAAATTGTAACAAGCTCACTACAAAAAAGTAGCCAAAAACCCCCCCAAAAAACCACTAAATAGCATTAAATTCTCAAAAAAAAACAAAAAAAAAATTATACCTAAAACATTGTTTTTTTTTTTTTTTAAATACGGTAAGCACTGTTCCAATAATGTGTTAAAGTTAAATATTACCTTTCGCAACACCTTCTTTCTCATTTATTAAAATAGAATCCTCAACTGCACTGTTTTGATCCATGAAAGCATCTAATGTCTGTTCGTCGAATGTCTGTGATTCATACAAAACTTTGTTGATAAGATCAATATTAAATTTTTCTTCTCGCTTAAACTTCTGTTTCAATTCCCTTCGACTTCTATTAGGGAAAATTTGTTCCATCAAACTAAAATCAGCACCAACTAAACTCAATGCTCTATAAAAATTTGCTGTGTCTGAAAGTAAAGTAAGCATAAAAATGTTGAAGATTAAAATTACACAATGATAACAACACTGCATTAAAAATGTATAAAAAGTCAGTCCTTTAACATCGTACTAACAGTGACTAGGAAAAACTGCAATGCTAACTAATCAAATAGTATAACTAATCAAATAGTACTTAATTACCTGATTTTGATTAAATTATGTTTGAACAAATTTTACTTTGTATCTTCTTCAAATTAGTTCTTTATCCTCCAGGTTTCAAAACTTGAAATTGAACTTTTTATATTATAAAGAATAATGTATAGGCATATTGATATGTGGAAATGTGTACAATGTTTTGTACATCAATACAAACATACAAATTTACAATTTCAACAATAGTCAATCAAAACACTATCAGACACTATAAATAACATTTACTTGCAAATTTAATAATTTAAAACAAAAATTATTTATTTGAACTTATTTTAATAAAAAAATTATTTTAAGAGTTGAATTTCATTTTAATGAATTTAATTACTTAATAAGAACTTATTTTAAGAAAAGAATAAAATATTTTTTAAATATTAATTGCAAAGAAAGTAATACAATGAACAGTAAATTACTAACTGAAAGATGTGTCTGATACAATTAGTCAAAGTTTGTTTTCATACATTATTAGTCTGAGAAAAAGTATATATATTATGATTCTTTGATGATTTTCTAATTTAAAAAAATCCCAAATACTAAGAATAATAAAATAAATAAATAAATAAAAGGTAATTCAAAAGTTTATTATTATTATTTGTATTAAATATTGAAACTGAACTATTGTGTAGTGGCAGCACAATTAAGAATAAAACAATATTTTGAAAAAAGCAGCAGAAAATCAAAATAAATCTATAAGAAGGCAGGGGTATGGAAAAACAAGATATAAGCTGAAATTTTCAGCCAAAATCAGAAACAACAAGTTTTATGAATCACAAAAACTTAAAATAATGGTCTATTTATATACATTAAAAAGTTATACCTTTGGCAGTCCAATGCTTAGTTAATGGCCTCTTCCTAAAGGATGAATAAGTAGTATCATCCTTTTTAACAACTTCAGTACTTATTGGCTGAGGTATGTTTCTCGAAACAAAAAGACTGGATTGATCGATATTAATCTGACCGTCTTCAGAAATAACAAGTTTAGGCACCGAATCTATGATGTTATTTTCGCTTTCAACTGCATCATCAACATTCTCCTCTTCTACAAAACTAAATATTAATAAAAAGGAAAATAGAATATAAGCATGAAATGTAACATTTTAAACTCAGAAATTAACAGCATTTTATTATTTAAGTCACAAAAGTGCACTATTATACATACAACACATGCACTGATTTAAGGGTAGTACTCAATCTTGACTCCCCCCCCCTCCTCTTTTTACTTTCTTCTATCTATAACAGAAGAAAGTATTGTAATCGAAATTTTTTTTTACTTCTGTTTTTCGACAGATTTATACGTTTTAGGGGTCAGATATTCCGAAAAACATGTTTTAACAAAATGTCTGTGTGTCCTCATTGTATCATCGAAAAGTGTTTGAAGTTATGCCTCAAATTGAACCAAATCTTTTTTCTATGATTTTGGCTACGGCAAGCAGGTCCTACTTGAATGTGGGCATATTTTGACAAAAGGGGGCACTGTGATCGCGATTTTTGTTCCATTTTCACTATTGTATCATCAAAAAGTGTATGAAGTTAAGCAGATAATTTAACCAAATTTTTTTTCTATGTTTTTGGGCTATAGCCTGCAGGTCCTAGTTGAATTTAGGGATATTTCAACGAAAGGGGACGCTGTGATAGCCATTTAAAGATTTCAAATTTTAAAAAATGTTCAAAAAAATTGGAAATTCTAAAAGTTTTTTCCGTTAAATGTTCGACCTTGATCTGGGGATTCTGGAGCATTTTTTTTTTTTTTTTTTTTTTTTTTGGCCTCTATCTTAAAAAATGGCTGAGACATAGCAGTTTGAAATTTTGGGGTGGCTGACATTTTCAAACAAGACAGTGGAATTCATCCATAAATGTGTTTAATTTATGAGTTTTAGTCAACATGGTTCCAGCAAATTTTTTTCTATTCTTGTAACCATTGTTCCAACTCATATTTGCCAACGTCAAATTCTTGCCAAACTTGGCAAAATATTACCAAATTTGGTGACAAAAATAGGTTGCCTTAAATGAAGCCAACTTGGCTGTAGAGGACTAATTTGGCGATACTCTCATTGAAATTCAGTATTGACGAGAACTGGGAATGGATCTTCTTTAATCGGGTTTCACACATTTTAGCTTCATGTTTTCCAGTAATTGGCTATGTGATAGCAAATTTTGAAGTATTAACATGATTGAGATAGAAGAAAGTTTTGGGATTGGCACATCCAACTAGTTTTAATAATGACAACTAAGCTGTTCTGTGAAAACCATTTCTTTAAGGCAACTTCCTTATAAAGTTAAAGCAAGAAATAAGGTTGCACCTACGGATAAAATTAAAACAACTTAAAACTTTAAATGCATTTTTCTTTTTAAACTAAAATTTTATGAATTGACAGATACTGGATTTGGCAAACCATACAACCAATTTACTTAATTTTTATTTCAGATGTCTAACATTGTATTCCCCACAATGTAGAATATGCTTTTTCAATATTTTATTTTATTTTTACAAGTATTCACTGGCAAATTTTTAAAGGCAAAATAAAGCTTTTTTTTTTTAACTCACTATCTGCATAATTTTTTAATCTTTAAAAATTCTGAATACATCACAGTTACTTTAATATATTCTGTAAGTGTTAAAAGGAATTTGTTCTTTGATGATCTATGACTTCGTGGTATTATCATGCCCCCCTCCTCTCAACTAAGAAAAAACAATTGTTTGTTTTTGAATAATAGTATTGCATCATCTTCCACTCCTTTTGTATGGTGAGGATCAACAATAAAGCACACACACACACACACACACAAAAAAAAAAAAATCACCTACAAGAGTAGCCATGCAAATTTTTCATAACACCCAATTTATACCTATAAAAAAATCATATTTTCCTCGGCAAATTTAAAGCAAAATTTTGAATTTTGAAAAATTCTGAAAATTTTGAATGTTTCAATAATTAGTATTAAATATCTTTTTATTTACATGATAATGCTGTTTTAACAAATATTGTCATTCTAAAAGTTGTTTAATATCAATAAGCATATAACAAAATTCCAAATTAACAAGTTTTTAAATATTCCTGCATAAAGTAATGAAATAAATAAGCTACAAAAGCAGTTATATTCTGTATAATGTTTACAAACAGGTGAAAATTCAACCCAAAGATGCCAAGCATTTTACCTAATTTATTCTTCAAAATAACATACAAAAAAAGTTATGAAATGTATTATAATAGACAAAAATTAGTTAACAATGGAAAAAGAAATTTAACTAAAAAAAAAATTACAGATAAGCATATTTTAGTTCTGTTTACATATGAAAAGTTGGTGTTTCAACACTATTTTTCTCATATGTAGAATATTAAATAATACAATAATAATTTTCCATAAGGTGTATTGTATAACAATATCTGAAAGTCTTAGAACTTTTATTTATATTAAGTAAACAACAATCTGTTACATGAGAATTTATTAACCCCCTCTCCACCCCCCCCCCCCACCAAAAAAACTTCACTTTTTTTTAATAAGATTCTTGGGATTCCTCCCTTGTACCAAACCATTAGTCCTCCAATAACAAATCTTGTATTTTCTGACACACCAGCTGATGTAGGGGAATGTGCAGTGAAAGTGACAGAAGATGCAAAGAAAACTATATTTCACAGGATGCAAATATTATATGTTTCCATAATGCTCAAATAAAATGGGTCTAACTCATATATAACATAATGTTGTGAAGCAACCTTTTGCTATTTCTGAAGTAATCAAATTTTATTATTTTCTAATCCAATTTAACCCAAAGAAATATGGTGCATTTTAGAAAATTTCACACCATAATTTAAACATTATTACAGAAAAAAAAATTAGTGGCATTATCAAACAATAAAATAAGAGCAATGAAATACTTACACATTTATACTTGGTAACTCATTCACAGTAGCAGTACTTTTTGGAGATCTAAAAAATATATAATGTTTAAAATTAAAAATAAATTATGTATATAACTGTTATTAAATTATTAACTCTTAAAAAAATCAAATTATAAGTTATGAAAGGTTAGTAGTTATGAACAAATTATCTATATATATATTTCTCTTACATGGGGCAAAAATGGGACTACATTTGTAGCTTGCCGTTTCACAACAAGCATAGTTTCCTCCACTGTGACAATTCTCATTGGTTCATTTTACCAAAGAAGGTAGAATAGACAGTGACATGATACATTCAGTGAATTAGCTTTCTGATCAAGTCTTTCTTTTAGACACAGGTTCTCCAGGTGGTGTAGCAGCCCTGGTAGAATGTTTCATTCAGTGATCACAATCCTAGATCCAACCTCTTTAAATTTTAATGACTAAATAAATAGGACAGACCACACATTCAACCTGTTTAATTTTAATCTTTTGATATAAATAAGATGGAAATAGGCTGAATTTAGGCCTTACCAGAAACACAGAGTTTCTTTACACTCTGCTTGTTGCTATCAGCAAATGAGGAATTATCGGTCCTTTTCTACCACATAAACATAGTGCATATGTATATAGCTTATTGTGTAATTGTGTTCTCTATAACTTTTTTTTAAATTATTATTTAGAATCTTGAACACATTTTCTAATTGATTTTGTATGGTTAGAAATAAATTTGTCAATACTTTCAAAACAATTTTTAATGAACAATAATTTTAAAATACTGCACTGGCTCATTGATTTTTCCATTTCGAGTCCTCTATAGAACATTAGTGCTATCATATTACATTTTATTTTTGATTCTTTGAATTTAATTGAAATTATATTGGACTTCTATTTAAAAATACAATATTTTTTGCAACAGATCCTATTACTATATGGAGTTGTTTACAGCTTTATATACTATGTTAGAATATATATTATTATATATACTTTGAGCCTTAGCTAATATTTTCAGTTGAAAATATATTAATATATAAATATTGTTGAAAATGCCTGATTAGGCACATTCTTTGTTCGATCATGAAAAAAAGGTGCATACTTATGTTTTGCAAATTTTATTATAAATTGTATTATATAAAATTAACCACATGACATGACAGTGTGGAGTCGAACATACACACTGATAATGTAACCTGCTGAATGATATTCTAGAAATATGCTGGTCTACTAAATATTAAATTTTGATGTGAGGTGATACCAGACATATAATGTATAATTTACTATGTTATATGTGCCTCAAAAAGCTTATACAGTATAGGACCTATTATCCAGAATTCCAAAATCCAGACAAACCTAAAATTAAAAAAAAAAAAAAAAAAAATTAAAAAATTTCTGAATTTGGAAATTTTACTAAAATTTTGTGGATTTCTGAATTTTTTCGAAAATTGCATGGATTTCTAATTTTTAAGTCATTTGTTTCAATGTATTAACTACTAAAATAATATGTTACTTCAGTGGCATAGGCATAGGATCACCCCCCCCCCCCACACACACACACACACACACACACACACACACACATTAAAAAAAAAAATCTGACAATTGTAGTTTAAAATTACTTCATATTACGTTTCGTTTTTAAAGAATTTCGTCAGAAATTTCGCCTTCTCCTAGAATAGCAGAGTTCTATTTATTTACTTGTGCCCTCCACTCTCGCACATTCTAACATGATCTGCATTGCCATTACAAAAGAATTAAAGTGAGGAATGGAACAAAAGTTTAGTAAACGAAATTCTTATAATGTATAGGTATAAAATTCAAGAGCTTTTTGTTAAAGGGAAACAAAAGCAGTTAAAGCAAACAAAACTGAACGATTTATTTAAAAATTAAGATGTATTAACAATATCGATCAAATTTCTTTTTATGTAAATTATACAGCTGTAAAGAAAACAAAGGATAGAATTAGGATTAAAGGGTAGATTAAATAATATTAATTATCGACTTTATTTTTTTTATTTATTCATTGTTACCATTGCATAGTGCAGGAATTTTTGCTTTAATTTTAACAAAATGCAAAAGGCTAGTTTTCAGTCATATACTACATGTGATTGTACCTGTGGTTGAATTTCGGGGGGATCCGAAGTCTGGAAAATTCCAAAATCCAGAAAGCCTTCGGTCCCGGCATTTCTGGATAATGGGTCCTGTACTATATTGATGTTTATAGTTGTATTGTGTGAAGTTCTGACTTTGGTAAAATATGCATAAATATACACTTCAACAATGGTATACTTTGTATATGCTGAGCTATTCTAAAGCTTTATTATTTAGATATGTGTAACAAAATATTAAATTATTCCTTGTAAGTTGTTCTCAGTGAATGAAAACAGGGAAATACATAGCAAATATTTCCTGTATGCATGCAAATTTGTATAATAATGGTTTTGTTAGTACTTGGCACTGGCACATTAAAATCCTTCACAAATAGATCTTTAAAGCTTTTAAGTTTTCATTTTTAATTTTATTGTATATTCATAAAAGAAAGTATTGCATTTGGAAAAATTTGTAATCACCGGTTTTTGGTGGATTTCCACATTTTGGGATATCTTGAATATAATTGGACTATCTTTGGCCAAATGGCTGTCTCTTTCTGTATGTTTCACAAAGTTTGGGAGTTCTTTAAGCGAAGAATTTATGCACTGGATTCTTTGAAACTTCATATTTTTAGTTGAACCTTGAGATAAATTGGTGATTAAATTTTGGGGTATTTAATCCAATAAATAATGCTGCTAAGCTGTATTTTTCACAATGTGCATGGTAATTATTCATCTATGAAATTGAACTGCACCAAACTTAACGTGTAAAACGTTTATTATAAAAACTGTGCTGGTTAAATTTTGATTTTGTACTCAACAGGAAGTGCTGATATGCTATGTTTTATTTATTTATTTTTGTTTATGAACATTAGGGCTGTATCCTAATTTTTATTGGATTTAAAAAAAAATGCACTAAATTTTATGCTTGAGATTATTAATATAAAAGTATGTGTTAGTACAATTTTTACTTTGAATACCCAATAACTTTTTTTTTTTTTTTTGGTAAAAGTGATTATTGTAACTCTATGTTAAATTAAAAGAAATTCAATAAACATCACATTCATTAGTGTTAGTGTGTTACTGTATTATTTCAATTGATATATTAGAATGATATAAAAATTTTATGAAAGCTATAATATTATTATATATATTTTATTGTTAAAGTAACTTATTTAATTATAAAACACTAAAAATTCTAATTTTGATGGAGAGATCATCAGTTTTTCCATTAACAAAGTGATTTCATAAGAAAGATTTTGACTGAATTAAATACAAATGATTGTTGTTGTTTTCGAATAAATATTTTGTTTAATTTATTTTTTATGTTACTACATTTGGAATAGAATAATACTAATAGATAATTTAATTTAAACCATAATAATCATAGAACATACTCATCTGTTTTGGCAGGATTCCAATATATTAAATCTGCCATTGTCATTTTGCTCCTCTCTGGTGGAGCATCTCCTTTTTTAAATTTTCTTCGTCTTTTTTGTTGCACCTGTTGATAAAAAATTTATTTTCAAAATAACATACCACTATGTAATAATGCTTTAAGATTCTTATACAAAAAAGCAAATATTACTTCTTTCCGGGGTTCAGTTCTTTTCTTTGATAATATACTTGTTAAATGTGGGTATTTAGATTTATCAATAACTGTTGGAGTAGTACTTGATATAACTCTTCTTTCTGCCTCATGTGATTTTAATGGTGATCTAGAAAAACATATAATTCACAAACATGATCCATAATATTAACTCACCCAATATAAACTTTACAATATACAACAATGTTAACTGTCTAAAACTACATAACAGAAAAAAAGTAAATTAAACAAACATAAAATAGCATAAAACTATACAAATTGCAGAATGAATTTTACTATACCAGCCAACTTCTCACAATAAGAATAAAGAAAATGAGAGTCAAAAACCAGAAAGATTTTTATGTACTTCTCTATTATCCTGTCGACCACTTTTCATAACAAAAAACTATCGCCAAACTGTAAGATTAAACGCCAAAAATGCAGTCCCATTTACTTGATGTCAGAAGCATTATACATGTTTGTTATGTCATCAAATGGTTTTTAATTCAACATTTGCATGTATTTTTCATTATGTTTTACTGATTTATTAGTTATTTCATTAATTAACATAACAATTGTGTCTTTAAATTCTTATATTTTATTTATTTATTTATTTTGATATTCCAATGGCAACGTTCTCCCATTTATTTGGCGTTACAGTTTGGCGACAGTCTTTTGTTATGAAAAGTGGTCGATGGGATAATAGAGAAGTACTGATTTTTATTATGTGGCAGACTCTACAAAAATTATAATTTTCTACAATGCAGTTTCAAATATTATTGTAGATAATAGGGCCTGATTATCATAAGAGCAAACAAGGTAGTTAGACTGGTTCCTTCACTTTCAATGCAAAAATCAGGAAGTCTTCTTATAAATCTGAAAGATTTGGCAAGTTCCTTCACAATTTTTTTTTTTTTTAAATAGGACCATTCACAAAAAATTTCATCTTGACCCTTCACAAAGTATTTCATGTTAGGACTCTTCACAAAATTCTATGCCTTAAAAACAAACCTTTTACAAAACTTTTTCATCTCCAAAACAAACACTTCATAAGTTTATTATCTTAAAATTAAATTAGGCTTGTCACATCACAAAATGACAGAAGATGCATAAAACCTATTATCTAGCTAGATGTATGTTTCACTGAAACAGAATCTTGTAAAAAAATGTTTAAACAGAAAGCTAAATATAATGCTAGTTTCATATTCACAAAATTATGATTAGATATCTTACAAATTAAAAATATATATAATAATAACAAAAACGTGACTTGGGAGAAAAGTCTAGACAGACCCTGTAGATTCAAAAGCATAAAAGATAAATACTGCTAGATAAATTACTGTTCTAACAAGGGACAGTACTTAAATAGTTTATTTGAAAATGAATGACATGGATATCAATCAATAGCACTCATTGAGTTTGTAAAATGTGTGATTGCTTTTATTTAGCAAATTTTTCTGTGAGGAGAAATATAAGGTCAAAGTTAGAAGAAAGCCCATAGAAGCCAATGCTAATTTAGGTTGTTTAATGAAATTTTTTGGAACAAAAGCAAAAAGAAAAGAAAAAAGTTTTATCCTCACATATTATTAACTATTATTACCAGGACTTTACAAATTTGATAAAATATGTTAGCCAACAAAAAATTCTAGTCGCCAGTAAAAAATATTTATCTCTCTCCTGTCATTGATTAAAAAAACACAAAGATTTTTTATGGATTAATTGAGAAAAAAATAATACAAGCATAGTTTAGAATTATTAATTTAGAATACTAAACTACTTTAGTAATAAACTAGAATTCTTTGTTATATTCTTGAAATTTTAATTAAGTTTGATAAATTTATTTCTAATGAATTACTTATCTGTTATTAGTATTTAAAAGTAATGTAATTGATTAATCAAATTTAATTCCGAACACAAAAATCTGATTTGAAACTTACAAAAAAAGCATTTTTTAGCATTGTAGCCCATTTTAGGTGCCACAGAGCTGGATTGACAATATTTCTGACTGTTTTATTGATGCCACCCCCCATTTTAATCACGTGACATGCTAGCTAATTAGACCGAAAAGAATGGCATCTTCTGTGCATGAGATGGAAAATGCCTTTTAAACGTAGTTCTTCCATTAAAAGCACGAGAAAAGAGGAAGATCACTGCTTGCAGCCCACGAGTATATTGGTGAGAGAAAATATATCCTTTGTGCTCAATTTTTGTGCTTAAAAAAACATACAAAAACACTTGATTAATGCTTGGTCGCCAGATAGTAAAACTTGGTCGCCAGTGGCGACCGCATTTGTCAAGCCCCGATTATTACCATTATGATTATTACTATTATTACCTCACACATTAGAATTTTATCACAAATACACAATTCAAGTTGAAATAACACTGTTAAAACATACTGTTAACACTGTTTCAAAATAGACAGAAAGGAACAAGGAACTTAAGCTATGAGTGTGTCAAGAATATCTAAAAAAATGCTTGTGTTTCCGCTTTCATGAATTTGCGAAGCAAAACCTGGCACCTCTTAGCATTTCTTGAGATGCTCTTTTGAATGAGCCTACTTTAAAAAAAATTCATCCGAACCAGTTGAGTACCTTCCTTTGTAAGATGAAATGAAAATAATAATAATGATAGTCTACTGAAAAATAAACACATGCATGTCCATATATTTATATTTGTAAAGAAAATATTATTTATCCATAACAATGTTTGTTTAAAACATAATTACATTTCATAAATAAAAGGAAAAGTATACACACCCTAAATTTTTCACTGGACTTGTTTGAATATAATTTTCTTTAGAGGTATTACTGTAAATAAATGAATAAATTTAATAAAAATTTATCTAAAATAGTTTTTTTTTTTTAAACATTTAATTCTTAAGGTAAACCATTTTGATTTACAGAATTTAAAATCAGAATTAAGTAAAAAAAAAAAAAAGCTTATTATAAGAACAATTAATTTAAAACAATAATGCTAATGTGCACACAAATATATTCAATATGAAACACTAACACAGTGGCACAACTGAAAATTTCAAAACAACAAAATGTGTTCTAATAATCCCATATCGTATATTTTGGCGTGTAACACACACAAGAGAATTGATCAAAATTTACCTATGCACATTATACATTGATTATAAAACTGACATATTAAAAAATAAGAAAACAGTTGATCATAAAAAATGAAATTTCTATATTAAAAAAATCCTATTTATTTGCAAAAAATTGCATACATTATGAGCTTAATAATGCTTGCTATTGGACTGCATGAAAAATACACTATTATGCTTTATAAATGTTCTTTATTTTATTACTATTATTTTATTTTTATTTATCATTTATTATTATTATTATTATTTTTTATTTTTATTTTTTTTATTTATTTTTTTTTTTTTTGCTACAAATCTCATGCAGATTTCCTTGCAAAGAAGGGATGTGCTGTTAAATTTTTGAATATACGGTATATAATTTTTAACAATTTGAATGACATTTTCTTTGTCTGTATTTTTAAACAAAACAGTTTCAAAACATGATTAGATATTGCATTTAAGTAATATTCCAATTACTATATAAAAAAATTCTGTTGAGCCAGATACTTGAACAAGTAATGTAATTAGGAAAAATTAATAAATAGATAAATAAAACTGACTTCAAGTGATTGTTTCTTAACCCACTATTAACTTACAATTGTGCATTCGCATAAAAAATTGTGGCATTCATTGCCAATGTTTTCAATTCCCTTAATGTACGTTAGTCGGCATATTTTAGCGAAAGTAGTTTGACACATCAAAATATTTTTTGTAACAACTCTTTATTGTTAGCTACATTAACTTAAAACTAGATTGCTTTTAGCATCACTCATGTTATACATGCATTATATGATCATATATTAAAATTTTTGATATGCAACTGTAATTTTTTTTTTTAATGCTCTTTTATCATTTAATAATTTAATATTTATTAATAAAATTATTATTATACATTGAGAAAACAATTTAGTCATTCTGTATAGATAGTTTAAAAAATGTTTTTTTTTCTTTCCTGTTGCCATATTTTACAAAACAGAAACAGGGTAAAAGTGATATATTTTTTAATAAATTCACTAGTACAAGCTTTCCATCAAGTGTAAATCAAAGCACTGAATTTTCAATAATCAAATTAACTTATCATAACAGAAACTTTTTAGAACTACACCAATTGCAGTAATGAAATCAGGCATGATTTTTAAGATAAACATAAAATGCTTAGAAAAGAGAGATTTAAAGAAAGTATTTTTACTTTTATTAATTCTTACTTACTTATCATTTGTGCTTGTTGCAATCTGAATGTTTTCCTTTGAAGTAGGTTGGCTAAAAACAATATGCTTTTGGTTAGCACAATTTGAAAGTAAACATAATATTTGAAATTTGAATAAAATTGAAAATGTAATTTAAAGATACATTCAAAATGAATTTTATCAAAATTTTAAAATCTTTGAAGTTATTGAACAAAAAAAGGAGGACAAAATGAAATAATTACACTTACTCTACATCTGCATTTGAAATATCTTGAATATCTTCATCAGGTGAAAGCTTTCTGTAAATAAAAGCATTGAAAAAAATGAGTAAAATTTTTGAGAAATATTTAATTTGAATTGGAACAATAAAATGCAAATACAATATTTAATATTGTAGATGCAGTTTAGAAAGTTAGTAACAGAATATTGCAATGAAAATTCAAAATATTGAATACAGGATCGCCACCAAAACATGTCTGGCAATTTCCCTGACTTTCCATGACCAAATCTATAAAAATTCCAGGACCAAACAGGCATACACAGAATCTGCTTTGATATAGTAATTAAATTTCTAAAACAATATTAATTATTAATTTGAAAAGCTTAGATAGATTTTTATAAAATAACTTAATAAACAAGCAGCATAAAAAAAATAAATTCAGAAATTTGTATCATAATAACAGGGTCTTTTTCCAGTAAAAATTTCAAGCACCTAACTACCCAAATTTCAAGTGCCTTTCAAGAAAATTGGAAAATGGAATTCTATAAAATATTATATTGTTTGAACAGCAAAAAAAAACTTCACCTTTGCCAGTTTTCAAATGAATGCCATACAGCAGCAAAATCTTGAATGTATCATGTTATCAGAAAGTCTGAAAACATAGCAAACTTTTGTCAATATTGTAGTTTTTCTCCATTGGCATTTGGAGGAATTTTTTTATCTTGCAACCAACAAGAGTCAACTTAATCCTACAGAGGGCAGGCCGAAGGAAACAAAGCAAAGTACAAATGCTCAGTATTCTGACCTCCCAAAGCAGAAATGATCTCATGAAAACAAATATTTTCCTGGATTACATAACATACGGCTTCTCATTTTTAGACGTTTGTTGTCCCCCTTCAACCTTCTCTCATGTTATTCCCCTCATTTCCTATTCAGGTATCCCACAGACAATGCATAATTTGTGGATTGGTCAGAGTGCCCATGCTCAAAGTTCGATATACCCCCATAAGATAGTCATGGAAAAGCAGGACAAGATTCAGACACAGCATTAGCATTTTGACTAGTAGCTGAGAAGAATGTGACAGTGATTCTCCACTTTTCATAGGTTCTAACCGGTGATCATGTTTTGATGGATTTCAGCCTGTATGCTACTTCAGAACATTGGTAACGATCTCCTGGCAGTACTAAGTTAGGCTGGCAATCCTATTTTTCAATGAATTCTGGCCAGACTGTTACTTCTAGGACTCATTGCTTGGCCCATTAAAGCTGCTGTTAACAAGTTCAATACAGCCCGGAGATGCTCCATCACCTGTACCTGCATATAGAATTCACCTAGATATGTTGTTGTTTTGAATAACCTTTAGGACCCAGATCCCTTCCCCCACCTTCCTCCTCCTGTAATATGAGTACTCACTGTTTTCCTTTCCCTTATTTTCTCATTTATATGCTTTAAGCCTTTCTGTAACAAAAAAAAAAAAGTCTCTAGGGCCATATCTTATTTTTTTTGCTTTCCTCTCTTAAAATTACCATTCTGTAGCTTAATTTTGTCTTTATAATAAAAATGTTAAATTGCCCACTGTACTTTGTCATATATGCCTTATCTCCACATGGGTTGTTTTATTTTTCAGGGCTCACAAGTTTCCAATTTAGTTTTTTTCTTCCTTTCTTTCTTTGTTGACCTTATGGATTTAATCTATAGACACAACACAATGGTCTTGATTCTTTATTCTTGTTAACTGGTTTTTTTTTTTTTAAATTTTGTATGGTGTGGCAGATTGCTGATTGGAGATGCATGTGCGACAAGACAATTTTTTTAAACCACACAGGCAATTGCTTTTTTTTTTCTTTTAATGTTTTCAATCTTTGATAATTATCAAATACTATATAAAACAATTATAATTCATCTTTTTGAAGAAAAAAATATCTGTACATAAAGGAGTACTATAAAAATTGATTACATTTTGCAAAGTATGAGGTTTCAGGAGATTTAACAATAAGGAATTGTAATGCTAAATATGATTACATACATTCATACACCTGCATATTCTCTGTGAAAACTTTATGTTATGTCAGAGGGGGAGGGAAGCAGAGCCCCACTTAACCCTTTTGTATCCATAATTTGATAATTGTAATTCTAGAATTCAGTATCTCAAATCTTTTATCTAAAATAGTTAAAATATTGATTTCATTAAATTTGCATTTATAATTAGTCTGAACAAATAATTACTCTCAAATAATTTATTAATAATTATGAATGATAATCCTAATAAACATTTTTTACAGTCCCTTTCAAGATTTTTGAATTGCTATGCCACTGCTCACAATGCTATAAAATAATTAACTAAAAGAACAAGGTAAGACAGTTTTAGACATACCATAGAGACACTTGACCAGAGACTTTTTTCACCTCTTTTGAAATTTTTTAGTAAAATAATAAGTACTGTTTTTGTTGGGATATCTTCAATACTCTTATATGCAAGAAAAACATACATGCCAAAACAAAAGCTTAAAATATTAAATGCTTACTCAGAAACTGCACATGAAATAACATGTAAATCTTCTTCAGGTATAAGTTTTCTGAAAATAATCAAACTTATTATGTCACAACAAAAGAATGACGAATTTAACAAACATAAAAAGCATTATTTAAAATTTAATTTAGCACTATACAAAAGTATGGGGGATTCAATAAATATCAGTAAAAGTTTAAATTGAGAAAAATCTTTAAAATTAAAAAAAAATGCTTAATATGAAATTAAATACTTACTCTAAATTTGAATTTGGAATAATCTGACCAGGCTGTTCCAGAACTATTTTACTGAAATTAATTAAATTTTGTAAAACACAAATCTTTGTAATTAAATTATCAAATAATAATAACAAGAATGAGAAATAAAAAATAAATAAATATTACAAAGGACAAAAATAAATGAAAAGTCCAGGAGAAAAAAAATTCAGTCCACTTTTTCATGAATTTGAATTAGTCAGTGTCATGAAATTTCTTGTGAGGGAAATTTTATGGAATGATATCATTTTTTGTGTAAAATAATACCAATTCACATAAAATTAAGTAGCTTTTGCTCAATTCCCACCCATTTTGTGAGATCTACTTTGATTTTCATTTTCCTCTAAATTTCTTTCAATGGACTGAAATGTTTTCTCCTGGATCATTCAAATATTATAAACAATTTTTTATTAACAAGTGGGAAAAAAAATACTAATTGAAGATCAATTTCAAAATAATGTACTTATAATTTAAAAAAGAGAGAGAGAGAGAGAGAGAGGAGGAGGAGGGAAATAAGAACTGTGTGATTCTTTAAATTTTGTAATAATTCAAGCCATTTTTGAAGGCAAAAGAAAAAATAAAATACTTAGATGATTAACATTCAGCACCTTTGAGAAGTTTTAAAATCCTTTTTCTTAGGGTCAAAAAAAGATAATACACTGATACTTTTTATATATCTTTGTAAAAGAATTATACATGATATGATGACTGTTAAATTATTAAAAATGTAAAATAGCACTGTACACTTAACAAAATATTAAAATTTTGTGATCATTGGCGGCAAGTGGATTTTTTGACAAGACGGGTGAATTTTTATGATCTTAAAAACTAAAGGCTATAGAAAATATACCAAAAACTTCATATTTTTATTCATTAGCTGTATTTTGCAACTCTCCCAAATTGATGCGATGTAAATATGGAACCAAGTTCTATTTTGCACTAGACTTTCCTCTGTTGCATATATTTCTTAAGTTTTTATTTTAAAAAAATTAAGAAAGTGCTAGTATGAAAATGCATCATAGTAATGAAATGATTTTGGAATCTCATAAATTTCGTCATAACAATACAAACGTTACATCTTGCCAGGGGCGTAAATCCTGGGGGGATACGGGGGGGGGGGGGGGGGGGGGGGGGGGTGCAACACCCCCCCCCCCCCCCACGAAAAAGTCAGTCGGAAAATTTCCCGTTCGATCGGTAAAAAGTACGTTTAGTTGGAAAAAATTGTGTTAACCTATAAAAACTTATAAATTGGAAAAATGTAAAAATCAGTCGGAAATTTTTTCCATTCGATGGGAAAAGGCACGTTTAGTCGGGAAAAAAATGTATTAACCTATAAAAACTTATGAATTGGAAAAACAAAAAAATCAGTCGGGAAAATCCCTATTCGATCGGGAAAAAAGTACGTTTAGTCGAAAAAAATAATGGTATTAACATATAAAAACTTATGAATTGCAGAAATGTTTTTGTAGTTTTTAATTAAATAAGAAAAACAAGTTAGATCGAAAAAAACTTATAGAATTTTATTCTTAGTCGGATTATTTTTTATTTTTTTTTTAATTAAAAAAATAATAAAAAATAATTTAGAACGAAGAAAACCTATATAAATTTATTCTTAGTCGGAAATATTACGGAATTTCTTTTTTTGATAAAACTATACAGAAAAACTTTGATTTGTCGAATATTGTGAACTCAAAAACCTCGATATGACGAAAAAAGTATTTATATACATATTCCATCAATGTTAATGTTATTTAAAACCTTGATATTTTTATCAAAAACTTTGATATTACGAATTTTTTTCTGTGCCCTTTGACTTCGAGATATCGAGTTCTAGCTGTATTTATTTATAATCGGAAAGTTTTTAGTTTAGTCTGGAAATTTTAAAATATACTGATTGAAGTGAAGAAACTTCAATTTTTTATCTAACTTTAAATTTAGTTATAGCTGTGTATCATCACGGAATTTAGGTGATATCCGATGAAAATTCAAAATTTAATTGCAAATATTTAGTCATTTTCATATCAAAATCTGGATATTAACCACTCTACACGAATTTTACCTTTAATTGAACATAATTACGGTTTTATTTTTTCAAATATGTTTCAAGAAATTTATATGATACAGGATGAAAACTGAAAACACCCAAATACTCAATAAATCGAAAAACAACATCATTAAACAATAAAAATCATTAAACAAAATTTTTGTTTATTTTTGTTTGGTCAGTGGAAATTTTGCTTGAATCAACAAAAAAATTTTTTTTTTTTTTGCAATTCCAAAAAAAAAAAAAAAAAAAAAAATTTTGTATCGTCAGCAAAAAATGTTTTGTTAATTGAAGTAAAATGGTTCAATTTTACTTGAATTTTGCTAAAACAACCAAAATGTACTCAACAAAACATGTTTTGTAGTTTTAATCAATTCCTTTTTCTGGATGAAGACACATATGTATATATATATATACACTCATGTCCAAAATTTTAGCATGTATGATAAAAACGAAGAAAGGAAATCTTAAATATCTTACGAAATTATTAAATTTTATAGATGAAATTCACAAGATAATTATGACTTCACGTATCGAGATAGTCAAATAAGTTTTAAAGCTCTGATGTTGATTCCTTTTGAAATATTAATATATTTATCTAAAAATTAGGGGTGAAGGTCTATGATTAATATGTATAGAAAAATACGGATTGGAACTCCAAACTGTTTTGTTACATAATGATCTTGTTTCTAAATGTACAAAATTTGATCAAATTTTATTGAAGTACTAAGAAATGGATATGATTTTTGTTCATTTGAAAAATTTCAATCTTTTAAATGTTGGCCTTTTTTTAATGTTGTAGACGTACAGGGATAGCAGGAGTCCTTATGCTTAACTCAGAACTTTATGAATTTCTATCTGGGGTGGAATCTATGTGAATAAGTATGCCATACACAAAAAAAGTAAACTGCATTAAACCCTATATTGGTAAAAAACGGGAACGAATCCGCAGCTCTTCAATCCAGTTTCATCAAATTTTATACATTTAGAAACAAGATATATCGCTATCAAACAAAGCAGTTTGGAGTTCCAAACCGCAATTTTCTACACATATTAATCATAGTACTTCACCACTGATTTTTAGAGACATATATTAATAATTCAAAAGGAATCAACATCAGCTTTTTAAAATTTATTTGACTACCTCGATATGCTAAGTCATAATTATCTTGTGAATTTCATCTATAAAGTTTAATAATTTCGTAAGATATTTACGATTTCCTTTCTTCGTTTTTATCATATAATGTTAAACTTTTGGACATGAGTATATATATATATATATATATATATATATATATATATAGATAGATAGATAGATAGATAGATATAGATATGTTATATAAAAATGTCATTTCACAGTGTTCCTTTGGTTTATTCTAAATTCTGGCACATTCATTATTTTCCTATTTCTTAATAATATTTATTCTTATTTAATTTGCCTTTAAAATTAAAAATTATCTTATTCAAAATCTTAATCCAAAACTTTAAGTCAATTCGTAACTTTTATCAACTATCCAATCTATAATATTCTGAGATAAGCTAGTTTTTCATTTAGAATGTGTTTTAAAAGCCATTTTGTTATTTGTATTCCACGGGCTGGCTTCGCACGCTAGATTTTTTTTACTTCAAAAACAATGCGCCACTAGATCTGGGATTCTTTCTTATTAAAACTAGAGATCGACCGAAACAGGCTTTTAAGACAGAAACCGAAACCGTAAAAAAACTGATTTAAAAACTGATTAATACACACATAACTGCATATAATTACTAATAAATTAATTAATAGCAAATAATTAATAATTACTTACTAATAGCTAATTATGTTACTAATTAATTTATTAAGACAGCATTTTAAACCTATAAATTATTAATTAAAAACTTTATTTTCCAAATCAATATTCTCAAAGTGAGCCATGTTTTAACATTATTTTGTACTTTAGCTAATTTCAAATATATATATAAGGAAAAAAATGTAACAGTTGTCAATTTTCTTTTTAGGTGTGCACAATAAGATCAAAATAAATCTTTGCTCACTCACTGCCTCCACCCCCCCCCCCCCCCCAAAAAAAAAGCTTTGCCACTCCCTGCCTCCCTAAGAAAGTATTGAAATGGCACCCATGTTTGAAAATTTTATCTCCGGTGCCAAGTTGACTGTCTGTGCCTCTATCAAAACTATTTATTTTCATATAAAATAAAACGTAATTAATTTATACAAATTTCATCTAATAAAAAATATTTTAAGTATACATATCTCGATATATCTTTTGTAATAAATTTCGTAAATCTTCATTTGTTTTAACAACACTTTTTTCATAAAGCATTCGAAACAATCTGGAGTTTCAAAGTAAAAATTTTCTACTTCTGTTAAGTTTACATCTTTTAAAGGTCACGTGATAAGCGTCTTTTAAGTTTAGTCATATATGCATTGCTTGCTTTATAATTTACACTCGCATCATGAATCAGTCAGAACGGATAATGATCAACAGTGCAGCTCACAGCAATAAACAGTGTCTCATTTGAGCCGATACAACTAATATCAATAGGTAAAGTCGAAAATTTCCGAAAGAAGGAAAGCGATTTTGAAATACAGATAGTTTCGGTCAGGCCGAAATTTTGGCAGCAGTTTCGGCAAAAACGAATATTCGGCGAAACTCAGATTTTGTGCCAAAACCGAAATTTCAGTCGATCTCTAACTAAAACCTCTCCATCTCGTGTCATTCGCTTAGCCGCTCAATTCTTAAATTTCGCCTCTCACTGATTGGTTCGTGTACGTATTACGTCGACTGCGTAGCTTACCGCACATCTAACAAAAAGCAATTGCAAGACTTCGGAGCTCATAATTTCTTCTTGTTTTCAAGTGCTGAACAAACGGTTATCTGGCGTTCTTACGATTCGGAATTTCTAAACCAGCCATTTAAGATCAACTAAATGATGTAATGATAAAGCCAGAGTGCTGTGATAAAGATATATCACAGTTTTATCTTTTTTAATTATTTATTTTTCAGCTCAACGTATTTCTGTATTTTATAGCCTTTCCAGTTTATTTGCCTTTCTTTAAAAGCTATTTTATCGGCAATTCTGCACCACGCAAGTGGTTTTCACGGCGGTACTTCATCCCTCCTTCATGCTCTGCGTTCACTTCAATCGGTGCTGATTTTGAGCTGTGACGTCATCGTCATTCGGCGGCTCTCACCCCTCTCGTGTGTTGTGCGCATGCGTCACCGCCGCTCTTGTTCCCTGTGTTTTCAGGAGCTGTTTTGTTTTGGCGCTGCAGGCGAAAGGGGCGTGTCTTTCAAATACAAATTAGAATGGTTCTTTTAATTATTAAATGTTAATGAGTTTCTGATTTGCTCTTTTGATTTTCGCGTAATTCCTAATCAACAAATTAGTTTAAATTAATCTTGCTGCCACATTTGTGCACCCCTATTATGGGTATATATACTAATGTTGTGCATTTTTCCAACAGAATTTTAATAAAAATGATGTTGTAATTTTATGCTAAACGTCGTCTGGTCTGGAGGCCTGGCCTGTGCCGGCGCTCGTATCCTAGAATCGCCATTGCGCGGATTCTTTGGAGATCAATTTCACGTTTTCAGTTTTTTAATTATTCTATAAAAATGCTGTTGTAAATTTTAAATTTAATATTTTAAAGGTTTAAATTACCAGTTAAATTAATTAATTCTTCATTAATTCTACAACCCTTAATGGATTTCGCCAGAAAGAATATTTAAAGAATTTCGTTGATTTTTGTGATGTTCGAGCCTGAACTTTATAAAGATATGATGTGCAGCTTTCATCTCATCTTTCCTCCTTCTTCAAGAAAATATAATAAACATTATTGGATCCAAACCTAATGGAGTTTTTATTTCAAGTAGCATGAGTTTCTTATTTTTCAACAAAGAACAAGTAAGAATGTTTCCTTTATTTTATATTTTTGATGTGATTCTCTCTTCAAAGAAATCGACCAAAAGAACACATGCACAAATCGTGCAGGGTTATTTGCTTATTTAAATCACAACTGCAATAATATTTAAAAGTTCACTATACGATCTTATTCCTCCATCCATCAAATAATAATATTATTACGGCAATTGATTTATTCCTCCTCATGCCATCAAAGAAATTCACGTCACAAGGGCTTTAGAAAACATCTTTGTCCTGTGGGAATTGTTTCTTCATCTCTCCTGTTCCTGAACAAACACTTTATTTGGAAAACTGGCTTATTTTTTATGGAGAAATTACCCAATGGGTACATTCATTGCCTACACTTATCGCCTTGATTATCGATTTATCGACTGCAATTATTCACCATCTTTAACAAGCTGCCAGTTTCTCGTGAATTTTTAATTCATACAGCTAAAACCTAACATCTGGTGGTAATTTCGTGAGGTGATTTATAAAGTTTCTAGGATAATCGATGTGAGTGAAATTTTATATATTCTTAATGGTTTTTTATTTCCAATTTAAATAATTCCAATTTTAATATTTCCAATTGTTGTCTGGTAATAGTTCAGTATACCTGGATGATTCTACTGTTCTTAGCATTATGCCAGTAGAATTATGAAATACTGAACTATTTTTAAAATACATGTGGGTGCATCCAGGCTGATGAGTACACATACATGTATTTTTTCATATCCAATTCATATTTAATTTTATTGTGGTCCAATATTCCATTGTATATGGTTCATATTTAATTTATTAATCCATTTGTATTTACTTAATAGCAACTCCAATTTATAATTTTTTTTTTTTTTTTTTTCCTTTTCTCTCTTTTTCTTTTTAAATATTTTTCAAGTATGAGTAAATTTGGCCAATTACCATTGAAGCACGAGCTATGGTAATATTATAATTGCACATGTTAAATATTAGCTATGTGGTATTCTGTCTACACAATATCATTAATTATCTCTTTGGAGATTTAAGTAGAATGATAATAGAACTTGATATGTTTTTGAAATTCATAGATATTATAATTATATATATTAGTCGGCATTTTGTTTTTCATAGTACTTGGAAATTTTCCTCCTTGGAGTCGGAAATTTATGAGTTTACACCCCCCTACGCGACTAGGGTGGTTTACGCCCCTGCATCTTGCTGGCTGGTAAAATAAATCCCCGGGCAGTAAGATTATCTGAAAATTTCCCTTCTCTGATTCATTGGATTATTTTTATGAAAGTTGAAATCCAGTGAGAGGCACAGAAAAACATGCATTTTTAAATCTTAATAAAATTTACACAGGACCTCCATAAAAACAAATTTTTTCTAACAAGAAACAATTATCAAAACCTTAATGAATGACATTTTAAAAAGTTATAGGTAGAAAATGCATAACATATAATATATTTTGTCATAACAAATTGCACAACCCCCTTTCTTTGAAATGCTCCAATTAAAAATGATGTGACCAAAAGTTTCTTCATAGTCGTAAAATAGAATAGAAAAGAGACACAAGAAAACCTTTTGTGTGTACTTTAATTTTCTTTATTCAACCTCTCTCAAAACTTTATGCATATTTTACTTTCATTATCATGTCTGTTTTAAAGTTTCAGTTCGAGGGGAGAAGGATCTTTATTGGAAGCACAAACAAAGGGCCTATGACCTGAATGTCTTGCTTATCAAGCCCTACACATAACATGAAATTAAAAAATATATATCAAGAAGAAAAATAAGGCCAATTGAAAAAAAAAATACACAAACGTTTATACAATTTAAAAAGATTGTATCAAACAAATATTATCAATAAAAGATATCACACTTACTTAGCATCTTCCAAGGGAACAATTCCAATATCTTTTTTCACTACTTTTTCACTAGAATAATGAGAGAACATTATAGACATTCAACAGAAAAATACAAATGCTTTCTAAAATTAAAACACTTCTAATAGAAACTGATAAAATTCAGCTAACTTACAGTTAACTTAATGAACTATTTCTAAAAATCTTTATGATTTTTATAATTTAATATCAAGTATTGTTTGTTTTCAGCATGAATATTATTGTAATAATCCCGTTTCAAACCTATATTAGAAAAGATCTTATACTTACGTAATATCATCATTAGATGAAACTTTAATATCTTTTTCCACTGATTTTTTGCTGCAAAGAGAGAGCGAAAAAAAAAACAAGGCAATTCAACAGCTGCTTTTATATATATATACAACAAATATTCAATAATAACTAATATGCTTCACAATGCATAGAAAAAAAAATCTTGTGAAAATTTTGCAATTTATCAATCTTAAAAGTCTACACTCATCAGCATATGACATTAGCAAGCTAATATTAAATATATGGAATTGTTCTCTACAAATTTCTCATTTACATTTCAATATCTTTAAATCATTCTTTTTGCATAGGATCATCAAATTAATTAACATTGATATTCAAACTTATCTGACGGAACTTCAGGATTATTTTGTGTTAATGAGGTTCGACTGTACCAGCATTGAAGTCTACATTTGACTTGAGTGACAACAAATGGTACAAATCACATTGAAAATCACAAAAAACATCAAAATTGTGCAGGACAAAATTGACTATAGTAGGCTAAAAATTTGAAACCGAATTCTTTTTTTAATGTCAAAAAATTGCCGCAAAATGTGAAAAAAACTTTTCAAATCACCTGTCCGAATTCTGAATAAACTTTTTTGAAAAGAGGAAAAAATTGACTATATTGGGTTAAAAGATTAAAACCGAATCTTGTTTATGAATGTAAAAAAAAACTGTCGCAAAACGCGAAAATACACTGAAAATCAATTAAAAAAAAAAAAAAAACACGGAGGATCAAATTTACATAATACTACATGAATTCCTTTTTCTAATGTCAAAAAATTCCTGTAAAATGCGAAAAAAACTTTTAAAGCTTTATGAAGAATTACTAAACATGTTTCAAATGTTGTTTAAATGTACTGTTCTTTAAGCATAACAACTCTAGAGCATACTAACAGATATTTTCCATTTTGAAATTTAAAAATAAATATAATATAGCTATAAATTCAAATTTACTGAGCAATTAAAAAGGAGATCAAAGAAATTAGTTTTTGAATATTTTTCCAAATCTGGAAAACACTAAATCCAGTAACATTTAATCTTTAAAAAAAAATCTATGAGTTTATTTTTCAATAAATAGAACATTGTAATGTATCTAGTCTTTCACAAATGATTAAAATTTCTTTAAAAATCCACAAATAAAGATTTTTCTTTCTTTAAAAGAACAATACCTACTAATCCAAAATTCATTAAGTACAACATGACAGATGACAACATTTGTGTCATATTAATTGAATAAAAAATTACAGATCAACTATTACATTTGTATTAATAATTAAAAACAAGTTGAAAAATATTCACCACATTAAACTTACTCATCTACATTAGGTGGCTGATTATGAACATCTCCATTCGGGGGGTTTTCACTAAAAGTAAAATAAATACATTATAAGTTGAAATTCTACAAACTAAACTGAAACACATAACACATTTGCAAAAAGCATAAACTATACAATACAGGGTTCCCAGCAAAACATGACTGGCAAATTCCTGACCAAATCTTTAAAAAATCCCTGACCAAATCTAAAAAAAATCTCTGACCAAACGGACATACAACGAAATGTTTTTACTTATTTTTGAAATCCTTTGTCAAAAATTAGCGATTTTTTTCTGCAATCGCTCTTCAAAATTCTCTATTTTTCCCCCCGAGACTATGATGAATTTCACATCATTTTTCATTTTTTCTCCAAAACTTTTCCATGACTTTTTAGAAAATATTTGTAAAATCCCTGACTTTTTCTATATATTTAAAAATTTCCCTGACTACTTTGAAATTCCATGACTTTCCATGACGCTGGGAATCCTGCAATAGAAAAATTGGCAAAAAAAAAAAAAAAAAAATAATATATATATAATGAAAGTATTAAGGAAAATTTTTGTTAGATATATTTTTAGCTGAATACATTAGTCATACTTATATAAAAGGCGAACGCTTCAGAAACTATCAGTTTTTTATCAGTAGCACATCATAGCATACAGTATATGTTAAAGAAAATATGTAAGTTTCAAAAACATAAATCGAAAACCTAATGATAATCGATTTTGGTGAAAATTGTTAACATTAAGAATGACACGAAAGCTACTTTGATGATTGATTACTTTTTAAAACAAGTTATACTTTTCAAAATATTTAAAGTAAAATTAAACAGAAAAATTTTTGCAAAAATTTTTCAGCCTTGCAATTTTTTACTTGGGATATTAAAATCCTGTTAGATTGTAAAACATTGTTATTAACTAATAATAATAAAACTGCTTTTTGGACAGATGTCAGAACTCATTAAAAATAATTAAAACACACGTGGGGAGCAATACAACTATCAAACCAAATGAAGAACTTAATCGAAAAGTTGGAAAGAATATTTTTAGAGGAATTAAAAAATACAAATCAATAGTTAAAAAAAAAAGAACACTTTAAAATGTCTGCTTTCTACAAACAGGTGATGATGAAACAAATATGGCAAATTTCTAATTTCTCATCTATAAATATAGTAACTGATAGATAATAAATATAAATTATTCTTTCTTTCAATATTTCCTTTTTTAATGAATATATATGTTAGATTTTAGCTGTATGATTTAAAATTTCACGAGAAACTGGCAGCTGGTTAAAGATGGTGAATGACTGCAGTTGATAGATCGAGCATCATGGCGAGGAGTGTAGGCGATGAATGTACCCATTGAGAATCTCTCCATAAAAACTAACCCAGTTATCTGAATAAAAGTATTTATTCAGGCACAGGAGAGATGATGAAACAATTCCCACAGGACGCAGATGTTTTCTAAAGCCCACAGGCTTGACTATAAATCATTACATCGTTGCGTTGATCTTAAATGACTGGTTTAGAAATTCCTGGTCATAAGAAAAGAACACCAGATAACCTTTTGTTCAGCATGAAAACAAGGCAAAATTCTGCCCTCCGAAGTCTTGCATTTGCTTTTTGTTAAATGCGCGGACAGCTACACAATCGACGTAATACGTACACAAACCAATCAGTGAGAGGTGAAATTTTAGAATTGAACAGCTAAGCGAATGATGCGCGATGGAGAGGTTTTGTTTTGTTCAACATCTAATTAATGCATTTATGTAATGATGCTGAACATTTTAAGAGCTTAACACAGCAGAAAACGCACTGGAAGGATGAGCTGGTATGTGTAAGCCACTGATATTTAAGTAATGTAAAAAAAGATGCATTAAGGAAGCAGGTTTTCACTTTAAACAGTTTATTCAAATAAAAGTCAAACATATGAAGATTCACTGTAACATATATCCAGTCAATAATGAAAACGGAAAACAAACTTTAAGATGAAGAAACTGAAGTCAAAATAAACATAAGTACAGCTTTAAAAATAACTTACTAAAACTATATTTCACAGCATGATGGCAAACTATCAAAATGAATACCAATTACAAAAGACATGACTATTTCCCTGTAATGAGGAAGCCTAAGCTTCACTCACGTTCGTGATTAATTCTCCTACAATTAGAAACTGACTAAACACACGATACACAGCCCTTTTATAGTAGCGAAAGCTAATTAAACATTCAAAACAAACTTTCCAGAACATACGGCAATGCGTCATCGCGATATCGATTAAAGCGGAATCGAATCGCACGCAAGTAGATGCGATCTGCAAAAGCTCTACTTGCGAAAGAAAAATGGGTGAATCGATTAACGAGAGCAGATGAGCAGAATGCCGATGTTAGATACGATATTGTTTATGATAGTGAGTGCCGATATGCCGGTGAAAACGAAAGTTTAGCTTTAAGTCAAAGTAAATAAATGAAAGATAAAAGAAATTTCTAAATTAAATAAAGGTCAAAAACAAAAGGAAAACGTAAGTAAACGATATTTAAATATTTAAATGTTAAAAACATATGTAAAAATGAAATTAAGAAAACATATTTTAAACTTAGTACTGACTCTGTATGGATAACTTAATGTCTTTGAGACAAGGAGAAGCTTAGCATATTTAATTCCTAACTGGTTTCAATAAGAAAGAATCCCGGATTTAGTGGCGCATTGTTTTTTAAGTAAAAAAAAAATCTAGAGCATGAAGCCAGCCCGTGGAATAAAATAACAAAATGGCTTTTAAAAACATTCGAAATGAAAAACTAGCTTCTCTCAGAATATTATAGATTGAAAAGTTGATAAAAGTTACGAATGGACTTAAAGTTTTAGATTAAGATTTGGAATAAGATAATTCTTAATATACGTGTTGTTAATTGTAAAAGGAATTTAAATAGGAATAAATATTATTAAGAAATATTGCGAAATAAAATTTTTATATAACATTATATATATATATATATATATATAACATTATATATATATATATATTAAATATTTTATTATGAGTTACACAATTGCCAAGTGATGAATGATCTGCGATTAAGTTCTTCCAAAGCAAAAGGTATAAATCATATTGTGAGATTTGTTCACAAATATTTATAATAAAATAATGTATACTTGATTTTGAAGCACTAAAAATTGCATTGTGACTAAAGAACAAAGATACACACACCAAAATTGATTTCAAGATTCTCGGATTTCTTTAGTAACTGCTGCTTGATTATTAATTGAATATTCTGTGAATCTGAATTTATATAATGCCACTGTCATGAAAAAGAATAAGGTGTGTTCAGCAATGCCAAATATCATCAACTTTATGCTGGCTGTATAATGAAATAGTAATTATTCTTCGTAAATTTCTCCTACACTTTGTATTATACAATATATAGCGAGATTTAGGGATCGGAGAACTTATACCGGGAAAAATTAATGAAGTGATGATTCTCACGAAAAATACTCCGATTGAATCCAAACCTGAAAATTCAATTTTGAAAATAGTACAAGTTAACTATCCCAAAATCTCTCTATATGGCGTAATCTCAAGTGACAGTAACATTGCGTTGTGAAATAAGTTAAATTAAAAAGGTTAAAATTTAATGTTGGAATATTAGAATTTAAGTTGAAAGCTTAATTGTAAAATTTAAGAATGATAAACATTTTCACCAAAGTTGATCCATCTGAAATAGGTGAAATGTAAATTAAGAAAATAAATAACTCACCAAATAGATGACACACATAGATTTATTTGAAGCAGAAAGAGCACTCACAAAATATTAATATGCAAAGAACTTCATTTGATTATATTAATTCACATTCTTTCTTCTTTCACAATAATTCTTACCAGATAATTTTAAATAATTTTAAATCATGAGAATACATTCAAAATGTATGATGTTCAGTCCTTTTAGATTAATTTAAAATGTTATTCGTTTAAATAAGTTTATTGTTTCAAAATTTAATGTTCGTCATTAAGGATGTTCTTGAAGATTAAAAAAAAGTCTCTCAGAAAAATGGCAGATTCTTTTACAAGGTGCTCTCAGTTGTCGATGAACATAATTTTTTATACTTGAAGTGAAATGCTATTGTTTTATGGATAAATTCCAGAAATGGAGTTCATTGTTGGAATAGGAAAATAAAGAATATGAACGTTTTTCTTCTATCACGCTTGCATCTATCTAATGAGAAATCACTCAGGGATGTACGAAAATTCACGGACTGGCTCTCAGAAAACGCTGAAGAATGTAGGTGGGTCTAGATGTCAAAGTTGATTGGCAAGCATCTAATTCTGCTGGTTCAATTTAATACATCGTAAATACTCTTCAATAAATTAGCGATAGCTAATAAATAGCTCAAGATGTCGAAAAGAGATGGTAACACTGCTCCGTAGCATCTAAAAATCTTAGTATCTCTATCTCTCGAGAAAATCACATTTCCACCCACTAAGTGAATAACTTCATCCAGTGCTGGAACAAACTCAACTGCCGCCAGGCCAGAGGCCCGACAGCCCAAAGAAACGTTGTATGTCGATCAAACGAATTTGGCGAAGTGATTCTCCTTCAATACTCAAAGTACGATCTCTCTCTGAGATTTTAAAATCTCCGCCAATCAGAAAAGAGCATCTCCCAACGGTTCCGAATCTAACTGTCGCGCTCGTAACACCACCTGATGGATTTTTTGAAGAAGCTTACCCACGCGGTCAAAGTCAAATATTAACTGTTGACGACACGTCATTGCGAATGTTCTATGAGCTTCTATCTGTCACCTTGAATCGGACTGATAATGACCTTGCCTCTCGTGAGTCACTGACCCAGATACAAATGCGCGGGAACTAAGAAATAATGCCTGCTTGTTTACCCGAAACATCTAAATACTCATCAATGGCGTCTGAGCGCAAATCTCGACGAGATTCAAACCAGAAAAAACGAAAGTAATTAAAAATCTATAATTGCCAAACTAATGGATGAAAACAAATGAAATTTTAGCAATCTAAATAAAATTAAAATTTCTTTCCACCAGATATGTTTTTGAAAGTAAAATATTTAAATTAAGAAATTTTGAAAAATGATTATTGGACTTAGAAATTTTGAAATGAAATATGGAAAAGTTCCTTATTCTGAAAGAATTTGCCTGAATTAAAATAAATGAATTTGAACTTTCTGAAAAGAATAAAATTAACAATTAACCAATTTTTTATCAATATTATTAAAAAGGAAATACACTATATTTTGGAATAATTTATTTTAGACTGTATATTATTTAAAAGTTAGAAAAAGTAAGTTATAAATATTTTTATTTTAGATCATTTGAAATGAAGTTTAATTAATATTGCAAAGTGAATAAAATGTAAATTAAATTGAATGAATAAATATCCTAAAACATATGTAATGGAAAGATTCTGAAATTAATTTATATTCTCACCAAAAGTAAACAATTTAGAAAGAATGTTAGATTTAAAATGCAAAAATGAAATTTAGCTTAATTAATTTAAATGAATTTAATTAAATTGAAGAATAAATTAAAGTTAAATGTAAAATACTGAATAAATTAAGAGTCAAATTTTTAAATCATAACACAATAGCTATACTTTTCACTAAACTGTACATTTGTTATTAGGATTACTGCTCTTGTCTTCTACTTAAGTTGATTTAAGTCTTCTAAAAATACTTTTCGCAATATTTGCAGATGAAGTATTTGTTAGTTTTCATGCCAACATTTGCACTTGGTGTGAAGTGCTGCCAGTGTAACAAAAAAGTAATAAACAACTTGAAAAAATGTTTTCTTCAACAAGAAAAAAGAAATACTTAGTCTATTTCAAAATCAGTTGTTCAATTCAGAAAATTATTATTTTTGGCAGGAAACAAAATGCATATTCCTAAGCAGCCATCCTGATTATTTGTTACATGTAAACTTATTTTTTAAACAACCAGCATTAAATTTATAATATAAGAAATGAATTCTTTTATAACACAAATTATAAACAAAACTGAATATACCTTGTTTTTCCAGCACCAGCAGGAGCATTTGCGTCTCCTCTTTTACAGATTGATAAATTTGGGCGTGGCTTTGAAAAACGTGATCTTTTACCAGAACACACTGTTGCCAGCTTTTTACTCACACGTAATTGTGTGCCTTGCGAATCTTCATTTGAACTAGATGTAATCAGCACCATCATAAAATTTTAGTGTGTCTGGTATTTCAATCTGAAAAGTAATAAAATTGTTGTATTGTAAAATTGAGAGAAAATACATTACAATGCAAAATTACTACAAATACAAAAAAAAAAGTAATATTTGTTTCATAGTGCTATTTGTGAGTAGAATAAAGATTGCATGCAACTGCATATTTAAATATGCATTTACATATTTTGAATATAATACATAAAGGTTTCAAACATTCATTCAAAAGAAATATTTTTGGGGATTTATGTGTTTTAACATTGTTTAGCTTTATCTAATGTCTCTATACCCACACAAAGCAAACATTTTCTGGCTATGCTCTTACATTTTTGTTTTGAAATGTAAATGCAATGTTTTTATTAAGTAACATAATTGTTCCTTCCAGCATGTAATTTTTTAATAATTTGTATGTAATAATTTTAATAATTGTTATTATTATTTATATTATGAGCAGGGCTTTACAAATTGAAAAAATCTGGTAGCCATGTATAAATTCTAGTCGCCAGCAAAAAAAATTAACACACTTCCCGTTATTGATTTTTAAAAATCACAAACTTTTGTTTAGGAATTAAGTCAGAAAAAATAATAACAAACATAGTTTAGAATTATTAGTTACATAGTTTAGAATAGTACATAATTTAAAAATATAAAACTAAGTTTTATAAGGAAACTTATCAAAGTTATACATTTGTGAAAAAATAATAATAAAGGAAATATTGTAAACTCTGAATTAACCGACATGTTCGGGAAATGCTGATTGTCATATGCTTCAAATGTCCAAATAGTTGAGTGCTACAAAATCTATATCTGATGAGAGGGCATCTATAAAATAGTGAAGCCGGAAAACGATATTTTGCCTATTTAGCCTATCGAATTAAAAAAGTCAAATAATTCTGATTTAATTATTTGAAAATTTGCATTTAATGACCTTTTTTAGTTTTGCCAAATAAAAATAAAAGTTTTTTGTTGTTTATGTCTGTGAGAATATAATTTCAAGTTTATTTCTTAATATTTTGTAACTTTGCAGCATCTATAATATCCTTTTAAAATGAATGTGATAGATTAAAAGTTTTAATTCTGAACACAAAAATCTGATTTGAAACATACAAAAAAGTGTAAGCCTTTTTTATCATTGCGTCCAATTTCTAGATGCCACATAAGTTAAATTGACAATATTTCTTATTGAAACTTCCCCCCCCCCCCCCCACCCCCTGCTCACATTCTAATCACATGACTAGCCGACTAGAGCGGAAAAGAATGGTGTTTTATGTGCATGAAATGGAAAATGCCTTTTAAACTTGGTTTTAGGCAAAATGTCGTTTGTGCTCATTTTTTAGTTAATTTTTTGTAAAAAATAAATAAATAAATAAAACAAAAAAAGTCAGATTAAAAAAGTTAGTCGCCAGATAAAAAAAGTTGGTCGCCAGTGGCGACCGAATTTGTCAAGCCCTGATTATGAGCATTATTGATTGTGTTTTGGATAAAAATTTTGTAATATTTTTTAAACAGTGTAAGTTTTTTTTTTTTTTTTTTTGCCAGCAGGACTAAGTAGCCTAATAACTTACGTAATTATATATTGCAAAAATTTTAAATCAGAATTAACTACAATTAATATACACTAATTAATTAATATACTAAAGTTCATAACTATTGCTGCTATTCTGTTATTTTTTATTACTGTTTAAGTAATCTAACAATAATATTATATTATATATTCTATTTTTCTTTATCATTTATCAATTAATCTGATCTGTAATATGAAATTTTACATGATCTGTAATATGATATTTTTCAAAGGACTTTAACTATTTATCATCAATTAATTTTTCACTTTAACAATCAGGCAATTGTTATTCTATAAAATAACTAGTTAAATCGTAGAATCCAATAATTTTATACAATTTAACCAACTTGGTTAGTTATTTCATGAAATAACTAGGTTTTTTATGAAATAACTGAATTATATGTTTTAACCCTCTTGTTCCCTTGACCCTCATATGAGTCTCTTAACTTGAATGATAAAACATAATGTTTCAGAAAAGGTTATTGACTATTTTTTTTTTTTAGTGATCTCTTTTAAACATCCAAGCTTCATTTATGGCATACATTATTTTTTTTTATCACAATCTGTAATAGCATTTCATCTGTAGGCAATTTCTGGAGGATACTGCATTCTGTCTGCCCTTTGATTTAAATAATAGCATCTTTTATTCCCCTCATCCAAAAAATAGCACCCATCTTGTCAAAAAAATATGGCCTTACTGCCTTTTGTATTAAAAAAAATTACCTACATAGTAAAAATTAACTTGTTGTTGTGTCTTAAAAGCAGGGTTGTAAAAAAACCGGGTTTTTTATAAAAAACCAAGCCCGGGCGGGTAGTTGGATGGGTACCCGGGCAGCTACCCACTACAACCCTTATACAGTCGAACCTCGTTAACACGAAATTGAAGGGACTGCGAATTTATTTCGTGTTATCCGAAATTTCATGTTAGCCGTCACAATAGTGGGGCCATCTATGTTAGAAATAAAAACTAAATAAATTAACCTACAAATATAACCTGCTCATAAAATCATAAATTAATAAGAAATAGAAAATTTCATTAACAAACTAGTCATCATTTTTTAGGCAATAATAAATTTATTTACTTGCTAATCATTTTTTTAAGTCCGTTATTGACTTTTGCTTCAATTTTTGCACAGTAGTTCTTTTAGGAACGTAAGGACCTCATTTATAATTTGTTTAAAGTTCTGGAAGCAACCTGTTATTCCAGAAGGAAACGTTGTACAGTTTTCAATGATGTGGTAGATTATTTTAATGACACTAAACTTTTCCGTTCGGTGTCAATTTCTTCCTCCTCGTCCGACACTTCAATGTTGTCATTTTTTTTCTTTTCAGCAATTATTTCTTAGTCTGTCGTCACATCCGATGTCAGCACATCTTCATCTATGGAAATGTACTCGGAAAAATAATGTCTAAGAAAGAATTTCCCGTTTTTTGGCTACATGTCTTTTTGTAGACAATTCTATGACACTCTTTAAATCTTTTCAGTTATCCGTTAGAACAAATGAAGTCGCTCTCATCGAGCAGCAGCAAAAGCCTTTGCTATCTCTTGCAAAACTGAAAAATTCAAAACAATATTCTAGCTTCTTGCCTCTTCTATCCACCGCAAGAGAGTAATTTCAATTTATTCATTCTTTCTTCTACACATTCGTTTTCTTACTAATTTGAATTGACTCACAGCATAAGCGATTTTAATCTTTTCACGATTCTTTAAAATTGTAGAGAGGTTCAATTGTAGAAGAATTGAAGGTGCCACATACTTTCGTGGCATTTTCTGATTTTTTCAGCACTTTATTGCTAACTTCGTTTAAAGTTTTTTGCTTGCTTTCTAAAGATGCAGCTTGTTGTTTTCGACTCACCTTTCACAGAATTCTACAGAACAACTGCGAACAGAGTTTTAATTATGTTAGTCAGGTAGTGAAATAAGGATTGTCACTCACAGATAGGGGAATTCGGAAACCCAGTTTATGTCACTATCAATACAGTTAACCGGGTAATGGGAGAATCACTTTCAAAAAACAAATTCCTTCACCCAATCTTTCATTGTGACTGATCTATAGCTCATACGGTTAATGTGGGAACACTTGCGCACATCAGAGATCAAAGAAAAGTAGGGATTAGTCAGGAATTCAGTATTTCACGATTTTCTGAAACCCTTTTCCACTTTATATCTTTTTCAAAAAATTCAAAAATTTTTCAGAAAATTCCCTTTTTAATAAGAGTATGTAACATGTAAGTTAGTTTGAAATATCGAAAAAAACATTACATAAGAATTTTTTTTTTTTTTTTTACTAAGAAGCAAAAAAAAAAAATTTCGCCTTAAGCGGGAATTTTTTTAATTCTATTTCGCGTTAAATGAATTAATTAACATTGATTTTCAGACTCATCTGACGGGACCTCAGTATTATTTCGTGTTAAACGAAATTTCGCGTTAAGCGATTTCGTGTTAACGAGGTTCGACTGTAGTTGTAAAAAACCCCGGGTTTTTTTTAAAAACCCAGCCCAGACGGGTAGCTGGGTAGGTACCTGGGCAGCTACCCACTACAACCCTGTTAAAAGGAGTGCCCTGACTTTTAAATATTAAAAGTGACTTTAAATATCTAAAGAATGCCCTTAAAAATTAAAAAAATGCTCTTAAGAATCTAAAAAATGCCTTTAAGAATAAAAAAAAAATGCTTTTAAGAATTAAAAAGGGTGCTTTTTTCCCACAAGCAGCACCCTGTCTTTTCTTTTAAAACTTGGGTAAAACTCAGGTGAAAAGTAATCGATCTATTCCTTCAATGTTTAAGACAGAACGAAAAGCAGAAATGACATAGACCACGCCCTCAGGCTACGGAGAAATGAGATGCACTGAGAGGAAAGAAACACGATTCCTTGAAAAGTCAAATGCATAATGAGGCCTAGGAATAAAAAATACTGAGATATACACAATTAAATGTGAGAATTTAAAAATTAAGAAAAGAATTCCTGACACTTAGAGATATACATTTAAATGAAGACTCGTTAAAAAATTAATGTAGTAAAATGAAAGAAATACATTTAAAATATCAGGGTTCCTACACAATTTGGTAAAAAAAATTCCCTGACTTTTCCAGGTTTTCCCTGACTTTTTTACAAAAATTTCCCTGACCTTTCTTAATAAAAATTTGGCTTATATATTGTTTTAAAACGCTGCACAATGGAAACCTCCTAGTTACAGGCAGTTCCTAACTTCCATAAAAATGCATTACTCTAATAGGAATATCACCTTTCTTTTGCAAAAACGCTTACATGGAAACTTGTTTTATAGTGCCTAATACTGGAAGAAGATTTCTAAAATAAGGAGATGATGTTACCTACAGCTAAAGAAAAAGTGCAAAACACTGAAATGATAAGATTTGCAATCACATATTTAAGAGGACAAAATCCAAGAAAGATTTCATCCAAGTGGTATAACATTCTATTTCAAACTGTAACTTGCAGCATAAAGCTATTTTGTCTTCATCCAGGAATTAAGTTAGTGGAACTAAACCCTGCCATGCTGATAATTATTATTTAATTATTATAGCTATAATTTCAAACCGGGAGATTTATTTTTTAGAGCTCCTAAAATCTTTCAATTTTTGTAATCCCAGATTTTGCATTTAGATTACAGAAAATTAAAATGTAATAATAATAATGCTCAATGTGAACTAAAAGCTTCCGGTTGTCAAATTTTTCAAAAAGAACAATGCCATGTATTTTCCATTTTTAATTAATTTTCAAACTATTGCTGCTATTGCTGTATAGTTTGCATAAATTTTATATAAAAATTATAGATTAGAGGAATAATTCAAATTTTTTTCATTTACAATGATAACTGAGATCCTGTTGGAAAGTACTACATCAAAAATTCCCTGACCTCTTCAAATATTTAAAAAATTTCCTGACATTTCCCTGACTTTTTGCCTCAATTTTCAAATTCCCTGACCCGTAGGAACCCTGAATATCTTAACTTTGAAGCTCAATAAAGAAATATGGTACTTTTCGGTTAGCCGGGCGCCAATGATATATGTACATATATAAATACATAAATTTGTATACATATATACATCCATATATGCATATATATGTGTATGTATATATATGTATATGTAGATATGTGCGTGTGTGTATATATATTACTGACGCCAAACCAAAAAGTACCAGAAATATTATATATATATATTAAACTGTAATTTAATAAATCAAAATAAATTCTAAAAAATCTGCTAAATAAATGTACTACATGCCATGATTACACACAGGTTTTGGTACTTCTCTATTATCTCGTCGACCACTTTTCATAACAAAAAACTATCCCAAACTGTAATGCCAAATAAACAGGAGAATGTTGCCATTGGAATATCAAAATAAATAAATAAATAAAATATAAGAATTTAAGGACACAACTGTTATTTTAATTAATGAAATAACTAATAAATCAGTAAAACAGAATGAAAAATACACGCAAATGTCGAATTAAAAACCACTTGATGACATAAGAAACACGTATATAATGCTTCTGACATCAAGTAAATGGGACTGCATTTTTGGCGTTCAATCTTACAGTTTGGCGATAGTTTTTTGTTATGAAAAGTGGTCAACGGGATAATAGAGAAGTACCCAGGTTTTTACTGGTATCAAATATATCCCCTTTTAATGTGATTGCAAAGGCAATAAATAAATTTTGATCAGTTTCCTGTAAATTATAAACCCTACCCTCTTGGAGTAGTAGATAATGAATGTCCTCAACCAAGAGGGTAACGTTATAAATAAAATACACATCCTCAATTCTCCCGTTTATCCTACTTCTTTTTTTTACATATGTACATCAACAACACTACTTCAGGGCAATTCCATCATTACGGACGTAACAATTGCAGACTTCAAACACACATAATTACAATTTGGTTTGATAAAAATATACAATTTTTTTTTATGATGTTCAATTTGAGGCTATTTATGCTATCCTAAATTTGGGTAAAGATTCCTTGATTAGAAAAAATAACAAAAAATAAAAACTGCCTGTTACGGACGTAACTCAGAAAACAGGCAAAATTCTACACTGCTATACAATTGCAAATATTTCTGTGAACTATTCAGGATTTTTGAAAATATTCTTTTGGATACTTGTCCTAGAGGCTTTAAGCTTTCTAAAATCATAAAGCTTTTGTAGATTTTACTTGTGTAATTTATGACAGAGGTTTTTATATTTGTTACGGACGTAACAAATAGGTGTTACGGACGTAACTTCTCTGATACTTGAAATTCCCTAAGCATGTAAAATCATGGATATACACAGAATTTTTGTTAGAAGAGGGCAGTACTATCAATTTATAGTCTCTTAATATTTCAAGTTGTATCTTACTAGTTTAAAAGATTTAGGGGGGGGGAGACATCACCCCCCTGCATACACCAATGTGGAAATACATAATAAATAATTAGATGCATCTAGAACTAAATCACATGTAAGAAAATATTAAAGTTAATGAAATAAAACTTTAGAAGGATCTAATTCGAAATTTATTTTTCAAATTCCTGATAAGTACATCGATAGACTTCTTATAAGACTAATCTGGGAAGGTCAATTTTTCCCTTGAATCTGTAACAGGTTCTGGGAGTACTTTTATAATTTGTGTTTTATCTATGATAGCAACATCTTCTACCACTGGCCAAACATATTTATTGCCAGATTTCTTTAAAAATTTGACAGTAGCTTTTGATTTTGTAGGATTTTTAATAACTTGTCCAACAAATTGTAAAACACTTTGTCTGTCTGACTTAAACTCTGCTAGAATCCAGTTTCCAAACTGAATTTCATCATTTCTGGTGATAATAGGTTTCGTTGGTGAGTTTGTGGTGGTTGCTGCTGCTGTTAACAGATTATTTTTAAAAACAAAAATATTTCCTTTTGTATCAGATGTTTGAGAAAATCTAACAACATTTATGTGTTCGGTTTGAACACAATGTATGTCATGTGTTTTTGGCAAATGCTCTATGTCTTCCCACCATTCTTCTAATTTTGGCGATTCTTTTAAAATATCTTCTTGAGGAATATACATAACTTTAACTTTCTCCGTAATTGAGTCAGCACACTGGAAAAAAGAGATAGCATCGTTGACAAATGCAGTTCTAGGTTTTACTCTTTGCCATACATGATGCTTTATCATTCCTCCATCAACAGCTCCTTTGCCGTGAGATGTAGCGAAAAAATGCCAGTTAAGGTATAAATTGTAATCTGTGATTCCATAGGTTATGTCGCACAAAGTGTATTTTTGTTTAAAATGTTGTGTGGCACCATCAGAGAAAATATCAATGCATTCAAGTTCTGGAAGCTTTTCTTTTAGGCCTTCAAACAATTTGCTATTGAATGCATGAACAGCAGTTTTATTGTGATGCATGTAATCTGAAATGATTGCATAGGAAAATGTTCCTAAAACTGTGTAAGCAACTGCTGTATATATCGAGACTTGATCATTTGTCCAGTGCACACTTTGAATTTCATCTTGTTGCATGATCGAGTAATTTTCACTAAAATCGATTTGGAGAACACAATTTTTTTGCGATGCATTTTTCTTACAATATTCAAAATAAATACTTGCTTAATGAAACAATGCTTTAGAAATGAAGGAATTTTCCCTTCTAGGTTATTTAAATCTTCATCAAGAGTTCCTTCTTTTGCAATCTTTAAGATTCTACCTTCCACATTATCCCAGGTATACCATGATATCTTTTCAGATCCATTCTGAATATTGCTTGCTAAGATATCTAAATTTTAAGCAGTAAAAATAAGCAGTGATACTGTTGCCAATTGCCAGTGTAAAATTATAAAAACAAATTCCGTTTATTGCATTACTCGAAAAAAGAAAAAAATCTTCTATTGAGAGGAAAAGATATATGCATTACAATAGTCTTAAAAAATAAAATTATTAAATACTTACTGGTATATTTAAAAATTTCAAAGACAAAGTATCTGGAAGTTTGTCAATACATTAAATAATGGCTGATTGTACTGTTTTTTTATTATTTAAATAAAGATATACATGTGTTACGGACGTAACATACTATTTTTTGTTACATCCAAAACAAAAAATGTTACGTCTGTAACACCATTTTCTAAAAAATTAAAAAAGATTAAATGTTTTAAGGGGCCGCTTCACAGAGCCTCTGGACTTTCGTAGCTAATGTTAAACCAATGTAACACACCTAGTGCTATTTCTCATTCGCATTTAAATATTTTCCAAAAACTTTTTTGGCTTTAGATACTTGAAACCTTTACTGAACGGTGTCTGTTTGTACTTTTTCGTTTACTTTAGTCATTTAGTGATAAATGAAATTGAAAAAACCCACATTTTTCGATTCGACAAAAAATGTGGTAGTTTCTGATAAAAAGCTTGTAAAAGATGAAAAACAAACAGTTCTAAAATTCTAAAAACTAACTCGGAATTATGAAAGTTCAAACTTCCCAAATATAATTTTCTTTTAATTTTGTACAAATTAGAATAAGTGCGATTTGCATACTTGTACAAAAAAATATTGTGAAAAAGTAGCATTTCCCTTAAAACTCCCGCCTCCGCCGGCTTAAGGGGGAAGTCACAGGGGTGAAATCTGTGTGGGTGAGATGTAACTGATTAATGAGCTAGGACAACTTCACACCCCCTCGTTCTCCCGTCCGAGGACCCAGGGAAAGGTGTCCAATTGCACCCTCATCGTCTTAGGTAAAAAGTTCTCCCATGAAAGAAAAGACACCTTACTTATTTACTACTAGCTGTTACCCGTGACTTTGTTCACGCAACATTAAAAGAAGAATAAATACATTAATTAAGCAAAATATTTTACTCCCAACAATTAAAAACGTTAATAATTAACTAACTAACTCACATTTCATAGGAGACACTACGGTATTTATTATTATAGGGACCTTGACATAACTCAGTCTTAAAAAAGTGAAATTTTGTGCCAAATAATTGCGGAAATGAAATTGCAACCAATGCAGAAAGGAGGGCCTAATAAAATCGTGGAAATAGACGAATTGCACAAAAACAAATGTCAATTTTACCTGATAAACAATTTTACTTTTAACGCCTTTGTGAAACGTTTAAACAGCCATCCTCTATAAAAAAAAAAAAAAAAAAAAAAAAAAAAAAACATTAATTAGAAATAGTATATGCTTTTTCTTTAAATTCAATTCTGCCTCCTTGGTTTAATATATAGTTGAAACAAATCTTGTTTTCTAAATGACAGTATGTTGACAGGCAATTTTTTGTTCTCCAGAATAAATTGATTCATGAAGTTTGAATATGTGAAAATATGTTTATATTTTTCGGATAATTTACTGTAATCAAGATTTTGTTTTCACCATCTATTCAAAGTGAAAATAAATTCTGTTTTTCAGTTTTAATGAGAAAATGGTGTAAAAAATATACTGATCTGTTTTATTTTTCCTTTTTCATACACAAATATGGAGTAAGTTACTTTCCGCTTTTAGAGAAACTTCGTTAAAAAAAATGGCATTTAATTTAATTTTTTTAATTCTGAGAGTTTGTCTGACATCCTCGGATAAATTATAACCGGTATTCGCTAAACCGGTAGTAAACTAACCGGTAGTAAATCGCATTGGGTTCGATAATCTAGGAGTAGTTGCGAAATACAAACACACGGTCAGATTTTAATATAACAGATTCGTGTTCATTTTCCTTTTCTTAAAATTATGATGTGATTTTTAGCAGAAAACTCGGATACTCATGTGGAACAAAATAACGAAATAACGGATACTCATGCTTAATAATCAGTATAGATAACAAAACATTTACATTTTTCGTTATAAATATGGCGTGAAACTCATCTAATTTCTATACTTATTGATCCTTGTATTATTAATGTAAGGAATTGATTCACACTCATTTTAAAACATATTGGAAAATTCCCGTTTTATTTCAAATATGGCGTTTCCTTTTTCCCCAGAGAAATCCCTTTTTATTGACATAATTGTTGTTAATTTTCTTTTCCAGGCAATTAATTTTAATACTGGCATAGGGAAAATTATGTTACTTTAACGAAATAATATTAAATCTTTAGGTTTTATCAACAAAAATGGAACTATTAACATTCGTCATTTTTTTTTAGGTAATCGAGTTATTTCTTTTAGTTTTTAGAATGAAAAATCACTATTTCTCGCTATCCATGACATCATTTACGACATGGATAATTTTGCGAGCATATTATTGACATTTGCTAACCATTTTCTTTTGAAACTTCTTTTTACTTTCTTAAAATTTAAATAAAAAATACGATATAGTTATATTAGCCATGCGCAGACGTTAAAACGGCAAGCAAATATTGTTACCATACAAAAGAAAAAAAAAGAAAAAAGTGAAGAAAAAACCCAAAATCATTTTATTTCACCAATCAAAGCATATCCGCTTTATTTTCGATAAATGACGTCATATTCACCTGTTTCCTATAGTTACGCATATTGAAACCTTGTATTATTATCAAAAACTAAAAAAGTACGTTTTATTTCTAATAATTTTATTTAATCTTCTTAATTCTTTATTTTTTTTAATTTCATTTTCATTTTTCCCGTGAAAATTTTTCAATTGAAACAAAATTGTTGAGTAAAAATCATTTTTTCGGGTTTTGAATTAGTTTTGGCAACGATAAAGTATTAGCAACGGTAAAGTAAATTTAACCATTTTAAAATGCTATACGAAAAAATGTCCATTTATTCTCAATGAAAATAACGAAATTTTGAATTATTAAGAAAAATATTTGAATAAAATAAACAAAACCCAGCCTATGTTCATATGAGGGTTATAATCAGCCTATATGCAAAGATACAGGCTCATTAAATGCTCCATTTTGACGCTGGCTTCAGCCTAATATTTGCACACAATCAGATTTATAATATTATTAGGATAAACAGAATTTTCGTTTCAAAGAGGCAAGTCAGAAAGAATGAAACCTTTTTCTTAGTGAAATATTTACTTTCCTTGTATATGTATTTTTTTTTTAATATTTTAAAAGAAATTTTATTTATATATACACACATGAGATATATGTTCATTTATTAAATAAAGCTACTTATATATTTTTAAAAATGAAGTAATTAATTAGGTAAACAAGCAATGAAATAATACTGCTCAATATATTTCCTAAATTGTTTTGCTATTACACTGTGCCAGTTTCTTTTATGTAATTATTTACGAAATATCGTCAGATATTTTTATGTCTGCTATGGTGTTGAATGTCTTCAACGTTATACATGTTGTATTATGTAAATAATGGAAATTTTCAAAAAGGGTTTTTTTTTTTCCTCCTGTTGCAGCTTTCAAATTTCTTTCATTTATTGCTTATATTTTTATACTTTTTAACATTTCACCTGTCAATTTCAGTAAATGTTTTATAAGTTTTATTGCAAAATATTTTCCAAATTCTTTTGCTATTGCAATGTCAATGAAATCAAAAGGCAACAAACAAGTTTGTATAATAAATATATGGCCAAATCTCCCTCTCTCCCCCCTCTCTCTATCTGTACTGTATATGTATATAGATTATAGTTTCTTTAAATGTTAAATTGTAAATAAAGTTAAATAAAAATTGATCTTCTATTTTTTTGTATGTTTAAAATTTTTAACAATTTGTATTTATTTTATATTATTTAAACAACTTGATGCTATTTAATAAAACAAGACTAATCTAAATTACAAATAGCATGATTTTTATCTCTAGATATATCTAATTCATATACATTTTAGCTAAAATAGGAACTCATTATTACCAATGTTAAATGTTTGATTTTTTTTTTCTTTAAATCTTATTTCAATGAAAAAAAAAAAAAATAAATAAATAAATAAAAATTAAGAATTTATATTTTATTATTTTATACTCACAAATGTCAAAATGACCTTCGGTAACTCAGGATAGTACATTATGTTTATTGAAATATAAAGAATATTTTTCATTTCTACTATTCAGTCTGGTACTTTTATAATTTCTTACATTCAATGGTTATACTTATAATGCTTAATCTGCCGTAATAATCAATGTGATACATCCTAAATTACCTTGATGAAAAAAAAAAGTCTTGCAAGGAGTTTGTGTGTAAAATATTCACGATTTAAAACATGAAATATAGTATTATTAATTAAAGTTAAAATGTTTTTACAAAGGTACAATGCAAACGTACAGTAAGAAAATAATTTTATTTATATTATATTATTATATTAGCACTCAATTGCGAACGTAAACAACCTATAACAATGCAACTTATATAAAATTTAAAGTTGAATTAGTTTTAAGCTATTTCAATATTTTGAATATATTTAAGGCTGCTCTTGGAAAGGAAAATAATACTGTTGAACGATGCAGCTCATTATTACCAATGTTAAATGTTTGATTTTTTTTTTCTTTAAATCTTATTTCAATTAAAAAAAAAAAATTAAAATTTATATTTTATCATTTTATACTCAGAAATGTCAAAATGATCTTCTGTAACTCAGGGTGGTACGTTAATAAAGGCACACTAATAAAGTCGTTTTTATATGTGCATTAAATTTGCAGATGTTAATATTTAAGTTCTTTACAACTGAAACAGCATTTTTCATTTTTCTATAAATGTATTACATTTTCCCCCCATAGTTGTCTCTTTGAAATCGGTTTAAATATCCAACTTAAATTTTGGCATCATTTGCTAAAACATTCTTGATCTTCTAAAGAATACAAAGAACTGATATTAGTTTGTAATTAAAAGTATCTGCAAATTTTGTGAATCAACGCATAAAAATAACTGCATGAATGTGTCAGAATGTAGCAAGTTTGGATTTGGGAAAAGCATAGCTAAAAGAGAAATTGTTTTTATTTTGAAACTTATTCAGCTAAATATCCAATATTTGGCTGAAGTATCCTACCAACTGACTGCCAGTAATTCGGCTAAAGGGCCAAATAGACCAAATAATGGCCGAACATTCGTTACATCCCTAGAAATAAGAATAGGGGTTGGAATTATGTGACCAAAGATTTTTCAGGGTGGTGCTCACTACGCAGACCGCATGTGGTCCCGCAATTAGTGCACATACTTGAAATATGTAAACATATAGATATTAAATTTTTAATTTTATTTTTTTTTATTTGTTAAGGTGCTCGAGATTATGTTAAAAATCTGCTACCATACAAATAAACACAAGGTTTCTAACATTTTTTTTTTTTCAAATATTAATTAACCTTAATTCTAAAGTAGAATATAGCTGGCCTATGGCTTTTCGTCTATTTTTAGGAGCGTCACAATTTTTATGACGTAATTTTCTTTATTTCCTGCTTTCAACACGTGATCATTTAATTATTATTTTAAACTTTCATTATTGTTTTTAATAGTCTCACGCAAATACATTTTTTATTTGAGATAAAACATAATCCTTTGCGCTTATTTAGAAATTGGCAACAATATAAAAAAATGACTTTTTCAATAAAAGATTTTTTACTCGATTTTTAAGGATTTTTTGAGTTTTTATTGCCCGACCGTGATAATTTTTTTAATTTCTGAAAGCTTGTTATATTTCGCGTCTGGTGGTATGATTGTCGAATCCGTAGGACGGCTAGAAAGTAATAGCTCCTCAAAAAAGTCCCTAGTAAAAAAGCGATGAGAATAACCCGGAAAATCTACGCAGAATTTGATTGGTCCATTTCGTTTTTGGCTCAGTTCCAGATTACTTTTTTTTAATATAGAAGGATATGTTCGAAGATTTCATTTTTTAATAAAAAAAATTCACAAAAGTAAAGGATTTAAGGAAAATTAAAATTATTAAAAATAGTGTTAAAAAAAAAACTTGAAATAATGATTGTATTTTTAGCTAGAATAAACACTGTAAGGCTAATATTTTATAGGAATTATTTTGGTACGTTTGTTAAAAGTTCATTTAACAGTTCCTTATTTGCGGCAAAGTCCTATTTCTTTCACTGTGAATTTCTCTTTCGATGTCAAAAAATGGTAGTCTTACCAAAACACAGTAGCAATTTTTAAAAACGTATAACGGTTGTGACAACAAACGGCGCTATCACTTTAGCTTTCATCGCGCTTACATCACTTCTAAATACTACAAATTTCAATTTTTTACTATATTTTACAATTTTAATTCTTACACTATCAATTAGAAAAAAAAAATAGCTTTAGATTGAAATTTATTTGAAAACTGTCGCTTAACTTAACGACTTTTTAAATAATTTTCAAACATGAAATATTTTTCAATTCTATCTCAACAATGACCATCAGTTTGCTTTAATAATGTAAAATAGCCCCTGGGAAAGTTGCCACAATTAAAATAGATTTCCCTAACCATCATGAAAAGTGGAAAAAATAATGTGAGAGATGGGGACCAGATCACAAAACTGACAATGCAAAAACTTATTAGGCCAAGCGAGGGTCCTGCTGAATTTCTACAAAATTCACCGATATTTCTGAAGCTATATATTATCCTACAATTAAACTCATTCAATAAGTATATTTACTTATGCATATGTTTTATTTTCAGATTATTCTCAAAATTTTTGGAATGCAGAATAACAACAATATTAATGACTATTTAGATATACATAAACAATGATTTTAAAAATGTCTAGACAATAATAACATTCCAATGAAGATACATTAATAAAATCAACGTAGTACAGAATGGAAGAAAAAGTTGATAAAAGAAAATCCTAATTTTAAAGCTCTACAAAGAAAAAAAAAATTACTTTCTTCTATATTTGCAAGAAGAAAGTATTGTATTCGTGGAAAATTTCAACTTTCAGTTTTCAACGGATTTATACTTTTCAGAAGGTCCTGAACACGATTTAACTGTTTATTAGAAAATGTCTGTCTGCGAGTCTGTATATGTCTGTTTGTGACAAAAATTTTGCGGGCGCTCTATCTCTAATGCACGGAATTTAATAAAACTTTAGATTCAGTTAGTCCCTGATACAAATTGGTACTGATTATTTTTTGGTGCGAATCACCCGATAGGTGGCGCTGCTATATTGCATTTTTCTTGATTTTCGCATAGCTTTATTGCAGAACTAATGCACGGAATTTAATAAAACTTTAGATTCAGTTAGATCTTGATATAAATTGGTACTTATTTGTTTTTGGTGTAAATCGCCCGACAGGTGGCCCTGCTATATTGCATTTTTATAATTTCCGCAATAGTTCTATTTTAAAAACTAATGCACGAATTTTCATCAAACTGCAGATTCAGTTAGATCTTGATATAAATTGGTACTTATTTGTTTTTGGTGTAAATCGTCCAACAGGTGGCCCTGCTATATTGCTTTTTCACAATTTCCGCAATAGTTCTATTTTAAAAACTAATGCACGAATTTTCATCAAACTGCAGATTCAGTTAGACGGTTTCGGGTTTTGTTATGACTCTTACGGGTTGGTTTCGGTTTAACCCGATTTTTCAAAAGAATGTCAAAAATAATTTTCAAGTTAAAATTCTATACACAATAAAACCTCCATAACGCACACTCTGGAAAAGCGAGCACCTCTACTTAGCGAACACGTTTTCATTTCCTAACATTTAAATATGTGTAAGATTTTACGTATCATTCACCTAATCTACACTCAAGTAACATATGTATGCGTGCATAAATTATCACAGATACGATACATGCGTTTTTGTGTGTATCAAAAACGAAATGTTAATAATGTATTTCACATTCCGAGGGAAGAAAAAAAATTTTGTAACTATACCGCAGACAAAGAATAATCTATGATCACATTTCTTATATACATTTTACTTCTCATGCAGTAAATTGAATATATACTCATTCCTATTCAAATACGCATTTATTTTTAACTGAAACAGTTCTGTTCCACATTTTTGTGAAAATCCCATCAGCCTGGCTTCCAAAAAACGCAAACTTTGCCCGCAAGAGTTATTTTAGAGTGAACCCGGCCCGCAGACAGAAAATTTTGTTGCCCCGATCCGATTTAGAATTCTATACAACGATCCCGAGGCGTCCCCTAATCAGAGGTTTTACTATACATTTGGAAAAGAATATAGATATGTTCATTTTTCTATATAAAAGATAAAATTGGTATTAGAGATATAATTGCAGATTACTTTTCATAAATGCATAAAAACATGGTTTACTTTCCTTTCATCTCGGGTTCGGATCGGTTGCGGGTTGAAATATTTCGGGTTCAGGTCGGGCTGCGGGTTGACTTCAAATGGAATTTGCGGTTTCGAGTGGAGTTGCAGGACTCTAATTACCACTTTACTAGCAGGAAATAAAGGATAAGTTTCGGGGGAGACCGAGATCCAGCCATAGATTAAAAACGGTTATATATATATATATATATATATATATATATATATAATCGTTTTCAATCTACGGTTTATATATATAATGAGAGAGAGAGAGAGAGAGATGAACTCCATTTCCATTACAGAATTAACGCATGTTTCTTTGATTATTTTTGTAAATGCTTCAATAACCGAAAGCATGCATATTATTGTCACGTCGCAGGGCCGGCTCAACCATCGGGCAAACAGGGCGGCTGCCCAGAGCCTCGTGTTGAAGTCTTCTTAGGGGCCCTGAGCCTCTCTATGCAATTCAAAATAACGTTATTCTGTGTAAAATAATGATATTACTGCTGTAAATTTGTCTTTAAATGTTTTTTCACGAAAAAGGTTAGTATTGTATTAACTTTATTTCTTACAGCCAAAGTTGATATATTTGTCAGGAAATAACCGTAAATTCAAAAAATAAATATTTAAATTATTCTAAAGGACAGAAGGTTTTTAGAATTTAAAAATAATTATACACAAAACATGTGAAATAATTCGCATGTTATTTTTCATACATTTTATACTCTAATAAATTATTCTATGCTATATACAATTTTAAAAAAGGATTTTTAGTAGTCGAATATTGCAGTTAGAGACGTTTGGCCCCACTAATTAATTTGCCAGGGGTCTGCGCGACATTGCGCTGGGCTCTAATACAATAAACTTTTAATAAAATTTATAAAAATTTATCTACCTTCTAGAACAGGAAATCCTATAAATTGTTTATTTTCATAATTCAATTTTTTAGAAAATCTCCAAATTTGTCCATTTGATGTTCCATTTTTGTGTAATAAGTAGATTATAATATAATACCGTATATTTTCACTTTGTATCTTTATAAGATTTTTTTTCTTTTTTTAATATGATATTCAACACTTTTATTTTATTTTTATCCTTTTGGAATATTTTATGTCTCAAGTATTTTTAACCATGTACTTTATTTTTTATTTAATTTAAGATTTAAAATTCATATATATCAATGCAGCATAGTTGAATTAGAATGCAATGTCTCTACTTTGAATTTTCCTGCTCAATGTGTGTATATATGGCAAAATAATAACTGGAATAACACACGAAAGATTAAATCTAAATTAATAATTATTATATTAGTTATTAAATTCAATGTTGTTAATTATAAAATAATTAACATAAATATCTATAATTAATTAATTAATGGACAATGTTTCACAGGATCAAGTCGATTCAAAATTTTATCGCCGGGGAAAATTTTGTACTCGGTTTCATCTGAAAAATTGCATTTAAACACTAAACTCTTAGATAGTGAAAAATTAATTCTTGAAATTATTTAAAAATTAAATAACAATTTGAATCCCGCATAATCTGAAAAATAAACGTTTTAGTCAGATATTGAAAATTTCTGCATACTAATTTTGTGACTGACTGATTCATAGAATTTTTCTTATTACTATTTGCATTTTCCTCTCTTTCTTTCATTATCTTTTAATAGAGTGAAATAGAATATCTACCACTCTTTCAAACACCTCTTCCCCCCCTCTCTTTCTGAGGTCAAGCCAAGGGGTCAAAAGACGTTCAAATATAGGAAGAGGGTAGATTTTCCCCCCCCCCTCCCTTCAAAACGAAATGTACGCCTCATATAATCGCTACCCAACAGTGATATCTGATCCCTGTTTAAACTGTTCTGTTCTAATTGCAGAATTTTTCTGTCAATCATTTGCACATAGTGACGCCTACATACAACTGACCAAGACGAGTATTTTATGAGAAACGAAAAAAGAAATCTGTGAAGCGGCCCCTTAATTTATGGTAAACATTTAGTCTAATGAATTGCTAAGAGCACCAGAAAGGGTTTTTTATATTTTAAATTTTTTAAGAGATAATGGTAACTTTTGTTATATTTTTGTTACGGACGTAACATCAAAATTCAGTATTTTAAATTCTAAATTATAGAATTTTAATTTATAAAAAAAAAAAAAATTTTTTGCATATTACGGTAGTATAATGTTAGCTGTTAAAAATTTGCAGCAATTAGTTTTGTTTATTTTTATTTTGCTATAGAAATTATGCATCTGAAAAATTGTGTTTTTTACTGATGTTATGAAAACCCAAGAGTATCCCATTTCAAACTAAAAAAAAGGCACATAAATTAAAATTTATTATAAATCTAATACTATATATTGAAAATAGACAGTTTAAGCTTTACAACAATATATAATATAGCAACATAAGTACAATATGAAATTTTGACATCCTGGTTTCACTTTTCATGGAATTGCCCTTCATTACTTTTATTTTGTAGCTACATTTGACTACAAATCGCACTTTGTTATATTTTAAGCCAAGATTGTACTAAGACCGCTATATAAAGTGTATGGTACATTCTTTTACATCGTGATTAGTTATATACATATAGGGTAGATGTGCCAGTAATGGACACCCTTAAGGAATTTCTTTAAAAATTATTTTTTAATTAATAGTTATAATTATTATAGTCCACTTTTTTTAATATTATATTAATCTATCAACAATATTTAATCATGCTCATAGTCACATTTCCCAATGTGGATCAAAATTTAATTGTAAATAACAGAAATAAATCAAAACACCCTAAATTCCAGTAATGGGCCACCTCTCTTCCAGTAATGGGCCACCCAGTAATGGACACCCCACAAAAAATAATAGGTAATTGATTTTATGATTGTATTTAAAACCAGAATTTCATGAAAGCATATTAATGAAATAAAATAGTCATTTTAAAATAAATTTAACAATTAGGATATCAATAATTAATAAAATATTTATGAGAATAATTCACTGTTTAAATTAATTATTGTCACTATCACAAGATCAATATTTTAATTATTTTAGATAGAAGGTTTAAAATACTAACTTTCAAAGAATTATATCTATCAAATTATTAAGTCATTGAGGGGGGGGGGGGGGGGTTTAGAAGGGTTAGTTTAACAAAAGAAAAAGATTTTTTTTAAATGTCTTGAAGTACCAGTGCATGGAATCATATTTCTTTTTATTCTTAACAGTTAAACTTCCTAAAACTGCTTTATATATTACTTTTAGCAATTTGTATAAAATAATATCAAATAAATGAAAGTGTAGGTTGAATGTTTTTTAAATACTAAATAAAATTATTTCAAAATAAAATATCAGAACTGACATTTGAGTCCCCTGATCTGCAGATTTACTACTTTCATTGCTACTATAAATTTAATATTATAGGGATTTTTTATGTATGTAGTTCTTTTGTCAGAGCTGAATAATGAAACATTTAAGACAGAAAATAAATTTTTAAGCACTCGTTATGACTTAAAAATTTGTCTTTTTTTAAATGGGGAAAGTGTGAACCCCATGAGCCCCTCATTTTCCCATGCCCTTAAAGATTATTGTCTGCTTCCTGTGGGTGTTAGTTGCCACATGGGTGTTGTTGCTGATGGGTGTTAATTGCCACATTATAAAATATGCAAGGTACGGTTTACAAAAAATAATTTGATAGCAATCTAAAAAAAATTATTAATTACATGAAATTAATAAAAAAAAATGTATTATTACAGTCTGGTAAGTAAAATTAAAAAATTAAAATTTGACTACTTAGCTTTTCAGTTAAATAACAAAAATATATGCACTATGAACATTACTGAAATTGCTTTTTCAGTAATGTCCACATGGGGTGTCCATTACTGGAAATTGACTAATTAAGCATTCCAGTAATGGGCCATGGTTCTAAAACCTGAAAAATAAATGAAATTTTGTAAATTGCCATTAGTATGTAAAATTCAAAGTTTTCTATTATTGTCTAAACAAAAACATGCAATTTTTTCAAGAAAATAAAAAAGATTTCAGTTGTTTAAGTGAAGCCAGCTCTTAGCATGTTCATTAAGATTTTCACAGAAAATCTGTGGAACTGTGAAACATTATTTTCTGCTTCCTGATTGGTTTGATTAAGAGTGTCAACAATAACCCAGATTATAAAACAAGCAAGGAGGAATTATGAAAAAATATATAAAAGGCTAAATTTTTATTGGTTATTTTTTTATAAATCAAAAACTTTGAAAGTGGCCCATTACTGGAAGGGGGTCCATTACTGGCACATCTACCCTATATAACTTGTGTATGATTTTGAATGGAACTTTATGCTAGTATTTTTGAATACGTGATTTGTTAATTGCTGATTTTGTGATTTGATATATACAGTGGAGCCTCATTTTTACGCTTTTTTATATTTACTTTCATACATATTAAAACATAGCATTTTAAAGTTAAATAGTAATATATCGTGAAGAAGAAAAAAACATACTTGATATTATATAAGTTTATATACTTTTGATCAAATTTCTAATTCAAGAGAAACAACCACGTGTTTCACAGATTTCGCAGTCCTTCTGTATCTGCTAGTTTATTTAAAGTATTTTAGCTTACACAAAAATCACGAAACGTCCGAACATTTGATAAGCAACTGTATGTGTCAAATTCAGAATATTTGATGATCATCAATTTTAAATAATGTGAAAACATGTGGTCGCTTAAAAATATTAACACACACAATTAAATAGCTAACACTTTTTCTAAATAGAGATCCCCTGACGTAATAAATAAAAACATTACCTTGATTTAAACGTTTATGCGCTTGCGCATGTTTATTGTGTCGGCTGGTTGACTGGTTTGTGGTTTGTTTGTATGAGAGCCTTAGGCACCACAGAGTTGAGTCAGTATGCGGTGTGCCGTGTAAATGATTTGCATGAAGCGGGTTATCCCTCAGTCGGCCCAAAGAAGACGACTACCTCTAAAAAAAAGACAGTTCTCATTGGACGGGGAGAGGGAGGGGTTTTCAATGCGAGCGCCAGTATTTGGGCCGACTTATGTCCGGTTTCAGGATTGCTTTCGGCTTCATGCCAAACCAAAACATTTTATCTCTATCTTTCTCTAAACTCTGAGAACAGGAATTCTGTGGAATGAATCATTCCCAATTTTATTGAATCAATCATTTACGACTTACGAGTTACGAGTGAGGAATAAACATGTCAACAAAATCAAAGTACGTAAAAAAATTTATTAATTTATGGCTTACACCCTATGGCTTAGGCGGGAAGCACCCTAATAACAAAAATTAATTTATTTAGAAAAATAAAATAAAAATTTCTCTTAAGCCAATAAAATTTAAAATAGCAAAATGAGTAAAAAAAACTTTTTAAATATGTAATAGCTAATTTTCTTTAGACGTCAGTGTATATTTTATTATATAGTTTAATATGTGTTTTTCTGTGCATTATTTTTACCGAAAATGAAGTTGTATTTGACCCTCCAACGCCCATAAGTAAACATTTTTTTTTTTCAAATTCACAGATTATATTGTATTGTTTTTACTAAAAAAGTGTAATAAAAAATAAATTTTCTAAAACAGTACTCGTCACCTATGAAATGAACATCCACTCGCCAGTGGAGAGTAAAATGACATGTTTCCCCACCTCTGCCTATTTGTTGCTCTCTAGTATCAATAAGTAAAAAAATCCCTACGGGCTTGGCCTAAAGGCACAGGTAGATTTTGAAGTTAAATACTAATATCACCAACAAAAACTAAATTAAGATTAGTTGTAGAAAATATTAAGAAGATTTATGATAAATTTAAGCGGATTTGATATCTTGTGAATTTACGAAGTAATGAATTTTTTTTCTTTTAAACCCCTATTTTTTTCGCCCCTTGAGGCCATTTTTAATGATATCGAAAATCTGTCATACATGAATTTTTGGCCCTTTTCCTAGGAGTAATAATAACTTTAAACTGATTCAATATGTATCATAACTAAGAAGTTATGGGATTTTTTTCTGTTTTCACAAAAACCCTCCCCATTTCCACCCCCTTGGTCCGATTTTGCCCATTAACGAACTTGACCAAGATTTTTTGCCCCTTAGATTTTATATATCAGTTTGGAAGAGATTTGTGCAAAATTATGGAAGGTATCATGTGCATAAAAGAGCCGTGTTGAATTCAGACACGTTTCTCCGGCTCAGATTTCTGTAGCTCCGGGGGGACATAATAGAGTTCCGGGAGGGCAAATAGGACTGCAGTTGTATATTTATTTTATGTTTTCTATGTTTTGTATACTTATTCCCATGCTAACATATTTTTTTACACAAAGATTAATAAGGGTAGCTTTTTCTTATTATATTAAAAATTAAGGACTGATTATAATGGTAGGTACTCACCCAGTAGCAGAAGCAGTGCTGCGGATTATTTTAGTCTTTACAGATCAATCTAAAACAAAATTCTAGGCTATGAAAAATTGCTAAAATTTCTTTTTTTGTCTCTAGATTTATTGTATTTTCTTCTTATGTTTTCTTTATAATTATAAATACAATTTTTTCTTATTTTATGAGTTATTGTAATTTCTTATGATAGTAAGCTTGGTCTGGCATTCTTGGGTTGCAGATAAATTTTGGTTTGCTGCAGATTACCACAGAAAATTCTGCTACTGGGGGTACTCATTATCACAAGTTCTAAATATGATTTTAATACCGGGTAATTTCTGCAAAGATTTAATATATTTGTTTTTTGTTTAAAAAAAAATTAGTCTAGCAGGAAAATTATTTCTGCTCTTTTATTTTTGGTTGTAACAGCCTATTAACCAAGACAATAAAGCCATATTTGAATCCATATTCAATTCATTTTCAGTTACTATTCCAGTCAGTCCTATAAAAACAAGCAATGAGTTAATCTTGAATACAGTTAAATTGTAATCTAAATATGCATAAAAGACAATTTTCGACTGGAACGCTAAAGCTCATTTAGATAGAGATTAAAGCTCATTAGATGTCTCTGGCTGCACGCAGTACGAAAGCGATGTCACCGGTGTAACATCTCACGCTCCTACGTCTACGAACGCTGTGGTAGGCTTAGGAAAGAGGACTACAGTTGGCATTTTTGCCGATCCCACCGAAGCTAGCATAGGGAAGAAAATACGGGCTTCTGATTGGTTGAATAATTTGAAGTTTCTGTTTGAAAACATTTTTGGAAGATATATTTTAATAAATTTCCTTCGGATTTTACATATTTGTTAATAGATAGAAGAAAGATTTTCTGGAATTTAAAATTAAAGAAGTTAATGATGATGCTTCTGCTAAGGTAAGTTAAAAAGAATTATGCAATATCTTTATTTCGTGATTAAATCTTGAAGGTGAAAAAATGTTATCTACTTATTTCATTCCGATGTTTATAGCTATTAATATTTAAAATTTCAGCACGATTTGTATATGCATATAAACACAATAATCACATTTCCTTTTTATGGCGTCAATTACGCGATATTTATAACTCAATTGTTCTGTATTACTTTTAAAAAATTATAATAAAAATAAAATTGCCATTTCTTCTTATTATTATTATTTTAACATGATATGCATTTGAGACCTATTTATTTACAAACAACAATTGCTCTATAAATTATTCAACCAATCAGAAGCCTATATTTTCTTCCCTATGCTAGCTTCGGTGGGATCGGCAAAAATGCCTACAGTTGGTTAGGGAAAGATGCCGATGTAGGCTTAGCAACATTGCATGCTCTAAACAAGAACGAAACACACTATTAAAAGAAATGTGAGAGTAATCTCACAGGATCTAGATTTAATTTTACACATGCGCAAATGGGTCATTTTTGTGCGAAAACTGGAATTTGACGAAAATCCCTTTTCTTTTTAATATATAGGATATGTCTAAATAAGTTTTGTTCTTGCAACATTATGCAAATCGCGTTTAATATGTGATCTCACTTATTACAAGACTTTTATCCAGCCCCTTGAAACACGTCTTAAATGGGTTTAAATTGTTAAGTTTAAAACATTTAATTTAAACATTGATATCATTTAGATTAAATTTCTTTTGTGTAATTATTGTACTGTCTTTTTTTTTTTTTTTTTTTTTAGGAGTGTTGCTAATTTTTATGTAAACTATTTTGCAGAGTTGTTATTGCTCCAGGTGCTCTTGTTTGTAAAGAATGTGAATTAAAGGGTGAAATCACTATAGGTATTTTTTTTTCTTGCTTCATTTATTAATGTCTATGTATATTTAATTAAAATTTATTTTTATTGTCTTAAAGAATTAATAAATTAAAGCTTTTAGTTATTTTAAGCATCTTCTCTTTTATTATCATTTATTTTAATTTTTACTTATAGTATAGAAAATAATTGAGTGTAGAGGCTAAAATTCTTCGTAAAATATATTAAAGCAGCCAGCATTCTGTAGATATCCCAAACATATTTTATTTTCATGCATTTTTATAATTTTTTGTATAAGATATGAATAGAAGTGCAATATTTTCTGAAAATTACTATGAAATATAAGCTATAAAATATTTTTAACTGACTAAAAAAAAATAAGAGTTTCTCAATTCGATGCTTTTCTTTTTAATTAAAAGAGGATACTCTCGAATTGGCCCCATTTAAATTTCATCAAAATTGGTTCAGTACTTTTTATTTTTAGAAATTCAACAAAATCCAAAAATAAATGAATAAATAAACATATTTAAAGTATTTCATTTTCAGCGATTTTCATCATGTGACGTAGCGCTATCTGTTTGGCAAGAAAGTTGCTATCTGGTGATTTTCCTGCAATATGGTTTTATTTCTAGGATTGTTGTAAAGAAAACCAAAAAGCAATGTTTTAATCTTTAAAAACTTTTATGATGATGGTTTATTACTGCAAACAATCAGTTTAAAAAAAAAAAATGTAAAGGGATTCACCAAGAATCATCCAAGATTTCAGCAGTACACTTGCTTCATTTGAAGAACTATATTTTTATGGTGGAGGGATTTGTATACTAATAGTACAGTGTGGGCCAACAGCCCCTGACAAATTTTAGAATTAATATAAAATCAAGTAATTAGCATACAGTGAGTGCAGTTGACAAAACTGCCAATTTAATAAATAATTTTTAACTGTTCATGTAATTGGATCAGGTTCGTAAAAAACCATGTACACAACTGCTGCTATAGCAGTGCATTGCTTGCCAATTGAGTCAATTTAGACTTTGTAGTAGTTTTTTTTTTTTTTTTTTTTCTTAATAACAGATGTATAAATTTCTTGAGACTTGTAATATTACTTCACAAATTTTCTGCTCAATCTGAATTTGGAAGTTTTTTTTTTTTGCTCATTAAATTGTTTATTCTGTATTTTTCTAAGGCTGGTAGAAAAAGAATCATGTATATTTGATTTCTATAGGGTATTAGTAATCAGTGATATATGTATTTCTGTTTATCTGTCGTTTGTGGTTGAGGACATTTTCCTTAATGTTACTTACTGTCACTGTATCAAATGTAATTTATGCATAAATTAGATTATTGCAAAAAACTTTAAATATGTGTATTTAAGAATAAAGGTGCATATATATATATATATATAAATTACCTTTTAGATTCACTTAGTAATTTAATGCTTTTAAAAATTAGCTCTCTTTTCATAAATTAAGTAAATGTTTTTGTAAAATTAATGCTTTCATAAAAAGCACACTACTCTACTCTAGTAGATAAATAGTAAATATGTTTTTTGAAAAATAAATTTAAAGCAAAATGTTTTCAATTGAAAAAGCATGAATATTTATATTACCAAATTTAACAACACAAAAATCTCTAATGATAAGCAATTATCATAAGTATCAAAATAGTTTTAATAATTTGATCATATTCAATTTTATATCAAAAGTGAGGGAAATTAAATCGCATTAAGAGATTATAAAAAAATCACTCAAGAGAAACATTATTATTATTATTATTTTTAGAGCTCAAAAAATGATTACAAGTAACAAGTGCTGATGTATTAAGTTAAGCTGATTTCATTGATTATTTGCGATAAGTTCAAACTTATTTTTCTACTGATGAAGAGTTTTCACAACCATTCATTGGGTGCAAAATCCAAATGAATATTTATCAATTTTTCATCACTGCCCACCAAATGTCATAATGCATTATTAGTTACACTTAAGAAAAATAAAATTTGTGAGATATGTGTTTCTCTTTGAAATACTTACAGTTTGAGCAATTTATGTAAGTTTGTTATTTAATAGAGTTTCAAACACTTTTGAATGGTTAAAACCAATTTTCTGATTAAAATTAGTTTTGACCAGTCAAATTTCCAACCCTGCCTGGAGGAGGTATCACTCTCCTCTGAATCAGCCCTTGTTAATATATTTTCATAGTTTAGTTTTAGTTTAATTTTGAAGGGTGTATTTTATGTCTTTAAATTAATTGAATTACAGCTTCAACAATTAATTTAATATTATTGCTTTCATTCTTAGGAAGCCGTACTGTAATCCATCCTAAAGCTCGGATCATTGCTGAAGCTGGTCCTATAATCATCGGTGAAAGTAATTTAATAGAAGAGCAAGTTCAGATATTAAATATGTAAGATTGTGTATTCTGTTATTTATTATATGTAAACAGGGTTGTTTGATTTAAATCAGCTTGATTTAAATCAAATGATTTTTTTAAAAAAATCTTTGATTTAAATCAGCATTTTTAACATTGATATTTACAAGCTGAATAAGGATTAAATTAATCATTCATGTTCAAATAAATGTCATTATTCATGTCCAAATTAAAAATTACCTTTTAATAATGTTAAATAAAACTTTTATAAGTTGAAAATAAGTATTTTATGAAAGTAAATGCAACATTACATTCAAAATATTATTTATCCATAGTGCATCACAAAATAAATACTGATATATATATACATATAAATGCTTTCTCATTTTTAAACTTTTGTCTTCCCTAGATGATCACTTCATTTTTGCAAGTTAGATATTGAAGCTAAAGTTAAATATATTCAATATAATAGTATTTTCAGTGAGGAGTTACTTCCTCTAAAGTAGACTATACATGATTCACAAGTTTGTTTTATGTTTAGTTGCTTAGACCTTGAAATTTCAATATCCCATATGTTGATGGGAGATGTATTGATCATATTATATGATCAATACAAGGACTAAATTGTAACATAATATTTTACATAATATTAATCTTTAGGAGAGAGAGAGAGAAAAAACTATATCTGGAAAATGTGTGAAAGCAATATGCAAACCATGTAGTGTAGAAATGGTGGAGATTGTAGCAAAAAAAAAAAAAAAAAACATACAGAAGCTTACAGTCTATGTGATAAAGATGACATTAGTGAATCTGAATCAGTTGAAATCAGGATTGGCTTTTTGCTGGCAAAAATGTATTTTTGTCAGGACAGTTTGACAGACAAAAGTTGGTCAAGATTGTAATTTAAATCACTGATTTTAATCTGTTAAAATTATGATTTAAACATTGAAATCATGTAATTAAAATAAAATCCTTAAAAACCTGTTTTAAAATACTAGTAATTTTTGACACTAGTAAAAAGTATTTTTGCCGGGACAGTTTTTTTCTACTTAGGCAAAAATTAGCCAACCTTGGTATATTAGCATTGTTTGCTGCATTTATTATGTGATTAGATATTATTGGAGTAATAACTTAAATTAACTAGAAATTTATTATTTAAATTATTTTGAATTTTTATCTAAGAACTGTAATTAAATTAATAGAAATGTGTAAATCTATGCAGAAAAAATAAAATAAATACATACACAGTACAGAAATAATATTAATAAAAAAAAATCTGATTTAAATAAAAAAAAATCCAATTTAAATCAAATAAATCTGATTTTTTTTATTTTAAAAAAAAAATCGTGATTTTTATCAACCCTGTATGTAAAACAATTTTAGTTAAAAATTACATATTTTCTATTCTCTGTAGATCAAGGTTTTTTCACCTTTTAACTTCCTCTGCTCACATTTGTGGGAAGTGCCATTTGCCTCAGGGCTCTTTACATTTCAGGGGACAATATTTGTTTTGAGCTGCGCATACACTGTATTTATTAACTTAATATTAATGACATTCCTAGGCAAAAATGTCTTATAATCTTTATATTAGAAAACTTTTAAAATTATTCAGCAGATGAGCAAGAATAATTTAGTGTAGCCAGATAATATTGTGTTGATTCAACTTAGGAATGCAAAACATTTGCATTTAATACAAAAATAGAATTCAAAAACTATTTCATAGTTTGTGAGTTCTCAGTTCAACAACTTAAGGCTGTTCTCAAATCCAAACACGCTACTTTATGACATATTTTTAAATTCATTTTTGTTCAGCAACGCATGGAATTGGCATGTGTACTCAGAAACTATGTAATTGAAACACATTTTCTATTTTTTGGTAAAGGTAGATGATCTTTCAGAAAATGCTGTCAAAGTCAACGTTTTGAGCCGAATTCTCGTCGCGCTGAAGCGAGCAGGTGTAAAAACGTGCAAGAATTGCTTATAACTGGATAAGTAATTTATTTATCAAAAAATTGAAAACTCATTTCGATTCCAAATCACTTGCATTGTCAGGCCTGCCAATTTTATACCTTTGCATTTAAAAATGTGTCAGAAAGTTTCACATTGTTGAGCTTGTCATGTGAGAACCACCTTAAAAAAATACTCATTCTGAGCAGCCAGTCAGTTACAAACTAGTTCTTATTTGAAGACATTAAAATCAGAAGCCTTCTCCATTACACCTATACTGATTTGACAAAATGATTGTTTTATATCCTTAATATCACTTATATGCCTTTCCAACTTGTTAGGCATAATTATATTTTTTAAGCCGGAACATTCATTTGGACACAAGTGAATTGTTATAATGGCTTATCGGATTGTTATTTTCCTAGGAAATGCATTTATCAGATTCTTTCAGCAGTAAATTTATATTTGCATCACCCTGAAGAGGTATTTTCAATAAATGTGAATCCCATGAATTTTAAAAATTACATTAAAATCTGAATATTTTAAGGATATTTTCAATTCTCTACTGGGCTGCACTCACTACTGCACTGTACCTCATGCGGCCCACAGGCTGTATTTTTGACAGCCCTGCTGTAAATAATTACTATTTATTGAAAACACTGGGTCGAGTCTCAAGATCTTATGAAAAACTTTAAATGATGTATATTTATTATTAGAAACAGAGATAAGTAGATTTGGGAATTCTTTTTAACTATAATTCTAAGGTCTGTTCTAAACATTCGCCTTCTTGCCAACCAGAAATAAAACTAAAAATTGACTATGAAAAATCAGTTTTGGCTAAATATTTGGCCAATGAATATTTTGTTTCTGATCATCTCCAGTGTTAGGATAAATTCGAATTTATTCAAGACACTCAAATTTATTCAAGTATTTTTTTTATAACACGAGGGGGGGGGGAGGGGAGAGAATAAGCTAAATCTAAGACATTTACTTTATTAATAACTACACAGACATTTATAAATTAATACTTGTGATTATTGGATAAAAAAAAAATCTAAAAAGATGGTTGAATAATGTTTTTGCTTTTATTTGAAACAAGCATGTGCATACACACTTATGCACAAATATAAATTTCTTTGTAAATTGTTGTGTTTAATAATGTTGCTTAGTTACAAATATTTTTGTGATATAATATTAATAGCTTAAATTTTCCTTGATAGACAAATTTGTATTAATTTTCAACTGAAATTTTGTTTTGACTTGAAAAATAACTTTCGTAGTTAATACTAGTTAAAACTGTATTTCAGACAATATTTATTTTTTTTTTATTTATGCCATTCTCTTTTATATATACTTACAATTATTATTTATTTTTATTTATTTATTATTTTTTTTCCAGAGGTAATGAGAAAAGTGATGTGCAAACCGTTATGGTGATTGGAGCAAATAATGTATTTGAAGTTGGTGCACGTATCCTTTATTAAAAGATAAATATTGTGTTTTTAATGTATAGTAGTGGGGGAAAAAAGATACCTTTATTAATTCTGCCGCAAATCATTGTATAAAAATGTGACTTGTACCAATTAGTAATAATGTTTACTAATTAATGCTATACAAAATTTACTTAGGGAATTATCTACATCTAGAAATTGTGTCAACCTTGAAATTTTTCAATATTAACACAGAATTTTGACATATTTGGGTTCTTCGGTAAATTTTACCTTTGGACACTAAACAGGAAGTCATCCAATCAATTAATGTAGGAATTAATCTCAATTAAAGTTTGGAAAATGTTAAATTTATTTTTAATCATTGCAAAACACATTGCACACAGTAATGAAACTAGGAGAGGGGGAGGGCAGTGCTGGAATTGGAAGGGTGCCAAAATGAGGAAATATAAAGATTAAAAACAAAGAAAGATTTAAATTATGCATGTAAAAATATTGAATTTTACTTTGAATAGATCAAATATTATTCTAAAATAATCAAAATATAATTTTATTGCAAGGACAATGCATGATTGTTTAAATTACTAAGTATGATATCTTCCTCTGCTTCATAGCAAAGCATTGAAACAGCATTAACTTATAAAACATAGAGTATGGTAGGCTCTAGGGGCTCCATTATTCTAATTCACTCTAAAAAGGGCTCCCGAGTCAAAAAGGATGAGAACCTCCGAGTTAGTGAATATAAAAAAAATTGTAACTACATCTAATGAAGTATTAATAACTCAAAATATTCCTATTATCAATTTTATGTTTATTTTTTCAATAATTGCATTTAGAATTAGAAATTGTTCATTTTTTTAAGTTGTATTTATTATTAAATTTCTGATATGTCATATTGTTTGTTTAAAAATAAAAGTAGTTTATGACAAATTCATTTCTTTTAATTCAATTTCAGGCACTTTAAAAAATTATTTAATAAAATTCGTTTGATATTTGCTTTAAAAAATAGAATACCAAAGTACTTTATCTTCATTTTATATTAGAACTTTTGCTTGTTTGATTATTATTTAAAATTGAGTTTTCCTTAACTCCTCCTCAGATGTAGAATCTCTTAAAATTGGAGATAATAATGTCTTGGAATCTAAATGTAAATGATTTCATATTACCAAATTATTTAAAATTTAGAATTGATTGTGTTGGTACTTGCTTATTTGCTAAATGCATTTTGTATACTTTTTTTTATAAAAACAAAAGTTTGCTAAATAATTAATTTCATTGTACAAAAAAATTTGCTCATAAAAATAAATGCGTAAATGGAAATATAATATTAAAAAGTAAGTAATTTTAAATAAATGTCCTCTCCAAATATTTTAAACACGGAAAATATTAATCAGTATCTTAAATTTAAAAAAAAAAAAGTGAAAAGAAAACTGTTTTATATTAATATTTTAAAAAGGAAACAGTTTTTTTTTTTTTTTTTTTTTTCCATATTTTCTTCCAGGATATCATGAAATAATGAACAAAATATTACCTTAAAAGTTTATCTTTAACATTCTGCTTCTGAGTAAATATTATTGAGGAAAAGCTCTGTTTTGTCAATTTTTAGACCAAATATAGCTGAATATTTTGTTAAGATTAAATTAATGCCCTGGAAATTTGCTCAATTTGAGGATTTTTTTTTTTTTTTTTTTTTTTTTTTAAAGAAAATAATACATTTTTAACTAAGTAATACATAAGAATTGTATGTAGAATGCTTATTATATCTTACTTTGAAACAAAAACATTTCATTATTTGGCAGCCGAGTTTGATTTTACCAAATATACTCTGGGGCAAAATATATATATATATATATATAAATTAAAAATTAAATTGGACTTTTAACTTTTTGTCTACAAAATTTGTTATTTCTCTTTGAATTATCAATGTTTTTATTTTCAAGTATGCATTTTTTTTATTCAGGGTTTTTTTCATAACCTTTTGACTGGCAATTGGAATAGTGGGAAATCTAAAGTGGGGAAAACAGCTTGTTAAAAAGTTTAAATTGAAAAATAATTTCAACTATGACAAAAAAAAAATAATATATATATATATATATATATATATATATATATATATATATATGTATACAGGGCTTGACAAATACGGTTGCCAGGTCGCCACTGGCTACCAAATATTTTTATCTGGCGACCAAGTTATTTAATCTAATGGGGTTTTTGTTGTTTTTTCTTTTTTGTACAAAAATTGACCTAAGCTTTCTTGAAATGAGCACAAATGCCACCACCCCTCCTTTCCAAATATTAAAAAATAAACTTTGAAACTATATTCACACAAAAAATATTTTCAATGTTTGTTTTTAATTTGGCAAAAATAAGTTCATCCAATGTAAATTTTAAAATAATCAAATCAGAATTATTTTAGACTTTCGACAAAAAAATAGGCGAAAACTTGTTTTCCTGCTTCACTATTTCGTCGATGCGCTCTTCAGCAGATATAGATTTTGTAGCATTCAACTATCCGGACATGTGAAGCATTCGGCAATCAGCATTTTCCGAACATGCCGGTTAATTCACTCTTTACAGTTTTTTTTTTTTTTAAAGATATATGATTTTGATAAGTTTCATTAGAAAACTTAGTTTATATTATCTTTCTAAACTATTTAACTAATAATTCTAAACAATGCCTGTTATTATTTTTCCTCAATTAATTCATAAAAACTTTTGTGCTGTTTGAAAATTAATGACGAGGAAGGAGGGGGTAGTAAATATTTTTTACTGGCTACTAGAATTTTTTTCTGGCTACCAGATTTTATCAAATTTGTAAAGCCCTGTATGTATATATATATTTGTGAAAAAATGCTTATTTTTTATTGTAAAATATAAATATTTCTGTTAACACATTGATATAATAACTTAATGTAAATGAATCTTTCATTAGACTATTTTTAGCAAAATTTAAATTTTCTACTTTAGAGAGGGAAGGCTCAGGGTGGCCCCATTATATGTCTAAACCAGAAGGTTGCTTTGTAATGAAGATTAGCTTAAAAAATCGGTTTGATATAAGTTTACAATGTAAAATTGACTTAGAAAACTTTAGTGCTGTAATTTCTGAAAAAACAGTGCATCAACGATCAATTGAAATTGATTTAAGAACTAAATGTCTTTTCAAAAAACCCCACAAACACTGAAAATTAATAAAAGACTGTGGCAAGAAATTAAAATATTGCACTATTAACGATTACTCTCAAGGAACATTTTCAGATGAATCAAAATTTAATCTTTTTTTGCCCTGGTGGAAATCGGTATGTAATACTATTTCACACATAAAGCGTGAAAGATATAATGAAAATTGCACTGTTAAAACAGTCATGCATTCTCTTTATGTTATGTTATTGTATGGGGTTGCATAATTTATAATGGAGATGGTTAAATATTAACCCTGAAAGACTAAACTCATTAAACACTCAAAAGTATTTAAACATTATAAAAGAATGTGAATATCCCATCATATTTAAAGTTTTCTACACATTTAGAAGACCATTATTGCCAGACTATAATGCTTTTTGAAGTAGGGCATCTGCTTTAATTAAATTTCAGTCGAAAGTAGTTATCTGTTGTAAGTCAGTATACTTATCAGTCATTTTTTAAATTTAGATATGTTTTATAAGGAACATCTTGTAATTTCATCATCAACATGGTCTGGTGACAGTTCAGATTTAAATACAATTGAAAATTAACAGGCTGAAGTAGAGAAAAAAATTGATTGGTTAAACTTGAAACTTTATCAGAGTTGGAAACCATTATTTACAATGTATGGCATAATAAAATAGTTTCAAATTGCATAAAATAATATAATTCAATGCAAAATAATATAAATTTGTTTAATTTTTTTAAAAAGATCCGATTATAAAAGTTCTGAAAATTTTTTATGAATACAAACATTTTTTTAAAGTATGTATTTCGATTATATATTCTTCATTATATTTCATGGGCAAAGATATTTTCATTAATTCATATTTAATAATACAATTTCATTTGATTTCATTGAGAATTTTGCAGAAACTAAGTAAATGGTTTTTCAAAATTGTGATTGTTCATTTGTTTTATATATGTTTTTCTTTAATAATATGTAAATGTATAATCCACAGATAATAAATAATCATAGCAATGTATATTGCACAACTCTACCTAGAAAAATCGTTTCATTATTGTAATTTATTTGGAGAATTGAAACATAAAAGCTCTACTGTGCAGATTTTTTTTTTTTTTTGTCCCAGACTGTATTTGGCATTCAGCCAGATGATTTTTCATTGCATCCTTAATTAGAATATGATATTCACTGTAATCTTCATATATACTTGTCAAAATTTTAAGATGTAGCTTTATTAGATTTAATATAAAAAAATATATATATAGGTTTTGTTGGACGATACACTGAGTTGACTTCTGGTTGTGTCATTGGAGCTAAATGTGAAGTAACTTGCCAGGAAGTCATTCCAGAAAATACAATAATTTATGGCTCAAATTGTGAAAGAAGAGTACAAGCTGAAAAATCTGCAGTAAGTGTAATATTTATATTGATAATTTTTATAAAACTTTTAATCTTTTCAATTTGTTAAATGCATATGAACGCTAAAAGTACCTTTCTAAAATACCTTTTTCAAAGTACTGAAATAAAATGTTTTCACTTGTGCATGTATCTTCTGTATTACACTTCGAACGGACTCATCACTTTCCTGTTCTCTTTGGCCATGTGCTTCTTCTGTTGAACATGTGTCTACATCTCTTGCTTATAGTTGAATGTTCTTGTAAATTACAGCCAACTTTATTTATGGAAATTTCATAGATATATGATGATATATGTTTTCATAGATATATGTTTTCTGATGATAGAAAACACAGTTTCTGTTGGTATAGTTTATTAGTTTTTTTTTTTTTTTTTTTCACACTATTAAAGTCTGTTTCAGATTTTTGCAGCAGTTTAATTTTGTCAGTTTTTCTTTCTTTCTTTCTTTCTTTTTTCTTTTTTTCTTTTTTGTGTGTGTTTTTACCTAATATTACACTTGAGTGGGAAGATTTTTTTTTCTCTCTTCCTTTCTAATACTTTGATTATGAGAATTGGTATTACATAATTTGGGTGACGTTATTTAACGAAAAGAATGTATACAGTAATGATGACTATGCAGTAAATATATTATGTATCCAAATGAATCATTTAGAACCGTTGCCATCATCATATGTACTGTAGGGGGTGGTCTGAAATACCACCCATTTTCCCACAGCCAACCTAACTATAGTCTGTTCAGGGAAACGAGATAACGAAAGTAAACAAATGGGTTGCAGAAAAATCGCCAAGGAGCCACACATTTGGCACAAATCCCTAGGTTGGCGAATTTTATTTTTATTTCGATTTGTTAATTTTTTAAACATCTATTTTGATAACTATATAAAAACAACACAAGTTGCTAACCGATTTACATCGAGATTTTAAACAAAAATGTAAAAGTTTAAGATGTCAAAATATAAATTATTCTCTATTTATTTTAAACAGCATTGAATTCAGACATACTTTTTCCTGGAGGGATTTCTGTGCCTCCAGACGAGACATTATATAGTTGCGGGGGGGGGGGGGGGGATTATACTTTTTGACCATTAAAAGTATAAAATCTGAAATATTTCGGGAGGGGGACATTTTAATGCCCCGAACAGAATTTCCTCCCGGAGCAAACCGTCTGAATTCAACATTGTAATAAAAATCATCAGGAGTTAATTTTGTTAAATACAAAATAGTACAAAACTATTTATATCTTACATTATTGAAGCCCACTTACCTCATAAATCATTCAGAAGATGAAGTTGAAGTATCGGAACTATTTGAATCTAGATTAATTACCATGGAATCTACTATATTATCTATAGCATTATCTAAATCCCACATTTGTTTTTCCACTGTATTGGTTACATGTTGAATGCATCTTTTCCATTCTTCAGTGCCAATTTTGCTGATACTTTGAGAGAATATATCTTTTACATGAGGCATTTTGAATGTTTTGTTTTCTTTCGCAACGAAGTTCTTTATTTGTGCCCAAATCAGTTCAATAGGATTAAGCTCGCAATGATAGGGGGGTAATCGTAAGACAGTTTTATTTTGTGCTTTTGCCATTTCATCGACAGCGTACTTGTCATATTTATTTTTATTTTGCTTCACTAACTGCAACAGTTCCGCTTTTAACATTCCGTCCTCAAAAGGGATATTTTTTGTTAAAAGCCATTCAGCAATTTTTTGTTTTCTCCACGAAGTATTCGGTATTTTTTCTGATTTTCGGGAATGATAAGGAGCATTGTCCATTACTATCACACAGTTATCTTCCAGTCGAAATAAGATATCACCAAACCACTTTTCAAAACGTTCTGAATTCATGTCTTCTTGATAATCTTTATTTTTATTTGATTCGAATAAGTCAAGCCCTCCATCCACGAAACCAGAATCGCTACCAATATGGGTAATTATCATCCGTTTTCCTTTTCCGGAAGGAGATTTTAATCCGGAAGAAAGACCAGACAAAAATGCTTGTTTTGATGATTTTACTGAGGTATCTTTCCAAACTTTACTAACTGTATGGCCTGCATTCAACCAAGTTTCATCCATATAATATATTTTGCGCCCTTCTTCTCTGAAAGATTTGATTTGCCTTAAATATTTTCTTCGCCACACAATTATTTCGTTTTTATCAATGAGAGTACTGTCTCGTCCTCTCCGTGAATATCTAAAGTTTAATTCTTTCAGGAGATGATAAAATGTTGTCCTTTTAAAGGTTGGCAAATCAGGGTCATCATTTACAACTTCCAAAACTTTATTTATAGTTGGCAATTCATTCCTCAAAAAGAATTCATGGATTTTTCTCCTAATAGCATTCCTATCAAAATCATCTATATTTTCTAAAACACGTTTACGTAATTTTATTTTCTTCGGCGAGTTTAACACACCACATTTTTTATACTCTCTTAACACTTGAAAAACAGAAGCTTTACCTACGCCTGTTATACGAGCAGCATTATCTCCTATATGAGAAATCGGAAGTTCAGGATTTGATTCAAGTTCCGTTTTGTATACATTTAAAATCATATCTTTCTCCACCTTACTCAAAGCTTTTCTTTTTACTCTCTTCTTAGGCGGGCTCAAAGAAGAATTTTCACACTCCATTTGTGTTTATAAAATACCAAATCAATCGAAAAAAATCGTCAATTTTAAAAGTGAAAGACAAGAAACAAACAGCCGTTTGAGAAAAAAAGCAGAGGCTCAAACAATTGGCGCTTCTGGCACAGCGCCAGGTTTTAGCATCGCCAATCCGCACGCGCATTTGTTTACTTTCGTTATCTCGTTTCAGCGAACGGAGTATAGTCCAGTCATCATTATAGTGTTTGCTGATTTCATTTCTGACATTTAGATATATTAAACGTTAAAATATTTTTTTTATGATTTTTTTTTTTTTTTTTGCTTAGGAAAGTTGGGGTCGATCTCTAACGTTGTGCGTTTTTATTTATTTTTTTATTTTGGTTCCAGTTTTTTAATATAATGGTACTTTCACTTTCAGAACCAGTTCCAAAATTGAAAATGTCTGCTTATAAAAAAGAAAACTAAAAAGTAAAAGCTAGCCCAGTTAAAGATCAACCTCAGCTATCCTATGAAAAAAAAAAAAAAAAAAAAAAAATCATTTAAAAATATTAAAATGTGAACAAAAAATTTTAAAATAACCTTCCCATAAACTTAACATTAGCTTGAATTTTTCTTCCTGTGACTGGTGTAGGCTTTTAAGACTGTTCTCAAATCCAGACTCACTACTCTCTGATGCACCCTGAAAGTAATTTTTATTCATAAATGCATAAAATTAGTTGTTCTTATTTAGATACTGAGAAATTGAAAAGCATTTTTTTTTTTTTTTTTTTTTTTTTTTTTTTTTTTTTTAAGGCAAAGGATTTTATAGACAATCTTGTCAAAGCTGGCATTTTTCAGACGTAGGCCAATTTTCAGACTGAACATATCAGGAAAGTTGTCATGAGCTAGTAACTGATTATAATTCAGTGTCCATTTAATGAAAATGCTATTTGATTCTTAGATAATTAAATATTACTCTCTGTGAATTGCACGTAAGCAAACATGTATCTCTGATTATATCAAAAAATTTTGTATTGTGAGCGAGGAAAACAAAAATTTGAGAACACTCTTAAAATAATTTTTAGCTGGTAATATTAATTTACAATATTAGAATAACCATTCTAGAATAATTATAATTTTCACATTACATCAGCTGAAAAATGAAATATTTTCCTTTCTTTTATGGCAAACTATGGTCAAAACATTATTACCCCACCCCCCCAAAAAATAGACCATTATTGTTAATTATTATTAAGGTATTGAATTTTAAAAAAAATCTTAATTTGTAAAAATAAAAAGTTGTCCGAAAGTTTACACATTTTTTCCTTTTTTCATGACTAACAAACTAGGGCCAAAACATTATTACAAAAAAAAAAAAAAAAAAAAACTATAGATCATTATTGTTAATCTTCATTATTTTAACTTTATAATCACTCACAGTTAACTCCCTCAAATCCGCACAACTTGGGACAAAATTTTGTACAGATTATAGGTCATTACTTTGTTTACATTTTTTTTTCTTATGTAATTTTACAGTAAATTAATTGGTATAAAAGAAAGAAAGATTGTAACACATTGGATTATTTAATTAAAAAACACATTATATTTAAGGAAAAATTATTTAAATTTTATTTTACCATTTCTTTTGTTTGAGAATTTTGACTTTTGGTCTAGTATTTTTTCTTGGAGTCTATGTATAGTCATTATTTCTAGTTCTGAAACAAAACTCTGTTTCAGAAGAAAATTCCGATATTTATAACCAGTAGCCAAACCCTGCTCAAGAGTTACCTTTCGCCTTCATCATTATACTCTGTGTCAGAATTATCCTATTTTCAGTAAAGTTTAAGAGAGTAGTACTTGTAATATCAGTAGCTGTGAAATTCTGTGTAACTGGAGCTTCATCTTGGGAGGACATTCATTCAATTATATTTTCCCCATTCAAGAAAGTTGATCATTCAGTTAGTGATTTTTTTGCAAAACACAAAACCTACTAAAGTGTACCGTATCCAGCGTTTACTGGAGTTCCTTTACCTGCGATCTTTTCTGTTGAGCTGATTAAAATATCAGACCAGATTCTCTTATCAATAAGGTTAACTGGATGGATTATGCCCTCCAGATTCGACCGGGATAGCTCAGTGGTAGAGCGTGGCGGCTTCAGCCAAGCGATCCCAGGTTCGAATCCTGGCCCGGACATTTTTCGTCCAGTTGGAAAATTACTACTCGTATGATTTATTTACCAATTTGAAATAATTGTGTTAAAATTAATCTAGTCTACTAAAGTGTCTCTCTCTGCATACAGAGTCCCATGCATCAGCCAAGCCTTTTATGCTCCTCTATATTAGCGATAAATCATAGGTTATAATTCTGAGCATAAATTCCATTTTGTATTGCCATTTTATGCCACGAATGATTCCGTGATCCATTAGCTGAATAAGAGAAGTTGTATTCGGAAGCAAAAGTGACATAGAGACGTTGTTTTTCTGTAATGTTTTTGGATGTGCTGCACAATTGTCTAAAAGCTATATTATATATTTTACAGTTTACAGATAAACTGACCTTTGTACAATGCATATGGGCTTCTTTTACGAAATGGTTTTGGAATCATTCAATGAAAATTTGCTCGGTGACTCATGTGTTTTTATTGTTACAATATGTAATAGGCAGGAAAAATAAGTCTGATAAAAAATAAAGTTTTACTTCATTGAAATGTAAAAATTTAGGTGGTGGGGGGAACTAAATATCAATCATTGATCAAATTGCTGCCATTTTGAATTTATCTTGCAAAGTTAACTATAACCAAATTTTCACTGTTTACATCTGAAGCAGAGTGCGAATAAGAAGGAGTTGGCCGTATAAAGGTTTTGAATTAAACAAAAATTTCTTAAATTCTAAAAGTAAAAAGTTGTCTCATCAGCAAATTTATTTATATACTAGAGTGTAAAAAAAAAAAAGTAGTATATATTAATTATTCCCATTCTGAGATATATGTAATTTGTCAATGAGACAGTTTTTCTTGACTTTCTTCTTTTTATTTATTTATTTAGTGATAAATCTGCTGTGCTGGCATGAAGAAATGTTAATTTTATAATTGAGGTGTTGACATGGAAAGGGGAGTAAATACCAAAAATCCAATTTTTTACTAATTAAGAACAACATAAATGTCCAAAAACATATACATGCCATTTGTCTTTTGTGTGCTTGCGTTTTGATTTGTAACCCTGAAGATGAGCAAAAGTTTGCTCGAAAGTGCTCGGTTATCTATGTAGAAATACAGTTTTTTATATAAAAACACCTTCAGTAAAGTATTTTATAAAATAGTACGTTTATGTGTATGGACATTTATGTTGTTCTTAATTAGTATTTATAGTACAAGGTGAATATAGATTCAATGAGTGATTTATCATAGCTCAAGTTTTTAATCAATTTTTTTTTTTTTTTTTTTTTTTTTTTTGATAAAATAGTAAATACCAAGGCCAGTAGCATGGGAAAGAGAGTAAGTTCATATCCCATTTATTTTATTTCTTATGATGGCCACTAGAGGGCTCAGGTAGTAATTCCAATGCCTTCGGTATGAGAAAGGTAGTTTCATTTTTGGCACTTCCTGCCCTTCCCATGTCAATGCCTCAGTTGCATTTTGTTTTTTGTTACTTTACCATTAAGTACTGTTTTGTGTTTAATTTACAGCCACAAACTTTACAGCTGGAATTCCTTACAAAAATCCTTCCAAATTATCATCATTTACGAAAACCTACAAGAACAGAAACAGCAAAATGAAGCCCTTTTCATAATATAAAAAAATATGTGATTAATATTATTTGTAACTTATATATTACATTTTATTTTTAAAAGTAAAAATAAAATTATGTTATTAGTTTTATTTGTATCTTTTATGTATTGCATTTTATTAAAAAAATAAACTATTTGATAATTTCATATTCAGTTTCTTCTTTGCAAATAAACACTCTCGTCTATAAAACTTATATTAAGTGTTGTATTTTGAAAACATGTTTTCAAAATTTCTTGGGAAAATTTTGTCAGTGCTGTAGTTGTAAAATAAATGAATATATATACAAGTAGTATACACTGTAGGCATAGAGTATATACTATAGCTTTACTTGAGAATCAGAGAGCGCACAGAATTTCTTTAAAGAATCCAGAAGGTATACAGCATATACCATTGCACAAGTTGGTATGAATCTGATATTCTGGTGTGTTTTTTCTTTTGTTTTGATTTGATAATGAAGGTTATTTTTAAGCAACTTCAAAAATGAACCTTTTACTTTGGCTGTTGTGTTTGTATGTATGTATTTCACAATTTTCTCAGCAGTCACAGAACAGAGTTGAATGGCACTTTTTCTACTCTGATTCTAGTACACTAGGAAAGGTTTTAACCTCCTGACTTTATCACTGTCGAAACCCACGTTGTTTTCAATCATGTATGCACTGTACCATAATCAAGGATTTAAGCTAGGTTAGGTTTGAACTTTTCAACAATCTCTTTCACTTTCTAGGCTCTAATTCTCATAAAAATTGGCCAAATGTCATGAAAATTGAATATGTTAAGGTACACTGTACTTCTTTATGTAAGGTGTGTTGTACTTTCTTATGTAAGGTATACTGTACTTCTTTACATTTTAAAAATACTTATATTGTTTATAGCTAGGGACATATCCAAGATTTTAATATAGGATCCATTTATAAAAAGCAAACAAATAAGAAATATTAAAAATCCAAAAGTAAGCTTCTATCATCTTTTTCAAAATGAAGTATGTTCTTTTTTACCATCAGTGAGGGGAGGGGAAATCTGAACCATAAAAAAATTATCTAACACAGGGGTTCAGGGTGCCGTTACCCTGGTGAAATATTCGTAAATTATTTTACTGTTTTAAGCCACTTGGGAAAAATAAATTTTAACTACTTTTTCCAAAACCATCAGATGAAGAAAATTTAATTAATTAAATTTCAAAATCCATAGAGGCTGTCATCTGCTCACTCCCTTGTTGGCACCCATGCAACAAAAGTGTTAATGTTATAATTTGTCTTGCACATTTGGATATGTTTAACATGTATAGTAAGTATTTGTAATAATTTTTATTGCTTTATTCAACTCTCCACTCATCGCTTTTTCACAAATCATTCTTTGAATTAGCATAATTAAAATGCTATTTAAGATAATGATTGTGTAAAAAATATATGAAGCCTGGATTTTTAAGAGATATCACTGTAAGTAAAATTTAATCAAATAAGTTATTTTAAAACACTTCATTTTATTATTTAAATTGAGGCTCACCTGAACAACAGGGTAAGTGATTGAAGGAAATACAGCATTAGTATATCATCAATAATTAGTACATCATTTTATAATTCAATACTTGAGTGATATAATCTCTGCAAAAACTATGTAAAATGTTTGTATACAAACATTTATTTTAGAAAATATTAAGATACTAGGAAGCTACGCCCGCTGCGCTGGTCGGTTTCTACAAATGAAGCTTGAATAAAACAAAATATATCGTTTAATTTGACCTTGTATTTGAAAGCAATCTGTATATTTACCTGGAATATCCTTCCACATTACTGAAATATGACGTCATTCCACTATTATATTTTCTAATGTGCAGTCAAAATTTTAGCTGGTAAGGACCAACTCTTTTATTTGGTCATTTACAGTTAGGGTTTGCTAAAGAATGATAAAACTATATGCAATATACTAAAACCATCACTAAAAATTATCGAACTAACAATGCAAACAAATTAACTAACAAAATCCATTCAGTAGAAGTTTTTATAAACGCTAATCCTTGATAATCGGGTTCATCTAATTATAAGACTTTTCCACATAATTCTAAAACTAACAGAACGATATGAAATATACTAAAACCATCCTTACAAATTATTTACTTAACAGTGCAAGTTGCAAAAAATATGCCCAGTAAAGACTTTCACAAAGGCTAATCTTTCGGAATCAGGTTCACCTGATTATATAACCTTCACACATAACTGTTTGACTAAGCAACATAGAACAATATGTAGTACACTATAACCATTCCTGAAATAGCATCTAACTAACAATGTAATTCTCATCAAAATCAGTCCAGTAGAACTTTTTCAGAAGGCTAATCTTTCATAATCAGAATCAAATATTGAAAAGGCTAATGTTTGATAAAAAAAAAATGGTCACCCGATTTTCGAATTTCCCCCTATAATTCTAGAACTAAGCAACTTAGAATGATATGTTATATAATAAAACTTTCCCTAGAAAATTATCCAACAGTGTAGGTTCCATCGAAATCCATTCGACAAAATCTTTTAAAAAGGCTAATCTTTCATAATCGGATTGATCTGATTGTAGAACTTCTCATAATAATTCTATAACTAAGCTACGTAAAACGATATGTTATACAATAAAACCTTCCTTGAAAAATTATTTTACAGTTTAAGTTCTACAAAAATCCATTCAGCAGAACTCGAGTTATCAGCAGCCGGAACGAAATTTCATATATGTAGAAGTAAATAGAAGTATATTGCCATTAATATAGTTTGCATTTGAATTTTAAAAAAAGGTACTTTTCGGTTAGCCAAGCGCCAGTGATATATGTACATATATAAATATATATGTATATACATATATATATATGTATGTATATATATATGTATTTGTGTAGATATATGTGTATAATATATGTGTGTATACATATAGATATATATATATACATGTATATATCTATCACTGGTGCCCGGCTAACCGAAAAGTACCAAAAAAAAAATACTGCAAAAATCTGCCGTACACTTGAAAAAGCACCTTTTGGCTTAAAATCTCTCATCAAAACTGTTTTTTTTTCTTTATTTTTTTAAATAAAATTAGTAACAGTTTTTTCTTTTATTTTTCCAGATGTATAGCCATTTCAATTCTTTCTGCAAAAAAAAAAAAAACAAAAAAAAAAAACACCTTTGGGCTTAAAATCAAATTGTTTGGGGTCAAAAGTAAAATCAAAATTGCCAAAAACAAAAGATAAATCGCCAAATTTTGTTCAATAGCAATCTTGCCCCTTGAATATTTTTTTAAGCATTACAAACATTCCTAATCATGTTTAAATTAAATATTTTCGTTTTATAATGTTATCTCTCATCAAAACACTTTTTCTTTTTTTCTCTCTTTTTTCTTTTTCTTTTTATAAAATTAGCAACAGTTTTTCTTTTATTTTTTGAGATGTATAACCTTTTTATTTCTTTCTGCAGCAATAATGGTTGCCAAAAAATTAGTAATGATAACCTTTTCGGCCAAAATAACAGAACTTTCTATCATAATTCTGTAACTAATGTACGTAGAACGTTGTGTTATATACTAAAACCTTCCCTGAAAAATTATCTATCGAACAGTGCAAGTTCCATCAAAATCCATTCAGTGGAACTCGAGTTATAAAGGAACGGAATGAAATTTCCGTTTGTGTTTTATATATATAGTAGATGACCCAATAACTGCTGTTTATATGAGCTTCAATTATTTAAGTTTCTATCTTCAGTAACATGATCTTATCTAAAAACATGAACTATTATGTCATCAAAGGGCTTTCAACAAAAATGGCACTCCAAAACTCATAATTTTCAGAAAGATTGAAAAAAATCTGTGGACAAGCGTTGTTTCTATGGTACTACCAAATCTTTCTGGCCTCATAATGAAGACTTGGATTTTTTTTTAATCCTCCATTTCCCAATGCACTCTCCAGGGCATGCCTCTTTTTGCTTATTCTCATCAAAATTGCCACAGGATAGTTTAGGCCTGTCTATTGACTTCTTAGGGAACTAATGTAGGTGTTGATATCTAATCAATACTTGCTGTTATTACCAGATACTTTTTTTAACTTTCCAAACTTCCTCCTATACTTTTGACTTGCGACACTTTGATGTAATCTGTTTTGTGTTTATCAGGACCTGTAAGCAGAGGTGAATAAACAATTCATTTTTTCATAATTTTCATCATAATTGTTTATTTAAGATATCTTATTTCTCCTTATTAAACGGTGAAGTTTTGTTACAGTATTCTGGAAGCATTGAAAAGTGTTCATAAGCTATGCTTGACGCATGATTTTTCTTTCTTGTTTTGAAGATTGATTTTAATTTGTTACACATTCCTAAAATATTTTTAAAGTGAAACAATAATAATGTAAGTTTTAATAAAAGTTAGTTCTAAATTAATAGTTGCAATAAATGTGACATAACATCAGGGGAGGGTGTATCAATGTAGTATGACCAATCTGTATGATATAGCTGGCAAAGTAAAAATGAAATTTGCATAATGTAATTAACAGATGACACTTTATTACAAAGTTTTACATATATAGTTTAATACAAAAACATTGTTTATCACTGCCTAATATTTACAAATATTGTAATAAATACACTAGCTCTTTGTTATATCGTGCATGTTGGTAAACTACTAAAGAGCCTGATATAACCGAGGATGTTGAGAAAATTATGAAAGATAATCTGCAAATAAACGCTTTTTATTCAACTCCAAATGTTAGTTCATACGCATATTACAATTTTCTTAATAAAATTAACAATGGGGACGTTTATTTTTCGTTAGCAACATAATATTCCTTAAATACAACAATGTCCTAACTCAAAAATCATCCTTTTGTAAAACACATAATTGAAATGTTGAAACTCAAAGTTCAAGTGTGCAATTGAAAACAGGTCTTCAAACTGGAATCAAATCAAAATCCTGGAGGGGGGAGGAGGAGGGAACTATTTCTGATTAAACCAAAAACAGAACTGAATTTAAATTGAAAAGGTGTTTGGAAGATGATCTCATGTTACAAATTTGGGAAAGTTGGGATTTTTGTTGGAAAAGGGCCTATGTGGAATGATTGATGACTACCTAATGTAAAAAATTGCATTTTCATAATATACAAGTTTGTTAATATTAAATGAAAAATTAAAATAATAAACTAAAAATTACTTTCCTTAACCACCTAACTTCATGCAAAGCATTGATGAGTAATAAAAAACTAGTTAGGCGGGTAATTAAGATCAGAAGAAGGTTCTATGTTGCACTAAGTGCTCAAGACATCGCTAATCAATGACTATAGTAGTTTTTTTTCTCATCTCTGTAAAATTTTAAATTTGTAACACAGGCCCTTCTTCTAGACACATTCCACGATAAAATTAATCTTGCAAAACTAATTTTGCCCCGATTTTGAAGTCCAGATTCCATATTTTTGATTCGCCATTTCTTCTATGTATTGCTACTTACGTTGGCTCTCGATTGAAACAACAACAAAAAAAGTGTAAAAAATTATTCAAAAATCATAAAAATTGATCATATTTCTTGTTATAACTTGAAAAAAAAAGGTTTGTTTGTTTTTCAGGTATAGTTTGGAGAGAATTTAATTTCCTTTATTTAAAAAAAAAAATCCGTTAACAACTTGGAGATAACTGAATTTAAGTTTTTGCCTTCGCAGCTATAGTCGGTCTGTGCAGCTTGTACGACCATACTGTTATGAATTTTCCTATTGGACCAACTGTACTACATTCTTAAAGGTTCCAACGTTATAAAAATAATTTTAAAAAAGTCCTTCCGGCCTGTACCGGGAGGGAAAGGTAGCTTTCCTATATCTTCGTTTTAAAATTTTAGCTCATGTTACACGAAAACAGCAAGTTAAAATGCAAAGAAACGTTTACAAAAGATTCGTTAATACTGAATTTGAATAAGAATTTCGCCAAATTATTGAGCAATAGCCAAATTGGCTTCATTTATGAAGACTTATTTTGGTCGCTAAATTTGGCGATATTTCGCCAATTTTGGCGAGAATTTGGCGCTAACGGATATGAATATATAGTTTTATGCGTATGGTTGGGAAAATTATTACAACAATGAAAGAAAATAATTTGCGAGTAATCGTGTTAATGTGCTGTTTTGTTTCAAAATGTCAGCCACCCTAGAATTTCAAACTGCTCTATCTCAGCCATTTTTTAAGATAGAGTTAAACCAAAAAATGCTCTGGAATCCTTGTATTAAGGCCTAACACGTAATTAAAAAATAAATTTGAATTTTTATTTTTTGGAAAATTTATTTTAGTTTTAAATTTTTAAATGGCCGCCATCTTGAAACAAAATGGCGGACCAAGCTGGCCAACGAACTCGGTCGAGACATTAGTGACCTTAATACACACAATTAGTTTCATCAAAATCGATTCATAAATACGGGCGTTATCGTATGACATAGGTCAGATATATATATATATATATATACATATATATCAACATTTGAACGGAGGGTGGTTTTGGGGTCTGGGGGTCATGATCGGTGAAAATATATCGAAATTTTCCGGAACTGCTTTCCTCCGAACGGCTGCAATAGGTAGCTTTATACTTTTTTGTATTGAAAGCTACCTAATACATTTTTTCGTCATTTCAAACCCTTCTGGTGTCCTCTTAAATAAAATGTAGGAATGAACAGTCAATAGTGCTATTTTAATATATACATGCCCGTAGCCTTATACTAACCAGAAAGTACAACATAACATTTTCAACTCCAATTTCCGGACTAGAGATATTTTTACGAGAGGATGCAGGATTGTCATTAAGATTAAGAAGGAAGTTAATTAAATATGAATGCTAACCTCCGATGTTAAAAAAAGAATTTTTGAAAATCGTGAAATGCCTTGGGCGAAAAAGTTACAAAAAAAAAAAGAATTTGAGAATTTGGCATGATGAATACTTTGAACATTAGCTTAAATACACATCTTTTGATGGTTCATTGAAATCAGACCTTTGAACCCGACAAAACCACTATTTCAGATGGAATAAAATCTGGAATAGAACTGAAATATTTTATATTTTAACTAAACTACAACAAAAAATATTACGGTTAGAAGCCCTGGTAGATTTCAGCGATGTAAATAACTGAAAATTGATATTTGAATTATGATCTTGGTGTACGCAATTACTTAAAAAATGCAGAAAAGTTATTGGAGCTTTTTTCTACTTTTTCGAAGACATGGATAAAAAAGCCATATAACCGGCATGTTGTATTTACAGGCATGTAACATGATGTTGGACTTGATGGATGTATGCAGTTACTTAAGAAATGCAGAATAGTTATTTGAGCTTTTTTAATTTCTTCTGCTTTTTTGAAGACATGGAAAAAATGAGCCTTGTCACAAGGTGTCTACCCTGTTAACAATATTCTAAACTGCTTTATTTTCATTTAAGCTTCCAGAATGAGCATCTACTGTAACTGTTCTTCGTGATGGTGGTTGTATTCTAATCTCTGGAATAGTAAGTTGATTTCTTGACATTGAACTGGCCAAACTCTCCTGTCCATCAAGAAAGCTATTGTAGGCCTTGTTTGTGTAAGATCTAACGCTATTTCTTGGGCTATTGGAGAATTCATTATCTAGTCGGCGAATATCCTCACATATACTACGATTGACAGTGCCACTTGGCGTAGTACAAGAACTTCTTGAAACCGAGAATCTTCTCACAGCTCCTAATAAAGCTGGATTCCGGCTCAGTCTCCGTACTCGATTTACTGTCTGAGAATCTGGAAGGGAAATAAAAATACATTTATTAAGTAAGTAGGAAATTAATTTAAAAAAGGAAAAATAATTATAATCATACATACCAACCTCCGTTAAAAAGAAAATAAAAACGGACATTGAATCAGAAAGTTTTTGTAATGAAGTGTGTCTTGCTTCTATGAGGTAGTCATTTGAAGTCTACTTAATTTCATTCATTAAATAAATTCCTGGTTCAATGTATGTTTTTTTCAAGCCGAAGGTTGATGTATATGTTATAAAGGTGTGCATTATCAATGCAAAAGTTTTCTGCTTCTGCTTCTATCTAATGTTTTGTGAGACATTTTGGTTTGGAATAAAACAATATAGCTTGCAAGGTAACGGTTCGTATAATGCAGATGTTTTGCATGAATGAGTCCTGTTTTGTCACCGAAGAACTGCTCTACGCCACGTAGAGTTGTAGTGCAAGTGCAGTGTTGAATTCAGACATTTTTATCTGGGGGGACATTATAGTATTACAGACGTGGGGGATCCAAACTTTAAACCTTCATAATTCTTAAACTATTTGACCAAATGACTTCCTGTTTGGTATCTTGGGCTAAAGTTTTCCAAACAAACCAAATATGTTGTACAATTTAATGTTCGCATTGAAAATTTAGAGTGGTACAATTTTAGCATGTAGACGACCCCTAAGCATATTTTCTTAACATAAATTGGAAGAAGACACTGCTAGTCGAATGGCTTTCTTCGTTTGTTTCTGGGACAATTTGGTGATTAAAATGTATAAGGTGTTCTCTCTCTCTTTCCTTTTTTTTTTTTTTTTTTTTTTTTTTTTTTGGCCAATGATGCATAGCTGTATAGGATGTTTTTCAAGTTCCATAATATTATTCTGATTATTAAATGTTTATTTTAATTCCACGGCACCATCGTTGTTATATTTCGATTTTTGAAATAATATATTTTTACTTTCCATGCACATATAGTGTAAGCTGTAAGGAAAGTATTGTAATCATGATATAAACACGGTTATGGAAATATTAGCATATATTTACATTTTGAGGTTTCCTGAATTCGATTTTGCTTTGCATTGATTCCATATCTATGTATGCATGTATGTTGGTATTTTGTTTACGTTTTCTAGTTCCTCAGAGTTCGTTTTTTGGTGTTTTTCGATGATGTCAGTATGTATGTATGTGAGTGTGAGGGAACCCGATTGCGCCTAAACTATGCTTTCGATTGAGCTCCCACGTGGTGAATATGTTGGAAGCCATTGTCTAAAGAGCTGTATTTATTTTCGTACATATCGATCAGGGGATATGGTATCAAAACCATTTTTGAACCATTTTGTGACCCTCCACCTCCCCCCCCCCCCCCCTCAAAAAAAGTATTTTCTTTTTTAACTAATTTATTCAATTACATATTTCTATTATCCACACTCATCTCATTTTGATACAAGTCATATTTCACTAAAATGTGACTTAATTTAGTAAAAAAAAAAAAATTCTTAAAAAGCAAAGACGAAAATTAGAGCAAGTTTTACTAATCTGGTAAAAACTTAGGAAAATTTAAGCATTGTTTGTTGTTGAGAGACAATGTTGAACTATCTATATTTAAAATACCTTAAAACTCCCATTAGCATGACTATGTAAATTCAATTTCAATATTTAGTCTAATTACCCATGTCTTAATATCAGCACAGGTGGAATGAAATTTCATTGATAATTACGTCTTAAATAAATAAATAAAAAAAAGTTTGAGCTTTATGAATGAAAGTGACGTTTTTCTTGAATATGAGGTCATTTTCACAACATTTCAACTTTGTAAAATTTGGATCTAAGTTTTATTTAATTATATATTTCTATTTATTTGAACACATAAGTATTCTGTAAAGTGTTCTGAAAGTCGAGTGGAGTAACATTCCAGATTTTTTTTGCTAAGAAAAACATTCCAATATGGGTTAAACTATATATGTTGATTTCTAGTTTTGTTTGAAGATGCCTGCGGATGAAGAGAAGGGCATCTTAAACTAAGATCCATAAAGCTAATCATTCGTTAAAATTTTACTAATTAAACACACTTACCATTTTCTATCAGACCTTTGATGGTTTCTTCGTATGCCACACTCAAGGATCTGATCTGGCGATTTTTCCCTTGTCGTTTGTTGTCCAATTTGCAGATAGTACTTCTCCTTCTGGCTGTTGAAAATTCGCCATCTGCTGTATCATCAGGTCTAAGATTTAACTGCTGAAGAATATCCGTTAACTGTGACATCATAATTTCAGGTTTTGTGGAATCTTCTGTACAGTTTAACTCTGTTGATGCTAATATGTGAGAAATGGTCTGGAACCTGTGAAATAACATTGCAACGAACTGGACAACAACTATCACTGAGAAGAAAAACACAAGGATAAGATTTATTGGTTCTAATTGTAGAAACTCTAACTCGATGACAACTTCCATCGCCGACTGAACATAAATGATAGTGACTGGTTTGGGGTTGAAAGGCCACTCGATGTGTAATGTATCTTTTTGCAGTTGAAGGAGGAAGACTATCAATATAAACAAAGCGTTTAACATGAGAATGCCAAAGACAACTTTATTTCGAAGCTCTATGAGCTGGGCAGCAATTTTTGCCTTTTCTTGCGGATTATCAATCAACGGATAGAGGTACTTCTCAATCAATTCTTTCCAAAAACTTTCCTCTCTTGGAGACATACGCCACGTTGGAGATTTCATCAGAACTGGATCTTTTAGCCAACATTCATCCGTCGAATTTTGACTGCTTAAAATTTGATTGTACATATGCTCATCATGTTCACCTGGAATAAAAAAAGATTTCAGATACCATGCAGATTTTGTTTTAAAAGGGAAAGAAGAGAAAGTTATAAGAAAATGAACAAATAGCTGTTAAATTTTACTGTATTTTTTTTTTTTTAAGTTTACAATGATAATTTTTAGATATTTAATTTATTGCTTATAATAAATAAATAATATGTAGGGTGAGTGTAACAGTAATTAACTAGACACCAGTAATTGGGCAATAAGACATAAAATTGTATAAAAAGAAAATTAACATACAGTTTAGTGTCTCACTGGTCAATTGCTTATGCACTCACCCTATGTAACAAAATGAAACGTCTTTCTGTGCACACCCGATTTTTATTTCTTGTTTAATTGTGTTATGCATTTTCCAGCATAACTATATTTAATTAATATACATTAAGATGTGTTTGTATATAAATAAATTCATATACAGGGCTACGCAAATAATTGAATATATTGCCGTCTATTGTTGGTAATTAATGGAAATGAGATTTTAGTTGTGTTGTGCGTTTCCTAACTGAATTAAATTTTAACGTAATATGTGGTGTGTATAAAAATTTATAGATCATATACAGGGTTGCATATAATATTTCAATTTACCATATATGTCCGGTAAATGCTTAAAAAAAAAATGTGTTTTGCATTGTATAGCTGAATTAAGTTTTTGCAAACCATGTGGAGTGTAACAAATCTATAGGTCATATATACGGCTACTCAAAAGAATTTGTAAGAAAATCTTATAGACTGTGGGCATTACTTGCTGAAATTGGGGGTTCAGCTGAGTTGTGCTTTGTTTAAATTGTTTATTTAGATGGCTTCTTTTATCTTATTAAATAGTGAACTTTTGTTACAATATTCTCGAAGTGTTGGAAACTGTTTCATAATCTATACGGGACGCATGATTTTTCTCTTGCTAACTCTTGCTTATATACCTTGTTTTATACCTTGTTTGTTGGTGTTAGTTTTTCTGGATCAGAGTCGTAAAACATCTTCAATATCTAATGTGTTTTTACATATTGTTTTTTATACTGTCAATGCTGAAAAAACTTTTTCACTAACTTATTTATTTGCGCCACGTCGTATGTTGGTTGTCTAAAAGACTCATTGTGTACCCCCTAGACCTTCCTTGCGTAATCCTAAAGGGTGCGCGTACCCCACTTTTAGAAACATTACGCTGGGGATTCCAAATTCAATGTAATGACTACGTCGGAGCTTAATGAATTAGCAACAGTTGTCTACTTAGGCAAGGCATAGGCAAATATATATTGTGTTATTTTGTGTACAACTGCTTGGACGTTTACTTAGCTTGCATGTTTGCGTAAAGAATAGACAAATGTCGAACTATGGCTTATACTAGATTAGTTTTAACGCAGTTATTCAAATTGGTAAAGAAATCATATGAGTTGTAATTTTCCAACTGGACGAAAAATGTCCGGGCCAGGATTCGAACCTGGGATCTCTTGGCTGAAGCTGCCAACTGAGCCATCCCGGTCGAATCTGGAGGACGTAATTCATCCAGTTAACCTTATTTATCATAGCATCTGGTCTGATATCTGAATTAGCTCAACAGAACAAATCGCAGGTAATTACAGCTCATATGACTTATAAATAAAAGAACATTTCTATTTTAAGTTTTGAAATTACTTTCTGCTTCATCTTGTTCGCTTTCATCTTCATCTTCTTCGTTTTCAGCTACCGTTAGTAGATTTGAATCTCTTGAAAGACCATGAATAGATGATCTATATAAGTAAAATAGACAATTTAACTTTTAACTTTTTTTTAAAGAAATACTTTTTAAATGTAGAATCAGCTTTAAATATTTTACGCACACACTATTTACACATTACTTACACACTTTTTTTTTTCAACCTATCTTACTGAATGTCTTTCATTATGTATAACTACATAATTACCTTTTTCGAAATCCAGATGGCCTGCTAATCGATAATTGCCTCTGAAGGTTAGTTATCTTCAAGTTGAGGTTTTCCAACTGATCCCCTATTTTGACTAGATGTACTTTTGAAGCATCAGGTTTTGGGTAGGTACAGCACATACAGCGAAAAAGGTTAGCCAATCCAAACGTTATACTCCCATCTTCCTCTTCATGCACTTGCTTGTCGCTTAGAAAACCAAACCAATCAAAAAATCCACCATCTTTCTTTTTATTCTGCCATTGAAAGAATGTAAGGAAAATATTTAATTAAATAGTTATATTTATCGAAATAAAAAAAGGAAAATATTATTTTAGATACACGATTTAACTCCTTGAAGGGCGGTGGTTCATTTTTGGACAACTTAGTATTAATCCCTAAATGCCGTATTGGCACCAGAATTTTGGAATGAAAATTTTCCTTTTATTAAGTACGTGAAGAAAAACTCTTACTTATTTTCAAATAAATTCATTTGTAAATTCTGATGCCATCCAATCATTTCAGCATTTTACGAATTAAGTACTTTGCCTCTTAAAGAGTTAAGATACTGAATTCTAGAAAGATATGGTTGTCAAATTAATGAGACAACGGGGGCGGAGTGTAGAGCCGGGGCCTCCGAGATGACGCTGCTTGCTTTATTTCCCGGGCCTGCCACAAAAAACAAATTCACTTGCGTGACGTTACAAGCGAGATCCATACTACAAAATTTTCCACGTACTTTGTTCGGTCGTATGGATTGTTTACAATGGTATTTTCATATTATTTATTGTTATATTTAGTAATTAATAATATTTTTGAGTGTATTTAGATTATAATGTTATAAATAACTACAGATTATAACTGTATAGATGTAGTATATACTGTATAGATTGTATCTATAAAATAATGGGGATGAAATTTTGTGCTTCTGTTTTCAAATCCAACTAACAATACTAAAAAGCAATATGCTACAGTCTTCATATTCCCAGCGGATAGTGAAAAGAAGAAATAGTAGCTAAGAAAATTGCATCGTGATTACTTTACTCCTATTTCAACAGCATTGATCTGGATTAAAATTTTGATGAACGTTTTATAATTCGTGAAGATAGAATTAAACGAGATGATGGTACTGAACTTGTTAACCCTAACGACAATGAAAATATTCTGACATATATGAACGAATGTTTGTCTTCAAAAAGAAAAGAGCCAAATGATCGGTGGAAGAAAAAATAACAGAAGCAGACGATAAACAATTTAAGAAATGGTGGAATCATGACATAAAATCTAAAATATTGTAAATCTTATACATTAAAACGAAAAGGGATTTCCGTCAAATTCATTTTTCACACGAATTTGCCCCATGTACGCATGCGTAAACTTAAATCTAGAACCTGACCAGTTTTAGAGCAACCTCAAATGCGAAAACAGTGGCCGAGTGGTATAAAGCGCGTTTCTTCCCTCTTCCGATTATCGTGTGGGTTCGATCCCTGCTATGGACAGAATGATTTTTCTTATTTTATTTGAATTATTCTCCAAAAATTTCAAACTTTTTAAAACAGCTATGAATTTTAATTTTATGATACTATCAAGTTGTTTGCCGTCAAGTTTTGACGGTTTCTATCTAGTAAGTTATTAAAACAGAAAAACATTGGAAGCAAGAACACTATGCACAGTTGAAAGTGTCAGAAAATGTTTTAATGATATTGACTATAATGATGATAAATAGTTAAAATTAAAATTTATTGAGCATCAACTTTTACTTTTGTCCATGAAACGACTAAGGTATTCGTGTAAATTTATTCTGTGGTATTCAAAAATTCATTTTACCGGTGCAATATTTTAATTCGTAACAATAAAATTTTGATATTGCCTACCTTCACCATCTTTTTTCAGAAAATTAACTAATTTACAAGATAATAGGACAATAAGCTCATGCGAAAGTTTACAATCCCACCTATCAAAGTCTTAAGTTTGAATGATTACGAAAGAGGCTATAGAAAATGGCCTTGGCGAGAAAATAATTTTTTTCAACATATTTTATGACAACCTATTAACTATTTCATATACACAAGCAATTTTTTCAATATTTATACAATTTGCTTAATATAAAGAAGACATTTATTTATTTTTATATACAAACAGAAGTAAATTGTACATAAAAAACAATAATATATATATATATATATATATATATATATATATATATATATATATATATATATATATATATATATATATAATATTTATATATATAAATTCATGTATAAACAAACATAAAAGTTCGTTAGGTTTGTTTTCATAGCTGTTTGTATCATTTGGCAACAAATCTCATTTTCTGAAGCCTGAATTGTGCCAAGCTTTAAAAAAATGCCAAGGTCTCTACAGTTGAAAAATACCGATTTCCCTATTTAAATTGATATTTATTGTGTTTTGGTTAATTATGGCATGTAGTGGTAAAAAGGGATGAGGAAATGTGATTATCTTTTTAAAGTTTTTGTCAGATTTATTATAATTTTGGTAGTACCTATATTTATTGTAAAATAATGTTTTTAGTAAAAGATCAGTCAATGTGTTCAATCATCATATCTATTAATCTTAGCATTTTTTTAATTTAAATCTTTTAATTTTCTTTTATAAAACAAGTTTATTAATTTCCTTTTATTTACGATTGTGAAATTTACTACTATTATTTATGTAATCGCAAATTATAAGAGCGGAAATGCTCTCTTTAGTAAACCTTTCTGCTGGGATACATTGACCGGACTGGATCTCGTTTGTGACGTCACTAATACTTGTGGCAGGCCCGGTAGAAAGAGCACACAGCGCCATCGCGGAGACCCCGGTAGAGCCCTACTGATAAGAGGATCACACTGAAATTCTTGAGATATCACTAAATGGTACAAGTTAAACTTGTGTTGAAAATAGTTTCCTCTAAGATTAATGAACTTTTGTAAGAGAATTTTCCAAAGATTAAATGCTTCAAGCCATCCATTTCCTAATAGATAAAAAATATGCTTTTATAGCCTCATTAATCTCATCTTCGGAATAAAAACGACTCCAACGTAATGTTTTTAGGTTAAAAAATAACCAAAAATCACACATAGCAAGATCAGGAGAATAGGGTGTATGTTCTATCACTTTCATGTTTTTTGTTCAAGAAATTAGACTGTAATCCTTACTGAATGAAAAGATGCATTGTCAGCATAGGGGTGAAGCATGAGTCCCCTAACATTCATCATTTGAAGATTTTCTGGAAGAGACTTACTGGTGTACCAGTTAGTTATGACTGTCTTCTGTCCCTCTAGCTTTACGGTTTTGACCAGCCCTGCCCTGTACTTCTGAAGAACACGGCATACATTACTTTTTAGGTGCGTTCGTAATTATATAAATACGTAGCACCTATAGTCGTCGTTTGGTCCGTCCGTCTGTCCGTCCGTCTGTCTGTCCGTCTGTCTGTCCGTCCGTCTGTCTGTCTGTCCGCATATAACAACGCAAAATCTACCCAACCAAATGGTTTGCAATTTAAAATATATTATCTTTGCAGAATTTTGTCGAGACATTTCAAATTTTATTAAAATCGAATCAAAACTTTAGGAGATATTAATAAAAATATTTATTAAGAAATTTGATTTTTTTTTTAAATCGGTGCTTTTTTGTTAGAGGAGCTTCCGATGGATGTTAAATCGTCAAGCGACCGAGATACTTATTTTATTACAGAAATTAATCTGCAGACGATATAATTCATTTCACAGAATTAAAAATCATCAAGATCTGAATATTTATATAACTAGCTGATACATATATATCTGAATATTTATATAACTAGCTAAGATATTTGTATGAACAGTGTCATAAAATATATACTTAACTAGCTGTTTAACCCGTTCTACGCACGGGATATCATGAATTTAATTCTAAAACGTGCGTACGAACGCACCTCGTTTGTAACGTTTGACGTACAATTTCCAACTTTTTTCATTATTCGTTGTCTTTTCACCATTGTTGGTTTGGGGTCTACGGTTGGTCTAGAAATGTCTGGGATCTACGATGGTCAAGAAAGTCAAATATGGATCTTCAAAGACCCATACTTTATTTTCTTGACGTTTTAGAACGTCAAAAAAGGTATGTACGTCTCATCATTACTTATGATTTTATAAATAATGCAGTATTCACCATCATTAAATAATTTCAGAGTTTCTTTACTGATTCTGACACACACCGCTTTTTGTTGTTCTGATAAATTATGGGGACACAACGACAAAGTAATTTTTTTTCATAAGCAGTTCTTCATGAATAATTTTATGTATAGCTGCGGATCCAATATCAAGTTCTTTCTCTATCTAAAAACTCTCTGCTTCAGCGTGTTTATCGATCATTTCTCTATAAAACTACCAATTTTCATATTTTTATATGCAATAGTTTTCTGAATATTAGCCTCGAAAGACCTCAAGGCACAAAAAATGCATTGGCAACGGCTGCTGCTGCGGTGGGTTTTTTTTTTTTTTTTTTTTTTAATATAGATAGAAACATGAGTTTCAAACATCAAATGAAATTTACGACTTGCAAAGCTGACATAGAGACCCCTAATCTGCAGATTTACCAATAAAAATGTAATCAATATTTATAGTGCTTGTGTATGTATAAGAATTTTTATTCTCTATTTAAGATTAATTATCAAACATTAAAGACAGAAAGCAACTGTCTCTGGGAAAGCTCATGTGATTACAAAATTGCTTTCAGTTGAATAGAGAGAGTTTGAGCTCCATGAGCCAACCCTACACCCCCCCCCCCCTCTTCAATTTTAATCATGTTTATTATATGTTTATGTGTTTAAAAATTATCTTAGATGGGGAGGTTCATATGCGTTCAGGGGACATAAAAAGATATATAGTAAAATAAGCATTTCTTAAATGTTAAATTACCATAGTACTTTTTATGTTGATATGTTTAACAATTATCTTACACTGGGGTTCTAACACTTTTATTTTTGTTTTGTTTACATGTTTATATTTTCTAATTTGAAAGACGCGGGTTTAAAAAAGTTTTGGTAGTCATTTTGACAACCGGGTTTTCTCTGGATTTTTAGCTTGGCGATTAGTTTCAGAAACAGCGCGGCGTTTCCGCATAGTTTTGAAAAAATCGCCAAGCCTAGGCTGTTGACCAAGCGGCATATATGTTCCAAAATCTTACACCTCTCTGTATTTCATTCTGCTCTGGCGCCCATGCAAGTATGACTGTGTTATATTTTGACTAAGCTGGTTATGACCATTAAGATCCTGGTAGCGAACCTGTTAAAGAGAAAACATTATTGGAACACAATCAAATAAAATCTATTCTCATACCTTCTCAGCTTCGAGTTTTTCTTGTTCCAACTGTTTCTTGGTTTTCTTAGTAGCTACTTCTCTAGTCCCCCAGGACACAACATGCAGATTCGTAATGGAGTACAAAGTTAAGAAAAGGTACATCGAAGGGACACTGAGGAAATAGACAATACCATGGAGTACACAAGAAAATTCTCTCGGGTGCAGTATGGCCGCTACGATAAAACTGCCCGTCATGGCCAGCAAGAAAATAGCCGTAGGAGTTGCGATGCCGTCAGTAACCATTTGTAAAGATATTCCCACAATTACCGCCATCATCAAGAGCGCGTAAGCAGCGCTGAGGATCTGAGCAATCAGAATCTGTAAAAAAAATATGAGAAAGGTAGTGTTTAAAATAATGACTTACAAAGTACAATGTAATATTTTGCATTTAATTTAATTCTGATATAAAAAAAAACATCAAAATTTCTTCTTGCAGTAGAGGAGACCGCCGAAGTTGGTTGAGACAAAATTCATTTTTCCCCCTCGTATGTCGTATAAGTTGTGTCAGCTCAAAAACTGATATTTATCTTAATTGAACGACATTATCAAAACACAGCTATTGACGAATTTTTGAACTGACACAGCTGTATATGAAGGAAGAAATGAGTTTTGTGACAACCAGCCCCGGTCTCCCGAACTAAAAAAAATTAAATTCGTATATTTTAGTAATTCATATCACATCATACAGAGATTCAGCTAAGCGAAGAAATTGGTGTTTGGGGTTAAACTTTTCCTTGAGCATTAGTAAGCTGATATGTACGCTAATGGGGCCCGGTGCATGCAAAATCCGTCGTGGGTGCAAAGTCCTCCAAGTTAACTGGGAATCATACCTCTGAGGGTGCCTAGTCAGGTGAAAATCTCGTCACCTGATCAAGGTTCTAAATTACGAGACCAACTCGAGTAGCGATGACATGACGTATGGGTGTGCGATGCAGCGTGAAATTAGTAAATATCCTAGCATCTCTCACATCCATCCGGCATGACTTCACTATACTGTGCAGTGTTGAACCGTTTCATCCAACATCAATTAGCAGCCGGCCAATGAAGCCACGTCGGCCTATAGATTTCTGAAAGAGATCTTTGCCATGCGGAGATCAGACGAATCCTCGCCCTGTTGCCAGTCATCAATCTGTTAAGCTGGGGAAAAGCCCGGCAGGTGTAGGGGGCCTGGGCAGCGGTCTAAAAAAAGTTGCTAGGTTAGATACAAAAACATTCATGAAATGTGATGTTAAAATTCAGCGTAAACAGGAGCGTCATTTCAGATTTTGCTTGGAGAGGGGGGGGAAGGGGAATTTTGTTGGACTTAGTAAATCCAGATTCTTTGGTCATTTTCCTTGCATTATTTTTTTATACATATTTCCAAAGAAATATTTTTATTTATTTCCATGCAATTAATAATACATTGTTAAAAATAAAATAAAATCTTTAGCTAATAATTAGAAAATATAGAGGAACAGGTGGTAATAAAAATTGGTCTGTTGAACTCAGAGAGAGGCATTTGCCCTACCTAAGACTCCTATTATAGGAGTTCTAGCCCTACCCTGCCCTCCCTCTAAGTGTAAGTAAAAGCTCAAACAACTAGAATAAATTTGGCACTCAGTTATTTCAAAGGTTCAAAAGCAGCCTTTTCTTCGGTAACACAGAAGAAGGAAAAGAAAGAAAGAAAAATATCTTGAATTAAGCACAAATTATGGCATTAAGTGAACACCAGAAGGACCGTGCGAAGCTTTCGCACTGCAATCTTTGAGATTATTTCCTGGTACGTTTTAACACTAATTTTTACTTAACTGTTTTTTTTTTTTTTTAAATCAAACAACGCGTTTTAACAAAATGTGGGTGCACTATCTCAGAAACTTGTTCAAAACCTTTTCGAGTGATATCTCATTCATCGTTGTATGTGCATAGAAAAAAGGATGATGACAACAGAAGTAATATACATATGATGATTGCTTGTGTATAAGAAAATGGGATTAGATTGCCAGAAAATTTTTTGCTAAATTTTCTTCTCTCGCCAAGGTAATTTCTCTAGGTTGCCAAGACCCCTATACTGAAAAAAAAAATGAATTATAAAAAAAATTAAACACTGAATCAGACGTTTAGGGAATTCATATGAAAGCATTTCCTTAGATTTTGTAAAACTGTTCCAGAAATGTCTTAAATACATAAATCAATATTTGGTTACACCACTTTTTTGCAAGCCTTATGGGAACTTAAACATATGTTTAAACTTTGTGGTCCAGTAGCCATTTAAGTGACGTCAGACTTCGCTGGCGTATTAACAGCTTAATGAAATAATAAAAAAATAAATACTTACAATTTTTGTGAACCCTAATGAACTGTATATCTAAATGGAAGATAATCCTTAAATTACGTAATCTACTGGTGCTCCGATACAGTACACATATACGCAGCCATGATTAAACAAAGAAAACAAATAAACAATAGGTGACGCACGCATAAAAATTAAATAAAAACCCGATTAAAAGCTCGATATTTTTTCAAAAAGTGCACGCAAGAAATAAATTAACAATCGTATTTTAATTGCATTATAGGATGACGTCATCTGATAATGCAGTATTTTATTTTTGTGGCAACACTGATTTGAGGAAAATCTTTCATTTCATTTATGAAAACAATACCGATTTAATTTTTAATTAATTGCAATTTTTAATCAAAAAACATGTTTTAACGAAATGTTAAGTGTGCTATGTCAGAAGCCTGTTCAAAATCCTTTCATATGCTATCTCATTCGTCGTTATGCGTTTCGTATTTTCTTAGAAAAAGGGATGTTGACAGGAGAAATAATATATATGATGATTGATGACTGATTGATGATGATATGAAATCTTCATCTTTTTGTAAGCTGAAATTTGTAACAAATAAGTTGGTTCTCGCTCAAAAAAAAAATATATTCAGCACTTGTTAAATTGTCACGTGCCACTGATCACAAATCCTGTTACAGGATAATAAACAGCAAGAATTAACAGGAAAACTAACTAAATTTTACAAATTTCAATATATTCCGAAACTTTTTGAAAAATTGAAACATAATTTAAAGAAATGTGAAATAAATTTGGTAGCATCCCCTCCAGTTAAATTGAAAGCGTTACTACATAAGAAGATTGATCCCATACCGATAGAAGATTTAGCAGGAATCTATAGAATCCCAGTTACTATAGAAATAATAGAAAATAGGATGAAATGTTATAAAGTTAAAGACTACATTGGTATGACTTTAAGAAAGTTTAAAAGAGCATATTGCAGACATAAAATACAATAGAAGTAAAACGGCACTTAATAATAATAATAATGCTGATTAATAATGATAATTAAACCTACATCCTCCTTTCATCAGCAATAATAAATGAATGCATAGAAATTTTAACCAGAAAAGATAAGACCATGCAATGATTCGTTATCTTACAATATCCCTAAATTGTGGTATAAACTTTTGCAGATTGTTCAAGACTGAATAAGATTAGCACATCTCTCCCAATCAGTGTTGGCAAGTTTTTGACGCATGACAGTTTTTACCGGTTTTAACCATGGTTTTTACCGTCATGTCAAAAACCTCCTTGTCAAAAACCCATTTTTTAGTAGTTTGTTTTTACAATTTTTTTTTCATTCTATCTTTAATATTAAGTTGTTTTACATGAAATATTCAGTATCAGAAAGACTCTAAAGTATATTTATACATCCAAGAAAAACAAAAAAGAATTGCATTAGAATAATACGTGTACATCTCTGTTAAAAGATCTCTACAATAATCTTAAGCTATTTGGCATAGTCTAAAAAAATTAGATTTTTTGAAGAAATCCTGTAACCTATAAGTATTAGATTAAACAATGTGTATAATTTAGGTACAATTTATTACATTGTTGAAAACAAAACTTTACGATTCTACTTATTGAAGTGCAAATGAAAATCACCGTAATTGCATTTATGAAATACATAAGATATGCATTTTAAAATATTATCTAAGAATATTCAAATTTATTCACTGCCAGTCTATAAGCTTAACATCTATTGTCATACAATGTAACATTTTTCCATCTCTAAAATAATTTTAATGCACCTGATTAAAAATGTATATTGAATGTTATTTAATAATTATAATGACCTTTTATTATCATTTAATATTAATGTTAATTGCAGTTAGTAGAATCTATATTGGTGAAGATTATGACAAATATTGTTCTTTTCTTTTACTCTTGTATTTTTAAATCTTTCCCATATTAGGAAATGATCTTCTTTTAAATAAATTTAACAAATGTAACTGTAAATAATAACAAGAACAAGGTAAAATCAATCTAGAAATGTATTGTATGCTACACTTACATCATAAATTGGAGGAAAATCGAAAATGATAGGTTTTTCACGGAATAAACCGGTAAAAACACGGTTTTTACCACCGTCATGTCAAAAACCCAACCCTGCTCCCAATGCTTCTCACCCCTAGCACGGCCTAACTCGATTTTCTCCTTCCCTTTATATGGCCGTAACAAAAAGACATTTTCCCTTTGTTCAAGAGGAATAAGAGTTTCTCCCCGGAAGAACGTAGGAGGCGCTATTACTTACCATTACTAATGGAGAATTTCCTTATATTTGCGTTTCGTTCGTCAAAACTATTTATGAATTGATATATCCAAGACTAATAAAAAACCCTTATGGGGAATGTGACTTAAACGAGCATAAAATAAATATATGCTCATTAATATGTGCAAAATTCTTGCCCATCATTTAAAAAAATATGACAAGGTATTTTACAAATGAAACCAATTTATCTGCATGTAAGAACTCTTTATCAAGAAAAATTTTAAAGTTTACTTAATTTTAATTTTATAATATTTAATGTATATTTCACTGTAAAAATTATCAATGTTTAAAGTCTAATCAAGAAATAGAATCTGCATATACCTATAGATACATATATATATATACAAGTAGGGTGGATAGATTTATGAATTAATATTTTAAAAATCTGAAAAAATATTTTACTTGTTCATTCTCTAAAATAATAAAACCTGTAAAAATTATTATTAATTTGTTAAATAATCCATGTTTTGAGAGAAAAAAAGCGATGTGAGTTGATTGCCGGATATTGGCGAAATATGTTTTTTTTATTCTGTTGATATTATGAAACATGAAAGTATATTTTTATTTTTATACTAGGGGGCCTACCCCCTGCGAGCTACGCTCGCCAACCCCCGCTCAGACTTCGAGGCCTCTAAAAACATGACAGCGTGCTTTATTTTAAAAATATTGGTAAATCTGTAATTGGGTTGCCATGCTTTTAACATTTTAATGGGACATTTTTCGATTATCATGGCCTCATACACAGCTATTGCGACAACTGACGACTGTTTTCGGGATTGATAAGTAAAATCAATTACTACTTGAAAACCAGCTTGTATGAAATGGTTAGGTTTAAATTGTGACTACCTCTCGGACTTTTATAACAACAATCTCTATTCTATTCTTCCTTTGCGTTTAAGGATGAGAAAAATTCCATCTGCTTGTGAATAACATTAAGAACCACGGTATTGAAAAGTACTATGTTATAGACATTTTCAGTAACAGGTTTTAATTTTCTCTCTATTTTAGTGCACCATCATGCATATTTTCATGTTATTTTAAATATGTAAATTATTTTTTTTAATTAATATGTATATACGAATTTTCTAATAATTATTTATCATACAAAATTAATTAAATATTTTGTGCATGCATGCCTGCATTTATTCGGCATCAATTGATGAGATATTTAAACAAATTTACTATCCGCGGTAATTTTACACCATGTTCTGTCACTTGAATATTGTCCATAAGAAAATCGGGTACTTTTCCATTATAGGATCCTTTGCTTTTAGGTTTGGCGTAATTCGAGCTTCAAAAAGGGATAGATTCGTTAATGTACATAGATTTGTTGCCAAAAGTTATGAAAATAAACCCAATGAACTTTTGGTGCTTTTCTATTATAGGGGTCTTGACGCTTTTTTAAAAAGCTTGGCGGAAAAAACCAAGCAGGATAGAAAACCAAGCAGGATATTTTATTCTTCCGTTCAGTTGGGCAATTATTATTTTATATATTAGTTTCAAATATCCGAATTAATGATTTTATAAATTCGTTTAGTTAAATTTTACAAAAAAATAACAAAATGATATCAATAAATAATAATTACTATTAATTCCTTTTCCTCCCTTTCTTTTGCGTTTACCTAAATGACGTCATTTGGACGAATTTATTCAAAATATTTTCAGTTTATAAATTAAATTAAATGCTGACAGACGATTGAATCCTGACGATAGAAATGTGATTTTTTTTTTTTTCAATATTTCCTGAAAAACATAATTTAATCACAATCTTATCTTCATTATCGATTGAAATAAAAGATAAATTCAATTTCAATTTGAAAATGACGAATAAAAAGAAATCAATAATCCCTATCGGGATCCTTTTCAATTTTTTTCCCTTTTTTGTCACAAAAAAACTGAGTAATTAGTTGCCATCATTACAGAAATGTCATTAAAATTAGAAAAAAATTAATATCTCGAAAACTAATTCCAATTTCAAAATTCTATTACCAGTTTTGACATCCGCGGATTTTTATGAACAATTGGTATTAATTTCACCATCAAGCGTTTAATATTTTATTAAAAATAGCCCTGAAACATAATCAGTCGTTTAATCAGTCGTTTCATAAAATCGTTTCATAAATTCGTTTCATTAGGATTTTATATATATAGGGTAGATACATACTTTTATACCATGACTTTCCAGAACTAGAATATAATATTTAATTTTATATGTAATTCTATTATATTTCTATATGCTTATATATTTCAGATCAGTACCTATAATGGTTAAATTTATTAAAAATTGTTTTGAATGTACACATATATACATATATTTTAAATAATTCAGAATCGTGTAAAAATAATCCATGTTTTGAGAAAAAAAATTCGATATGAGTTTATTGCCGGATATTGGCGAAGTTGCTTAATTTTCTTACTACTACTTATGAAACTAGTAATTATTTTTTTTATTTTTTGCTGTGTATTTTACGCTCAGAATTATCAATGTTTCAAGTAATCCAGAATTTTAATGTATTGAAATTTACTTATAATGTTTGTTTTACATTTTGTAGTAGGATGTTATTTAAACTATTTTTAATTGCTTAAAGCGTTGTATTTAGTTATTTTATCTCTAAATCTTTTAGTTTTTCCTGTTTGTCCTGTTTGTTTTGTTTAGTTTTTTCCTTTTAGTTTTTCCTGTTTGTAGTAAAGAAAATGCCGAAGTAAAAGATAGATATGTTACATATAATGCTTATATATTTCAGATCAGTACCTATAATGCTTAAATTTATTGAAAATTGTTTTGAATATACATATATATATACATATTTTAAATAATTAAGAATGGTGTAAAAATAATCCATGTTTTGAGAAAAAAAAATCGATATGAGTTCATTGCCGGATATTGTCGAACTTGCTTAATTTTCTTACTACTATTATGAAACTAGTAATTATTTTTTAAATTTTTTATTGTGCATTTTACGCTCAGAATTATCAATGTTTCAAGTAGTCAAGAATTTAAATGTATATAAATATAGAAATTTACTTATAATGTTTGTTTTGCATTTTATAGTAGCGTGTTATTTAAACTATTTGTAATTGCTGAAAGCATTGTATTTATTTATTTTATCTCTAAATCTTTTAGTTTTTCCTGTTTGTAGTAAAGAAAATGCCGAAACAAAAGATACATATGTTATATATACCTTTTATAATGAAAATATTGCAAAGATTCTTGTATTTTTATGTATAGAAGTAACATTTACAAGCATTATTTATGGTAAGTATATCGCGCCATCTACCGGCGAAGCAGCCTTTTAACGATTCCGAAACTAAGGGGTGATTGTGAAGGCCGTATGAGGGAAGGGAGAATCGAGTTTGGCCGTGCCCCTAGTGACCTGTTTGTAATGGTTTGACCATTCTTCAACAGAAAATGCTGTTTTACTAGTTTTAGACTATTTGTTTTGTGTATGTCTGCGTTTTAGTTTTATAACCCTGATGACGAGCTAAGGTTGCTCGAAAGCGCTGGGTTTTTATCATTGTGAAGTACAGTTATGTATGTTTGAAAAACACCTTAAGTAAAGTTTTATTAAATGATGCATATGTGTTTATGACATTTGTGTTGTTTTAAATAATAATTATAGTACAAAGGTGAATATAGATTCAAATGAGTGTTGTTTTTTCATAGCTCAAGTTTATTTTGGTTTAATAAAATATGAAGTTTGATAAATTTTGCGCCTCAGTTAGTGAGATATATATATATATAGATATAATGAAAAACAGCATAGCAGCGCCACCTGTTGGTCGATATACACCGAATCATATATTCATGTCAAGGTCTAACAGAATAGGAAGTTCGATGCAACTCCGTACATTAGTTCTTGAGATATATAGCTATCACGGAAATCATGAAAAACACAGCACAGCAGCGGCACCTGTTGGACGGTATGCACTCAAAGCTAATCAACATTTATTTATATCGAGGTCTAACGGAATAGGAAGTTTGATGCAACTCCTTACATTAGTTCTTGAGATATATAGCTATCACGGAAATCATGAAAAACACAGCATAGCAGCGCCACCCGTTCGGCGATATACACTCAAGCCTAATCAGCATCTATTTATGTCAAGGTCTAACTGAATCTGAAGTTTGGTTAAATTTCGTGCGTTAGTTCTTGAAATAGAGAGGCCAAAATATTTATATCAAACTCACACACAGACAAACAGAGACATTTTCAAAAAATAGTTCAATTTCAATACGGACTTTTTCGTCGTCTCCATAAATTTACAGCTCACTTTTGAAGGGCTGCCAAACAACGTTGCTATTTTTAGAAATGTATAACGGTGGTGACTTATAAGGATGGCGATTGACTACCCAGAACAAATTGTAAAGGTAAAAAAGCAGATTAATCATAAGATAAGATTAAACATGTAAGACCACACTTTGTTGCTAAACTGAAATCTGTCAACGAAAAGACAGATTTTTATTTTATGTTGATTAATATCATGTTAATTTAAATTGGTTAAAAGATACGTGGCATCAGAATATGTTGTTTGCTTTTTTATATTTATTTATTAAAACATTTTCTCATCAAGGTGTTCCGAGACAGAAAAATCGTTCAAATGGGGTACTCAAAATCCTCTTCCGGAAGATTTTACATTTTCATGCTTTTTAAAGGATCAGAATGGAAATGTCTCTAACTTTTAAACATTTGATGCGTTCCACAATTTCTACAACGCATTTAGATAAGTAACAAGTTGGAAATCGTACGTTAAACGTGACATAGTAGGAGGTGCATTCGTAATGTAAAACAGTCATCCTTATTATTTCAGTGAAACGAATAATATCGTCTGCTATGAGCGAAATGAGCATGCCTTTTTCTTTTCTTATCATACGTATGCCAATTACAAATGCGAATTTTTTTTTCACCATGGAGATCTTGCTTTGCGAATGATTACCTCCATGGTTTAATATTTTTATGACTCATAATGAAGGAATCTCCTGTGTTTATTTACTCTAATGGATTGAGATATTCGGTTAACCAAATTTCCTCTGAAGTTATTTCAGAATCTATACATTTTTTAATGTAACTCATCGCTCAAGCAAACAATTTTTTTGAACGATCTTTCTCAAAATGTAACTTTTATGTAATTTTATTCGAAAAAATAATTTTGAATAAAAATGACCGCCTGGCATATAAAAAAAGAAGTGGTTGCCCGTATTTGTTTTCCTCAGTCACATGACTTGCGCTTTTATTATATAGATTAGCGTACGATCGGATTTAATAGAATAAAGAAAACTTTTATTAATATCTTTTAAGTTTTGATTCGATTTTCATAAAATTTGAAATGACTCGACAAAATTCTGCAACGATAATATATATTAAATTTCAAACCATTCGGGCTGACGGACGGACCAGACGTCGACTATAGGTGCTACGTATTTATATGTTTACGAACGCACCTAAAAAAACAAGAAAGGAAAATCATCCGTCAAAGCAATAGATTATGAAACATTTTCCAGCACATTCAGAATACTTTAACAAAACTTCGCTTTTAATATGGTAAATAAGATACCTAAGTAAACATTTTAGAAAACGCATAACACATTTGAAAACCAGATTTCAACAATTACCTTCCATAGCCGGAAAAATACTCCAATTATTTTGTGCATTCCAGCATTTGATCTACAAGTTTGTATATATATTCTACATATTATGCTAAAATTTATTTTAGTAATAAAACGCATAATAGGTCAAAAATTCACATTGCAACAATTTCTACCAATAATCGTAAACATATTTGAATTATTTTTTGGCCCCCAACAACGAACTATAAATGATACACCCTTCATTTTCAATAGCGATCGTGCTGTAGTAAACTTCAATAATATGCAAAAATTACAGGGCAATCCGAGTATATTTAGGAGAGTTATAGAGCTCGTATAGACAAACCGAAGTCATAAACACTTTTCAACTGTGTTGGAAAGAGTTGAAAAAATGTAAGACATAAATAGCAATAGCAAATAGTGTCACTTACCTGCGTATCATTTTTAGCTACGAAACAAATTAAAACGAAGAAAGCTACAGGAAAGAAGTTAGCAAGCAGAGACTGCCAGTTGGATATTCCAAACGCCTGCACCATCGCTCCAACCAACATGAGAAATATAGTTCCTGGGCCTAGTATGCTTCCAATCATTAACATCAGCTGTGAATAAAGGTAAAAACTGTTAAAAGGAAAATTATTTTTTAAGCACTCATTGTTTATCTTTAAAAAAACATTGAAATTAATTTTAAAGATTTCATGACTGCAATTCACGTAGTTCCCAAAAATTTACGTTACAATACATTAATTTTTCTTGGACCCCCAATTATTGAAAATTCACCTCTTTGTTTCACTCTTTAGAAAGCGCTAACTCGTAAATGTATTTAAAAATATATAACTTTTGCTCTGTTTCCTTTTTACGATATGGCAACAGGAATAAAAGCATTACTTAAACTATCTATTTCAAAATAATTATTTTCTAAATTGTTTTCTCAACGTATAATTATATTAATTAATATTATACTGTTAAATGATAAATAATATATATATTTTTAATATATAACACTCTTTATTTTTTATTTATATTACCTACTTTTTACCAGTTGATATATTTAACGAGAATGGTATTATATGGAATTGATAGAGAATGGTATTGATATATTTAACGAATTAATGGTTTGGCGCACCATTAACTCCATTGTTGTTGTACACCGTAAACAGTTGCAACCATAAAGATTAATTGGCGATATGTCACCCGCGGCCGTCAAAAGGGAAAATGCCTTAAAATTAATTTATGAATTTATAATTATAATAATATTAAAATATTGTATTGACGGAAAAGTACTCCAATTCTTTTGTGCAGCCCTGTATTTGATCAATAGAATTACATATATTCTACATAGTATGTGAAAATTTAGTTTAGTAAGAAAACGCATATAGGTTGAAAATCACCTTCAGTAATTTCTACCAATAAAGGGACACACACTTAAATTCTTTTGTACAGACCTGCATATTACCTACAAATATTTATATATTGTGCTGTCCTCTAAAAAAACCCCATTTTTTAAAATTTTCTATGTATAAAGTATAATAAAGAATTTTAAAAAATTAAACGTGGCTAAATTTTTACAGCTTATTCGGACTAAGATTGTAATATTGAGCATTTTTCATTTTATCACTTTATTACAAAATGGCAGGCAATTAAGTGAGAATTTGAAAAAACCCACTTTCCAAAAAAAATAACGCATGTTACCTGAAAAAACCCCACACCTGACATAATCAGCTGAAAATGAAACATTTTATTACATATTAATGGTTTAACAATTAAAAAAAAAAGAAGAAGAAAAAGAAAGAAAGAAAATTTATGTAGATTATTCTAAAATTCTATTATAACAAGAAAAACTGTAAAAATGAAGTTCATGTTTTGCCAGAATTCTGCAGTTGTTAGTTTAAACTATTTTAAAAGTAAATAAGCACTCCTTAGGCATTATTAACTATTTTTATTATTCTAAATGGAGCATAAAAACAGAACAATAATAAATAACTATACAAAAAAATTGACTTTAGTGAAATATTTGATGTAGTACTAGGGTGCGTTTTTTAGGGGACAGCACAATACGCCATATACACTGGCCTCCAAAAGTTAAGGTACAACCAGTTTTTTGACACTCACTATTAAAAAAATGAAAATAAATTTACAAAATATGGTTTATATGAATGATCTTAATAGTAACTTCAATAAAACCATGCAACAATTATACCCATCTCTATTTTTTAAAAGAATTGCATGCTTATATAGCAGGCGGGAAAAACTGCGAATATCCCACTTTTGTAAATTTGAGTGGAATTTTTTTTTTATGTTTATTGATCTTCAATTGTTGGTCCTAAAATATTGTTGTCCATAGGTAGGAGATATCGTTTACCTGATCCGCTAAAATGGCGGGCAATCGGATGGGTGGAAATGGGGTTATCACAAGTTGATGCTGTTAGATGCCGTAATGTGTCTCGTAATCTAGGCCAAGGACTCTGGTAATAATTTGAATACGAAAATTCAGTATTAAGAAGACTTGTTATAGACCGCTCATGGGTTACAACCCTTGCACAAGATCGCTTTCTAGCTCTTTTGGCGCGAAGGAGGAGCATCACTACTGTGACTCAGCTCATTTCAAATCATCGTAAAGCAACAGGGATGAGAATACCTGCGATTACGATGCATAGACGTCTTCACAATTAAGGACTCTATGCAAGATGACCCGTTGTGTGTGTCCCTCTTAATCGATAATACAGTAGTGCTCGTTTATGTTGGCCAAGAGAGCACGTTACCTGGAACACACAACAATGGGCTTACGTATTGCTCACAGACGAGTCTTGGTTTGCTTTGGAGAGTGATTCAGTTCGTGTGCTGATCTGGAGAGAACAAGGCATCAGATTCTACCTATGTAACATTGTTGAAAGACATAGGTATAGAGAAGGTAGAATCATGGTTTGGGCAGGAATATCTCCGGTGGCCACAGTAACCTCCATGTATGCCATGAAAGGGCTCTGACTACTGTGAAATATAGTTACAAGATCCTTGCTCCGTTTGTCACACCGTATGCTGGTGCTATTGGTGATGAATTAATGTTAATGGATGATAATATACGATCGTATTGCGCTAGAGTTGTCGATGGATATATTGAGAATCAAGGTTTGGAGCTAATGAAATTGTCAGCTCAATCTTCGGGCCTTAATCCGATAGAGCCTCTTTGGGACTATCTCGGCAGACAGATGGCGGCCCGAAGTCGTTAAATGAGCTGGAACAAGCGTTTCTCCATGTATGGTCTTTGTTTCTCATTCCAGTGTCCGACAACTTAATTGACAGTATGAAAAATTGATGCCACAATACATGGGCCGGACATATGCTTTATTAAAATCCATTTATTTAATTTTTTTCACAAAAAACTGCTATTTATTTTTTAAATTCCTACTATTAGCTCACTTTCTCTCTATACATATCTTGTTCAAATATTCAATCGTTAATACAATATTTTCTATTCATCCACTCAAGTTCAAATAAATTTTTTTTTTAACTTGTAGTGGATGACACTTTATGTTAATGCAGTTTTTTCAAATATTAATTCATTCATTAAATTTAATTAATTAATTTTAGTTTTAAATGGGAGAAAAAAATTCCTCCCATTGTTTTCATAAATGAAATGAAAGATTTATCTCAAATGAGTGATGCCACAGAAATAAAATACCGCAACGATGATTATAAAATAATGTTCAATAAAGATAACGTGGGACATTAATGCTGTACGGGTTTATTTTATATATTTACTAGCAAGCTACGCCCGCTACGCTGGTCAACTTCTCTTAACGAACGTTTATTCAAACAAAATATCAAAATATTGACATTTCATAATTCAATTTTATATTTTAAGAGAATAATAAGGCTACTATAATTTGTGACTCGTTCTATAGCCAATATACACGTCAGAACACGTCGCTCTTATCATTATTTTTTTATGCGTGAAAGTTTCGCTATAGTACTTTATTGTGAAATTTGGTAATTTTTAAAATTCAATATTTAAAAAATTGCATAATCATTAGATTTGAAATTTATATCAAGAAATATACAATTTTTTATCTTTCAAACGCAGTTTGTCTAACAATTTTCTGACTAATACTTTTCGAGCTATTATTTTTTTCAGTAACTTCAAATGTTTCATTTCTGTTGCAAAGATTAGCGAAAAACCCAGTTGTCAGCAACGCATAGCTTTATATTAAAGAGGATGTTGGAACAGGGATTGTCACAATCACTTTTGAAATCGGTTCTGTAGTTCCAGAGATTTCATAGAAATTGTAATTTAGAATGATTTTAGAATGCTTTTCGGTCATTTCACCCTTTTAAATTTCGATTTTTTAAAATTTATTCTTAGAGAGCATTTACATCTTATAAGTAACTACAATGCCAAATTTCAAATTTCTAGCTCCTTCAGAATAAAAAAAGTCGCAATTTTCAAATATTTTTCACTCCTGCACCCCATTGGGTTTAGTGGCACCGACATAAAATATAGCCTAAATTGGAGTAGGAATTGTCACCATCAATTTGCCACCATTACTTTTGAAATCGGTTCTGTGGTTCCAGAGATTTCATAGAAATTGTAATTTAGAATGATTTTAGAACGCTTTTCGCTCATTTCACCCTTGTAAATTTCAAATATTTTTTTTATTTGTTCTTAGAGAGCAATACATCTTATAAGTAACTACAATGCCGAATTTCAAATTTCTAGCTCCTTCAGTATAAAAAAGATTGCAATTTTTGAACGTTTTCCGCTCCTGCACCACCCCCACCCCTGAGATTAGTGGTACCGATATAAAATATAGCCTATGTTGGAGCAGAGAGTGTCATCAAAAATTTGCCACCATCACTTTTGAAAAGGGTTCGGTAGTTCCAGAAATTCCATAGAAATTGTAATTTAGAATGTTTTTAGAACGCTTTTCGCTTATCTCACCGTTTTAAATTTCGATTTTTTTTTAGAATTTGTTCTTAGAGAGTATTCACAACTTATAAGTAACTACCATGCCAAATTTCATGTTTCCAACAACTTCAGTGTAAAAAAATCGATATTTTAGAACGTTTTTTGCTCCTGCACCACCCTGGGATTAGTAGCACTGACATGAAATATAGCCTATGTTACAGCAGGAACTGTAACCATCAATTTGCCACCATCACTTTTGAAATCGGTTCGGTAGTTCCAGAGATTACCCCCTACAAACAAACAAACAAACAAACAAAAAAACAATCTTTACTCCTTTATAATATTAGTATAGATTAATAGCTCTTACTATAAAAAAAAGTCGCAATTTTCGAACATTTTTCACTCCTGCACCCCATTGGGGTTAGTGTCACCGACATAAAATATAGCCTATGTTGGAGTAGGGTGTGTCACCATCAATTTGCCACCACCAATTTTGAAATCGGTTCTGTGGTTCCAGAAATTCCCTACAAATTGTAATTTAGAATGTTTTTAGAACGCGTTTCGCTCATCTCACTCTTTTAAATTTGGAGTTTTTTTAGAATTTGTTCTTAGAGAGCATTTAGATCTTATAAGTATCTACCATGCCAAATTTCAAGTTTCTAGCTCCTTCAGTATAAAAAAAAGTCGCAATTTTCGAACATTTTTCACTCCTGCACCCCATTGGGGTTAGTGTCACCGACATAAAATATAGCCTATGTTGGAGTAGGGTGTGTCACCATCAATTTGCCACCACCAATTTTGAAATCGGTTCTGTGGTTCCAGATATTCCATAGAAATTGTAATTTAGAATATTTTTAGAACGGTTTTCGCTCATTTCACCCTTTTAAATTTCGATTTTTTAAAATTTTGTTCTTAGAGAGCATTTACATCTTATAAGTAACTACAATGCCAAATTTCAAATTTCTAGCTCAATTTCTAGCTCTTCAGTTTGAAAAAAAAAAAAAAGGCAATTTTATAACGTTTTTTGCTTCTGTGCCACTCTGGGATTAGTGGCACCGACGTAAAATATAGCCTATGTTGGAGCAGGGATTGTCATCAAAAATTTTCCACCATCACTTTTGAAAAGGGTTCGGTAGTTCCAGAGATTCCATAGAAATTGTAATTTAGAATGTTTTTAGAACGCGTTTTGCTCATCTCAACGTTTTAAATTCCGAATTTTTCTAGAATTTGTTCTTAGAGAGCATTTACATCTTATAAGTAACTACCATGCCAAATTTCCTGTTTCTAGCTTCTTCAGTATAAAAATATCGAAATTTTAGAACGTTTTTCGCTCTTGAACCCGTCCGCCCTGTGGTAGTGGCACCGACATAAAATATAGCCTATGTTATAGCAGAGACTGTTACCACCAATTTGCCACTATTACTTTTGAAAACGGTTCTGTAGTTCCAGAGATTCGATTGAAATTGTAATTTATAATGTTTTTAGAACGCTTTTCGCTGATCTCAACCTTTTAAATTTCGAATTTTTTTAGAATTTGTTCTTAGAGAGCATTTACATCTTATAAGTAACTACCATGCTAAATTTCATGTTTCTAGCCCCTTCAGTATAAAAAAAAAATCGAAATTTTAGAACGTTTCTTGGTTTGCCCCTCCCCCCTATAGGGGTTGTGGCACCGACATAAAATATAGCCTATGTTGGAGCAGGGATTGTTACCATCAATTTGCCCCCATCGAAATCGCTTCAGTAGTTCCAGAGATTACTGCATACAAACAAACAAACAAACAAAAAGACAATCTTTACTACTTTATAATATTATTATAGATTTCATTAAGTAAAATAACAATTGTGTCCTTACATTCTTATTTTATTTTATTTATTTATTTATTTTGATATTCCAATGGCAACGTTCTCCCGTTTATTTGGCGTTACAATTTGGCGATTGTTTTTTGTTATGAAAAGTGGTCGACGGGATAACAGAGAAGTACCCAACATGGTAGCTAAAAAGCCAATTGGCGAGGTATCTGATCGCGAAAATTAGCCCGAAATCGTATGAATAACTAACTATCTACCCAAAGAAAAGGGGAAACATAGCTGAAGACTGAAAAAAAAAAAAGAAGCAATATATAATGCTAAACAGATCTTCGAAACTTTATTTTAGTAATCACGTTTTATTTTAAATCGTGGCGTTAAAATTAATAATAATACGCAATTACATAAATATCCGTAAGAATAATATTATTCCGTTCACAATTGAACAGTTAATGTTTCTATCTGTAAAAATAAACAAAAGAATTAAATAACAAAATGATTTAATTTTAATTTCTTCCATTGCTATAGTAACGGATGTATTTTCAGAAATTCTCACTTGTATTGTTAGAATTGTTAGATTATGACGTCAAAGACTTCGCCAAATTAGAAAAATGTGCAATATCTCACGAACTATTTGACTTATGAGTATTTAATTTATACCATTCGATTCAGCATACAAAAATACATTAAAATATGTTATCATTTGTCACGTAACTATAATACCCGATTTTTAAGGAATTTTTTAAAAGTTTGTTCCTCTTTTTACCCCCCTTAGGGGTGGAGTTTTTGAAAATCCCGTCTTAGTGCGCCTCTACATACTAAGAAGTATTTTTCCTGCAAGTTTCGTCAATGTAGGTTCAGTAGTTTTGGCTGTGCGTTGATCATCTAGCCAGAAAGGACTTTCTTTTATATATATAGATGATTAAAAAGTAGGAATTGACTTAATTTTTTTTTTTTTTTATATTACTTGTTTTTTTTATCAAATAGTAGACTTTTGCAAAAAATGTAATTTTTAATTTGTAAATCATGCTTGATGTTAAAATTAAATAAAATTCGAGAAATAATTGTTTAAACCACAATTCCTCTAAATTTTATGTATTTTTGTTAATTTTTTTTCCAATTAGACACAAAAAACTGGTTGTACCTTAACTTTTGGAGGGCACTGTATTACGCTAAAATTTAATTCAGGCTAAAACACACTTAAAACTATTGAAATCACACTTCCAAAATTTATCATCCATAGGCAGCCATGTCTCCAGTTCTTTGTGTGGTCCTGTATATGATTTTATTTGTATTCTTCAAACATCTCTTAGCATACTAAATATAGCTCAGCATGAAAATGGATAATTCAATTAAAATCCACCTTTAAGCAATTTACACTCCTACTCCGTAATACTTACGAATTCTTTTGTGTAGCCCTGTATATGATCTATAGCATTATATAGACACCACGTAATATGAAAAAATTTAATTAAACTAAAAAACGCATACCATAACTGAAAACGCAATTCCAGCAATTATGGCTAATAGACAATACTTCGGATACAATAGTGTACTCGAGATCTTTTGTGTGTCCCTGTAAATGAATGATAAATGCTATGCACATCATATTCTAAAACAAGTATCTAGTAGTAAACCTCTGCTATGTGTATCAATTTCATTATATTTGAAATAAGTGTTACACAATACTCTGCAAACAGTTTTTCTCCGTAGACCATTATGTAATGAAATTCTTTTGTGTGGCCCTGTAAATAAATAATAAATTCTTTACACCCCATATTCTACAGAGCGCATGTTTTAGTGCATTTTATAAATACATATAAATTTCATTATGTTTGAAATGGTGCAACATCGTTAAAATGCACTTGAAACGATTTTTTCCCCATTGATCGTAATCTAACGGACTGTTCCTGTAAAACAACTATAAATGCTACACACTTCATTTTCAGTAGCAATCGTGCTACTGAAACGTAAACGTTAATAACATACGAAAATTACAGGGCAATCCGTCAGACAAACCAAATTCATAAACACCTTTTCAAGAGGAAAGTGCCAAAAAGATTACCATTGCTCTCTCCATCTTATTTCATCTCGATGGATCCAACCATCCTTCCCCGTGCAGGTGGCCAGATGCGGAAACTACCTCCCGAGCCACAGACATGCCCCTACTCGGGGTTTTGAAGCACTTGTGCAGTTATGGGAACAGCTGTCGCAGACGCACCGGGATTGGCGCAATTTTAGTTTTGCGCTATTTTGGCGAGAAAACCCCTTTTTCAGGTACCTGTTAAGCTTAGCTTGCTTAACAGCATTTTAGTTTTATTTTATTATGAAAGTTTTTTTTTTATTATAAAAAACACAATTTTATTATAAAACATACACAATTTTTATTATAAGCACACACAAATTATTTTATTATGAAACACACACATTGATTAATTTATTATAAATACATAATGTTTAATTTAATATAAAAGTACGCAAACTGCTCTACTGGGTTGCCATACAAAGCAAAATCTCGCCAATGTCGCCGGGTTGCTCAGGCATTAAATCGCCATTTTGGAGACAAAAACGTACCGGTGCGCGTCTGCGACAGCTGTACCAAATTGGAGTACCTGGCCTCCTCCCAAGTCCATCTCTCCCACGTTACGACACTAAATTCATTACCATAATTTAAATTTTGCAAACTAAAATAAGACACATTGCAATTATTTTCAAAATATATATTTAGAAGTTAGAAATTTTATCTAAATGGCCTTTGAAGGAATTCTATCTCAATCTGGTTCATAGCTAGTTGGCGTATTTACCAAGCGAGATTTGACGCTTGGCAAAATACTGATGGAAAATTTAATTTCAGTGTTGTAATCGTCTTAACTCTCATATATTTGAAACCACATTGTTGACAGCATCTCTCATGTTAGAGGCCAACCTTGGCTTTGAATTCTATTACGGAATATTAGCAATGCATTCTACTTTCGTATCATATATAAAGAGGTAAAAGGCCTAATCAACTATCACAAAAAACATTAATAATGGTGTATAAGCATATATATAAACAATAAAACAGAACCATGAAAAGTTTTATTCATCTAAAAGCTTTTTATTGAAATGACTGACATTGGTTTACCGTTGTAAACCTTTTCATATATAATATACATAATCGCTTTCTAATGTTTCTTCAGCATCAGTTTACCAAGACCAGAAGCAGGGATATTAATTTCTCGCTCCATTACTGACTCACCAATCACCTGAATAATTCTCTTCACTGCTATTTTGCCCTTTATTACGGTGGTGCTTCTGAGTCTCGACCCGACCTTGTTACGTCTTCCGATGGTTGAGAGATCTTCCCGAAGCTGCGCCCATCGCGATTTACTTTTCTTGATTTTGTATATCGGTACACCACAATTGAATTTCCACATAAGGTTTTTGCCAATAGCATTTTTTAAGCCCATCTCTATGCTAGCCAAATCAGGAATATCATTCATCGATTCTTCGGTATCCAAAAAATATCGTACGATGTCAGCAACAGATGCGCCTTTAGAATGGCCTCGATACCCAACTGCCTTCAAAAGTTTTTCTTCCATTTTCGTCTCTTGAGTAATTTCAGACATCTGGTATTAAGACTTAGAGGAAGTAATATACCTAATAATAAATTTAGTCACGTATAAAAAATAAATTAACAACTAAGGAGACAATTCAGTTGCAATGTTATGCGAAGCATACAAAATATATCACATTAAGAAAGAAAATGGCTAAAAGTTCTGTTCTAGAAGTGTTTTAATTCTTAATTCTCGTGTTTTTCAGTACAAAATCGATATAATGGACATGGAGTTTGTATAAATAGCTGTAACTCAGTAATCTGGAAAAGCCACAGAGTTTGTAGAATGAGTGAGTAACATACAATCTTTCAGATTATTTTTAGGAAACTTTTAAACGTTGCACACTGTGCAAGTTTCAATTTTGCACGCCGTCGGATAGAGAAAACAAATATACTTTCAAATGTAATTTCTTTGAAAACTGTATCTCAATTTACTGATCTTTTATGGATTTTTAAAATAATTATTTTCAATGATGTTTTTTTAATCTATCTAAAAAATTAACGTGGAACCCGATTACGGAAGATTAACTCGTTTGCACTTAAAACAATGTCAATAATTCAGCATTTTTTTGTTTCCGAGTAATATTCCGTAACTAAACTGCCAAACGAAATTAAAATTTCATAAATAAATACGTAAATATAAATTTAACATACATGTAATCGAACAGTATTTACTCGCGTAAATACTAAAGTAATCAAAATCAAAAAGTTTGTTATAAATCTATATATGTAAAAATGTAAATGTTCGTTTATTCAAAAACTTAAATCTCCTCAAAGTTCTTTACCAACTGCCTTGTAATGTTGACACAACGTTGCATTCGAATACAGGCGTGATTTCCCCTCCCTCCAATTTGCGAACCGTGAGGGCACTTTTTATACGTTCTGGAACAAGATTAAAATTACTGGCTACCCTTTACCCCCATTTTTCAAAAACATGCCATAGTTTATCATTATACAAATCAATTCTATTTTCTAATGCAATTTCTCCCCTATTCTTACACCCTAAAAAACGGCACAAGAATGAAAAAAATAATAACAACACGTATACTTTGTTTTTATAAGCATATAAAAATTCAGACCCACATTTGCATATTTTTACCTCCGAAATTGACGTCATTCTGAGCAGATAGAGCGCATTTCTCATATATAAAGTTTAAATTGTTTACTATAAGTGTATTAAAATGACGTAGTACTTCCATTTAAATGTATTTGGAGTTAAAATGTCTACTATAATACATGCATTTCAATTTCAAGAAAAAAATTCAACAACAAAATAATAATAAAAATAATTTACTAAAAATGACGTCACTTTCTATGAGCCGCTTTCAGTGTGACGTCAAACTGACTCTAAACAAATGGTTGCTATCTTTTAATTTCATATTTGGTTTGTATACCACTGGTACAGCGCCTAGAGTACAACATGTATATCCTAGGCGCTGTACCACAGGTATATCCCTATACCTTATAGCTAAGTATTTTAATACTGTAGATGAAGGTGGTAACATTTTCTACGATTTATGTTAAGCAGAAAAGGAACATAGCAACCAGTTTTAAACATAGCAACCAGTTTTTTAGAGTCAGTTCTTTTGCTTTTCAAACGAAAATACATGACTGACATCACGTGTAGACTGACATCACGTGTAGTGTGTAGAAAAATGACGTCATTTTTATGTAATAATTGAAGGTTTAGAAAGGAATGAAAATGTAAATTTCCATTTAAAAAATAATGTCGTAAGAAATAGAATTTCACTAAATGCTACGCCATTCAGTTGAAATTTTTGCAATTTGTCCGTATTGTCAGAGAAATTGCACATTTTCTGTTACACACTCTAAAGAAACCCTTATTTATAAAGCTGAGGGGTTTTACTATGATTACGTCAAAATAACGTGTACTCGTTGGCCAATAGGGATATCATCTTTTAACATAATTGCCATTTTGAGATCATTGCGGTGTGTTTTGACTGGTTTGTAGAGCTATGAATTAAATTATGTACTTATCTATATAATAAAACCGTATGTCATGTGACTGTCCTCAACAGTTCCGGGATGCCGCTTCACTTTTTCATATGCCAGGCAGCCATTTTTATTCAAAATTATTTTTTCTAATAAAACTGCATAAAAGTTACATTTTTAGAAAGATCGTTCAAAATAAATTAATATTTGAGAGATGACTTACGTTCAATTATGTATACATTCTGCAATAACTTCAGTTTCAATTAGGTTCGCTGTTCAAATTCTCTATCTATGAAAGTAAACAACAACAACAAAAAAAGATTCATTCGTTGTGAACGTTTAAAATATTAAACCATGAATTTTTGGACCGCTGCCTGGTGTAAAAAAAAATAATCAGCACCAGTGAGACAGTCAAAGTTTACCATAATTCTGTTCCATACAACTCAACTTCCTTCGGATCTTTTCTTGATGTAAGTTGAACTCCGTGGTTGAACTCATGTAATAATATTTAATGGATCAAATTTCGAAACAAATTGTCAGCTTTTATTTTTCGTGTGTATTAATTAGAAACGATATTTTAATTTTGAAATCAAATGTTTTGATTTATGATAATATTTCTTATTTATCTATTTTCTATTTTAAAGAAAAATGTGAACGTCATGTATTTTAAATTGGAACAGCTGTCACGGACGCACCAGGGTTGGCGGAATTTTTGTTTTGCGCCATTTTGGCGAGAAAATCCCATTTTCAGGTACCTATTAGAGATTACTAAAACAGCATATACTTTTATTTTATTATGAAATAGTTTATTTTATATTAAAAACACACACACAATGATTAATTTATTATAAAGTGGGTTAAGCGGTTTTTGTCAAGAAAGATGAAATACATAACAACAAAAAATATGCGAAATGCTACCACGATCGCAAAAGTTCTTGATTTGTCTATTAGATTTTTCCGGTTTGGCGAAGGATTAAGGAAAAAAATAAATTATGAATAAAAATAATTTGTTACAATGCTTAACATACATTTAAGGGCGACCAAACTGGTCGCCAGTGGCGGCTAGTCCTGTACATATTTGTCACGAATGTGACTCAAATCCACACCAAGTGAATTTTCTACTTTAGTAACTAAATACACAAACAAATTATCTGATGCTGACTTATTGAGCGCGACAGAGCATTTTAGCCATAAGTCAAAGTATCTCGGTATCAGTACCAAGTATTAAAGGAAGATGTTTGCTAATTACATACAAAATTGAGAAAATATTGTGATCAATTGACATTCCATTTCAACCTGAAATGAGCCAAGTGATTTTGTATGGCCACTATCAAAACCTGTTAATGTTAAGCCTAATATAGATGTTAAATTTGGCAAATCCTTTTGGGAATATACATCTTCACGGGGTGGAACAATGACACACGACTACCAATAACGGCACCAGATATTTTAATTTATGCATTTCATGTATAGAATCCTTTTCATAATTAAAGTTGTTTAGTTATTTTAGCTTAGCGCTATCTGTCTGAGTAAACAACTCGAAAGCCATAACTTCAAATTTCTCGTACTGCCAGCGCAGCACGAGAATGTGCAAGAGACGTATCTGTCCCTTTCACATTCTTTCCCGCTTCTTTTTGGAGCCTCGAATTTTCTGTGTGCTTATTCAAAGAAGGGCGGCGGTTCTGCGGTCGCCTCTTCTGTCAGCGTAATCCGGTTGAATAAAGCTGTATTAATGAGCTAGGCTTAAGAGCCTACACCCGTCGCACGCTAATGTTAAACCTATGGGAGCGTTCTTTTCAAATTTCTCACTTGCATTTTAATATTTTTAAATGATTTTTTTTTTTTTTTAGGATAGCTGAGGTCGAGCTCTAACCGGACTAGTTTTTACTTTTTCGATCTTGGTTGCAGATTTGTTTATAAAGTTACTTTCACTTTCAGAACCAGTTGCGAAAGTGAAAGTAGCCACATTAAAAACCAACCAATGGTAATATTTTCGTCCAAAATAACAGAACTGTTCATCATAATTCTGTAACTAATCTACAAAGAACGATATGTTACATTACGAAAACCTTCCCTGAAAAATTATCTATCTAACAGTTCAAGTTCCATCAAAATCCATTCAGCAGAACTCGAGTTATAAGAATTCGGAACGAAATTTCCGTTTGTATTTTATACAGTACATGCTTTTTTACGCACGGAGCTGTTTATTCTTCTCCAGAGCCTTAGATTCTGGAACAGCTCATGGGATATTTTTTAATGTCTTTTAAATTTAAATGAGCCCCCTTTTTTTACCCCTCTGATATATATGATGTGAATGAAATCATGGGTAACAGAGATGTAAAGAAAAACAGGGAAAATGATTTTTGAACTTTTTCGCACTTACTTGGTAGAATATATATGGCATAGATATGTTGTCATTACACTCGACTGTATTTTTGTAGTTAACCAGCAGATCCATGATATTGGCCATTGTAGAAGGTGCCCATCGTCTTCTCTGTGTATAGAACTCCGCAAATGATTCTGGGCAATGAGTGTAAGCATCAGAAGCCGCAGAGTATTCTACTCGAGATCCACTTTGCAGCAGCAAGGTGCACAGCCATCGATCTTCCCCTGGATGGGAATAAATATAAGTATTACTGTTAAATCTATTTATTATGCACTCAGGAGCGTAATTTCAGATTTTTCTTGGACGGGGAAAAATTTTTTCGTCGGGCATAGTAATTTCAAATTTTCTTTTTACTTCGGGCCATTGTCCATCTCTAACTTTTGAAATTTAATAACCTAAAATGTCTCCTTTCTCTAACGATTTTGAGAGAAAAAAAAAAAAAAGTAGTAACATTTATTTATTTTTTTAAGTGACTCAAAATAATTAAACACTAAAAGGAAAAATAATTAAGTATTTATCGTGAAGGGGACTCTGCCCTTGTCGTGGAAGATAATATTTATACTCCGATTTCCTTTTTTAGTTCATGAGCGTAAAAATTATTTTGAACGAGGGGTTCAGTGGGGGCTCTGAAGGAAAAAGGAAAAAACCGATCTCCATTGTGAAAGAAAGCCGTTAAAAGCTTACTTTTGTATTTTTAATTATTTCTTATCTGTTTCTGTTATTTCTTATTTGTTACAGCTATTTCTTATTTGTTATTTATTTCTGTTTGTTTTGTATTGCTTTTTACATTGATATGTTTAAAATCTGTTTTACATAAAGGTTTTGATAAGAAATTCTTAGTTTAACTTATTTCAAGTTTATTTCTTCCTTTTAAAAAACGCGGCTTAGGTTACGAACCACAGGCACTTTTTTAGAACATTTTGGTCCTCTCTGGATGTCGTTTTGACAGCGTACGTGAAAATTCGAAACTTAGAGGGTGGCAATTGCCCTAACCTGTTCTCCCTAGTACTGGCGTCCATAAATTAAGGGACAGACGCGAAATGATCATTTTCGCATACAAAAGATAACTGTTGGTGGTCAAAAGTAACTGATATAAACGGCGGGTGTAGCAAGTACACTGCAAAAAATAATTGTTGATTTTGCAGTATAAAACTGGGACCCAGCTGCCAGTATTATACCGTAAAATTAACAGTATTAAACAGTAAAATAAGCAGTAATACGCTGCCGTGCAAGCAGTAATACGCTACCGCGCATGCGCGGTAGCGTATTACTGCTTGCACGGCAGCGTATTACTCATGAACCTATATACCTGGACTTTTAACGAAATAGCCTTTCCAAGAAGGAAATCGTTCCTCGAAAAAAGCCTCAAATAGGTGGCGCATGTGAAGATGGTTTCTGCCTACGTCACTAAATTCGTCTGCTTCACCGTTTGACACTGACAGTGACAGCCATGGTTCATGGTGGCGCTAGTGCAGCACGGTTTCTGGCCAGCTGCGCAGAACGGTGCGCGTAGCTGTGCAGCTGCCATTTCGTGCCGAAGTCTCGGCACGATGTTATCACACGGCGTTAGAAGTCCTGTATAGAGGTTCATGGTATTACTGCTTATTTTACTGTTTAATACTGTTAATTTTACGGTATAATACTGGCAGCTGGGTCCCAGTTTTATACTGCAAAATCAACAATTATTTTTTGCAGTGTAGGTTCTATCCTAATAGCACAGACAGTCGGTGTGACATCACAAATGGCCACAAGTTTGACGGATCACTACGGTAAACCAAAATGTGATATATATTTTTCTTTTCATTATTATTGTCAAGTGACCATCCTTTGATGACTCCACTGTGAAGTCACTGTGCTTCTTGCTTTGTGACGAGTTATAAGGAGGCATAAAAGGAAGTCACTTGGTGATTCTCATGTGACCGTCATTTGGAGACTTTATTGAGTCACCATGATTCTTGCTTTGTGACGAGTCACTAAGAGATTGTAAATTAATTCAACTGATGACTCTCAAGTGACCGTCATTTAGAGTCTCTGTGAAATCACCATTACCATTTAGCTTTTTGAAAAGTCACCAGGTAAGTTTATTGAGATGTTACTTGGGGATTCGTCACATAGTAACTCTCATGATGATTTCACAGCGGGGTCTCCAAATGACGGTTACTGTAGAGTAATAATAAGACGAATAAAAGTTAATCATATTTTGATTCACCATAGTGAGTGTGATGCTTGCGACCATTTGTGACGTCATAGTAACATCACATCGAATTTCTTTGCTAATTAGAGTAGTTACCTATTTGTTAAACCTGCCGATTATATCAGTTTCTTTTGATCACTCTCAATTCACGTTTTGTGTTTGTCGATTAAATTATAGACACCAGTGTAATAAAACCGCAATTATCAGTTAAATTTACTAGGACTGTGCGATTGAAGCGAATAATGGGTGAAACGGACATTTTATTCAGAAAAATTTTAAATGTGTATTAGAAATACGAAGGGAGAGAGAGAATAAAACAGAATCAGTTAATCCAGCTAACTCGCTTTATATGAACTATGAAAACGTATTCAAATACGAGTGCAATTCGTCATTTCAGTCGTCATCACAATAATCAGAGACTAATTGACGGAAAGGCGCTAAAAGGAAATTCCGCTGAGTTTGAAAAAGTACAACGTTTATAAAATGTCTTTTAAACATAAATTTCCATAGACTTGGTGTTGCTTGATAAATAACGTATATACAGTAAAACCCAGCTAAAACGGTATCGCAAAACAACTGAAGAAAATTTCAACTTTAGACAGGGCGTAGTCTTAGCATATACACCGTTTGTTATAATTGTATAGTATTTATTCTTTACGCTATGAAAGTTTTACACTTACTGCAGAGTTCCGTTATGTACGGATTCCGTTTTGACAGCTTTTGAAAAAAGTATTTGATTTTTACAGATTAAAAAAAAATAGGTTTAATATTTTTCAGTTATTGTTATCTTTGTTTTGAATTCGCGCTGCCAACTTTTATGTATGTCATCAAATGTTGTCCCGTGATCACCAAAAAGCTTTTTATTCATATTTCATTTCTATTACACTGCAAAAAAAAGTGTTGATTTTACAGTATAATATTGGCATGCCAGCTGCCAGTATTATACCGTAAAATTAACAGTAATAAACAGTAAAATAAGCAGTAATACGCTACGCGCATGCGCGGCAGCGTATTACTGCTTATTTTACAGTTTATTACTGTTAATTTTACGGTATTCTACTGGCAGCTATGGGATGTCAGTATTATACTGTAAAATCAGCACTTTTTTTTTGCAGTGTAGAATTGAAGTTACAGCCATCGTTCAGACACCGCACCACGCCCCCTATTGTAACTTTTATGAACAGCTTCATCAGGTTTTATTGATGCGAAATGTGATTGTCATGATATTTTAAAAAAATACAATATTATTTTGCATTTAAAACATAATATGAATCTCACCTTGGTCAAACTGGACGTATTCAATGGCCTCCTTTGACTGTGTTGCATATCTTCTGATGACATTATCCTGCATCAAAGATTCTGCTCGAAAAAGTGAAAAACATCCAGGACTACATAGAACGCAGCCAATCATGTGCTCCGTAGCTTTCTGCAGCCAATGTCCGATCGCATATTCAAACTTTTGGTAATAAACCATCATGCCTAAGAAAACAGTAAAACGTTAATTTTCTTTGCTTTTTCAAAACTAACTTAAATACGAAGGCATTTTGATATGAGTAAAAAATTTACCACCCTATCATTTGTAAAATCTCCATGGGATCTGGCAAAGGGGAAAGGGGTGAAGTATGCCCTTATTTGAATTTTCACATTTAATTACCGCATATTTTGATGTATAAGTCGACCCTGCTTTAGGTAGATTTCGTAAGAAATACTACCTATCACATTCTCCCCTATGTTGGAATTTCTGAAATTTTTTTGCAGATCTATACGCCGATTATGACCCCTAGAATTCAAAACCACACCCAGTTCAAAACTTTATCAATCTATCTATCTATCTATCTATCTATCTATACCACTTTTTTATGGACACGATAACGTCCATTATTCTGCACAAATCTCTTCCAAACTGATACATAAATTCATGGGGCAGAAAATCTCGGTCAAGTTCGTTAATGGGCAAATCGGACCAAGGGAGTGGAAATGGGGAGGGTTTTTCTGAAAACAGAAAAAAAAAACCATAACGTCTTAATTATGATACATATCGAATCAGTTTAAAGTTATTATTACTTCTAGGCCAAAAAATTATGCATGACAGATTTTTTATATAATTAAAAATGGCCTCAAAAGGTGCAAAAAAAAAAAAAAAAAAAAAAAGGAATTTAAGAAGAAAAAAATTCATGACTTCGTCAATTCGCAAGATATCAAATCCGCTTAAATTTATCATAAATCTTCTTAATAGTATCTACAACTTTTACACTGACAAGTTTTTGATAGAACCAACTCTTACAACAAGAAAAAAATCACCGCCGGCTTCGCCTACAGGCACAGGTAGATTCCGAAGTGGCCGGTCGCAACTACCGCATCATTTCAAAAAGTTAAAAATAAAATTGTTAAACTGTGTTTATCTCTAATCTTGATTTAGTTTTTGTTGGTGAAATTAGTACTTAACTTCGAAATCTATCTGTGCCTGTAGGCCGAGCCGGCAGGGTTTTTTTTTTAAACCTGAAATGGCGTATTTTGGCTGCATCAAGGTGCGTACACAATTTGGAATTTCCAAGGAGTCTGGCAGAGGTATTTCAGATAACAAAATTTCTATTTAATATTTCAATAGCCGAATTTGTAATCAACTCGTTTAATTGCAGAATTTGTAATGAAGTCTGGCAGAGGTACTTCAGATAAGAAAATTTCTATTTAATATTTAAATGGCCGAATTTTCTTGCAATTAAATAAGGCTAAAAATCCTGTTAAATAATTGTGGTAGAACTGTGCGCACCCTGGTGTATTCGGTGTATAAAGTCGACTCACAAAAGAAACGATGCTTTTTTTTAATTCTGGAGAAAATAAAATGTTTGCGAAAGAAGTCACATGTACAAAATCCTCAAAAGAAAAGCAAATACTAAAGACTTTTTTGAAAGTGAGTTTTTTCCTTCTAAACTTTCTTCTGTAGAAGATTGGAATCCGCCATGTGGATTCCAATCTTGACTCTAGATTTACAGAGTCAGACTAGAGTCAGATTTACGGAGTCAGTACAGAGTTGACTAGATTTACAGAGTCAATCTTGACTCTGTAAATCTAGACTCTGGACTCTGTACATCTAAACTCCATAAATCTAGAATATTTCTGAATTTTGTCACTTTATGAATCTAACAGGGATGAAGAAAATTTAGATTTTCCAGATGAATAATTTGCAAGATCAGTGGTATATTAGAATTAATCTTTCTTTGTATGGAAATTTTTTGCTTAAAATATTTCAAAATATAATAATGAATTTTATTCATCTTTTCATAGAAGAAAATTTTGCTCTCAGTAGACTATTAATTTTTTTCTATAAGTAGTCTAATCTTTTATAGTAATAACTATAGACAATAACTATAAATTTTAATTCTGAAAAATAAGTCACAAATGACAAATTTTGTGGGTCGTATTAATAAGGAAAATATTGATGCTAAGGCAGTTTCGTCAGCTGAGCACTGCCACACTGAATCCCCTGTGTAAGAGAATTTTTTTAAACGAGGAATTCAGATTGGCAGAGCCCCTCGGGCGAAATAAAGAATAAACTGTTTAAGTCCCCCATTTTGAAAACCCAGTAGAAACTTTCTTTTATATTTTTAATATTTCTTATTTATTATATTTTTGTATTTATTTTTGTGTTGATATGTATATGTTCGGATAAAAGATTCTTAGTTTAGATTATTTCAAGTCTGTATTCTCCATTTTGAAAATGCGGCATTGGTAGAAAGCTACAGACAAAACTGTTTTAAAATTTTGCACCTCCTTAGATTTTGTTCACTGCTGTCACTCATGCTCACATAACAAAATCCTGATGACTTAGCTGGTCTTCTCATTTAAGAGCCTACATCAGTCATGCGAAAAAACGCGCAAGCTAATGTTAAGTCTATGGGAAGGTTCTTGGCAAATTTCTCGCTCGCATTTTAATATTTTTAAATGATGTTTTTTGCGTAGGATAGCTGGATACTGTAGGATAGCTGGATAGCTGGTCGATCTCTAATTTTGTTAGTCTTTACTTTTTCGATTTTGGTTCCAGTTTTGCTTATATAAGGGTACTTTCACTTTCAGAACCGGTTCCAACCGGTTCCAAAATTGAAAATGTCAGCTTATAAAAAAACTGTAACCAAAATCAAAAAAGTAAAAACTAGAGCCTACACTAGTCACGGGAAGAAACACTCAAGCTAATGTTAAGTTTATGGGAAGGTTCTTGACAGATTTCTCGCTCGCATTTTAATATTTTAAAATGATTTTTTTGCATAGGAGAGCTGAGATCGATCCCTAACGTTGTTAGTTTCTACTTTTTTGATTTTAGTTACAGTGTTTTTGTAAGCGAACATTTTCAATTTCACAACCAGAACCGGTTGGAACCAGTTCTGAACCTATTTCTTCACTTTTGAATTTGCGAATGTATTCATTACTTACGTGAAATTGAGATTGATTGTGATGTCTGATTCTATAGCAAGCAGTTACAAGATTGACAAGTCGCTGATGATTTTGTAGTGTCCGTAAATAGTTTTTAATCCGTATTTAAACAGAAAATGAACTTTCAAAAGAAGTTGCTGGAATTATTGTTTGTTGCAGGAGTACAGATGGTAAATCTTGAGTGCAGTGCACATTAGTTGGATAAACATCATTAGCTTTCTTCGAAGCCAACATCCTGATAGAGAAATGGAAGACAGGACATCTTTTCATCGCTTTCCTCATTACTTAGATAAGAAACAGCTTTTAAAATGAATGCTTTCTTCAGCAAAGCTGCCTTCTATGTCAGAATCGTAAATTGCTTAAAGTTTCTCTGCAGCACCATAAATTTGAGTATCTTATAGTTCGGTGATATTGTAAAGAACTGAAAATCTTTAATTATACCCTTTGTAGACATAAACTTTTCTCTATATAACTCACTTAAAGTTTTTATTACTTTAAAATGATATTCCTATTATTTCCTAGATCTCGTCATCGATTTTAAAGCAGTCTGATCCTTGTTTCTTTGTCTAGACTTTCTGATTTGACATCTAACTCAGATGATTCATTAAAACATCGCTTACGTTTAATTTGACAATTTTGAATTGGGAACCTCATCAGTTGAATAAAATGGAACTGATTTCTGATCTCATCTAGTTTCTTTTCAGCCAAATCTTTGTAAACAGGGGAAAAGGTCTGTAGCTCTATTAAAAGCATACTAAGAGATGATTATAGTTTTGTCAAACTGTTCCAGAATACTATCGCACACTGCTATCATGAATGCTACTTCAATACTCTGTGACTTTTAAGAAGACTTTTAGGTGTACATCTAACTTTATTATTTTCATTTTCTAAAACTGTTCTTAATGCAAATAACACTGACTGCTTTACAATTTGCATTCAATACTTTACAAGCATACTCACGAGTTGTTGATATTGATTTCAATGTATTATGTATGCTGAATCGAAAAATGTTTTCAAGATGTTCCATTACCCCGTAGAATTTGAAAAGTAGTCGTATAAACATTGTATAAACTTAAAATACCATATTGCATTGGTACAACATTGTACTGCCCGTTCTCGCCACTACTTAGCATGGAATGGACGAAAAATGGCATTATTTAAAAGGAAATTCGTAAAAATTACGTCGTTCTAAATATGAATAATCTCTATGTATTACTGAATTGCAGAAGTATTTATGCATTGTAAGTTTCTCAAACAATGTTGAAAATATTTTGTTTCATTCTGTACACTGCAAAAAAAAATGTTGATTTTACAGTAATAAACAGTAAAATAAGCAGTAATACACTACCGCGCATGCACGGTAGTGTATTACTGCTTATTACTGTTAATTTTACGGTATAATACTAGCAGCTGGGGTGCCAATATTCTACTGTAAAATCAACATTTTTTTTTCAGTGTATTAGTATTAACAGTGTTTTCTCCTTACAATTTACAGTCTTCCACGTCTATACACAGAATAACGAATAGCAACACATGTGTGAAAATTGAAAATAATTTGGTAACTCTGAAAAAACTAATTTTTGGTGTCGTGCGCAGTGGTTTTTCGATTCCTGATAATCCGAAAATATTAACTTAACGATCACTTTCCAATATTCTATGCATTCGTCGTATGAGCTGGTGAACTCGTCCGTATACCATGTTCAGAATAATTATTCTTCCGAAAAGAAATAGTGGTGAATTTGTGTCCCGATTCCTAAAAGTGCTGAGTCGTGCTCTGTTTCAAATTACGGTACTCCAGACTTTGGTGCATCCACCAATCTGGGCAAGTTTCTAGATCTAGCTAGCTACACTTAAAAAAAAATGATTTTACAGTATAATACTGGCATACCAGCTGCCAGTATTATACCGTAAAATTAACAGTAATAAACAGTAAAATGAGCAGTAATACACTACCGCGCATGGGCGGTAGTGTATTACTGCTCATTTTAGAATTTATTACTGTTAATTTTACGGTATAATACTGGCAGCTGGTATGCCAGTATTATACTGTAAAATTAACAATTTTTTTTTGCAGTGTAGAGTTGGTTTGGTAGCTTGAGCTGGCGTACATGGCTAGATGCAAATTCACCCTTTCCATTCTCATCCTGAGGGTAAATTATTCCATTCTTCCTTACTTGGTGTGTATAAATTCCATAGATCATATTCAGGGCTGAACAAAAGAATTCGAGTACATTTCCGCTTATTGGCGGATATTTGCTAAAGGGAAATTTTCAACTGTGTTATGCGTTTCCTAACAGAGTAAATTTTTAGCATACTGTGCAGTATGCACACAAATCTATAATTTATATACAGGCTGCACGAAAGAATTCGGATACTTTACTGACTCTAGATGGTAATTGCTGAAGGTGTGTTTTTAGATGCGTTATTCGTTTTCCAAATTGTTTACTTAAATATAATCTTTTTCTCCTTATTAAACGGTAAAGTTATGTTACAGTATTTTGAATGTGTTGGAAAGTGTTTCATAATCTAAGCTTGGCGCATGATTTTACTTTCTTGTCTTCATATATACTTAGAGATAAAAATTAATTTCTGTATCTCTAATTTTGAAATGTTTAACATTAAAGAGAAACAAATCAGATTGAGATTATTATGTCCCATTCACTATAAACCAAATAAGCTAAGCTCAGTGATATTGCAGTATGACATTTATGAACATCCCTTTCTTATGCATCAATATTAAGAACTAAATTTGGTAACTGATTTTGAAATCATTTGACGGAATATATCCAGGAATATTCGCAACTGCTGAAACGCAAAAATTACATGTTATAAGATTTGCTAAACTTTACAGCCTATACAAAATTGTACTGAAACACAGAACTATAAGCTACTAAGGAATTTTTATGCATAAGCTACTAGTTATTGCAGAGCAGGGGCCGTCGAACCTTTTACTATCACAGCGCTTTTAAATTCTTTAAGATTTTCGGGGGTGCGCCCAGGAAAACATACATGCGGATACTTTCTTAATATATATGGGTGCCGGTTTGGTGTTCAGATTGTGCGAGCACATGCAATCTCACATAAAAAAATATTGAATGGATATAGATGTTCATATATAAAAAAAAAAAAAAAAAAACCATGTGAATGGATACCAAATGTCAAAAGGATACAGAAATGTATATACTACCTGTGCCAACTGGATGAATTCTTCCGCACGCAGCTCCTAATTTTTCATTTCGTTTCATAAGATCTACCAAGAGCTGAACGGCATCTGGCTTGAAATCAATATCGCCATCCAGAGCTAAAATGTACGTATTTTTGGCTAGGTCGTCGCGTTCGCTACTTGGAAGGTCTGGATTCATCAACCTGTATCCTAACAAGTAGTACATGTACATCACCTAAAACAAAAATCATTCACCATGTTGAATATTAATTCTGTATGTAAACTGTGCACACTTATATGTATTTCTGTACATGGGCGCCTGCAGACGGTAATTCGGAAAGGTTCAAGAATTTGAAACAGATTTAAAAATTTTATCTTTGAAAAAAACAAAAAAAAAAACAGCTTGGCGGTTCTTTTCGAAACCACACCAAAACACTGTTTCTGATTTTTTTTGCCATGCTGAAAGTCCGAGTTTTGTCCAAAACGGAGAAGGCTATAGGAAAGCTATAGCCAAAAAAAATTCTTTTGAGGAATTTAAATTTTTAGCAATTCCGACATATTTTACATTTTCAAATTTCTTGTCTCCATAAGTATACTATGCTGGCCACGATAAGTTGGCCGATGATCTTGACAGAGTTCGCGATTCTACGGGGAAAGAAAATAGCTGATAGACACAAATGCTGAAGAAAACGCTTTATTTAATAAGAAACTTAGATTTTGTTAGTTGCTTTGTTGTGATTGTCACATTAAGGGGGAATTCTCAAAACAACGCTTGGGGCATTTTCGCCAATTTTCTTTTTTTAAATAATGCTCATGGGAAAATTAGCCGAAGGTCAAACATAAAATTGGTAAAATAAATCCAAATTTCACAAAATGGCGGGTGTTTGATGTTTGAGGTCAATTTGTGGCTCATTTTCGAAGCTGTTAAACTATTAAAATTTTTACATTTTTAAAAGTTTGTCCTCCAATTAAAAAAGTCCTTCCGGCCTGTACCGGGAGGAAAAGGTAGCTTTCCTATATCTTCGTTTCAAAATTTTAGCTAATGTTACTCGAAAACAGCAAGCTAAAAATGCAAAGAAACCATTTACAAAAGATTCGTTAATACTGAATTTGAATAAGAAATTCGCCAAATTATTGAACTGTAGCTAAGTTGGCTTCATTTATGAAGACTTATTTTGGTCGCCAAATTTGGCGATATTTTGCCAAGTTTCGCCAAGTTTTTTCAAGAATTTGGCGCTAACGGATATGAATATATAGTTTTATGCGTATGATTGGGAAAATGATTACAACAATGAAAGAAAATAATTTGCGAGAAATCGCGTTCACTAAAACTCATAAATTAATCGTTGGTTTTTTGTAATGTGCTGTCTTGTTTCAAAATGTCAGCCACCCTAGAATTTCAAACTGCTCTACCATTCTTAAACCATTCTTCTCAACCATTTTTTGAGATAGAGGTAAAACTAAAAATGCTCTGGAATCCTTGTATCAAGGCCTAACACTTAAGCAAAAATTAAATTTGAATTTTTAACTTTTTTGTACATTTATTTTAGTTTTAAAATTTTCAGTGGCCGCCATCTTGTTTCGAGATGGCGGATCAAGCTGGCCAACGACCTCGGTCGAGGCATTGGTGAGCTTAATACACACAATTAGTTTCATCAAAATTAATTTATAAATACGAGCATTATCGTATGACATAGGTCAGATATATATATATATGGATATATCTATATATATAAATCAACATTTGAACGGAGGGTGCTTTTGGGGTCTGAGGGTCATGATCGCGGAAACTATATCGAAATTTTCCGGAATTGCTTTCCTCCGAACGGCTGCAATAGGTAGCTTTATACTTTTTTGTATTGAAAGCTACCTAAAAGTATAGCTAAAGTTGATAAAATAAAACGTCGCGCATCGATATCGTACACGGTTTAAGTGTGAAAACCCAGACCGATTACAGAAAAAAAAAAAAGAAAAAAAATCAAGAAAAACGAGTTTTATGTTTTTGATTTGTCTTTTGTGAGCTGTGACACCAGTCCGTTAAATTTTATAATGATTTAAATATTGGTTGGAACAAAAAACAATTTTGAGAGCATATTCTAGATATTTTAAGGGTTCAAAAAGTGAAAAAAAAAAATTGATTTTTCGAAAGTTTTCCAGGATAAACTCCCCTTATAATGAATAAATTCATCTAAATTTGCATTACACGTCGGCCAACTATTCGTAGACAGACTAATAATAATAAACTGAAAACTTTGAATACCTGACTCCATCGTTTTTTGTGTCGTATCAAATCCTTGTTCTTCAGGTGAGCAATCAGAGTATTGTCTCCTTGCAGTTTCCATATTAATCGTCCTCCATAAGGTGTTGGAACTTTTATAGGAGGATCTAATTTGATATCTGGCGGATAGATTTTACTGAAAGAGAAATAATGTTATAGTGATGTTATAAGGCTTTTCGCCTAGAGCTGATTTTGAACCATAATTACTTAACACAAACGGAAACTTTCTCGAAAGCACCATAAAATAAGAAAGGTGCAGTAATACGCTACCGCGCATTACTGCTTGCACGGCAGCGTATTACTGCTTATTTTACTGTTTAATACTGTTAATTTTACGGTATAATACTGGCAGCTGGGATGCCAATATTATACTGTAAAATCAACACTTTTTTTTTGCAGTGTAATAGATGTGCTTTCCTTATTTTTATAGTGTTTTTAAAGAACTTTTAGGTAGATTTCGTAAGAAATACTACTTTACTATACATTCTCCCCTATGTTGGAATTTCTGAAAAATGTTCGCAGATCTACGCCGATCATGACTCCTAGAACCCAAAACCACACCCAGTTCAAAACTTTATCGATCTATCTACCTATTTATCTATCTGTCTGTCTATATCACTTTTTTATCGACACAATAACTTCCATAATTCTGCACAAATCTCTTCCAAACGGATACATAAAATCAAGTGGCATAAAATCTCGGTCAAGTTCGTTAATGGGCAAAATCGGATAAGGGGGGGGTAATGGGAGGATTTTTGTGAAAACAGAAAAAAAAACCATAATTTCTTAATTATGATACATATCGAATCCCTTTAAAGTTATTATGACTTCTAGGAAAAGGGCCAAAAATTTATGTAGGTCAGATTTTTGATATCATTAAAAATGGCCTCAAGGTGGGAAAAAAAAAGGGGGTTAAGAAGAAAAAAATTCATAACTTCGTCAATTCACAAGATATCATATCCGCTTAAATTTATTATAAATCTTCTTAATAGTACCTATAACTTCTAGTATATTGACAAGTTTTTTATAAGATCAACTTTTACGGCAAAAAAAAAATCTCTCCTGGCTCCGCCTACAGTCACAGGTAGATTTTGAAGTGGGCGGTCCCAACTGCCGCATCATGGCAAAAGGTCCTTCTTCTGCGATCCCCAATAAACAGGCGCCACACGGTCTGCGTCTTCGAAATCTACCTGTGCCTGTAAGCCGAGCCGTCAGGGATTTTTTTTCCTATGTATTGTGCTCTGAAGCAGTTTTTACAACATTTTATTCTCATCATTCGTTACTCATTTTTTTTTAAAAAGACCCAAAAATCATGCATCAGGCATAGATTAGGAAACACCTTCCAACACTAACATAATATTATTAAGATTTTTTTTGTCATATTATGAAATGAGATATGTAAATAAGCAATTTAAAAAACAAACAACTCAGTAAAAATTCATTTTCAGCAATTGCTGTCCATATTCAGTAATGTGTGCTAATTCTTTCGTACAGCCCTGTATATGATCTATAGAATTTATACATACCATGTAATAGACTAAAAATGAGATAAATTTAAAAATGCATACCACAGCGAAAAACGGATATCCAGCAATTATCGATCATAGTCAGTTCTGTAACCGAATTCTTTTGCGCGTCTCTGTAAATGAACGATAAGTGCTACGCACTCCATAATCTATAAAAAAGCATGTGATAGTACACCTCAGCGATTCTTTTTAATTTCATTATGTTTGAAATATCGTAACATCAATAAAATGCACCAGAAACGATTTTCCCCATAGAACATAATGTAACGAAAACTTTTGTGTGTCTCTGTAAACGAACTATAAATTCTGCCCACTTCATTTTAAATTTCGAACATTCTGTACTAAACCTCAATAACATATACATATCAATTACATGGATATCCGAGTATATTTACGAGAGTTACAGCACGGACAGATAAATGGAATTCATAAACACGTTTCAACTGTATTGGAAAGTGTTAAAAGTAGTGCGAAAATGTAACAATTCAATTTAATATCAGTATAAAAAGATTTTTCAGTTAAAAACGAGACGGGTAAAAATCAGTGTAAAGAAAAGCTCAAACATGTAGAATGAATCAATCAAAACATTATTTCAAGACTTCATAAAAACGAAGCAAATACAAGATGATTTTCCAGTCAAGTCATATTTGCAAACATTTATGTAACCATGACAGAAAATTTTAAACGCATAATAATTTTGAAGCCCTTCTCAGTAGAAGTTTAAACAAACCCAAACAAAGGCATAAAATTTCTGAAACCATCCTCCGGTATTGATTTAATGATTTAATCATACAAAGAAAATATTGGAAGCAGAAAGATAATTTAGGCTGATACATTTTATTTCTTATTTTCCAACTTGAATTAATCATTTTTATCGTGCACTTTTCAAGCAGTTTTGATAAAAGAAATTCAAGATTAAATAGATAACGCCCCTACTGACAAAAACTTAATTAGGTTTCTAAGACAGTGGTACTAACTATGCGGCCTGTGGGTCTGAAAGTTACCACTTTTTTAAGAAGAAATCTTCACCTTATTTAATCCCTGAATTCCTGTCATTCAATAAGGCGAATATTATTTTTAGCAAATAGTGGTGCGAGAATACTTTTCGCTTAAAGTAGTGAGTCTGACTACCACTGTGGTCTAAGATAACATTTTCTGCGAGCTATTTAAATGAAGAGATAACACGTGAATACGAGAGTGTAATCAATGATAACTGAATGAATATAGATAACTTTATAAAATAAATAAATTTATTTTACTTATCGAATCCTACTGCACTGTGGTATCACAACACTGGTATGTTATCATTACATTGTGGCGGTTGTCATGTTATTGTGAGCTCAGTTGTGACATATCGATTTATCCATATTTTGTTTTTCATATGTGGTGCTGTTTATTTGAAATAAAAATTAGAGTGAAACCTGCCTATAACGTTTGAAAGGAACCATAAAAATGCATCCTTATAGAATGATAGTTGTTATAGACAGAGCTAAGGCCATTTTATTAATATACAGATTTCTAAATAACTTATTAGTTATATGTAGATTTATTAGTGGCTTAACGAGTGAGGTACCTGACTAGGTACGTGATTACATATACAGCAGACTAGATATTATGGCCAACAGGTTGTTTTAGTGAATTGTATTGGCCAGAATCATGTACACGGATAGCTTATTTGCGATACATTGGAGATTCCACTTTGTTGGGTTCAAAAAATCGTTCTTTTTTTTTTTCTTTTTTTTTTTTTTTTTTGGTATGTGTGTGTGCATTTTTTGGATCCGTGAAGTGTGTAGAATATGTGCCTGAAACGATTTTGGATTATTCAAGTTATTTACGAAGTTGCGGACCTTTGAATGGAACCGCACGTCTGCTGAAAAGCAGGTACTTTTAAAATATTGCTTCGTTTTTCTCAAAACCATATTTTTAAACACGCGGTGCAGCATAGCGTTCGGACCGATCAACTAAATATCAAAATATTAGTCGGGTTTGAAAGATAATCATTTTTCGGGGCCATGAGCCTATTTAAATGTTAAAAATCTAACTGTTAAGTATATTTTCCAAGACTTTAAAGTTGAAAAAAGAATAGCGAAATCGGTAGATCAAGTTTCAAACAAGTGCCATTTTGTTGGCTGTGGGTCATTTAAAATGAAAATAGGTTCATGGCGGGGCCTCTGGGATGGCGCTGTTTGCTTTTTTTTGTTTGTAGAAAGAGCACACAGCGCAATCTCGGAGGTCCCTTTCATGGCCCCGCAAATTTAACTGGCTTTTATATAACCCATATGGTTTTTGCGTTTCACGTGAACTTACGAGGCGCAAACCTATGTGCGCTGCGCACACACGTTTTAAATTAAGAATAACCACCACCAGTTTATATGTTTTATACACATAAAAATTATCAAAATAGACAAAAACATGCATGTTTTGTAGAAAAAGATCCGATTTCGTTTTATAGATCCGATTTCGTTTTATATATCGTGAAGAAACTTTCTTTTAAAACGCCTTTTTTTTGGACTTACAAAGTGGAATTCCAGAGGTCCTATAGATTCGACCCCTGGCCTGAACATTTTACACTCATGCATTGCAAAAAAAAATTGTTGATGTTACAGTATTATACTGTAAAATCAACAATTTTTTTTTGCAGTGTGGAATTAATAAATTCTCTCGCAAAGATTCCTGCGACCAATATACACGGTAAAGAAGGACAATTTTTTCTTAATCTAGGAAAATATATATTTTCTAGATTTAAAGAAGCATTTTTTAAAAACAAACTTTATTTGATTTTCGGAAACGTTTCCGAATAATTTCTATAGTGTAGTAATCAGTTTCCTAAACCGGGAATATAGGTTCTTTTCAGATGCTGTCAATTTTCAAGTAAACATTTTCATGTTCAACAAACATGTTTTAAACATAAACATGAAAAATGAATAGCATTAACATTAATATTCAAATTAATTATTTCGTTATTCTTGCACGTATAAATTCAGATACGTGTCTGAAAATCTTTAATTGAGAAGGCATCCTAAAGACCGATATCGCGATTTGAGAAAAGTGATTAATACACTATAAAAAGTCCTTCCGGCCTGTACCGGGAGGAAAAGGTAGCTTTCCTATATCTTCGTTTTATAACTGTAGCTAATGTTACTCGAAAGCAGCAAGCTAAAGTGCAAAGAATCCGATTACAGAAGATTCGTTAATTCTGAATTTGTATAAGATATTCAACAAATTAGTCTGGTGCACGTCAAATGTGTTCGTGGCTCCAATGTCCTCCAAGTTTTAAAACGATACCTCTGGGTGTGCCAATCCAGGCGCAGGTCTCTCATCTGGAATTGGTTCAAAAATTAGGAGACCAGCTCCTAGAAGTCCAACCTCTCTTGAGGCTCTGGCATCCCTTCTTACAGAGAAGTGCCATGGCACTTTCTCTGACACGACAACAACAACAAATTAGTCAACTACAGCCCAGTTGGCTTCATTTATGGAAACTTATTTTTGGTCACCAAATTTGGAGATATTTCGACGAGTGTCGTCAAGTTTGGCGAGAATTTGACGCTAACAGATATGAATATAGTTTTATGCGTATGATTGGGAAAATGATTACAACAGTTGAAGATAATACTTTGCGAGAAATCCCGCTCATTAAAATTCATGAATTAATCCCTGATTTGTTTTAATCTGCTGTCTTGTTTCAAAATGTCAACCACCCTAGAATTTCAAACTGCTATATGCCAACCATTTTTTTTTTTAAGATCGAGGCATAACAAAAAATGCTTCGGAATCCCTGTATCAAGGCCTAACACTTAGGCAAAAAATAAATTTGAATTTTTAAATGTTGTTTTGTATATTTATTTTACTTTTAAATATTTTAGTGGCCGCCATTTTGAAACAAGATAGCGGACCAAGCTGACCAACGAACTCTGTCGAGATATTGGTGAGCTTAATACACACGCTTAGTTTCATCCAAAACGGTTTATAAATACGAGTGTTATATATATATATATATATATATATATATATATATATATATACAGGGTGTATCTGAAATGCTTCAACAAACTTAGGGGATGATAGTACTCATCAAGACGAACAAAAAATGCAATGGAACATGGGGTCGCAAATGACGTTTAAAGGGGGAAAATTGCAAAACTAATAAAAATATCGAAATCTCGCATGCTGCTTTTCTGCAGAACTGGCTAGTAGCAGGAAGCTGGTTTTCCTTTCACTTTGTACATATCCGGTCAGATAGAGATAACAAAAACGTGGAAGAAAGCCAAACAAATCTGTGAGCAGGAATCCACGTATGCAAATTTTCCATCCTCTTAGAAACAGACCAATAAATATCCTACCAGGTTTGCTTTCTGCTACACAAGCCGGCGTGCAGCAACAAATTTGGTACATTTACGATGGTGCTCCACCTCATTTTTTATGAGCGTGCGTAACCACCTTGATAGAGTTTATCCGGCAAAAAGGACTGGACGTGATGGCCCTGTTACTTGGCCTCCACGTTCGCCGAACCTTAACCATTTGGATTTCTTCTTCTGGGGACAGATGAAATCCCTCATTTATGAGACGCCAGTAGAAACGCCAGAAGAAGTAGTAGCGCGTATTGTGACCGCTGCAGGAGAAATCCAGGAAACTCCCGGAATCTTCGAGCGTGTCCGCCAGTCGTTCCTCCGTATATGTTACTCTGTGTAATAATGTCCGCGGTCGACACTTTAGACAAGTGTTGTAAAATATCTGTTTTCTCTGAACATCACGAGCTGTGTTGTACCTATTCTGTGCAATAAATATTTTTCTGGAGTGTTTCTTTCTTGTCTCAGTTTGTCCATTTCCAGACGCATTTTCTCGATTTTCATCCTTTAAACGTCATTTGCGACCCCATGTTCCACTGCGTTTTTTGTTCGCCTTCATGAGTACTATCATCCCTCTAAGTTTGTTGAAGCATTTCAGATACACCCTGTATATGTATATAAATCAACATTTGAACAGACTGTAGTTTTGGGGTCCGGGGGTTATGATCGGTGAAAATACACCGAAATGTTCCAGAATTGCTTTCCTCCGAACGGCTGCAATACGTAGCTTTTTACTTTTTGTAATGAAAGCTTCCTAAAACTATTCGGAAACGTTTCCGAACGCTGCAAAAGAAACTTTGTGTTTATAAAGTGCTTCTTTAAATCTCGAAAATATATTGGCTTCTGGGATTTCTAAAGATAAAGAACGTATTTCGGAATCTTGGGTAACTCGGAAGAGGTAAATGTATATTTTATTCGTACGCCGTACACGGTTATTAACCGTTGAGAAAATGGTTGTTACTTTCGGTCGAGAATGGACCAAATGATGTATGTATACGCACTTTACTCTTTAAATTTTGTAACTTTAGAAGAATTTTTTAAGCGGTTTTATCGAAATTCTGTAACTTTAGAAGAATATTTCTTTGAATAGGCAATAGTAATGCATAAAATCGTTACAAAAATGTTAAAGTTACAAAAAGGATAGATGCAAATTATCAGTTATTCAAAAAGCCGAATTCAAAAATTGACTTCGGATGAGAAATCGTCCTATAAAGCAAAAAACGTGGTCTTCAACTTTAATTTCCTCAAAATACCTTTAGCTCAGACATCCATCTAAACAAGAGTTAAAGCAATACTTAAATTTTGCTTAAGGGATTGTCTACATAGAAATTGTACCAAACTTTAAAAATTTCAATGCTAACACCTAAAGTTGGCCTCATATTTGGATATTTCGGTTTATTCTACCTTCGAATACCAAACGGGAAGTCAGTAGATACGGAATAGGACTTCTGCGTCAGCGGTTATGGTAGAGTCCGAACACTGCCCCGCTGTCCCTCTGCATTTTCCCAATGGTTTGAATCCCAATTTGTTAAATTAGAATTTTTTTTAATTATATTTTCGTAGATTAAGAAACGTTTGTCTTTTTTTACCGTGTATGATTCAGAAAAAAATCACATATATAAGACTTACCTCGCTGCCGTGTTTACAGAAGTAATCAAGTCCTTCACAAAGTTGTTAATTACCATTTTGGTATCATCGTCGTCGCTCACGACAAAGGCGTCATCGAAGAATATATGAGCTGGGAATGATAAAAAAAAAGTCTTTAAAACTATAGAGTAAAAAAATAAACGTTTCTTGATCTAGTTAGATGATTTATGACAATATATAATAGCCTCTTTTGAGTTACCCAACGAGTCTGAAAGGTGTTCCTTTATCTTCAGAAGCCAATAGATTTCCAATAGATTAAAGAAGCATTTTCGAAACAGAAGTTTCTTTTTTCAATCCGTAATTTTCGGAAACGTTTCCGAGTAGTTTATTGAGTGTATTAATCAGTTTTCTCAACACAAAATATCGGTTTTTCGGATACTATCAATTCTTAAGTAAACACTTTCCTATTCAACAGACAAACATGCTAAATGAACAGCACAAAATTAAAATTTTTCTTGTTAATTTTGCATGTATATATTCTGTTACGCTGGTGATTGAGAAAATGGTTTAATTCACTGAAAAAACAACTAAAAAACGTTTCCGAAAATTTCGGGAAAAAGCTTTTGTTTCAGAAATGCTTCTTTAAAATTGAAAATCTATTGATTTCTGAGATTTTTGAAAATAAAGAAAAGCTGTTCGGAATCGTGGGTAATTTAGAAGATGTTATATTATACGTATTTTCGCAAAACTTCTTGCTAGATCAAGAAACATTTCTCTTATTTTTATTTATTTATTTATTTATTTTTTTTGCAGTGTATTGCAGTAATTTTTTTTAAAATAAAATCATATTTTAAATGATTGTAGCAACATTACATAGACACGGTAGACTGAAAAAAAACACCTCTAAACATAAAATATGTATTTCTTACTCACATTCATAAAATTCCAAACATATAAGCATTTTTACAAGTGTAAAATAATATTTTGATATAATGATACCGTATCTTTTTTTTAAATGTGACATTATTTATATGTTAACCCTTTACTGCTCGAACTTTACGAAATTATCAAATGATCCTTAAGAAATGATCAACTATTTGGTACTATCAAAAAAAACGAAAAAAAAAAAAAACCTGTATATTATTTCAAATTTTTAGTCAAAATGTTGACATAAGTAGCGCTAAATACAATTATTCTCGTTTATTTTATATTCATGGTTAAAAAGCAAAATTTAAATTCAAATGCTCAATTTTTTTTTTTTTTTTTTCCGAAACAGATGATCTCATTCTCTAATGCAGTTAAAATACGATATGTATATATATATATATATATATATATATATATATATATATATATATATATATATATATATATATATATATATATACATTTTGCCTTTTACAATATTCGATCAGTTTTTACTGTAACTTTGATGGAATAAATGAGATGATATTCTGGCTTGACTAATGTTGTTTAAAGATATTTTTAATAGTTAATTTTTCTTTAGAAGTTTAAACCTGCATCTAAGAATTAGATATTGGTAAAAAATATTAGATTACAGCTCGAAATCTTCGCACGGGTCCACTGGTGTTTTTTTATTAACTAGAGTGGGCTCTTTATCATTATACTTGAATCGTTTTATTGTTTTTAGGATTAACATTATTTTGGATTAACATTAGCTAAAATTTTAAAACGAAGATATAACAAAGCTACCTTTTCCCCCCGGTATAGGTCGGAAGGACTTTTTTCACAAATACAGAGCGAAATCGGAGATATAGAGCCTATTAATGGCCTGTATCAGATATAAAACACAATGCAGCGAAGGGTTAAACTGTTTTATATGTTTATATAAATGATATATATATATATTCACTTATATATATGTTATATAAGTGAAGAAAGTACTTAATTATATACATTAATACATACTTTCTACTTCATAATAATCCTTATTTACAGCTCCTTCTAATTGTTTTTTAATTGCTCTTTTCATACACTGATCATTGTCCATTCTAAAAAAAGTAAAACAATCATTATAAAAATGTTTCAACTTACTTAGGGAGAGCAAACAGCATTCATCATTTGAAAATTATTTTATTGAAATAGCATTTATTATTATTTTTTTTATCAATCATTAATTATCATTGAAACTTAGATTTAAAATTATAGTATTCGCCTTAAAACAACCAGGGAATCCAACCCAGGCTATTTGGCTTACAGAATATCTAACAAAAACATAACTGTGAAAAACGGGAACCAAGTTCTGTAGGGGAAAAAAAAGCCAAGAAAAGAAGTGACCTAAGTGAGTGCCAAGTTCAAATAAATTTCACTCAAACTTACCTACTGAAGTATTACGGCATTGTTTAAATTGTTTAAAAATAAAAATTTTTGATAGCATATTAATAATAAATCTAAAACCTTACTACACAACTAAAATTACAAGTGCGTAGGTCAAATAGATTTTCAGTAGTAGGGTGTCGAAATTTGGCGAAAACAGCTCGAAATGGTTCGTGTAATATAACACACTAGTATGTCAGACGAACTTGGCTGATGAACTGCCGTGTTTCTAGATACTACCCGATGTACATAATATTGGTGAAAATCGTTTTTAATAGTGTCAAAAAAATTCTAATAGATTTTTTTTACATCTGTTTTTCTAGGTAGGATATGGCTAGAAGACGCTAGACTGTTCGTAATTTGATGTAAAAAGACGCATCCGTTTACGCTAGAGAAGAGAGCCGTTTTGTGAATGACAGCTCGGCAGGTTACAGTTGTTTGCCATATGACTGAAATACCTTGAGATATCGCTGTAGGTATTTATTTCCCGTTTTTGACAGAATTTTCTGGGTACAGAAAATCAGGAATTAGCCAGCTGATTTTTACTTTTGCTTATGAGTACGAGGATGCTTATTTGATACTTCTGAAGTATATTTTGGACTAATGAACCGATAGATCCCAGTGTTCTATGCTGTCTGATTGAATCTGCCCAGCTGTACGTTTAACCCCTTGGGGGCGAGCGACACGTATACGTGACGAATAAGATGCTCAGAATCCTCGATTATTCCCACCAGTTACTTTTTATTGTAAGCTTTGCCTTATGATGACTCATGGCTTCCCTAGCATTTCTGCGATTCAATTAGGCGAAATTTTCTGTTTTGAAAAACCGGTGGTAAAAGATTAAAAATTCTGTAAAGAGGGGAAGAGGATTCTCTCGCGAAGGGGTTAATGCATTCAGCTGTTTGTGTTTATTCATCTTTGTGTATTCTTGATTCTTCTGAAATATAACGTGACGTTTCAAAGGGCTATTTTCTCTCGACTTTTAATCACACGAACCCGAATTACGTAGCATCCGGTGCCAGCAGTGGGACTTTGATTAGTGGAAGTTTCATTGAACAGTTTACTACCAGAAGCCATGAGTACCAGAACCCAGGAGGCGTAGCAACTTAAACAGATAATGGTGTGCAATACTGAAATGAAAGCCCGACAAGACCAAATGATGGAAGAAATACAAAGTAGTCAGGCAGAAATGAAAGAAGAAAGGAAAATCGGACAGGTGGAGAGGTTTAAGCGGACTATCTTGAATAACCTTTCACTTATGATATCATGAAACCAACAGGATTGAGACCAGAAACTATCTCTATTCCTGTTTGCGTATTGCAATGTTGTCTATGAGACTATCGGATATAATCCATCACGGATGCATTTCAGTCGTGAACTTCGTCTTCCCTCTGATCTCCTCTTCGGTCGCTGTCCAAATCCGCCTTCATTGTCAGAGAAGTACATCCAGAATCTTCAATCACGGTTTAAAGACGTTCGCAACTTTGCTCGGGAACGGATCGATATGGAAACGGGGAGAATGAAAACAAGATATGACACGAAAGCAACGAGTCCAATTTAGCGAAAGTGATAAAGTCGAGCTATGGAATCATATTCGGCGTAAAGGGCTCTCTCCGAAGTTACAATCAAACTGGGACGGCCCACACATAGTCCAAAAAAGGCTGAATGATTTCGGGGGTTTGAATTTGAATTAGGAAGCCACTTTCCTCAAAACCGAAGATAGAGTGCATATCATTGGCTAGCCCAATATTATTGTGTAAATTAGCTTAATTAGACCCTGCTCTCTTCTGAATTTTGTATAGGGTGTTAATAGTTGTACATCTCTTGTAAATAGTTGTTTTATGTAATTTGTTATTTGTTTATTAATTTTTATGTTTATATGTAATTTATTTCGTGGCCTCCTGTCCAGGGATTGTACTGCCTGAGACCGTGCAGTCCTTAAGAGAGGGGTAATGTTAAATGCGGCGACATTTCAGGGTGTCTCATTGGCGCACGGCAGTTAAGCGTACCTCACCTTGGCCGCCCTTCTAAATGGTGTAGAACAGAACCAATTATAACGTTATAAGGAAAGGGCAACTGACGTCACTGTTGGTTCAATTACTGTTGGTTTGGGAGAAAAACCTGTTCGTTCTTTACGACTCCTACAGTCCTACAGTACACATGAGATGGAGCGATTTGATTGGTCTACGTTAAACTGGTCTGTAATATGATTGGCCTACGTCGCCATGATGATTCCTGCAATGATAGCTGCGACAAAAATGCAGTGGTAGATTGGTTGATGGAACTGTTTGTTTGTAAACATGCCCTTTCCTTATATGTTTAGTGCAGACGTTTAGAGGGACTATTTTTCTAGATGGGATCTGACTAGAAAACTCTGGAATGTTCATAATTAGATTTAAAAATATGTATCCGGTTTCGCATAGAGTTGTAATATAGAGAGCCGTTTTGTGAATGACGGTTTGGCTAGTTATAATTGTTTGCCATATGATAGAGATACCTTGAGATCTTGCTCTAGGTATCTATTTCTTGTTTTTGCCAGAATTTTCCGGATACAGAAAATCTGGAATTAGCCAGCTGATTTTGACTTTTGCTTATGAGTAAGGAGCTGTTTATTTGAGACTTTTGAAGTATGTTTTAAAAGAGTGAACCGATACATTCCAGCGTTCTATGCTGTCTGATTGAATCTGCCCAGCTGTACATTTAATGCATTCAGCTGTTTATGTTTATTTAACCGTTGCGAATTCCTGATTCTATTGGAATAGTCATAAAAAAATTATAACGTTACGTTCCAAAGGACTGTTTTCCTTCGACTATCAATCCCAAACGAACCCAAATTACGTAATATTATTTTTTCTAGTGATGGGCATAACGATTATTTTGATTATTCGAATGAATCTTTCAAGCATGCGCAGAAGCATATCTGTCAAACTTTTATTCAATTACTAGCAGAAATTTTGAAAAGAAAAAAGAAGTTTCTGATTCTAATTAGAATTAGATCAGACGCCAGATAAAAATGAATTGAATTAAAAAAATTTGAAATTTGACAGATATGCTTCTGCGCATGCTCGAATGATTCAAATCAAAATAATCGCTATGCCCATCACTACATTTTAATATGAAATATATCAGTTATTTGTTTAAATAATAAAGTTTTCAAATTAATTAAAAAACTATACATGTATGGGAAATAAGCAGTCTCTGTCCTAATCCGTTTATAATCTTTCTATATATAAAGTTTCAAAGGAATTAGTTCAGCCGCCTTAAGATTTTCCGAAACAAATACTTTTATTTATTTATTTATTTGATAAGTGTGAAAGAGAAGCAATCAATTGCCAATTGTGGCAATGCTGCCGCACTTTCTTCCTTCGCTTTCTTGTATTTATTTTATATTACTGTAAATGTTACTTTCCATTATTGTAACAAACAAACGTTCATTGTTGAGATAGATTTTTTAAAAATCATGTTTGAAAATTATTTCACAAGCCAGTAAATTGAATTACAGTTTCTAAACTTTTTAGCCACACACAGGGTGGCTTATTCTTTCAATCTCTATCATTTTTCATGTTTATGAAAAGTCACAGCAATCCATCGTTGCCACAGATTAATCTCGGAAAATGAAACATTTGAAGTTACTTAAAAAATTAATAACTCGAAAAGTATTTGTCACAAAATTGTTTTACAAACTGCGTTAGAATGGTAAAAAATTGTATTTTTCTTGATATAAATTTAAAATCGATTGATTATGTCGTTTTTCAAATATTAGATTTCAAAAATTACAAAACTTCACAATGGAGTACCGTAGCGAAACTTTTACGCGTCAAAAGATAATGATAAAGACATTGTGGCTCGACGTCTATCGTGTATACTGGCCATAGCATGAGTAACGAATTATAGTAAACTTATGATTCTGTTAAAATATAAAAGTGAATTATGTATATACATTTTTAAAAAATAACGAAAAACATTTTATCACAAACATCAACAAATTTTTTTCTTCTATTTATTCCCTTATTCCAAAGATATCGTTTTATCGTCTGCTGCCATAGCAACATGAATTAAATTTCATTAAAAAAAATTGCTCAGTGATAGAAAAATATTTTTCTAAATCAAATGGTTATTGAACAACTAAACACTTTAACAGGGGAATTTTTATTTGTTATTTAGATATTTTAAAATTGTTTGTTGTCATTGCGTTTTTATTCTGAGTTTATTTATTTTTTAAATAAAAGCCGTGTGTGGCAATCTATATTCTGCCTTATAGCAGAATTTTCCCCTCTTGTTTTTTTTTTTTTTTTTTTTTTCCACCTGATAGAGAAAATGAAATTATGTCACATTTAGAAGCGGAGATATTTTCTATAAAATCGATAAGTTGTTGTCACCATCGTTATGACGTCGTCATTCGTGACGGATATGTTTTTTGCTTTATAATATAGACAGAATTGGGGAAAATGAAATACACAGAATGAAAAAAGAGAATCTGCTGGCAATTTGCGTACCAGGTTTTCCCTTTCTTTGTCTCTTACATGCTTACAGACATTTTTGCTGTACACGGTTAGAAAATGTTGGCTCGCAATTGCTAACAGATTTTATTGTGATTCTTTCTTTCTCTCTCTCTTTGCTGTTTTTTTTTTAAACTCTAAGTTTAGATTTGTATAACTTTATTAGTTCTGAATAATTATATATATATTATAAATTATTAAATAAGTAGATACCAAATGTGTGTAAATCGGGATTTTTCTATTATTATTATTATTGTCAATTAAAAAACTTAAAAATTTACCCCGTTCAGTAAATTTTTTACGCACGATAGTACAAAACATTTTTTAAAATAACAATTTTTAAAAATAATTTTTAATTTTATAGCTACTCTGGCGCATAAATAAAATCTGATAACAAGACACTTTATTATTAGTTTTTTATTTATTGCAAGGAGCTTGTATATATTTGAGCTTGATATTTGAGCTTGTAAACCTGTTTATATAAATTGGTATGCGTTCCGTGTTATTAAAACTACTTTTGCTATCACATATTACCCCTTCCGTCAGGGGCGCCATTTCAGAACTTTCTTGGGGGGGGAGGGGGCAAAGTTTTTTTTAAGATAGTGGCATAGCCAAGTGTGGAGTTCATCCCCCCGCCCCCCGCAACCTCAACAAAAAACGTTTACTTAATACTGAATCGTATATACAGAGACAGCAATACTTCTAATACGGAATCTCAAGTGACCTCTGAAAAATTTCGTTTTAGACAGGTGTTCGTCTTAGCCAGTAGAATTTTAAAATATTATGAAAGTTTTCAGTTATAGACAGGTACCGTTTTGTCAGGTGTTCTTTAAGACTGTTAAAACCTCCTTTCTATAAAGCACTTCTGAAGATCATAGGTATATTACAGTGAAACGTGTCTAAGCGAAACCTGTCTATAACACAATTCTTTCTCAAACGGGCAAAAAAATCCAGTTTCGACGAAAAAAACGCCATACAATTATACTTGCTAAGATGGAGACCTGTCTAAAATGAAGCTTTTTTCCAGTCCTTTTCAACTCCTTCTTTGCAGGTTTTACTGAAGGTGCGCCATTTCATGAGTTTCTTGGGGAGGGGGGGGGGGGGGGGATTTTTTTTTTTAGAGACAGGGGTTGAAATATCGTGCGAGATTTCCCAAATCGTGCACAAAATAGAAATAGGCCCCACAATAAAAAATGCAGTGTGAGATTTTGCCTTCTCATCTTAACTTCTTTCACAAACATGGTGATTCTTCAGCGAATACATTTTTTATTTTAGTGGTAGTCCACGAATTTTTCTTCTTTTTTACGCAACAGCAATTCGTCAACCGATTGCGGTAAACATCACGAATTTTACAAATTGGAATTAGAAAAAATAGTTAATTTGGCAAAATTGGTCGCGGAAAAAATCGTTAATTTTTTCAAACGACCGTGGAAAAATATTGCGAATTTCGCCAAAGATCACTGAAACAAATAGAGATTTTCGTCAATCGGTCGAGGGAAAAAGTCGCGAATTTAGTATAACTATTGCAAAAAAATATCGCGAAATTCGTCAAAAGATTGAAAAAAAAATCACGAATTTAGTCAAACAATCGCGCAAAAAAGGGGAATTTCGTCAAAGAGCGCGCAAAAAATAATCTACTTTTGCCAGTCTGTTGCGGAAAATGACTTCCAAATTTCAACAAACGATCGTAGAAAAGAGTCGCGAATTGCGTCAAAAGATTGCGAAAACAAATAGCGAATTTCGTTGATCAGTTGCCAAAAAAAATAATGTCATGAATTTCGACAAATGGTGGAAAAAAATTCGTCAACGATCGGAATTTCGTCAAAGATTGCGCAAAAAATAGCAATTTTTGTCAGTCGGTTGCGGAAAAAGACTCTCGAATTTCAACAAACGATCGTAGAAAAGAATCGCGAATTTCGTCAAAAGATGGCGAAAACAAATAGCGAATTTCGTCGATCAGTTTTAAAAAAAATGTCGCGAATTTAGGCAAACGGTCGAAAAAATCAATTCCGTCAATAATTCACAGAAAATAGCGAATTTTGGAAAATTTTCCCCAAAAAAATGAAATAATCACGAAAAAAGTCGTGAAATTCAATCGGTCACGAGATAATCAGCACACGAACACTATCAAAAAGTTACGAAATTTGCAAATGTTGTAATCCATAAGTATAAGAAAATTTTCATTAATGATTTTCTGTCAGTAAAAATTTTACGTAATCATTTTCTGCCTTCCTCTTCAGAATATGATCTAAATTCCATACAATTCAGAAATCTGCAAAACCATTGGTCTCAGGTCCCTTGCTCCTGCATTGGGTGGGGTAACACGACCCAATCTGCAGTATGGATCGAGCCGGGTGGACGCGGCTTATTTTCGTTGCGGGTCAGGTTGACTTGGAACATTTGACTACGGCTGGACTATTTTTTATTCTATTAGTACGACTTTTTGAAATCTGTCATGCACTTATATTAGGATATGTTCAAAAGAAATCTGTCACAAGAAATTTTTTTGGAAATTGTAGAACGATTGGATGCAAAATTAGTAGTCAATCTTGGCCAGTTATCAAAGGGTTAATTGTTTCGGGTTCAAGTTGGGTTTTCACTATTTTGAGTCGGGTTCGTGTTGCCCGAGTTTTCAAAGAAATCCTAAATATTTTCAGATGAAAAAAAATAATTTTTCTACATAAAAGATAAAATTGTTATTAGAGATATAATTGTAGTCCACTTTTCCAAATCATATTGAAATATGGATTAATTTTCTTTCATTTCGGGTGGGGTTGCGGTCAACGAAAATTGTTTGGACGTTTCCGGGTTTACTGGAAATTACAATCCGGCATCGGTTACCCGAAATGCATTTTGTTGGGTTTGGTTGATTCATTTTTTTTTTTTGGGGGGGGGGGGCGGGGGGGGGGGGGGGGGTCGAGTAAACTTTATACGCTTCGGGTCATGCTTTGACTCTTTCGAATCGGGTTCGAGATGAATCGATTACACAAAAAAGGGTTCTGAATATTTTTCAAATGAAAAAACTATAGTATATTTGAATATTAATGGGTGTATATATGTGATATTTTTTGCACATAAGCGGTAAACTTGTAGATTACTTTTCCATAAATGTATTAAAATATACATTCATTTTCTTTCACTTCGAGTTCAGGTATGAATATTTCTGATTCGGCTTGAAGTCTGTCGGGTTAAAGTCAGGATTCGGATCGGTTACAACCCAATCTGGACAGGACTCTAGTGTCAGGCTGTGGAGATTTTTAACAGCGTACTGTATATATAATATCATTTAATAAAGCAAATGATGTAATAGCATTATCAAGATTGGAGTAAATATAATGCGACACTAATAAAACAAAATTAACAAATAGTATAATTAGGAAATTGAATGCACCTCCCCCCTCCCTCCACCCCCGAAAAAAAAATTACCCCTAAATTTTTAGCTAAAGAGAGAATTTATCACTAAAATTCTAGCCTTGGGGATAACGAGTTTTTCTTTTAATCATGCTGTACACAGCTCAGAAGCAATTCATAGAGTTTTTTCTCACATATATTTCTAACATTAGTCAAAATACTCATTAATGATAAATGTCTCAGTTATAGAATGTTGCAATAAAACATTTCAATGTTTAGAAAAAATTGCTTTAGAAAACATTTCAATGTTTAAAGTGTTTATTAAATGTTTATTACTTTCTTCTATCTTTACAAGAAAAAAGTATTGGATTTACGAAAATTTACCACTTCCGGTTTTCGATAAATTTATACGTTTTAGAAGGTCCTGAACACAGTTGGACTATTTTTAGAAAATGTCTGTCTGCGAGTCTGTCTGTGTGTCTCAGTGTCTGTATGTGACAAAAATTTTGTGGGCGCTGTATCTCAAGAACTAATGCACGGAATTTGATAAAACTTTATATTCAGTTAGACATTGATATAAGTGGGTGGTGATTTGTTTTTGGTGTAAATCGCCCAACAGATAGCGCTGCTATGCTACATTTTTCATGATTTTTACGATAGCTATATCTCAAGAACTAATGGTGGATTTATCCATGCGTAAATACGGGTTAGGTTCCCTTAGAAAGACCCCCACGAAGGGCACTCCCCCCGGGCCTATATCCCAAGTGTAGATAATTGGCCGTCAATAATCAACCCAACTCAACCCAACTTAAGAACTAATGAACAGAATTTCACCAAACTTCAGATTCGGTTAGATCTTGACAAATATAGGCGTTGATTATGATTTGGTATAAATAACCCTACAGATGGCGCTGCTATGCTACATTTTGCACGATTTTCACGATAGCTATATCTCCAGAACTAACGCACATAGTTTAATAAAACTTTAGATTCAGTTAGACCTTAATATAAATTGGTGCTGATTTGTTTGTGGTGTATGTGAAACCTGTATGAGATAGAAGAAAGTTTTGGGATTGGCATATCAGACTAGTTTTTTTTTTATTGTAATCAAATCTGTGAAATCTGACGTTATTTTAGCTTTTGATGATATTTAGATTTTTTTTTTTTTTTTTTGGTCTAACCTGTGATAACTGATAATTTTTCTGAAATTTCAAATTCTGCCCCCCGAAATGGCGCCCCTGCCTTCCGTTCAAGCAAACATACTATAGTTTTCATTTACCTCATAATGGATTTCAAGAGCTGCTCCATTTCATCCGCTGTTTCGTGCCACATAGTTGCACATGCCAGTATTCGCGGAATACCTTTATCTCTATTCATTTCAAAAGCTTCGTTTTCGACTGTCTCTAATAGTTCGTCAATCTGCAATTAAAATATATATGTATAAACATTTAACCCATTTTATAAACGAATTAATAAACATAGATCAGATGCCTGTACCTACCACACCTAGCGCCAAAAAAATAGACATAGTCAATTAACAGCTGAGTTTTAATAAACATAATATTAAAAATATTACAATTGAAATCATTAAAATACTTAAAAATATTTCTGAACGACTCGTTCTAAAATCATTTTATATGAATTACTACAACTCATCTATATTAGATTAATTTTGACACAACCATTCTAATTGGTAAAGAAATCGTATGAGATGTAGTCTTCCTAACTGAGCGAAAAAATCCGGTTCAAGATTCGAATCTGGGATCCCATGGCTGAAGCTGCCAATGCTCTACCAACTGAGTAATCCCGGACGAATATGGCTGAACTAATTCACCCACTTAACCTTAATGATCATAGCATCTGGACTGATATCTGAATCAGCATTTTAATGATGGTATGATAGGTGAAATATAATGAAATTAAAAGGGATCATTGAGGTGCACTATAACATGGTTTCTGTAGATGAAGGAGTTGGTAGAATTTATTTTCCATTACAGAGACGTGCAAAAGAATTCGGTTACAGGACGGACTATGATAGATTTCATTGTATGAAATAATTAATTTATTTTTTTAAATAATATTCTGTTAGTGTTGGAAAGTGTTTCATAATCTATGCCTGATGCATGATTTTTCGTTATTGCTTCATGTATGTATAACTCTTCAAATTTGTCATTGAACTTTTGGTCGCACCTCTAAAAGGTTTTAATCTCCAATTTCGGGAGTTAGTTGGCGCTGCCATGTACCGCATCGTGTAGTGCATACACTTTTTACTACATCTAGACAACATGTTTATGTTTTGTAGCTAATCTGGTTCACGATAGTTATTTGAGGTGAGATGGAATTAGGGAAACACCCTGTATAATACTAAAGATATGTAAGCTAAATGTCTTCTATAGAACTCTAAGGGACGTAGGCACTATAATCACTTTGATGCTTTTCATTAATTGTGCAAAAGGGAATTTTTCTATACCTCTTGCTCTTTTCTTCTGTTCAGAGCCAAGGACTGGTCTACTTGAGCTGTACAGTACAGTGGATTTACAAATAGCCTGTAAAATAATATTGTAAATTTATAGACACGATTTATACAACGTTTAATAAACTTTGCACATAATATTTCACAGTGAGCATCAATTTTTAGATGATGCACAAAACAACATATTAGGATAAGTCAAAAAGTAAGTTTGACTACCGTAATACACTCTACACAGAAAAAAATTAAAACCGAATTTGGGTCGAAAGATTCTTAGGTATGTGCCCAAATTGGGTCATGCCTGTTTTTTGTTACCACTGTGTATCCATTTTGGGCGCTGTTAAATACCCATTATTATTATTATTTTATTATTATTTTTTTGAAAATAGGTATTTAACAGTGCCTAAAATGGATACACAGTGGTGACCAAAACAGGCATGGCCCAATTTAGGCACATACCTAAGAATATTTCGACCCAAATTGGGTTTTATTTTTTTCTGTGTAATGGAAAACACAGCACAAAGCATATTCAGCATTCTGAATTCAGTATTCATCTTTTCAAACAGGTTCCATTAGTTAATTTTCACTATTAATTGCCTTGTTTAATTGAAATTCGGTTTAATAAATTACAGTCAACTATTTTTAAAGTTTAAACAACAGAATTTATCGCTAAAATAAACAATTTTAATGTCATTAAAGCTGGTTTATTATTATTATTATTATTTTTTTTTTTACAATATACTAATTTCTCCTATAAAGATGTGTCGGGGAAAAAAGTGAACAAAAGATTTCTCTAGAGCTTCTTGACATTTACTATTATTGATAGGGCTGGATTTATGCATGGGCCACATGAAGTAACATATCCTACAAGAAAGCCTCCACAGTCCACACTGGCTGTCTGACATCACAACTATAGTCGTCCATTGTTTTTTTTTTTTTTTTTTTTTTTTTTTTCGGAAGATTTGATGGATTTTTTCAGTGTTGTTTAAATGTTGCGATAAAAAAATTATATATTTCTAAAAAAATACAAAAAGTGACGTTTATTATGTTTTTATTTAGTCACTAAGTGACTGGTTTAAAGAAAAGTAAGAATGTGGGAAGGGATGAACTGAGTAAAAAAAGAAAGAAAAAAACTTATGGTAATTAAATATTATAAGATAAATCAAATTAGGTACTTCTCCATTGTCCCGTCGACCACTTTTCATAACAAAAAACTATCGCCAAACTATAAGATTTAAGGCCAAAAATGCGTTATCGTGGAGTCACAATCACTTGACGTTAGAAGCGTTATATGTGTTTGTTATGACATCAAGTGGTTTTTAATTCAACATTTACCTGTATTTTTCATTATGTTTTAATGATTTATTAGTTATTTCGTTAATTAAAATAACAATTGCGTCCTTAAACGGCGATGCCATGATTTTAAAAGAGAAAAAACAGCATTAAAAAAAAGTTGAGATGCATAGTTACGTACAATAGATCAGTTTCAACTGACGTCAGAAATATTTATTCACCAGCTGAGAGGAATAATTAAGAAAAATAATGTAAATAAATAAATATCCAAGATTTTTTTTCTGTTTTCATTAATATACGGTAAATTTTATTGTTTAATTTGATACATTTGTGAGTGGGGCTTTCCCGAATTTCTTGTATTTATTTATTTTATTATATATACAATGTTACACTTGGACGTAGAATTTTCAATTACAATAATTTTGCAAAATTTCTTACATCAAATGATAAACCTCCGTGCTTATGTAATAATCCTAGTTTTAGTAATTATGTAGATAAGGTACATGGTCACATTATTACAGGGGATATTAATATTGTCGAGAATGATTATCTGCACAGTTTTATGACTAATGGGACTAAATTTCGAACACCATCATGTTATAATATTTTTTCTATATTAAAACAATTTAATCTGGATCTTGACCTTTTTATATATAAAATTTCAATAGATTATAATAAACCCATTGAATTTTTTAAAGAATGGAAATTAAATGTATTGAGTAATTTAAATGTTGAACTTTTCAGAAATATGGAAAATTTTAAATTTAATGTTAAACAACTAAATAGTGAAATAAAGAATTTACAAAACAAATTTATTATTACTTATGTTGATAAATCACCAAACAACTATGCTTTCATCTGCAAAAAATATTATTCACAGCTAATATCTAATGCAATAAATACAAGTTTAAATTTTAAAAATACTAATCTTAATACAATTATTAATAATCGACATATATTTCAATATTATAAATTGCTAAAAATTAAAAATTACAACTTTAATTATCCATACATTGTTGTTATACCTAAATTTCATAAAACTCCTATAAAATTTAGAACTGTAACTATAGGCTGTAATACGTATAATAATAATGCAAGTAAATTTCTATTAACTATTCTCACTAAATTGTTTGAACTTACAAAACTAAAAGATAATTTGTTTAGCATAAAAAATAGTTTTCAACTTGTCAATAATATAAAAAATTTAAATAACATAACTTACATGAAGACGTTTGACTTTAATGACTTATTTAATAATATTGATATCAAGGATATGTTCAGGATTGTCAATTTATTATACAAAGAATACAAGGATTCCATAAAATTAAAAAATAACATTTCTTTAAATTACTTTAAAACTTTAACTAGATTTATTCTACATCATAATTATATTGTTTTTAATGAGAATATATATATTCAATGCTGTGGATTACCACAGGGTGGTATTGTTTCTTCAATTCTTGCAGAATTATATTTATATTATTATGAACGTAATTCACATATTGCTAATTGTAAAATGTACCGTTATATAGATGATATAATTGTCTTCTATTTTAATAATAATTCAAATTATTTACTACCAATAAAATATCATAAAAATTTAAATTATAGTTTCAACCTTATGGTAAATAATGAAATTAATTTTCTTGATCTTAAGATAATTCTTAAAGATAATAAAATTTTGTTTGACATTTATGACAAAAGAAATGATTTTACATTTAAAGTTAACTTATTTACTAATTATAAGTCTTGTATACATAAATCAGTATTTGTAAATATTTTACTAAATTTTGCACATAGAATAAACAATCTTTGTTCTAATAATTTTAAAACCCAAAATTTAAAACTTATTCTTCAACATGCAGTAGAATATGGCTATCCCTTTTATTTAGTTAAGTCAATTTTACGAATATAAATTTTGCTTTCATTGGGGTTTATATGTTTGCACATTCTATCTGTTAAAACACTTACATTTTGATTACTGATATATTTGGCTAAAGAATGAATTCCTTTATGTGAGAGATGAGTGGGAATATTTTGGTTAAATATCTTTTATTAATTAAAAATTTTTTTTTTCTTTTCTAGGGAGAGAACTTTAAATATAATATTGTTCCAATAAGTGCGTTGCCATATTGGAGATTTAATGTTTTTTTTTTTTTTCCCCTTGCCAGGTAGAGAACATTTAACAATTTAGTTAAATGCTTTTTTATTTTTTATTTTTTGCAAGATATTAGATTCAATACGTGAGGTTAACATATTGGAAATGTTTGATTATTTTTAGCTATCAGTGTGTGAAATCTAATTTTATTTTTCAGAATAAATAATATTTAGCAAGATGTTAGTTCCATTAAGTGCGTGTAGCCATTTTAGTATTTCTTTTAAACTTGCATTGTTATTTATAAAATGAAAATCTAATTTTATTTTTCAGGGTTAATAAAATTTTGCAAGATGTTAGTTCCAATAAGTGCATGTAGTCATATTGGTAAATCTTTTAAGCTTGCATATAATTATTTATAAAATGAAAATTTAATTTGACTTCTACAATAATATTTTACATTTTATGGGTTTATTTATGTTTTGAAATTATTTAAATGTTGACATATGTAAAAATAAATAGATAAAATAATTTTATACTGGAAAATTTACTTAATCAAAATAATTAATAGTTATTTAGATATTGTTTTAATCTTTAACTAGATGGCAGCACCATATAATAATTTTAAAAAAACTATTACTATTATTCTTTAGTATTATTTTTTAGTTATTGTTTATTTTAAAACCAGATGGCAGCACCATATAAATTTTCACAATTTTTTTTTTCTCTTTTAACTGAAAACTTGGAATACAAGTGAAATTTTTAAATATTCCAATAATATAATATATATATTAAAATTATTTAAGTTAAAAAATATTTTTAGTAAATGAATTTATAGTTTTTATATTATTTATTTGTATTTTTATATTTTAAATTAGAAATAGTTAAAATCACAATGGTAAAATTAATAACTACTACTTTTAGAAAATTAACTGTAATTTTAACTTGTACGTTTGAATTCACTTATTCACTTTACCATGTGCTTAGCACAAAACATTTTTGGCTTCGGATTCTGGACAAATTTATGTTGTAATGTATAGATTTTCTTTGTCTTCCTTTGTATTTATTTGTTTATAAATGGATTTATTTTCTTCCGTTTGATTTGTAGTGTTCTATTTTCAAAGGTATCCTTTTTTTTTTTTTTTTTTTTTTTTTTTTTCAATTTCTTTCCAATGATTGTTAGGGCTTGGAATTGTCACAAAATTTTGGCTTTAAGCTTGTGACAGTTACAGAAAATAATCATTCTTTGCTTATAATGTGGTTTCCCAGCCCTTGAAAAAGTAAATTACATTATAAGCTTGCATTTGTGTTTTTTTTTTTTTTTTTTTTTTTACTTATGTTTCACTTTTTGAATAAATACTTCATTTGTTAGGACTATGTTTTATAATGTGTAATTTGACATAGCTATTTGGGATAATAATTTCATTGCATTTGGTCAGTTATTTCTGTTTCAATGGTTAATTTTTGCAATAAGTTTATATATATATATATATATATATATATATATATATATATATATATATATATATATATATATATATATATATATATATATATATATATATATATATATATATACATATATAATACAATTGCGAACCGCTACTTCGTACATTCTGACTTACACTGCCATACATCTCGTCTCAATAACTCTCCTGCAAGAGATATCAAATCCTGGACTTGCAGCGCCATCTCTGATTATAGATGGATACTAATCATTGAGATATGACACCCCTCCCCTCGTAGTTCAAACGAACCACTGTCTGTTGCTTCTTCGAACAGGTTGATTGTCCTTTTTATCAGTCTTTATCGGTGCACTCTTCTGTAAGTCAACATCATTCTTTGTAACGGAATTGTCCTTTACATTTTTATCCATAGTATCATCACAATTATTATTCACAACTGTACCTGTTACTGTTACAATATCATGGGAAAACTGAGATTGGTTAGATTTTTCAGCATTCTCGGCATTAATTTGCTCTTTATTATTTGCATAATATCCAGAAAACTTGTTTCTTTTAACTCTATCATAACTATCAAACTCATTGTTTTCTTTATCAAACTGACCCGTTTTACTTTCCTCTGACGTTTCATCACTTATTTCTCTGTTGTGTCTCAACTGATTAACATGACGTTTACACATTATTCCGTCATCTCTATTTACTAAAGCCCATCTGCTCCCCAATAATTTTATAATTTTTCCCTTAATCCGCGATGCATAGCGTACAATAGATCAGTTTCAACTGACGTCACAAATATTTATTCACCAGCTGAGAAGGATAATTAAGAAAAATAATGTAAATAAATAAATATCCAAGATTTTTTTTTTTCTGTTTTCATTAATATATGGTAAATTTTATTGTTTAATTTGATACATTTGTGAGTGGGGCTTTCCTGAATTTCTTGTACTTATTTATTTTATTATATATATATATATATAACCATAAATGAAACATTACCATAACACCAACTTAAACTATGAAATTATGATTTAGTATGTAATAATTAGTTGACAAGGAAAGTATTCCCCATCACACTGAATATAGATCAAAAACTTATTTAAAAGAAGAAGAAATTAAATTAAAAATTGAATGAATGAAATTGAATGAATGAAATGAAATTTGTGAAATTTAGACAGAATTATCAAGTCCCAAATGCCTAAATACCACAAATAAAATTAGAGTGGTTTCATCATCATATTAGCCATATCATTGCTATGTATATATATATATATATATATATATATATATATATATATATATATATATATATATATATATATATATATATATATATATATATATATATATATATATATGTTGTTGAGATTAAAATGGCAAAATTCTTCCATTTGTTTATTTGGCGTTATGGTTTGGCGATAGTTTTTTGTTATGAAAAGTGGTCGACGGGATAATGGAGAAGTACCTCGAATTCTTAATTCTTATATCAACTATTTATTTTTAATGATATGTTTTACTTACTTAATGGCTTATACATTTTTATTGGACAACAATATAATTTTTAAGCTACTTTTTTTTTTTTTTTTTTTTTTTTTTTTTTTGTTATGGTTAGAAATTTTCTAAATTATTTATTCATCAGCTTTAACTCTTCTTTGCTCTTTTTTTTTTAGAATTAATATTAATTTTTAATATGTAACTGTCATAATTTTAATAAGAAAGCACTTAAAAAATTTTGCCTTTAAATATACATTTTTTTTTTCAATTTCATTAATTATATAAACCTATTTCTAGATCTATGTATTCAAAGCAGACATATTAGTTCAAACTTTTTGTGGTCTCTTGTAGGATGTGTTGCATGAAGCCGGACCCAAAAGTGAAGTTTCGATAATACTATTTTTACTTTCTTCTGTATACATAAGAATAAACTATTGGATTCTAAAAAAAAAAAAAAATCGACTTACATTTTTTGTTAGATAGGCACGTTTTGAGATGTCCTGAATACGATTTGACTGTTTGCCTGTTGCACAAATTTTATGACGTTCTAATTCAAGAACTAGTGCGCGAAATTTCATCAAACCATTTCATTAACCAGTGGCAGCATAATCAAATTTTGAAACCCTTAACGCTTAAAGATTTAAGGGAAAATACATAAACTATATACTTTTCTAGGTCTCTTTGATTGAAGTAGCACAAATAAAGGGGTAAAAGTGGGTGTTATCATTTGAAAAATAGAAAATTGTATAATTTTCGTATATGGACGACCCTTGAAGCATAATTTATGCATAACGGACATTATTCCTAGCTGATTGTTACCATTATCTTTTTTATGGAGTTTCTTATTGTAGAATTAGTAGGGAGTGATCGCCTTTTTTTATCGGTTTGTACAGTCCTGCAACCGCTACACAGAAAAAAATAAAACCCAATTTGGGTCGAAAGATTCTTAGGTATGTGCCCAAATTGGGCCATGCCTGTTTTGGTTACCACTGTGTATCCATTTTGGGCACTGTTAAATACCCACATTTTCAAAAAAAAAAAAAATAAAATAAACTTTTTATTTATAGTTAGTGAATGAGTCATCATTATGTTTAGTAAATGAGGTATCGTCCAGCATTACTTCTGATAGGCAGACTCACCTATTTTAAGCATAAAATTCTAATAATTAAGCTTAATAAATATCATTTTCAAGTAGTAAAAAATATTTCGAAATTATGTTTTGAAATTAAAGGGAAATATTTTCCAATTTATTCAGTTTTTAAAGGCTATTCCCTAATATTTTGAGGAGAGGTACTTTTAGGTCAACAACACCCAGGCTTTCCTTATTAGAATATTTATTCAAAATACTTACTCACTGGTTGAGGCCATCCTCTTTGTCTTTGAAATCCATATGTAATGAGTCAGCCAGGTTTGTGATATTATCCAAAGTATCCACAAGAAGCCCCCTTGGTATTTAAAAAAGTCTTCCAGTTGTTTAATAGGGCACCAGGCTAAATATGGTAATAGATTTTTTGCGAATTTATCTGAATTATTATGGCAACCAGGAATAAAATAAAGCAAGCACATGGTTGTGGGGACAGACAAGACTATGGGCAAAGCGTAGCTAAATCCTTGGATGCAAATTTTGCATGCAAACTTGCCACTTATGAAACACAGATAAGATGACACTACATGTACACACGCGACTATGATCGGAAAGAAACGTACCCAGTCGTCTGTTATATATTTAATTTGAGGATATTCAAATGTAGTGAAATTGTATTTTTGTGTTATGTTTGCAATCTCATCCCCATATTTCTCCGGCCACTGGATGGAAACATTGAAATTAGTTAAGCTCTCCTTGATATCAGTGATGAAGAAACGCTTTATGTCTTCAGATGTATATTCATCTATTATTATGAGAATAGATGTACATGATGCTAAAATGAGTCCGATCTTCCATAACGGAATTATGACGTATAAGAAATGGCGGCTTTCTTCTATATTGTCTTTTATATTTTTTAAACGTGCAAAGATTCTTGAGTTGTCGCTGACGAAGTTTTCCCACCAAGCACAAGATATAAGCAAACAGCTTATGGGAGCTGTCCATAGTTCTACAGGATTATTTTTCTGTAACGCTAAAGCAAAGTAAAGAAAAACAGTAAACTGAAAGAGTACCACCATTAGATCAAAGCCTGTATTCCTGACAGATTTTTTAGAGCAGTCTGTACTCCAGCCTGACAGAAAATTTAGTATTGATGGCACAATGCATACGGCATTCGTCAGAGTTAGTGCTGCCGAAACATCGATCCGGGGGAAAACTACAACTAGCATTAAAACTATTCCAATGATGTGAAGAGATTCTGTCGTCAAAACCTGAAAAAAATTCCTTTTTTTAATTTAAACATTATATTAATGCTAGTTTGTATATTTCTATATAAAGAGCACTGTTTTAAAAAAAAAATCTCCTCCAAACAGAAAATCTGAATTTATTCGGTTTTTTAAAGTGAAAAATAAAATTATAAATTAGTGTTAAACGTGTTCAAATTTCTTCAAAATAAGCAACAATAGGTATTTTAAAATAAAGTTCTCGATATAAAGCGTGTCTACTCTTATTGTTGTTCAATAGCTAATTCCAAAACTGTTAGATTTGGAGGTAATAGTTCCAAATGCTGTTTTTCATTATTAAAAGCCATTTATATCAATAAATAAATAAATAAATAAAAAATAGTTACGGAATTTATTTTTTATAAGAACTCTGAGTTCTATAAGTTACATTTAAAAAAAGTTCACCATTCTTTAACAGTTAAAATAAAAAAATTTCATTTCTGCATGACCAAAACATACCGAATTATGATACTTTAAATTTTGTAAATTTTCATCCGGCACTAAAAATAGGAAATCGCGATTTTGTATTTTGCAATATATATATGGCCAAAATAAATTCCACAATCAACAGATTTTTTTATAAGCTACAGAAAATTGAAAAAATTAAATCTTTTTTCGTCATTATGACTAGTATCTTCCGGAGCCCCCCCCCCCCCCTCCCCTCCCAAAGAAAGAAAGACAAAGAGAGAGGAAGAGGAATCTTTCTTAATAGTCTAAGAGCAACGTTTTCGTCACTTGATTTTAACAAAGCTCATTTTTCAATATCCCTTCCCTTTTTATGGTGTAGTAATATGCATGAGGACGAGCTGCTTGGCGGGAGACGTTGCGTTTACCTGTGAGAGATGGGGCTATGCAGGTGAAAAAATTACAAAATTACAAAATAATAAGATGACTTTTGTTTATAAAATTTGTTTCTTCTAACTATTCGTAATATTAATCCATCATCGCCAGTCTGTTTGCGATGCTCGGTCAAAGTTAGCTTTGAGTTCATGTATCACGACCCATGACCAATATGACCCACTAATCAAATTTTCTCGAACATGTGACCAATCCCAATTGTCTTCTCGTGCCCGAAACCCGTAGGATATAAAATTTAGTCAAAATAGTCTGAGCCGTTTGTTAGATAAAATTAGCTTGACCCACAGTGACCCAAAAATGACCCACTAATCGGATTTTCTCGAGCATGTGACCTAGCCCAATGATATTCTCGTGCTCAAAAACCGTAGGATACAAAATTTAGTTCAAATCGTCTGACCCGTTTTCAAGAAAAAATAGCTTGACCCATAATGACACATGACCAAAATGACCCACTAATCGAAATTTCTCGAACATGTGACCTAGCACAATAGTCTTCTCGTTTCCTAAAACTGTAGGATACTGCATTTAGTTCAAATCCTCTGGGCCGTTTTTAAGATAAAAATAACTTGACCCATAATAACTCATGACCAAAATGACACCCTAATCGAATTTTCTCGAACATGTGACCTAGCCCAACAGTCTTCTCGTGCCCGAAAACCATAGGATGCAAAATTTAGTCTAAATAGTCTGAACCGTTTATTAGACAAAATTAGCTTGACCCACAGTCACCCAAAAATGACCCACTAATCGAATTTTCTCGGATATGTGACCTAGCCAAATGATTTTCTCGTGCCCGAAACTCGTAGGACACAAAATTTAATCAAAATCGTTAGAGCCGTTTTTTTAGATAAAATTAACTTGACCCGCGTTGACCCAAAAATGACCCACTAATCGAAAGTTCTCGAACATGTGACCCAGCCCAATAGTCTCCTTGTGCCCGAAAACGGTAGGATACAGAATTTTGTCAAACTCGTTTGAACCGTTTTCTAGATACAATTAGCTTGACCCTGAAACATGGCGACATAAAATGACCCACTAATCGAATTTTCTCGAACATGTGACCTAGCCCAATGGTTTGCTGGTACCCCAAAATGGTAGGATACAAAATTTCGTCAAAATCGTTAGAGCCGTCTTGAAGATAAAATTTGCATATATATAACCGCACACAAGATTTCCTCGTATTAGAATATATGATATATATATAGTATATATAAAGTCCTAATGAAACGATTTAATGAAGCGACTGATTAAACGAATAAAACGAATGATTAAAAAAATATATATTAATTGCATGATTTGTAGAACGCTGACGGTAATGAAATTTTAGTATTTTGCCAGTCACCTATAGCATGTTTTTCCTCGAAGAGTGTGTGTAGATCATTATAGTTATTTTACAGGGCCGCACAAAAGAATGAAACGAATATATATTAAATGTGGGATTTGTAGAATGCTGACGGTAATGAAATTTTAGTATGTTGTTACAATCACCTACAGCATGTTTTTTTTTTTTCTCAAAGAAAGTGTATATAGCATTTATAGTTATTTTACAGGGCCGCACAAAAGAATACGATACTTATTGGCGTATATATAGTCATCCTGACAAAAAATTCGGAGGGGATAAAACACTGGTGAACCTGGCCCCCATATTGGCAACGGCCTTGCCGCGAGTCCGCTTAATACTTTAAATTCAAAATTTCGCAATTGTGCAGATTGACAAATTATAAACAAAAGGGAATACTTACTAACAAGAAAGTTGTAAAACGCGGTATGTTGAATTTCTTGAAAATACATATTCTTATGCTACGCAGAAATATGAATACTTCTGGCATAAAAAGAGCTAAGAGAAGGCACCAAATCACCGCTTTTCTGTCTTTTATTACCATGACACCATGATCAAGTCGATCTACATCTGTTAAACAATAAAACAAATAAATAGAAAGCAATCCATTCCAAAGAAAAATATGGACATTTTTAAATCATCAGTAAAATATTTAAATGAAATAATAATAGTAAACACGCGGTAACTACATGAAATCCTGTGCACTAAACCCAATGGATCATTCAAATATTATACAGGAATGACGAATAGAAAGCCTAAAACGAGGATGAAAAAACGTAAACAGGTATAAAATACAGCAGAAAAACTAGAGCTTTAGCTAGACTACATAGCACAGAACCTTTACTGATTAATTTTTTTAATTCATCAAGATCTTATTTCTTATCCATCATCCGTGAGTCAATATAAATTTATAAAGGGCGAGCGCATATGCAATGAATCAGCCACCTTTGAGTTACCTAGAATTTGGCGCGAGATGCTTTATAAATTTAAAAATAAGATAAAATAAATCACGTTGGTCATTTTTATTAAAGAGACTGCTTTCATGATGCCTGATATCTCGTGATGTTTATCAAGTTCATATTTCGTTTTATTATTTTATTTTATTTTTATTTATTTTATTTTATTTTATTTATTTTGTAAAAATAGTTTATTTTATCATTACTGATCTTGAACATGTCACCGATTGTGTGCATACGAAACTAGTAGATTTATTTATTAAAAGGATTTTTAAGCCTTTATGTTTATTGTAATCACTTTTAGCATATATATTTTTATTTTAAACACTTTTTAAATTAAATTATTTTCAACAAGTAATTACAGAAGGTTGCTCATACTTTAGGGAAACGATTTTCACAGTTAATTTCTTTGCATAAATTACGTACATATTTCTTGTGAAATTTTGACTTCATTGGATAGCTTTGACTTTTTATTACACCTCTGAATCAAAAGTTGCGTCACAGAAAAAAAGTTTCTTACTACAGTAAAACCTCGATTATCCAATCCTCGTTTAACCGAAACTCTCCGTAAACCGACGCCGGTTTCCTGACCCCCTCCCCTTTTTTTTTACTCATACGCATTTATATGAACATTTATATGATCACTGCATTTATATAAGTAAAGCATGGGAATGCATGCCGCAATTGACACTAAGACGAAGTTGGCGAAAACTTTTGCCGAATTTTTCAACTGGCGCAGATGAAAATGTTACACACATTGCGATAGATGGTGCTACAGAATTTTCAAGTCTTTCCAGCACGATGCCAGGTTTTGAAAACTGTGGGATTAAAGAAATCACAGATTGCTTGAATTTTGACGTGGAAGATGCAGGCTTCCAGTTGTTTAATGATGAGGAAATTACTCCAGAAGTCCGACATTCTCCAAAAGAAAAGAAGAAGAAGAAGATGATGATGAAGGTGAGAATGATTCCCAAGTAAATATTGGTAACAATAATGCTTTTGGGTGATTCTCAAAAGACCTTGCTTGGTTGGAACAACAAGAACAGTGCGATTCCTCTGAAGAAATGTTTTTAAGAAAACTTCGTGACAGAGTTGCACAGCAAAGGATAGCCAATTTACGCCAGATGAAGCTTCCTTCTTCCATTTAAATCATTGTAAGTTTTTCGTTTCAAAATAAATTTATTTTCATGTATATTTTGAATTTAGATATTTATTTAGCAGTTTAAATAGTCATAATAGCAGTTCGATGACGATGTTACATATTAAACTAGATGATTATGGATAAATTCTCAATTATTTGGAAATTTCGATTATCTGATGTAGGTTCGGTCCCAATTACGTCGGATAATTGAGGTTCTACTGTACAGTCATGCCAGTTTTCTCTTACACTTCTTGGGGTGGTTTTCTAAAGTTATTTCAATGTTCGTATTTAGCGTTTTCCTAACGCTCTCTTTAACAAGTCAAATGCACAAAAATAAATGGGGGAGCGTCAGGTGATTTTATTAGTATTTCACCAAATGGGACACATTTTATTTTCATTTGTGATTCGTTCTTTACTAAATATGCAGCAGTCACACTTTTAAAAGCAAATTTTAAAAGTGTGACTGCAGGCTTTGTCTCTATGAAGCTTGCCTTTATTGATATATTTTTCATATAAAGCTGAAAGTTCTTTTTAAAAAATGCGTTCTAAAATATTTTGCTGGTAATAGAGTGGATTTATTTTAACTTTACTTACTATTTTTATTTCATGTACACATAAAGTATAAGGAAAGTATAATAAAAATCCGGTTATGAAAATATTCGTATTTTTTACCAAGGGCGGATCTAGTAAGTGTTCCGGGGGATGGGGGCAATATATTAAAAGTTTGGAGGTTCCAATCCGACCCGTGGTCGGTTCGGGGATATTTTTTTTTCATTCCGTTAACTTCTATTTTTTACTGCGGATCGGGCGTGGGTTGTGTTGACTTCAACTTTTTTGCTGCAGGTCGGATTTGGGTGGGGTTGACTTCTACTTTTTTGCTACGGGTCAGGTTAGGGTGGGTTACGGGTTGGGTTTTCACTCTTGTGAGTCGTGTTCGGGTTGACCGAAATTTTCAAAAAGAAGTCTGAAATATTTTTTCGATAAAATCTATATACAGTAAAAGTTTCATAACGCACACTCCCAAATAGCGTAAAGCTGTTATTTGGGGAATTCTTTTTAAATATTTTATATAGTAAAATCTCCACATAACGGACACTTCGGAACGGTTGAATTCGACTGCTATTCAGATGTATTAGCATGTACAGTAAGACTTTCGTGAGGTCACTCCCGAATAGCGGGCATCTCTATTTAGCAAACACTTTTCAATCCCCAACACAACTATTTGTATATTTTTGCCTCTAAATAGCGCACATCTCCGAATAAGAGGCAAATTCGGCGGCCCCGGAGTGCCCTTTAATTACAGTATTTGAATACTAGTCAGTGTATATACTACATCTTTATTTTTCTAAATAAAAGATAAAATATATAGAGATATAATTGTAGACTACATTTTATATCATTGTATTAAAATGTGGATTGATTTTCTTTCATTTCGGTTTCGGATGAATGACGATTTTTTTTTTTTTTTTTTTTTAATTTCAATGGTATTTTCGGGGTTGGGTCGAGACAATCCAATGCACGCACGACTCTAGGTGGGATCAAACCAAGATATTAATTGGGATGTTCGAAAAGTGGAGTTATTTTATATGGGATTTTGTAAATCTAAAAAATTAACCAGTGCACAAAATTTTTTAGGAGCTCCAAAACGTCGTTGTATTTAAAATTATGTTATCTTATACTAAAAAAAGAAAGTTTCGCCCTCTCTGTGTGTGTGTCTGTCTGTCTGCGATGTTAGGAAAATCTACCGCGCGCAGACGTCTGAAAATTCTCTATGCTGATTGCACAAGCAAAAGCGTATCATCAGGAATTGAACATTTCTGAGACATGCGAATATTCTCAAGGGTGTTTGCTTCGATTTAAATCTCGACCCGGCCGGCATTCGGAAATTAGCAGTATGTGGGGGGGAAACTCTCTGCAAATGATGCAACCGCTGAAACTTTCGTCCAAGACTTTTCTGAATTTGTTGCAAAAGAGAAGTTATCCTCTTAACAAATTTATAATGCAGATGACACTGGATTGTCCTGGTGTTGCTTGCTGAAAAGGACTCTCGCTACTGCAAATGAGGTAGCTGCACCAGGAATGATAGATTAAAAAAAAAACAGATTACGATACTTGCTCGCTCAAACACCGTTGGTACGCATAAATGGAAATTGCTGGTGATTGGGAAAAGCAAACCCCTTCGTCCGTTTAAAGGCACCAAAGTCTGCCCAGTAATTTATAAATCCAACAAGAGGGCATGAACGACTTCCGATATCATGAGTGACTGGCCTAACAATTCCTTTGTTCCGGACGCACGGCGTCTCTCCGAGTCTATAGGTCTGTCACATGATTCGAAGATTGTTTTACACCTGGATAATTGCGCGGCTCATCCTAAATTCTTGAATAAAAGTAATATCACCACTATATTTTTACCTCCGAATTGCACGTCAGTTATTCAGCGTTTGGATTAGGGAATTCTGCGGTCACTAAAATACCTTTATAGAGGAGAATTTATGACGCGTCTTCTGAATGCATGCAATCAGGACTTAAAACTAGAAACTTTCAAAAAAGATTACAACATCAAAGACTTAATATGGGCGGTAGCATGGTCGTAAGAACAAGTAACGTCAAGGACCTTGGCGAATGCATGGCACAATATATGGCCGTAACGAATTTTCGCCAACTATGACATCGATGATGAGGAAGAATTTTCAGGCTTCCACATTTCCTGTGAACAGACCGCCGTTTATGAGCTAACTGACATGCAAAATAGGAAAATGCATTAAATGTGAAAAAATGACATAGATGATTGGCTGAGAATTGACGAAAATGTGCCAACAATGAGCAGTTTAATGGACAGCGAGATCGCTGACGCTATGCTAAATAGAACTGCCGATAACACTAGAAGCAGCTCAGAGGACGAGGACGAGGAACCGGCAGAAGAAAAGGTGTCATTGGAAAAATGCATGTGCTTGACTGGAGAATTAATATTTGCTTTAGAGAAAAAACACTTTGTTTCCGAAATAGATAGTCTTCACTTGCATAACATATAAGAAAAACGTTAAAGAACGGTAAAAAAAAATTAAGCAAATAAAATTAGCATCGATGCTTCGTGAATTACATAAGGAGAAATGATTTCACTGATTATTAGAAAATTTCTTGTAACATAGAAAGTATCAACTAAAGTAAGTTTTTTTTTAATATTTAATTTTCTCTTTTTCTCGCACAATTATCACTTGGTTGAGGAACCGGCAGAAGAAAAGGTGTCATTGGAAAAATGCATGTGCTTGACTGGAGAATTAATATTTGCTTTAGAGAAAAAACACTTTGTTTCCGAAATAGATAGTCTTCACTTGCATAACATATAAGAAAAACGTTAAAGAACGGTCAAAAAAAATTAAGCAAATAAAATTAGCATCGATGCTTCGTGAATTACATAAGGAGAAATGATTTCACTGATTATTAGAAAATTTCTTGTAACATAGAAAGTATCAACTAAAGTAAGTTTTTTTTTTAATATTTAATTTTCTCTTTTTCTCGCACAATTATCACTTGGTTATGAATTAAATTGTGACTAAAGGCACCATTAAAAATATAGGAAGTACTTTTGATATTCTTTCAGAAATCTGGAATTTTCAAAAATTCGGCTTAGTCTCGGTCCCGAATATACCTGATTTTCGCGGTTATACTGCATATAATTATTGTAATTTAAGAAACAATCATTTGAAATCGGTTTTATTTTATTTCCTTAAAAAAATGTTTTTTTAGCAAACAAAAATAATATCTACTAGGTGACCCGCCCAGCGTTGCCCGGGCAGACTGTTATGGAAAAATATAACAAAATATTAAATAAGAGCTAAAATTTCAAAAGTATAACAGTTACGTTTAAAAAATGAAACGGTCGGGGAAAATTATTACACTTTTGCTTTTAAAGAATGAAAAGGTCGGGGAAGTTTTAGGGTTGAACGTAAATTGCATATCGGTATAAGATGGAGGCTTGATATATGGCAAATTAAGATTTGTGAAATGCTAATGTGATGCATTTTATAAAACTTCATTACTGCCATTAAACAATTAACAAATAATCACGATTTCTGTAGGAAAAGTCTTGGTAGAAATTGCACGTTTCACTCATTAAAAATTCAAAAATCGTGGAGGGATAAATTTGCTATATTAGGCCGCTATTGAAAATTTGTTTATTTTTTGACAACATGTACTTGAATCTCCTCAACAAATTCGTTTATTCTGAATGAAAGTTATAGAAGTCATTATAGTATAATCGTTATTTTTATATCTATCTATAAATATGTTGAAAATTTAATTTATTTAAACTAAATCCGTGGCAAATTTTGTATTCCAAAATGTCTGAATCTAAGAAGAATTTACCTCTGCTTAAATCCTGCCAAAGGACTTTAACCAATGAGATGCGTTTCATTCGGGCGTTGCCATTAAACAATTAACAAATAATCGCGATTTCTGTGTCATGTACGATAGCGTAATATATATATAATATATAGATTTTGTCACTAATGGCATTAAAAATATACGTACAAACACATGTACGTACACAACAAAATACACGTACAACAAACATGAAATTAATGATAAATTTGCTTATAAATCTGTACATACTTTTGAAGAATACCGACAAATTTCCGTAAAAATAAAAACTGTTATCCTTGTTAATCAATGAAGTTATGAGTAGCAGGCTGCTTTTTGACACAACGGCACATCCGAGAACCAGGCAAAATGTGATCAAGTAGACCCCAATTTTTAGGAGCTTAATTAGCCATTTGTATTCGTTGGTACGGTAGCTTTCTTGCCATTCGTTCGAGGATAAACCAAACAGATCCCACTGCTTTACTTTTTCTTCGATTTGCTGACTGAAAGGTGAAAAGAAATATATAATTTTATAATAAATCATGATAAAATTAGAACTGTATGTTTATAAGAAATATATTAAGAGTCTTCACTATCATGCGAAGAAACGCGCAAGCTATACTGCAAAAATAAAAAATAAAAATGTTGATTTTACAGAATAATCCTGGCACCCCAGCTGTCAGTATTATACCGTAAAATCAACAATTTTTCTTTGCAGTGTAATGTTAAGTCTATGAGAAGGTTATTTTCAAATTTCTCGCTCGTATTTTAATATTTTTATTTATTTTTTTATTTTTTTATTTTTTTCTGAGGTTGATCTCTAACGTTGTTCGTTGTTACTTTTTCGATTTTGGTTCGAGTTTTTTTACATAAGGATACTTTCACTTTCAAAACCGGTTCCAAAATTGAAAATGTCCATATATATGTATATATTTTTTTAAAAACCAAAATCGAAAAGGTAAAAGCGCACAACATTAGAGATCAGCTTCAGCTATCCTAAGCAAAAAAATTAATTAAATATATTAAAATGCGAGCGAGAAATTTCAAAATAACCTTCCCATAGACTTAACATTAGCTTGAGCGTTTCTTCCCATGACTATAGTGTAGACTCTTAAGGATATAGAAAGTGTTTAATATTCATATTATCCCTATATGTACGGGTGCCTTAAGATGAACTGGCGATTTGTAAAACTTAAAAACAAGCTACTCACGTTATTCTTGCAGAAGATCAATGTATGAAGTCAGGAATTTCCTTATTACGCTTCTTTGTTTTAGTTCTAAATATCACTACAGATGATGTTGCTCTGCCTCAAACGATTAGAAAGCCCAAATTAAGGTATTTTAATACATTAGTTTGGTTGTGTACAGTCAGCCAAAAAAAAAAAAGATACCTATACATTTTAATCTCAAAATTGCAAAAGAAAAAAAAAAAACGAAAAATATCCATTCGACTGGAAATTATATGTCGCTTACCCACAAGAAAATTGACAACACTCTAAAAAATTTATTTTGCGTATTATTGCACATGTAGATCTTACAGGAAAAGTGAAATAAGTTCAGTTATCCAGAAAACCGCTGGTTTAGACTATGTGTCAATTTGCCACCAAATTGTGTGGGGGAGATAAATTTACTCAATCCTCCCTACCTCTTCTGCGTCTTAATTCTTATGGGTTTTACGCTTTTATGCACGTTTTTACAGCTGCATGCAGTGCTAAGTGCTATAATTTTATGTTACATTAAAAATATGAAACTCTTATTTTGCTTCTCCTGTGAAATGTAGTATTTTTGAGTTCTGTCACTTTTCATGTGTTTTTGTTTTTTCTACTATATGTTAAAAAAATAAGCTTAGGAGTCCGCCTTCAAAAAAATATTGTACCAAACTATGAAATTTTAAATACGAACAATAAATTTTGACTTCGTCGTACTTGGATTTTTCGTTAAATTTTACCTTAACATACCAAACGGTAAGTCATTCGGTCAAGTAGTTTAACAGTTTACACGAAGATTTAAAATTTGGAACTGCTAATGCTAAATCCATTTGTAACCGTTTCGAAACAGATTGCAATGCAAGTTTAAGCATAACTCAAAAACTACTTGGCGGAATGAGCTGTATACTTTTGGATTCGCACATTGAAAGCTTTTAGAAAACGATTTCTGTTTTAAAAAAAATTATAGGTTACAATTAATTTTTTTTCGAACAATAATTAAAATATATATATATATTCTTTCGAAATAAATGGCAGAAGAGGAAGCCGTTCGCTGCTATTTTAAATTGGAAAAAGCACCATACCATATACCATCTATCTACAAACATATACAGAATGGGCAAAAAATCCGTAGAAACTTTAAAAAATCATAAAAACCGGAAAAATAACCGAAATAAAAAAAATGTTTACAGGACTAGCATCGCCAGGTCACGGGATTTTTTTTAAGACAGGAAAAAAACCTCAAAAACACCCGATAGGTGGCACTGACGTACATAAGTCAAAGAAAAGATACGCAGATAACGAACAGAATGCTTCCAAATCATTTATTACAGCTGTATGTGTGTCACATGACCACCGCTACAAAGGATAACACATTGCAGGCGAATTACAAATCCAGCAACGGCAAAGTGCAGCAGGTCGGATGTATACATGACACCTCTCAGCGGATCGCATCTTTCAGTTCCGACAAATTGGATGGACCTGATCGATACACCAGGGATTTCAAATATCCCATAACCGGGGATCTGCCACGTCTGCCGGGGACAAATCTGGAGACCGAGGTGGCCATGGGAACCTGCAACTCCTGCTAATGATTTTGTCTTCCCCGAACATCTGTATCAGGAATGCCTTGACGTATCAGTGTGACTAGGTGCTCTCATCTTGCATAAACATGACGGTAGAAAGCGCATCTCTTTCACGCAAACATAGCACGACCTTCTCGCGCAGAAGCGTTAAATAACGCGGCGCACTCACCAAAGCCGTTTTCCACCCCATTTATTGGGCACTTCGTTTCAAAGAAAAAGGGTTCTAGGATGAACAAACCTGTTAAGCCACACCACACTGTGATTTTTAACACTTTCCAACCTAGTTGAAAAGTGTTTATGACTTCGGTTTGTCTGGCCGTATGGCCGTCTGCCGTCTGCCGTCTGGCCGTCTGCCGTCTGTCCGTGCTCTAACTCCCACAAATATGCTCGGATTGCTCTGCAATTTTTATATGTTATAGTCGTTATCTATAGCATGTTCCCTATTTCAACGGAAGTGTGTAGCACTTAAACTTTTTTTACAGGGACACTCAAAAGAATTCCATTACATTGCGGTCTATGGGGAAAAATCACTTGAGGTTTATTTAAATAATGTTTCACTATTTTAAACGCATTGAAATTTATATATATTACTAAGGTGCATTAGAAGAAGCTTGATATGGAACAGTGTGTGCATAGCACTTATAGTTACTTGACAGGGACAGTCAAAAGAATTCCGTTACATTACGTCTATGGAGAAAAATCGTCTGCGGTTTATTTAAATAATGTGTCCCTATTTTAAACGCATTGAAATTTATATAAGGTGCATTACAAGAGGCTTACTACAGAATATTGTGTGTATAGCAGTCATCGTTCATTTACAGGGACACACAAAAGAATTCTCTACTGTCTGTTAACAATAATTCCTGGAAGTGCGTTTTAAGTTACTGAACGCGATTTTAATTTTAACTCGCTTTTTGTCTATTACGTGGTGTGTATAAATTCTGTAGATCCTATACAGGGAAGCACAAAAGTTTGCGAACACATTTCCGTATTATTTAACTCCAGACGGAGAATTTTAAGCTGTGCTACGCGTTTCCTAACTGAACTAAAATTTAGCATCCTATGTAGTATATATACAAATCTATAGATCCTATACAGGGCTGATGAAAAGTATTCGGATTACTTAGATGTTATCTTTTAGCTTATTAAACGGTATGATTTGTAAAATTATTTTGGAAGCGTTGGAAAGTGTTACATATTCTATGCTTGACGCATGATTTTTCGTTCTTGTTTGGGAATGCAATCGTTTCTGCGTGTATTCACGTGGATTAGACGTCGCTCAGATGCGACAGCTATGGGTATTAACGTCGCCCAGAAACGAAAAATAGGCTTAATCTGACGATAAGATGTTAAAGACCCAGGTGGGATTCTGTTCGATTTTGTAGAAAGCCCACCTCGCAAATGCTTCCCTTTGTACAGTATCCGCTGGTAAAAGTTCATGGCATGACTACAATCTGTATGGGTACAGATCAAGGATTCCATGAAGAATATTGCGTACCTAGGATGGTGGTAAGCCCAATCGCAGTTTCGCCAGCACTGCTGGTCCTTGCAGTTGAATCGGACGTTTACGCTTCCATTTCGGTTGCAACACGCGGTGAACGTGCCTTCCTTAAACATTGTCGTACGGATCTTACACGATCCTCGAGCGTTCTAATTTCTTCAAACCTCCGAAGAAGCTGTATGAGGCCTGTCGCTGTTAAAGATCTTTCTTCAGTCTTCCCATTCTTCTGAACTTGAAATTTACGCAAGGCAAAGGTCGCTGATTTGATTCCTGGTTCATGTAAAGCAACTTCACCAACAAGGCTTTATCCCTCGCATTCAGCATCCTGTTTCGCATTACACGGCTTACAACTCTGAACTGGTTGTGGATTCGGGGCGCAAGCTCTTATAACCGTATCATTTGCATATTTCCACCGAAGTCGCTCGTAAAAGCGCCATCTATTGGCTGTTTTTGAGTTATTTTTTTTTTCTCTCTTAAAAATATTCCCGTGATCTTGCGATGCTAACTCTGCAAACCGTTTTTTACTTCGGTTATTTTTCCGGTTTTTATGAATTTTTAAAGTTTCTGCGGACTTTTTGCCCACCTTGTATATCCATTTTGCTTAGATAAAACGGCGCTAGAGTAAAAGTTTCCTTTCCATTTGATCATACCGTATACTACGTAGGTTAAATTAAAATTACGAAAATTATGTGACTCTGATGAAATTGGAGTAAAACATTTGCAATTTTTTCATGTTCAGAAACGTCCTGTTCAAAGGTGACGTCGTTTGTCAAAAGCATTTCGTCCTTGGAAGATTTGAGGCTTCCAATTTCCGAACTCGTAGAATGAAAATGACTAAATTTTGACGTAGGAAAATATTTAAATTTTATGAATTAAAATAATGCTTTCTTATAAAATTTTTCTCCCGCTAAAGCATTCCACTTTTAGATAGCTTGAAAACTGTCCTTATCACCATCTACGGGAAAGCGGGTAACCTTGAGACTTGGGACACCTGATGTTTCAGAATTTGTTGAGCAAATAAACACTAATAATCAGTATTAACGAGCAGGGAAAATCGAGCTATACTCGGTCAAAATTAGCTTTCAGTTCAAATATCATGACCCATGACCAAAATGACCCACTAATCAAATTTTCTCGAACATGTGACCAAGCACAATTATCTTCTCGTGCCCAAAAACCGTAGGATACAAAATTTAGTTCAAATCGTCTGAGCCGTTTTTAAGATAAAATTAGCTTGATCCATAATGACCCACTAATCGAAGTTTCTCGAACATGTGTCCTAGCCCAACAGTCTTCTCGTGCCCAAAAACCGTAGGATACAAAATTTAGTTCAAATCGTCTGAGTCGTTTTTAAGATAAAATAGCTTGACCCACAATGACCCATGACCAAAATGACCCACTAATCGAATTTTCTCGAACATGTGACCTAGTCCAACAGAATTCTCGTGCCCGAAAACCATAGGATGCAAAATTTAGTCAAAATAGTCTGAGCCGTTTTTTAGATAAAATTAGCTTGACCTACAGTGACCCAAAAATGACACACTAATCGAATTTTCTCGGACATGTGTCCTAGCCCAATGATTTTCTTGTGCCCGAAACTCGTAAGATACAAAATTTAATCAAAATCGTTATTGCCGTTTTTTAGATAAAATTAACTTGACCCGCGTTGACCCAAAAATGACCCACTAATCAAAAGTTCTCGAACATGTGACCCAGCCCAATAGTCTTCTCGTGCCCGAAAATGGTAGGATACAAAATTTAGTAAAAATCGTTTGAACCGTTTTTTAGATACAATTAGCTTGACCCTGACTCATGGTGACCCAAAACGACCCACTAATCGAATTTTCTCGAACATGTGACCTAGCCCAATGGTTTTCTAGTGCCCCAAAACGGTAGGATACAAAATCGTTAGAGCCTTTTAAAGATAAAATTTGCATATAAATATATATATAGACGCTTTAAATTTCCTCATAGATAAACAAGAGATTTTAGGATCAGCCAGGATTGCTGAATTGAACCCTTAAGGTATCTCATTTTGTTTGACTCCCACTTTTTTAAATAAACCAAAAATGAGTATAATACTGATTGTTTGAAATAAATTATTATATAAAAAGACAGATTTATTTGTTAAATAAATAATTTTGAAACAATTTCTTTTTAATTTTTACAATTTTAAGGGAAAACAATGCAAAACCAGAAAATGCGCTGGAAAAATGAAAAATCATAAAAATATAATTATAGTTTACTAATTATTTTCAATAAATGTACACTTTGAGTTACTAAAGCAGTGGTACTTTTTTCCCCCTTGCCGAGAGTAGTTGGATAAATGTATATTCCAGAATATTACATTCCAAAATATTAGACTTCGGGGAAAAAGAAAGTAATAATAATAATAATAATATGATAATTAAAACATTTTTTCTTTCAATCCTAAATTTATTATGCTATCTAACAATATCTTTCTTTATGATTAAATGACTAGTAACACACATTTTCTGAATTTAGCATTCTGCGTGATTTCAGGAAGGTATTTCTAAAATATATTGGCTCTGGAAATGAAATGCACTGCTTATCCTATGAATTGTTTACAGCTAGCCAAAGGCAATATTAACAGAACTCTAGGGGGTCTTTCTTATTTACCACCCTGACCTCCGTTTGTACTCCCCGTTGTGTGTCTCCTGGAAAAAAAAAAAAAAAAAAAGGCGAAACCTTGTAGGGGTGGGCATTTTACCATTTTCGGCTGTTTGAAAAAAGACAGTACCATTTTTATCGAATTGCAGCATAGATTTTAAAAAAATTTAAAGCAAAATAAAATGCATTTTTAGAAAGCTAAATAATCAAGCTATGATTGTATCTTTACCAAATTTTAAAATGTCTAACAGATTTTTCGCGATAAGACACTAAACATGAACAACACTTCTATATTTCTCTCATTGAAATAACATTAGCTGCTCTCTCTAGGAGGGTCAGTGAAGAAGCCTCTTAAGCCGTAAAATAAATACGCACATAGATACCTATTCAAATTATCGGTATGATGATTTTTTATATACCATATATAACATGCACTTTTTAAACAAGAAAACTGATAAAAATTTACAGGTGCACGTTATACGCCGGGTATGAAAATGAAAAAAAATAAGCATAAAAATAGTGATTTTTCTATTGATGAACAAGAGAAGAAGACGATTAGAATGAATGAGAACACGATTCCAAAAACTTTATGAGGATTCAAGCAGATAGGCTTGGCAGTAGAGTGTGTCATCTCTTCCCATTAAATTATTTTCTTTATGTTTGTACTAGTTAATACATTTCTTAATGCTCTTTATTGTATTTTCATGCTACATATCTCGTAAAGGTTTCTTTGCGGAAAAGAATGTTAGTATAGCTAGAAATATAGAAAATACAGTCTCAAATAGTACACTGCAAAAAAAAGTGTTGATGTTACAGTATAATACTGGCATACCAGCTGCCAGTATTATACCGTAAAATTAACAGTAATAAACAGTAAAATAAGCAGTAATACGCTGCCGCGCATGCGCGGTATACACGGTATTTCCGTATATGTTAATTTATAAAAACAGTTATAAAATTTCACGAAATGCTCAGATATTTAAATCTATAGTTTATTGCAATCACAACACATAAATTAAAGGTGATCAGTCTTACATAAAAATACAACCATAATTTTTTTAACTAGAACGTAATTGATTGTTTTGGTAACCGATTGTTTATAAAAATCATGTTTTTCATAAAATATATTTAAAGATTTTACATCTAAAAATATATTAGACTCATCTCAAATTCTTAAGATTCTACATATTTGTATATCGTATTCTTGAAACGTCTTAAACAGTAATTTCCGTTACATAAACACATACTTCCAATTTGAGAGCTGAAGCAAAAACATACATAACTACACTTTAAATTATCCTAAGGGGAAAAAAACTGTTTTGGCAGCTAATTTTACAGTCTTTCAAATAAATAAAATAATAATACAGTGGAACTTCCCATTAACGAAGTCCCTATTTAACGAAGTTTTCTACTTAACGAATTTTTTTGCAAAACCTTGACTTTGAACATCATTAACATGTAAATTAATCTCCATATTACGAAAAACTTATTCTATATAACGAAGTTTATTCCACTTTTGTGCGTGTACAGCTTCAAACGGAGAGGTTGCTGATGCGATGGGTGTATGAATTTATTTCAGAGGACTGTATGAAAATGAACACATTTGAATCATTTAATCAAAACACACACATTTAATCACATTTTAATGAAAAAAGAAAAGGTTCGCGTCGGTTTTCGTTTATTTATATTTGTTATGTGTTTTTTTAAATAATATTCTAATTAAATTATTCTCATGTCTACATTACATAAAAAAGGCCTGCCCGAATTAAAATACATTTTTCGGATATTTATTTTTTATGTGTACTTTCCATTTTATGTGGGTTATGTGTATACAACTAACTGTCATTTTCGTGCTAGTACTCTTTCTGCCTGGGTCGACAAGATCGAAGATCGAACCTTGGCATGTCACAAGACAAAACTCCCAAGATAACGTTAATCCCTGGGGGCGTTTCTTTTCAAAATTATCCATTTTATGTGTACTTTCATTTTATGTGGGTTATGTGTATACAAGTTTCATAAATTTAAGTTGATTTCTATTTAATGAATTTTCTTTATAACGAAGTGTTTAATTGTAACGATGAGACTTCGTTAAATGGAAGTTTCACTGTAATAATAAAATTGATATATGCCAAATAAGCTTTGCTATTTAATCATAGCGGGATATCATAATTTCTTATTGAATTTAAACTGCACAAGACATGTAATCGCAAAAATATTAAAATATGTATATATTATATATAAACTCACATAAATTATATAATACTAGGGAGCTCCGCCCACCTGCTCACTACGCTCTCCAACCCCCCGCGTAATCGTTTCGCGATTCCGTTCGGCATCGCGCAGCAATCCCTATTTTCTAGAAGAACACAAAAGAAAAAAAGCCGGGAAGTTCTACGCAGATTTTCATAGGTCCATTTCCAAATCGTTACTCTTTTTTTTTTTTAATATAGAGGGATATAATATATATTATGTATGTTATATAAAAAATATTATTACACTAGTGTGCAAAACTTAAGCAACAAACACAAAATGCTAATTTCTGAACACGTGAGTACTCAAAAAGAAATTCTATAAACAGCAAGTGTAGAAAGTAGCTACTTACCCTAACAGCATAGACAGTCGATATGAAGTCTTCTTGACATCACAAATGGTCACAATTGTCACAGTCACTACAATGAACAGAAATGTGATATCTTTCATTCGTCTCATTTTTACTCTCATTTGGTCACTCCACTGAACAATCACCATGACTGCTGCTTTTTGGCGAGTCACCAGGTAACTTTACAATGAAGCCATCTTGTGACTCTCATGTGACTGTCATTTTGACACTCCATTGTAAAGTCATCATGATAGCTGTTCTGTGACGAGTTCCCAAGTGACAGAAAATGAAATAATCTGATGACTTTTCACAAAGGAGTACAATGATGACTTCACAATAGAGTGTCGATCACTGGAAAGTCATCATGCGACTTCATTGTGACATTATTTGGCGACTCATCACAATGCAATGCTCACAATGACTTCAAAGTTCAGTCTTCAACTGACAGTGACTTGAGAATCACAAGGTGACTTCATTGTAATGTCACCTGGTGACCCATCACAAAGCGACAGTCACAGTAACTTTTCAGTGTTAACAATCATTTGAGAGTAATAATGAGACAGTGAAATATCCCATATTTTGATTCACCGTAGCGATTGTGACACTTCTAACCATGTGTGACGTTAAGGGGACTTCACATCGACTGGCCGTGCTGTTAGGGTAGTACCTCTTTTCTACACTTGCTCTTTATAGAATTTCCTTTTGGGTACTCACGTGTTCAGAAATTAGCATTTTGTGTTTGTTGCTTAAGTTTTGCACACCAGTGTATATAATGTAAATTATGTAATATATATCTTAGAAGGATATACATGCAACATATTTTACTTCACACATTATGTTTTATTCATGCAAATGAAATGTTTATGCAACTGAATTAATGTAAAAGCCGCACTTACCTTTCTGCCTGAGAAGCACCATTATTTTCTTCCATTAACTCATACGGGTCCAGTGGCAGTGCAGACACTAACTGTGGCTCACCGGCCACCGACATGTTTTTCTACAACTACGTTCTAAAAATAAAGAAAATCATTTATTATTGGACTAGAGAAGGTCGATCGCACTTTCTGAAAACGATTTTCACTGTTAATTTCTATATTTCTTGCGACATTTTAACCCAGTGGCGGCTCCTCAATTGGTTTACATGAGCACGTGAACCCCCCGAAAAAGATTCAATATATATATATATATTAACAAGTTAAATAAAGTAGTTTAAAAACACGTTTTAATTATTTCTCATTTGCAGATGAACTTCATTCACTCTCCGCCTCCCCTTTCTTTTCGACATGACAAAGAAAACTTGTCGTTGGGGGCCACCGTAATACTTACCCATCATGGATATGCATAATATAAAATATGAAAATAAAACATGTGTAAACTACATATAAAATGCATTGCAATTCGAATAAAATCCTGGCTTGATGACGTCATAAACTTTAAATGCTCTATTACTGAATTGCATAAAAGAAACATCCTTATAACTCCAAAAATGTTAATCTTATTAACTAACGGTTTATTGGGTCGGATTAAGCGTCTCATTTCCAATTAAAATATATCTTTGAATTGAAATTTATATGAAATACATAGGGTCATGAAAAATCGAAAAGTGTGGAAAATAGGATTACAAACATCTCGGAAACTCATTATCGACTTTATTCTTTATGCAAAATTTGTGTTTTTTTATTGTCTTTTATATTCACTCCTTAAAATAAACAATTTCGAAATTTTTTATATACCTTTTATCAGAACGAATATTTCGAGAGTCCGAAAAAAATAGTTCCGAATAATCGAGGGTACTGATATTCAATAAGCTTCTTTCCATTATTACATACTAAGTACATACCGAATTTGAGGTCTCTATCTCAATTTGTTCGGGAGATAGAGCGTTTACAGACACACACACAGACAGACGGACGGCAATTTTTTTTTCTTCTAAAAATATGTTTTTCGGAATCTCCAGTGTCTAAAACGTGTCAATCGGTCAAAAAATTTGTTTCGATTTTCAAAACGATTACTAGATTTACCCTATACTACGTATGATGGGTAAGTAAAACTATATTGTAATAGCGCAAAATTTGAAATTTTTCAGTGCGAGCGAAGAAATTCTCTTCAAAACCACTTTATGCGGACGGAAGCCAGGAGACGTATGTGAGGGGAGCGCATCTCTCGTAGCCTTCCACTTCCATTCGCACAGCATGCTGGAGCTTATACTTTTTTGTCACTTTCTTTCTTGCTCGTTTAATTTCTTCCTTAGTTTACAATGTTCGTTCAGTTTTGTTTAATCTAATTATTAATCTGTTTATTCATTTTGATTTTATATTCTATGTAAGAACTAGTTATAAACCTTAGAGCAGTGATAACCCTATCTAATATCTGCTCTAAGTTATAAACAGTTAAGATGGCACATAGTAAAATGAATGCTTCGGTGCTAAAGTAAGTTGCATTTTCAACATTGTCGCTGGAAAGAAAAACTGAAGTTACATTACTTAAGGGGGTTGGTCAGTCAGATATCAAATTCCCCTCGTTCATGTTAAACCTATGAGAGTGGATTGCAGTCTTCTTTTTAAAATACCCCATTAGAGAATTAATATTTTTGATTTCTTTTTTTCTGTGTATTCTTCTTAAAGAATCTCTCTCTCTCTCTCTCTCTCTCTCTCTCTCTCTCTCTCTCTCTCTCTCTATCTATCTATCTATCTATCTATCTATCTATATATATATATATATATATATATATATATATATCCCTCTCCCTCTCTTTCTTTCTTTCTTTTTTAAGTTGTCACAATATTTCTAAAATACCTGATTAATTTTATCTGAAATGTACAATATATATAGAGCTTGTACAATTTTATATAAAATATTAAATTAAACATAAAATGTTAAATTTACACATAAAATATTAAATATTAAATTAAACATAAAATATTAAATATTAAATTAAACATAAAATGTTAAATTTACGCATAAAATATTAAATAAAACATATATTTTAGAAATATTTTGACGATTAAGAAAACAAGAGACATCCTTCAAGAAGACTAACACAGATAAATGAATCAAAAATATAAATTTTCCGAAGAGATATTTTAAAAATATGAATGAATTCCATATTTTTATGTCTAGTTATCCGCATAGGTTTAATTATTTATTGATGAAGTTTTAATTTAATCACGGAGTATTAGCCAGAAACAAATTCTGAATTATTTATATTCTTTTAAGTGCAAACGGGTAAATTTTCCGTATTTTTCCGTAAATGCACGCGATAGCGATAGGCAAAAAACATAACAAACTAGTATATAACGCCCGTCAAAAATGATGGAATGTTGATCTGCGTTTCATTTTCATCAGACTTCATACAAACAAACAGCATGAAGATTTTGTTATTGAAAGGTTTGTATTGTAGAAAAGTACATTTTAAGAAAGGCAAAAGTAGTGGAAAAAGGAGAATTTAACCTCAGCAGTTTCATCAGCAGCAGGAACCAGGAGCCAAATCATCGTCTTATAGTAAGATGATAAAATTCAAACTTAAAATCGAGGGTGGGGCGAAAGAGTGTGCTATAGGAGAGGGGGTTTTAGGAGGGGGGCAGCATGTTGTAGTAGGGGGGTATTTTTTTAAGGGGGGCTTAATTTAAAAAATTTTAAAATTGTCTTATAGTACGAGATGTCGGTGATGGTAGAGTACGACCACTATCCCCATACCTTCCCCATATCCCATGCCCCCCTGCCCTCCATTTTTTTTTAATTTTAGGGGAGAGAAAATTTAAGGTGGTGTCGCCCTCTATCGGTAAGTATGGAAATTATGGAATTCAAAAATGACTGCTTCTGTAAAAGAATTTTGTTATAGCATAGTATAAAATATTTTAAAGTTTCTTACCAAACTGCTTACAATGGAAATATTTAGTTATAGCATAGCACTTAATAAATAATTTTAAAGTTTCTTACCAAACTGTACGCAAAGTAATTTGTAAAAGAATTTTTTTATAGCTTAGTATAAAATATTTTAAATATAACTCACCATACTGCTTACAATGGAAATATTTAGTTATAGCATAACGCTAAATAAAATATTTTAAAGTATCTCACCAATCTGCTTACAATGGAAATATTTAGTTATAGCATAGAACTTAATAAAAATTTTAAAGTGACACATGTAAATAATTATACTTATAAACCGACATATGGGCAGATAGGCAGGCAGGCACACAGACAAGCAAGCAGGCAGGCAGGCAGACAGACACAGAGAACTATTTGTTACGTACACACAAACATGTATATTCGAAGTGAACTAATTGTAATAAAATATATGACGTGCATACTTATTAAAACATATTTTTATTTACAGAATGTAAGAAATTAAGAAAATATTAGATTTCAACTACAACTTTCACTTTGAAATAGTGTAGTCCCTTTTTAAAAATTATTATCTTTTAACAAACATTTAAATGAAGCGGGCTTCGATCCTGACAATGATCTCATGATGTGTTGATTTGCAGTAGGTTTAAACGAACACACCATGAGACCATGTTTCTTAGTCGAAATTTAAGTTAAGATATATAAGAAAAGGTATCACGTGATTGAACATATTGAATTATTACTATACAATACTAATGATATTATAAATTTTGAAAAATAATTTAAGCTTTACGATAAACTTTGATGTTTAAACTTACAAACACATTGAAATGTATTTATAACATATAAAATAACCTTGTAAAAGGTTGGTTGGTTTGTTGGTTTTATAAAGCAAAGCGTATGTTACCAATTTGCATACAAGAGAGATTCTGTAACAAAAATTATACAATATAATAAAGCAAATTTTAACTTACCAAGTGGGGTTTAAGTTTATTGTAATAGAATTTTTAATTACATACTTTAAAAAAGAAAGTTTAACTTACCATTATGTTTATGATGGGATTCGAACTGTCAACCTGTTGACTTGCTTCCCAATGCGCTGTCGGTTACGCTACGAAGGCTCCGTACAATTAATATAAATAATGAAACCTAACATTACTGCTTTTAAATATTTTTGAAAAAATTATAAGTTAATAAAGCAGGATATGACGACATTTGTAGAATAACATCCTGTTTTACAACGATAAGAATAACCATATAAGAAGCTTGTACACCATAATGAATTTACTGTTTAAAGTTCTCACTTAGACGATTGTTTTTCTAATTATCTAAAACCTTGCTGTATATTTGCTTGATCACCTGTCTGTTTGCCCTGTTTTTTGGATACTTCTAAACCTGAAAATAACTACTTCGTTTAACACATCTTATTATGAAATTTCAGAAATCAGCGAGTTTAGTAGAATATTTAAGTATTTTGATGTTTTTACCCCATACCATTGGGACTTAGGTGAGGATACGATTATCGAAGTGCAAATGAATAAGGACTGCGAGTTATACGTTCACATTCAGAAATATAATGAATTTGAGAATAGTGGTAAACTGTTCCCTACAAATGAAGGAATTACAATATCGTGTGCAACCTTTGATAAATTTGAAAAGAGAATGAATAAATTTAATTTTAACTCTGCAGAAGAAGAAACATTCGTATGTAACAATGACTTACTAACGATTTATGTAGATAAGGAATCATGCATACTGCAAAAACTATTGAAACCTGATTATTTACTACTTACAAAAGAACAATTTATCAAACTAGAGAAAAACTGCATTCAAATTAGCGAATGTCTTTTTCAAACTTTTTTAAAAAGCTTTTACCTGATTATGTTTTAAAAAACTTAAAAAAATGTAAATGTTCTCACTTTACAGAGGAAGAGGCGATGGACTATTCTTTAGAATGCTTCGATCATGAATTAGAGAGATCAGTATATATCGCACGTTTGACTGTTATTTATGTTCGATCGGACAACCAGTTGAAATGGATCACGAATGTATGAGATATAATTTAACAAAACAATTTAACTGGTGCGCGGACAGTGCTTTGTTAAATTTCAACATTAAGGAATTTGTGAAAAACCTGTTAGAGAAATGTACATGTAATTATACTTATTTATTTTTTGAATCTATGAATGTAGACTTTTATAATAAGCATTTGAGCAATGTATTTATAAATTAACGTAGTTATTTAATAAATATTTGTTTAGTTTTTATTCATGTGTCTGTTTTTATTTATGTATAAGGAATAAATAAGTTTAGTTTTCGAAAATTTTACAATTTTTCTTCAGAAAATGTAGAAACTTGTTTTATTTTTCTACAAAAATTAAGAATTTGAGACAATTTCATTAAACATGTGTACCATTATTATAATACAACTTACATATTGTATGCAAAATACTACCCTTTACTTGATAAATTATTTCAGATTTTAAACTAAAATTGAAGGATTATCGAGTTTGAAAATAGATCTGTTGTCTACCAGAGCAAAAACAGGAAACTACTTATTTGCGGATAACATCCCTGTTTTCTTACTGATAACGGTACTTCTTGTATAGTTTAAGGTACCAAAATTCTTTCACTAAATTGAATATTATGTTTTTATTTCTCATGATATATAACTTAATTAGCAATACCATGTAATGAACGAGTATTTTTACATTTTAACCAACGATGAATACATAATAAGACATTACTTGTATGTTTTTACATAAAATATGGAAAATAAGTTTGTACTTAACTTTTGAAATTCCCCACTGTATAATAAAAGATACTTTACTTAATTATTTGCATTTAACGTACAGGCTAATTTCTGTAGAAGATATATAACACGTGACGTTCTTTTTAATTATTTTAATCATGCGCGCCCTCTACAATTAAATAAATATTCATGAAAAGTTTTATTTGAAATAATATACATACTGTTTCAGCACCGTTAATACGTTTTATTTTTTTCTCCGTTTATGTGATCTGTGATTTTAATTGATTTTGATTAAATAAGTACAATGCAAGACATAGTAATAGACGAACCAACCAAGACAAGAAAAGCCTTGACATCGGAGTTTAAGGAACAAATCGACTCTACTATTTTAATGAAACCTGTTTTGAATAAGAAACCGATGGCCTCTTCATCAGATCAAGTTGATCAAAAGTTACCTTTTACATGTGATACGTGTAAAAAAGTATTTACTAAAAAATATATGTTATTAAGACATATGAACTTACATTTCGAAAAAAACCCTCTAAGTGTGATAATCTGTATACTACAAAGAGTGCTTTACGGGATGATATGCTAATTCATCTCAAAACATCTGCCACGTATAAGTGTGAGAAATGCAGGAAGACTTTCTCGCGAAAAAATGTATTAGTTAGACACATGAAATTTCACTTAGAAAAGAAACCTTTTAATTGTAAAATGTGTTCGAAATCTTTTGTGCAGAAACGCGACTTACAAAAGCATAACATAGTACATTCTAAACAAGGAGTTATGCATAAATGTAATCAATGTGATAAAAAGTTTTCGCGGGAAAAAAATTTAATAAATCATACTATGATTCATAACACCCCCAGCAAAAGCAAAGGCATATTGAACCGTTTACCAGACACTATAAATGTGTCGATTGTTCTGAAATATTTAATCACAGATTTGACTTAGTGAAGCATAGAAAAATTCATCTCTCGCCCAAAGAACATATATCTGAACAGCGTACTGAACTTTTAAACCATTTACAGAATTTATTACAACGTATAGACACTTTACAGAATGCTATAAAAAATGAAACTATACCTTTTTGAAATATTGACTTTACCAATTTATTTGAACTATACATATTCTTGCATATCCTAAAGTATGTGTTTAAATAGTTAAATAGATAATAGATAAGTGAAAAAGCTTTTGTGTTTTATTTTTCAATATGATTATGTTATATCACTATTATGTGAGTGAATGACTTGTAAATTTATACACTATGTATAAAAATAAATTGCTTGGAATTTTGCAAGAAGTAAAAATTTAATACAAGTTACTTAAATTATATATTTAAATTTTTTTAACATATTATTGATTCACATATGTTAGTTAAGTTAATATGCTATTAAACATTTAATTTTGTATAATCTATATTGTTAATTTTTTTAACACATATTACTTTTATACAATAAATCGATTTAACTAATTATACATTAGCGTAATTAAACAAACTTATTTTACTAAATATACATATTGGTAATTAATTTTTATTAATTACATAAGCCTGATTATACTTTTTATCGTACGCGATTAACTATTTATACATTTAATAAGCAACTTGCGTTGCCATACCCGCTTTTATAAATCATTAGATATTATAAAGCATATGGATTTTACATAAAACAACAGCAATATACATTTTCGTTAAATGAACAACTTTAAGCTATAACGTCATGTTTAGTTTTAAACTTGCTTTAAACTGTAACCGTAACTCTTTTTTAACCTATGTTAGTAACTGTTTAAATATAATATAATCAGTTTACTGTTGACTTTTGTCGTGACTGAACCTTTTACTGATTGTTATTTTTAAAAAATGGCTTGTGAATTAGATAGGGTTAAACGGTCGTGTGAAGAAATGGCTTCTTCAACAAAGTTTCAACGTTTAGATAAACCTATGAAAAATTCTGATTTTTATAAAAATGAATTTTTACCCAAATCTAGTATACAGGAGAACTATGAAACACTATCCCCTACCATGGACTTGTATGCTGCAGAGCCTAAGATTGCCAAAGATTCTACAATCCCAATATTTACTAACTGTGATAATGACGAAACGTCTTTCCCTGACACCTGCTGTGAGTCTACCTCTGCTACAGGCTTTTTGGGTACAATGTTTAAGGACCTAGTTTTTAAAAATTTGGAAACATACCTTACCTCACCGACTACAAGTGATTTAATTTCTTCAAATGAGCCATCAACTAGCATTACACATAGTAGTGAACAATTATATAACATATCCCCTCCCATCGCATGTGTGAATAACATTTCCAAAACCAAACATGGTAAATCTTGCATTTTTGTCATGTTTCGGATTAAACTTGCTGATTTTATAGTTTTAAATTTAAAACGACATTATAAACAGTATTATGTACATATTGAAGAGATCAAACACAATGTATTTACAAATGAAGAAATTTCATCAACAAATAGAATTTTTATGGATATTTCACATGATATGAATTCCAATATAAAATTTTTGGATTTAATTTAAAATATAAAAGTTCATCGTTTATTGCTAACAATACAGTATTAGTGTTAAATTATAATAATTCTATTATGCAAATAAAAAATTTAAAGAATTATACACATTGTGTTTTAAACGATTTTCAATTAGAAAATTTAAAAGAAAAAGCAATTGATTTTAATAGCAAACTTATTAAACACTTGTAAACAGTTCATCTACCACAGTTAATTAAGCAAAAATGCACACTTGTTAATTTACCCTCTGAAATCGATAATGTTTTATTAACGAAACTTATCTCTTCTATTGAGGATAATGTACTGACAATATTAAACCAAATTTATGAATGCGTAGGATGTATATTTGGACACCAATCCCAAAGTCTACATACATGTTTCACCCTTAATAAACGTGAAAGATTTAATCACTTAGGGGATATGATTTTAATGCTTGTAAATTTTGATTATGTTATTTCAAGTTTTTCAAACGGAGTTGAATGTATCAGCGAAAACTTTTTACGTAACATTAATGTGGAATTTATTCGAAATGTATTATTTAAGTCCTGAAAATAAAATATTTTGCTTTAAATCTGTGTGTGTTTATTTAAACAAAATGTGTGTGTTTATTAATATTGTTTTTCTTGCAATTTAAGATTAATAATTTCTCATATGTTTATAACAGAAACATGATAACATAGTATGTATACTAAATGTTAGTAACATACTACACATATTAGTAAATATAGTTTTGAACTATTATAAAAGTTTTTAAAATTTTACAAGATAGTAAAATTATTTTTCAATTAAAAAAATTAAGTTGATGAAGTTTTATAAATTTTCAATTTTAAACTTAATAAAAGTATTTCATAATTTATCAATGTTGATTCATCTTGTATGTTAATAATATATAATGGTAACATACTATATATAGTTGTTATGTTACTACATGTACTTATAAAATAATTTAAACATGTTATATTATTGTAAAAATTTTTAATTATTACAAAGTAATTTAAATATTTAAGAAGATTATAAGTAATCAAAATAATTTAAATTTCTTTTTTTTTAAATTATAATAAGTTAACAAAATTACTTTATAAATGTTTGAAAAAACTTAATTTTAATAAATTGTGTCTATGTATACATACATACATATATATATATATATATATATATATATATATATATATATATATATATATATATATATATATATAAATGTATGTGCCTATATACATGCGGAACTTTAGTTAAGTAATAGAAATTCTCACACTTTGTCATTAGAAACCCTATATTCTGATAATTAATAACAATTAGCTTTACATTAAAGAAATAGATTCATTTATACTTACAAACATAGCATGTCCATCTTATTTACTTACTTGAGACATTGTGCTCGGCCCTATCATTGGGATAGGATGTTTTGTTCACACCACGTGGTTTCCTTAAAAGTCACGTGATCATGAAGATAAGAGACACAGCATATTAGACATTTTCACTTCTACCATAGCACAAGCAAGTTATAATGTCTTGTATTCTTTATTTTACAATTTAAATAACCTTTTATACCCATATATATTACAAACGTACGGTAAAATTACCAAATTATTGTTTAAAAGCATTTTATTTTGTAATACGATCGAGAATAAGATGATGAATAATATCTATATATGATGATGATATTTAAAATCTTGCTAAGGGGTTTTATTTAGTTTTAGTATAAGTATTATTTATTCAACTGCCTATAGCTTTTAGAAGTAACTTAATTTTATTAAACAAGCGGAAAATAATATTTCTTCATTAATATATCATGTTTACAAAATTTTTCAGTTATATATAATATAACTTTTAAATACATAGTATATTTTTATACTATAAGTATCTATAAGTATATGTATACTTACATGTTATTTAAGTATATAAGTATACTTATAGATGTGGTATAAAAATATACTATGTATTTAAAAGTTATATTATATATAACTTAAAAAATTTGTAAACATGATATATTAATGAAGAAATATTATTTTCCGCTTGTTTAATAAAATTAAGTTACTTCTAAAAGCTATAGGCTGTTGAATAAACAATGCTTATACTAAAACTAAATAAAACCCCTTAGCAAGATTTTAAATATATTACATCATCTTATTCTCGATCGTATTACAAAATAAAAGACTTTTAAACAATAATTTGGTAATTTTACCATACGTTTGTAATATATGTGGGTATAAAAGGTTACTTAAATTGTAAAATAAAGAATACAAGACATTATAACTTGCCTGTGCTATGGTAGAAGTGAAAATGTCTAATATGCTGTGTCTCTCATCTTCATGATCACGTGACTTTTAAGGAAACCACGTGGTGTGAACAAAACATCCTGTCCCAATGATAGGGCCGAGCACAATGTCTCAAGTAAGTAAATAAGATGGACATGCTATGTTTGTAAGTATAAATGAATCTATTTCTTTAATGTAAAGCTAATTGTTATTAATTATCAGAATATAGGGTTTCTAATGACAAAGTGTGAGAATTTCTATTACTTAACTAAAGTTCCGCATGTATATAGGCACATACATTTATATACATATACATATATATATATATGTATGTATACATAGACACAATTTATTAAAATTAAGTTTTTTCAAACATTTATAAAATAATTTTGTTAACTTATTATAATTTTTAAAAAAAAGAGATTTAAATTATTTTGATTACTTATAATCTTCTTAAATATTTAAATTACTTTGTAATAATTAAAAATTTTTACAATAATATAACATGTTTAAATTATTTTATAAGTACATGTAGTAACATAACAACAATATATAGTATGTTACCATTATATATTATTAACATACAAGACGAATCAACATTGATAAATTATGAAATACTTTTATTAAGTTTAAAATTGAAAATTTATAAAACTTCATCAACTTAATTTTTTTAATTGAAAAATAATTTTGCTATCTTGTAAAATTTTAAAAACTTTTATAATAGTTCAAAACTATATTTACTAATATGTGTAGTATGTTACTAACATTTAGTATACATACTATGTTATGTTTCTGTTATAAACATATAAGAGAAATTATTAATCTTAAATTGCAGGATAAACAATATTAATAAACACACACATTTTGTTTAAATAAACACACGCAGATTTAAAGCAAAATATTTTATTTTCAGGACTTAAATAATGCATTTCGAATAAATTCCACATTAATGTTACGTAAAAAGTTTTCGCTGATACATTCAACTCCGTTTGAAAAACTTGAAATAACATAATCAAAATTTACAAGCATTAAAATCATATCCCCTAAGTGATTAAATCTTTCACGTTTATTAAGGGTGAAACATGTATGTAGACTTTGGGATTGGTGTCCAAATATACATCCTACGCATTCATAAATTTGGTTTAATATTGTCAGTACATTATCCTCAATAGAAGAGATAAGTTTCGTTAATAAAACATTATCGATTTCAGAGGGTAAATTAACAAGTGTGCATTTTTGCTTAATTAACTGTGGTAGATGAACTGTATACAAGTGTTTAATAAGTTTGCTATTAAAATCAATTGCTTTTTCTTTTAAATTTTCTAATTGAAAATCGTTTAAAACACAATGTGTATAATTCTTTAAATTTTTTATTTGCATAATAAAATTATTATAATTTAACACTAATACTGTATTGTTAGCAATAAACGATGAACTTTTATATTTTAAATTAAATCCAAAAATTTTATATTGGAATTCATATCATGTGAAATATCCATAAAAATTCTATTTGTTGGTGAAATTTCTTCATTTGTAAATACATTGTGTTTGATCTCTTCAATATGTACATAATACTCTTTATAATGTCGTTTTAAAGTTAAAAATATAAAATCAGCAAGTTTAATCCGAAACATGACAAAAATGCGAGGTTTACCATGTTTGGTTTTGGAAATGTTATTCACACATGCAATGGGAGGGGATATGTTATATAATTGTTCACTATTATGTGTAATGCTAGTTGATGGCTCATTTGAAGAAATTAAATCACTTGTAGTCGGTGAGGTAAGGTATGTTTCCAAATTTTTAAAATCTAGGTCCTTAAACATTGTATCCAAAAAGCCTGTAGCAGAGGTAGACTCACAGCAGGTGTCAGGGAAAGACGTTTCGTCATTATCACAGTTAGTAAATATTGGGATTGTAGAATCTTTGGCAATCTTAGGCTCTGCAGCATACAAGTCCATGGTAGGGGATGGTGTTTCATAGTTCTCCTGTATACTAGATTTGGGTAAAAATTCATTTTTATAAAAATCAGAATTTTCCATAGGTTTATCTAAACGTTGAAACTTTGTTGAAGAAGCCATTTCTTCACACGACCGTTTAACCCTATCTAATTCACAAGCCATTTTTTAAAAATAACAATCAGTAAAAGGTTCAGTCACGACAAAAGTCAACAGTAAACTGATTATATTATATTTAAACAGTTACTAACATAGGTTAAAAAAGAGTTACGGTTACAGTTTAAAGCAAGTTTAAAACTAAACATGACGTTATAGCTTAAAGTTGTTCATTTAACGAAAATGTATATTGCTTGTTTTATGTAAAATCCATATGCTTTATAATATCTAATGATGTATAAAAGCGGGTATGGCAACGCAAGTTGCTTATTAAATGTATAATTAGTTAATCGCGTACGATAAAAAGTATAATCAGGCATATGTAATTAATAAAAATTAATTACCAATATGTATATTTAGTAAAATAAGTTTGTTTAATTACGCTAATGTATAATTAGTTAAATTGATTTATTGTATAAAAGTAATATGTGTTAAAAAAATTAATAATATAGATTATACAAAATTAAATGTTTAATAGCATATTAATTTAACTAACATATGTGAATCAATAATATGTTAAAAAAATTTAAATATATAATTTAAGTAACTTGTATTAAATTTTTACTTCTTGTAAAATTCCAAGAAATTTATTTTTATACATAGTGTATAAATTTACAAGTCCATTCACTCACATGATAGTGATATAACATAATCATATTGAAAAATAGAACAGAAAAGCTTTTTCACTTGTCTATTATTTATTTAACTATTTAAACACATACATTAGGATATGCAAGAATATGTATAGTTCAAATAAATTGGTAAAGTCAATATTTCAAAAAGGTATAGTTTCATTTTTTATAGCATTCTGTAAAGTGTCTATACGTTGTAATAAATTCTGTAAATGGTTTAAAAGTTCAGTACGCTGTTCAGATATATGTTCTTTGGGCGAGAGATGAATTTTTCTATGATCAAATCTGTGATTAAATATTTCAGAACAATCGACACATTTATAGTGTCTGGTAAATGGTTCAATATGCCTTTGCTTTTGCTGAGGGGTGTTATGAATCATAGTATGATTTATTAAATTTTTTTCCCGCGAAAACTTTTTATCACATTAATTACATTTATGCATAACTCCTTGTTTAGAATGTACTAAGTTATGCTTTTGTAAGTCGCTTTTCTGCACAAAAGATTTCGAACACATTTTACAATTAAAAGGTTTATTTTCTAAGTGAAATTTCATGTGTCTAACTAATACATTTTTTCGCGAGAAAGTCTTCCTGCATTTCTCACACTTATACGTGGCAGATGTTTTGGGATGAATTAGCATATCATCCCGTAAAGCACTCTTTGTAGTACACAGATTATCACACTTAGAGGGGTTTTTTTCGAAATGTAAGTTCATATGTCTTAATAACATATATTTTTTAGTAAATACTTTTTTACACGTATCACATGTAAAAGGTAACTTTTGATCGACTTGATCTGATGAAGAGGCGATCGGTTCCTTATTCAAAACAGGTTTCATTAAAATAGTAGAGTCGATTTGTTCCTTAAACTCCGATGTCAAGGCTTTTCTTGTCTTGGTTGGTTCGTCTATTACTATGTCTTGCATTGTACTTATTTAATCAAAATCAATTAAAATCGCAGATCACATAAACGGAGAAAAAAAAATAAAACGTCTTAACGGTGCAGAAACAGTATGTATATTATTTCAAATAAAACTTTTCATGAATATTTATTTAATTGTAGAGGGCGCGCATGATTAAAATAATTAAAAAAGAACGTCACGTGTTATATATCTTATACAGAAATTAGCCTGTACGTTAAACCAGGGTTGGCACGGTTTAAACCATGGTTTAAACCACGGTTTAAACCAAATGGTTTATTTCTGAAAAAAACCAATTGGGTTTTTTGTTAATTTTTTTAAGATTTTTTTCTTATATAATTAAGTTTTCAAATTATTTGATGTACAAATAACTTCTACTTCTAACTGAACAGCTCAACTCATTTCAGCAGTCAACCTGCATAAGTCACAGTTGCATCATAGTTGCACCTGTGTATGCACCTGTGTATGAATGGTTCAAGAGTTAGCATTTGAGAACAAAAAATGTCTAATTTTTGTAGAAGAAAAGATTTAGTTTGGTTATATTTTAATGAAGTAAAAAATGATAAAAGGAAAGGTTGTAGAGCTAGATGCAAAAATTGTAATAAAGAAATGGAAGGTCAAGTAGCTAGGATGAAGAAACACATTGAAACTTGTAATAATTCTCATCATCATTCTGATTCTGATTCTGTTGATAATGGTAAGTACTTATTTTATCATTATTATTGCTGCTATTATTTTTAATTTTGAAAGAAAATTGTTAAAAATTTGTTAATAAGTTAAATATTTGTTAAATTCAAAATTTTTAATTTATCTGTAAAATTACAAGTAACGCATATTGAGAACACATTATGTATATCTTCATTCAGATGATTCTAAACTCTTATAAAAAATACATTATTATTTGAAATGCTATTTGATTGAGAAGATAAATTATAAAAATCACATATATTATTATTTAATTTACATATGCTATTTGATTTTAGAAAGTTATATTCTATGAAATAAAAAATATTTATGTAATTCTAAGTAATGAAATTTTGAAAAAAAAAACAAGAAAATTTTAAATAGACATTTTTTTGTTAGAGAACTTTATTTTGATAATCTTAAAATTACATTTGATAAAAGTTTGAAAGTTTTACAAATTAATCATATTATTAAGAACAAATTATGTGATCAGAACTGTTATTAAATGAAATTGTTAATTTTTAATTTATGCATGGCTCTTAGAGATTAACTAAGTTTTCACCAATCATAAATATCCAAAATTATAAAAGACATGGTAATTTTATCTCGAGTATTAAATAAATTATCAAAAATAAATATATCAATATGATAGAGATGTTTACTTTGCAGTAAAACAAAGAAAAAAAAAATGTCTTTGTATTGAATTATTGTTAATTATATGATTATGATTTTTGAAGTAATATGTTCTGTATCATTAAGCAATTCTTATTTTTATTTTTGTGTAGATGATGTGTCAGTGTCACTATCCAGTATTTCAAGTTCTTTGGATTCAGCAATAACACAAAGAAAGAGCAACAAGTGAAATTGGTTCTTTAAAAAGGAAAAGAGATACTATGGACTTTTTTGTCAGTAAATCAACACCATCTCAAAAGCAAATGTTTGATGAACAAGTTGCTAGGTTTATATATGCTACAAATACGGCATTTAGCACTGTAGAGCATCCTGAGTTCATTAAAATGGTTCAGAGTTTCCGCCCAGAATATTCTCCACCATCAAGAAAACAAATTGCTGGGGATTTATTAGATCATACTTACAGCAAAGAAAAAGAAAAATGTGCAAATATCTTAAAAAATGAAGTTGTCACATTAGGATTAGATGGATGGTCAAACATTCAGAACGAAACTGTGATCTGTGTTACTTTAACAACAAAAGACGGGAATACATACTTAGCAGACACTATTGATACATCGGGAATTGCTCATACAAGTGAAAATCTGTATGATATTGCGTTAATAAATGCCAATCGGAATTTCAATGTTTAATACAAGCATTAGTGACAGACAATACTGGAAATGTCCGAAAAATGAGGGATATGTTTGATGAAAAAGAAGAGTTTAATATTATTACTTATGGGTGTGCAGCCCATATTTTAAATTTACTGGCAAATGATATAAGTTATCCAAATGTAAAAGAACAAATTTTGCATGTAATCAAATACTTCAGAAACAACCAATATGCAAATGCGTGCTTCAGAAAAGATGCAAGTACATCAAAACTAATAATGCCTTGTGAAGTTCGCTGGAATTCATTTGCTGACGTTTTAGACAGCTATCTGAAATCATGGTCAGTTCTTGTAACTATATGCGAAAATAATAAAGACAAAATTGATAAAAATATCCAAAGTCTAGTTTCAAACATTTCATTGAAAAGAAATGCTGAAGACTATTTTCAACAATTAAAGCCAATTAGTGTAGCTTTAGATAAAGTACAAAGCCAAAATTGTACAATTGGAGAAACTGTTTTTCTTTTTAAAAATTTAAAAAAACAGATGGAAGATTTGAAACTGAATAAAGACATTATGAAAAAACTAGATACTCGTTATAAAATGGCAATAACACCAGCCCATCTTCTTGCTTATCTGTTGGATCCAAGAGCCAAGGATGCTGATCTCGAATTGTCATCGGAGGAAAAAAAAGAAGCATTGGAATATGCTAAAACAAAATTTCCCAAAAACAATTTATTATCTCTGATACTAAAATTTTGTGCCAAAAGTTCTCCATTTCAAAGATATCTTTTTGAGAATGATTTTAGTAAAGATGTATCAGCTATAGAATGGTGGCATATTCAAGAAAATGAAATCAAAAAGTTCAATGATGGTGTGTTGAAAGAAGTTGAAACGATTCTTACTGCAAAAGCGACTACTGCAAATGTAGAGAGAATTTTTTCTTCATTTGGTGTTGTACAATCAAAGTTACGCAACAGACTGGGTTTACAAAAAGCGGCAAAACTTGTTTTTTTGTTTAAAACATTAAACCCTAATAATCCTGTTTATTAACATAGAATCTTTATAGACATGTGTCGTACTTCCATTTTCTTAAAATTTTGAAAATTTATTCAATTTTCATGTTTTTAAAATGTTTCTTTTATATATATATTTTAAATATATTTCAATTTAATTTTCTTACTGAAATTCAATTTGTTTTTTTAAATTGAATAAAAAAGTAAGTCTCACTTTCTTTTCTTTGCATTATTTTTATTTAAAAAAAAAATTAGTATAGCATACCAAGGTAAAATTCTACATTATATCTTTATATTCTTATGTAACACAACTAAGTGTTGCTTATTAAAATGAAAAAATATAGGAAGGCAATAGATTAAGTCTTTAAAGAATTTAATATAAATCTTGCAATTAAATACTATTAAAAACTTTTAAGTATCAACATTAAGATACAGAATCCATTCTATGAATGCAATATGAAATACATAAACATATTAATATGTTTTATAAGTGTGCTAAATCATTTGGTAAACATGAATTACAGGTTGCATTTGGAAATATGTATATATAAAACAGCAATTATTTCTTCAACTTTTTTAAAAAGTAATCTTTAAAAATTATTTAAAACTTATCACCATTACTGTAGAACCTGACGGCACAAGTGATCATGTTCTATGTATTACATAGGAAACTTTTGTATATATATAACTGTTTTGAATTTGAATGTAAATGATGTTAGCTCAGCTCTAAATAAAATTTAATGATTTGAATTTGTACATAATTAATAACAATTGTTTATTTATTTTGTTTAAACTGTTTTCAGAATATATATATATATATATATATATTGTTATTGTAATATTAATCATTCTTGTCAATGTTAAATTTTATTTACTGATGTGCATATATGTAATTAAAAAAGATACAAAAAAAACCCGGTTTAAACCAAAAAAACCTGGTTTAAACAAAAAAAAAACGTTTTTTTGGGGTTTTTTTCAAAAAAACCCGGTTTTTTGCCAACCCTGCGTTAAACATAAGTAATTAAGTAAAGTATCTTTTATTATACAGTGGGGGATTTCAAAAGTTAAGTACAAATTTATTTTCCATATTTTATGTAAAAGCATACAAGTAATTCTTATTATGTATTCATCGTTGGTTAAAATGTAAAAATACTCGTTCATTACATGGTACTGCTAATTAAGTTATATATCATGAGAAATAAAAACATAATATTCAATTTAGTGAAAGAATTTTGGTACCTTAAACTATACAAGAAGTACCGTTATCAGTAAGAAAACAGGGATGTTATCCGCAAATAAGTAGTTTCCTGTTTTTGCTCTGGTAGACAACAGATCTATTTTCAAACTCGATAATCGTTCAATTTTAGTTTAAAATCTGAAATAATTTATCAAGTAAAGGGTAGTATTTTTCATACAATATGTAAGTTGTATTATAATAATGGTACACATGTTTAATGAAATTGTCTCAAATTCTTAATTTTTGTAGAAAAATAAAACAAGTTTCTACATTTTCTGAAGAAAAATTGTAAAACTTTCCGAAAACTAAACTTATTTATTCCTTATACATAAATAAAAACAGACACATGATAAAAAAACTAAACAAATATTTATTAAATAACTATGTTAATTTATAAATACATTGCTCAAATGCTTATTATAAAAGTCTACATTCATAGATTCAAAAAATAAATAAGTATAATTACATGTACATTTCTCTAACAGGTTTTTCACAAATTCCTTAATGTTGAAATTTAACAAAGCACTGTCCGCGCACCAGTTAAATTGTTTTCTTAAATTATATCTCATACATTCGTGATCTATTTCAACTGGTTGTCCGATCGAACATAAATAACAGTCAAACGTGCGATATATACTGTTCTCTCTAATTCATGATCGAAGCATTCTAAAAAATAGTCCATCGCCTCTTCCTCTGTAAAGTGAGAACATTTACATTTTTTAAAGTTTTTTAAAACATAAACAGGTAAAAGCTTTGTTAAAAAAGTTTTAATAAGACATTCGCTAATTTGAATGCAGTTTTTCTCTAGTTTGATAAATTGTTCTTTTGTAAGTAGTAAATAATCAGGTTTCAATAGTTTTTGCAATATGCATGATTCCTTATCCACATAAATCGTTAGTAAGTCATTGTTACATACCAATGTTTCTTCTTCTGCAGAGTTAAAATTAAATTTAGCCATTCTCGTTTCAAATTTATCAAAGGTTGCACACGATATTGTAATTCCTTCATTTGTAGGGAACAGTTTACCACTATTCTCAAATTCATTATATTTCTGAATATGAACGTATAACTCGCAGTCCTTATTCATTTGCACTTCGACAATCGTATCCTCACCTAAGTCCCAATGGTATGGGGTAAAAACATCAAAATACTTAAATATTCTACTAAACTCGCTGATTTCTGAAATTTCATAATAAGATGTGTTAAGCGAAGTAGTCATTTTCAGGTTTAGAGGTATCCAAAAAACAGGGTAAACAGACAGGTGATCAAGCAAATATACAGCAAGGTTTTAGGTAATTAAAAAAACAATCGTCTAAGTCAGAACTTTAAACAGTGAGAACTTTAAGTGAGAACTTTAAACAGTAAATTCATTATGGTGTACAAGCTTCTTATATGGTTATTCTTATCGTTGTAAAATAGGATGTTATTCTACAAATGTCGTCATATCCTGTTTTATTAACTTATAATTTTTTCAAAAATATTTAAAAGCAGTAATGTTAGGTTTCATTATTTATATTAATTGTACGGAGCCTTCGTAGCGTAACTGACAGCGCATTGGGAAGCATGTCAACAGGTTGACAGTTCGAATCCCGTCATAAACATAATGATAAGTTAAACTTTCTTTTTTAAAGTATGTAATTAAAAATTCTATTACAATAAACTTAAACCCCACTTGGTAAGTTAAAATTTGCTTTATTATATTGTATAATTTATGTTACAGAATCTCTTTTGTATGCAAATTGGTAACATACGCTTTGCTTTATAAAACCAACAAACCAACCAACCTTTTACAAGGTTATTTTATATGTTATAAATACATTTCAATGTGTTTGTAAGTTTAAACATCAAAGTTTATCGTAAAGCTTAAATTATTTTTCAAAATTTATAATATCATTAGTACTGTATAGTAATAATTCAATATGTTCAATCACGTGATACCTTTTCTTATATATCTTAAATCTCGACTAAGAAACATGGTCTCATGGTGTGTTCGTTTAAACCTACTGCAAATCAATACATCATGAGATCATTTTGTCAGGATCGAAGCCCGCTTCATTTAAATGTTTGTTAAAAGATAATAATTTTTAAAAAGGGACTACACTATTTCAAAGTGAAAGTTGTAGTTGAAATCTAATATTTTCTTAATTTCTTACATTCTGTGAATAAAAATTTGTTTTAATAAGTATGCACGTCATATATTTTATTACATTTAGTTCACTTCGAATATACATGTTTGTGTGTACGTAACAAATAGTTCTCTGTGTGTCTGTCTGCCTGCCTGCCTGCCTGCTTGCTTGTTTGTGTGCCTGCCTGCCTATCTGCCCATATGTCGGTTTATAAGTATAATTATTTACATGTGTCACTTTAAAATTTTTATTAAGTGCTATGCTATAACTAAATATTTCCATTGTAAGCAGATTGGTGAGATACTTTAAAATATTTTATTTAGCGTTATGCTATGACTAAATATTTCCATTGTAAGCAGTATGGTGAGGTATATTTAAAATATTTTATACTAAGCTATAACAAAATTCTTTTACAAATTCCTTTGCGAACAGTTTGGTAAGAAACTTTAAAATTATTTATTAAGTGCTATGCTATAACTAAATATTTCCATTGTAAGCAGTTCGGTAAGAAACTTTAAAATATTTTATACTATGCTATAACAAAATTCTTTTACAGAAGCAGTCATTTTTGAATTCCATAATTTCCATACTTACCGATAGAGGGCGACACCACCTTAAACTTTCTCTCCCCTAAAATTTAAAAAAATGGGGGGAGGGGGGAAGGTATGGGGATAGTGGTCGTACTCTACCATCACCGACACCTCGTACTATAAGACAATTTTAAAATTTTTTAAATTAAGCCCCCTTAAAAAAATACCCCCCTACTACAACATGCTGCCCCCCTCCTAAAACCCCCTCTCCTATAGTACACTCTTTCGCCCCACCCTCGATTTTAAGTTTGAATTTTATCATCATACTATAAGACGATGATTTGGCTCCTGGCTCCTGCTGCTGCTGAAACTGCTGAGGTTAAACTCTCCTTTTTCCACTACTGGCAAATACAAATGATGAGGACTTTTTTTTTAACCCAATATTCAATTTCTGAAATAGTTCAACGATTGGACAAAACATTCAAAAATATTTAAAAAATAATCCGTATGCGAAAGGTTTAAAATATATATATATATATATTAATGAGTTTCTAAAGAACTTGACTTACAGCTCATTGTTTGGTTACATAAGAAAAATTAAAGGCATATTCTGAAATGGTTTAACGATTGCACAAAACATTAAAATTGTGTTCGTTTTAAATTGTCTAAGTTAATCGTATAACAGAGTTGAATTTTAATATTTCTTGAAGAACAAAGTTTTCCAGTCATGAATAAACAACTAAATAGCAAAAAGACAGAAAAATAGACAGAAAATTGCATGTTTATGGACTTTTAGCTTCTTAATTCACAGTAGGAAAATATCCCATTTAAAATGACAGAAAAAAACAAAGTTTTCCAGTAATGAAGAAATAGTTAAAATAAATACAACGATGAAAGTAGATTATATAACTTTAACTTTTAAAAGTATTCATCAAATTAAAACCTGATTTTGTCTTATTTTAAAAATATGCCTGAAAAATCTATAATAAATTTTGATCATTGAAAATCTTCTTATTTTATTTCATAAGTAAATTGAAATTATTAAATGCATTAGTATAACTGAAAAATATCTTTTCATATTCTCTTATTAAATTACAATTTTTTTGTTCACTACAAAGTTAGGTTTAAATGTTACTATGTTAAAAATCAAAATTTGATCTGCATTGATATAATTAACATATGTGATATGCTATGCTGTACTATATATTCCTTATATTTTAATTGTATTTCATAAGAAATATTCATTTTACAATGCAAGCAAAATTTCAGAATGTAATTGGATATAAGCTAGGCGATTAAAATTTCATTTAACCAAGTTAAATTTTTAAGAAAGAAATTATATTAAGCTGAAGCTTTTAAAAGTTGATCTTAAAATAAATCAATACACCCTGAATTTTTCTTAGTTTAAAAATATGCTTATATGCATTTTATATTATTTTACAACTTTATTATTATGTTATATAAAATATTCTTTTCAACAGAAACCTCCTTCGTTTATATTTATTGCCAATAGATGGCGCCAGAACAGTACTTAGGAACGAAATGTAAAATACTGATGGATCATCGCAAAAAAGCCTCTCTATAAAAGCTATCACGGCTATTTCTGAAAAAAGTACTTACAGGAAAAAAATGCTTACAGAAATAAATTAAAGAAATCCTTTAATATATTTAAAGACTTTAATATGCTTTTACAAATATTTTAAGAGCATAATCGAATATTTTAATGAAACGTTCAAAGAGTCATTCATTTTTTTTCTAGATATGGGATTTATGATTCTGAATGACAACAGTATTTGTTTGTTTACATCAGGTAATCCGATGTTTAATCTGTCATTTTTAATTTAAAACTTAAAACATTATAACTGGATATAATATACATGTTTTATACGAAAATATGCTGAACAGACATGATTTTAAGTAGAAGAAATTATCATTTAGCTTCATATGTTAGCATATGGTTTTCATTAAGCCTAACACGGCATTTTAGCTACGGTCGATTCGCAAACCAGGGTGGTCGGAATCGGCACTGTTACACTGTGTTTTATTATATAGAGATTGGAGTATGACTCGCTACCCTGAGAATTCCGTACTGTTGTGTCGTATTACCAAGTACCTAGTTTCTTGACAAATATACAAAAAAATTCGTTGCAATACATTAATCTGGCGTTAGTCCCGATTATGGAAATTCATGAGTTTGCCATGTAATACAAGACATAGAATCATAAAATAATGATTTTCGGATTTCTTCCTTTATTAACATATCAATATAAGATCTTCCTTCGTTCCAAATTTCATTGTTCTAGGTCAACCGGAAATACCCTCTAAGTTTTACTCTCAAAATATTATAGCACATGTAAAGGGGGAAAAAATCAGGAAATCCTAAATTTATAATTCGATGTCGATTTATTATGTGATTTTCCGTAATCGAGACTTCCAAAAACGTTGTTTTATGGCTGTAACTTTTTACTGCATTAAGTTAGTAGCTCAAAATTTTTACACAACAATGGGGCCATGAACCTTATTATTTGAGATGAATATCAACTTGATACCCTCAGACGTTCCTGATAAAAACAGTCTTGACTGACAGACAGACGGAAAACACAGCGAGACTAAAAGGGTTTAGTTTGTTACTTTTGAGGTATGGAACACTTTAAAAAAAAAAAAAAAAAAAAAAAAAAACATGTTATTTTAAAATCTATAAAAAATGTTTAACTTGAGATGCAGTTTTCAAACAAATTGGATTCGAAAGTACTATTTCCCGTGTGAAAATTGAAATTGTGCGATGTCGAAAAGTTAAAACAATCTGGAATGTCCTTCCGCATTGCTGATAATGATACGAGCACCATTGAGCTATTATTGTTTCATTTTGTAGACAAAATTTGAGCTGTTAAGGGTCAACTATTTTAGCTGATCATTAAGAGTAGGATTTGGTAAAGAACGATTGAACGATATGCAATATATGCTATTTTTAGATATGCAAAATACTAAAACCATCACTAAAAAATTATTTAGCTAACAATGCAAACAAAATTTAAGCTGATAAGTGTCAACTCTTTTAGTTGATAATTTACAGTAGGATTTGGAAAAAAAACTTTATAACTATATGCAATATACTAAAACCATCCCTGAAAAATTATCTAACTAACAATAAAAACTAACTAACTAACAAAATCCACCAAGTAGAACTTTTTAAAAAGGCTAATCTTTTATAATCGGGTTCACCTGATTATAGAACTTTCCCCCATATTTCTATAACTAAGCAACGTAGAACGATATACAATACACTAAAGCAATCCCGTAAAAATTATCTACGGCTTCACCTGATTGTGGTAATTTCTCCCCATAGTCCTATAACTACGCAACATTGGGTAATAGGTTTCATACTAAAACCTTCCCAGAAAAATTATCTAACTAACAGTGTAATCCCATCAAAATACATTCACCAGTTCTCAAGTTATAAGAAGCCAGAACGAAATTCACATTTGCATTTTATATAATATGGTACATAAAGAAGCCATTTATCTATATTTACATACAAAGAGGAAAAATTTGTATATAAAACACAATAATAATAATAATAATAACAATAATAATAATAATAATAATAATAATAATAATAATAGATATTGTATTGTAATTATCGGTTTATCTATTTCCGATTATTTATGTGATTTAATTGTTATTATTTACAAAAATTTTATTATATATATATATATATATATGTGTGTGTGTGTGTGTGTGTGTAATGTTTATGTCACCAAATGCATTTATATACATAATATATCAACATATGCATATATAAACAAGCATAAACGTTCATTAGTTTGTTTTTCATAGCTGTTTGTATCATTTGGCACCACATTTCACTTTCTGAAGCCCTAATTGCGCCACGCTTTAAAAAAAAAATGCCAAGGCTTCTATAATGGAAAAGTACCTAAAAATAAATATGCATGCCGCTGATCAAAAATTTCAGTCTAAAGGAAAAGTAGAAAATCATAAGCAATAAACTTTATAAACAAGGAAAATCATAGATCAAGAACAAGGTACAAATACTCTTATTCTGAGACTTTCAGAATTAGAGTCTCAGAATTCAGTTATGACTTATCGTTCGGGGGGGGGGGGGGGGGGTAGAGAGGAATTTTTCTTTTATATATACTGTACTTCTCATTTGACTAACAGAAACTGAGATTTATTTAATTTCTTATTGATTTAGCAAAATCTGAAATATTATTCAATCTACTTCTTTAAAATTATTCAAATTATATCTAGTTTTATAAGAACTACTTATTGTCGGCATTCATTCATGAAATAAATTATTAAACACCTAACTTACCCCTTCAATGTCAGCAATTTTCATTTAACAAAAGCAAATGTACTTCAAACAATCCAACACACAGAGTAGATATGTGTATGTGAATGCTCTTAAATTACTTTCGATAGCGGTAATAAATAGAAGTAGGTACTTCTTTCAATTTCGATTGATAAGTAATCTGAATACCTTCATTATCACTATACATCGAAGAATAAAGAATTTGTTTTTGCAAGAAAAAAAGGAAACTAAACTTTCATTTTCAAATATTTTTTTTAATTTAATTCGTTTAAAATAATGATCATTCTTGTGACTCTTTACCATTTTCTGACATAGTTGAAAAGTTATTAAGATTTTGGTTCGTCTGTCTGTGTTTGAACGTATGTATACATATATGATATATGTTCGCTTTCTGACTTTTGGAAATATGCTTAAATTATTAAAAAATTTAAATACATGCGTAATTTTGAAATTTTACTAAAATTTCTTTTTCTCGAATGATTTTGAAAAAGAAAAAGAAAATTATTCCCAAGTGACTTAAAATAATTAACATTAAGAGCCTACATCAGTCATGCGAAAAAACGCGCAAATTAATGTTAAGTCTATGGGAAGGTTCTTGGCAGATTTCTCGCTCGCATTTTAATATTTTTAAATGATGTTTTTTTGCATAGGATAGCTAAGGTCGATCTCTAACGTTGTTAGTTTTTACTTTTTCGATTTTGGTTCCATTTTTTTTTATATAAGGGTACTTTCACTTTCAGAACCGGTTCCAACCGGTTCCAAAATTGAAAATGTCAGAGGCCGAACCGGATACTGAAAGTACACAGTAAACAATTGTTAGTTACATTTTAAAAATGTTTCAAGATTAATTTTCTCATTTAGAAATCTCTTCTTACATAGAAATAAGTATTAATCCTAAATACTCTGTCATGGCAACGTTTCGTGATTTTCATATCCCTGAAAATCTGCTTAAAATACCAAATTTGTTATTTATACCACACACTGGCAGAAATTTGAAAAATTCTTATGCTTTTAAAATATCGATGTAGAATATGGCAGAAAGACATGATGAGTTCTGTTTTCCAGTAATTCTGGAAAAGGACTTTCAACAGAAAGCGAGGACAGACAAGGGGTATCCCATGACTACTTGAGGGGTACCCCCGACACTGACCGTGCAATAAACCGTGACTTTAGAATCAGATAAAATATATCTCCTTATATCCCATCAATACCAATTCAATTTCCTTAAAAATTGATTTTTAAAGGATTGTGTAACACTTTAAGAAACTTAAACTGCATTCTTGTTTCTCAAATAGCAAGTTTTTGTTTACTTTTTTTTTTTTGCAATTTGTGAATAAATAAAATTTTTCCTTTGAGCCCGAGTCCGTCTCATCTGTAGTAAATTTTTTTCTATTCACATCCTAACTATCGGAAATATGCTTAAATTGTTACGAAATTTAAATATGTTTTTGAGTATTATGATAGCACGTGCCTTATAGAAAATGGTATCCATTAGCATTCACAGATTTTTACTGGGACGCACAAAATATTCGAATGCATTCGCGGTCTACGGGCCGGATGTGCACTATAAATATATTAATCGCTATTTCAAACAGAACTAAACATATAATTTAACAGACATGAAATCGAATTACATGCTTAAACTACTGAAATTATCAGAATCAAAAAGGCTGGCAAGTAGCGAAATCCTTGGCGATGTTTTAATGCTGGCGATGTGCATTTGGCTAATACGAAAGTATCGTTTTTAATGAATTTCAAAACTCTATGTTTGAATACATTATTAATATTTTTCATATATAAAAATACTTTTTGGTATGTTGTTAGTGGGCAATCTAAAAGAATGCATAAAAGGTAAAAAATCTATTACAATTTTCAATTAAAGCGGCGGTTTTCTAAAGCCCTGGTTGGATACCCTAGTTATAAATTAAGTATGCAGCAAAAAGTTTATAAAATAAATTTTTCATATTTGAGACGTGTGTATGCGCTTATATGATTCAGCAGATTTTCGGACAAACACCTTGTGTTTGCAAAGAGTCTCCAATTTTATACAATTAACGTAAGTGAAAAATTAAATGTATTGTTTTTTATGTTTGATGTGTAACCTTACATTTAAGATTACCTTTTTTTTTTTTTTTTTAGAAAATGGGTGTTTTGAACCCCGTCTAAGAAGTATGCAGATAGATTTATTGAACAATTTTCTATTCTTCGAAGTACGTTTTCATTCATATTATATGTTTTCAAGTTGTACTCAATTTTAATATGCTATGTAGTATATGTGTCATTTACAGTTCTTATACAAAACATTCCAAAACTATTACATTAGCTTTTGAATACATTACCATTATTGATTAAAATGATTTTTAGGGTTTTATACGTTTTTAACTTACTTTTTTTATTATTATTATACTTACAAAATTTGGAAAAGGGCTTCCTAACCTTAGTTTTTATGAATAATGAGTATCATGCATAGGACAGTATAGAAGTTGACCTTGCCAAACAGTTTCCACAATCAATTTTCACAAGTGTTTCACAACCACGCGTGACGCATAATTTTTCTTTCTTGATGTTTTTTAGGGTATCGTTCATCTCACGAAACCCTATTCGTCTGGCTTCTCTGTCTGTCTTTCACAGAGCTGGTTCTCAGAAACTGTATAAGTTACAAACTTGAAATTTTGCATACTTACAGCTGAATACCTACTGTCACGCTGAAAATCATAAAATTTTGAAAAAGTCGTATTATTTTAATATAAAGAAATAATAATAATAAAAAATCTAACAGCCTTTTTCTATTAAATTTAAACATTTTTCGTTGTAGCAATTGCCAAAAATTAAAAATCCACAATAAAATTCTTTCTACAATAATTAATTTTCTATTGAAAGATTTCCACGTGAAAAATGAAAAGGAAATAAAAAGTTTCACCAATTGAAAAAAAGATTAATATGACGTCATATTGGTAATATGACGTCATTAGAGAATTAAAAAGAAAATTAATCGGACGTCATATTGGAAGTTTAACGCACTTTTTCAAATGTTTGAGAATCATACAAAGAGATTATCAATATGAGTAATAGAGAAAGCAAGTAGATATAACGTCAGCAAGTGAATATAACGTCATATGAGTTTGAGGAACGTATTGAATCATGATAAAAAACCCGATTATGGAAATACTGGCATATTTTAACATTTTGAAATTCTGTATACAACATGTTTAATTTTGAGATTGATTTTTCTACACAAACATTATTAAAATCCCGGACAGCTCCGGGTACTTAAGCTAGTAGTTATATAAACAAGAAGGAAAATTTTTTAATTCAAAGGTAAATATTTGTCACAAAGAAAATGTTACAACAAAGAAACTAAATTTGCCACACTTGTTTTGTCTGTTTGGCTGCCATTTATGTTCTTACTGTGATAGTGTACTGATAATTATAATTTTTAAAAAATTTCATTTGGATTTATTTATTAACCCTTTCGCGACGAGAGTCTTTTACAGAATTTTTAATCTTTTACCACCGGTTTTTCAAAACAGAAATATTCGCCTAATTGAATCGCAGAAATGCTGTCATTAAATAAGGCAAATCTTACAATAAAAATTAACTGGTGGGAATAATCGAGGATGCTGAGCATCTTATGCGTCACGTATACATGTCGCTCGTCCCCAAGGGGTTAAAGGATAAAATGTTTTGAAAGGAATATTAAGCGAAACCCTTTGTGCGATCTTCGTTCACACTTACCCTCTTTTCTTTTTTTTTTCTTTTTTTTTTAATAAACCTACATCAATTTTTCTGTTGTGTAATATTACACCGTTTGCATTATATTTGCTCTTTGTACCATTAAAGTGAAAGAAATCCTCTGCTATGAATAAAAAGAAATAAAAGGAAATACATGGAGATAAATTACGATAATGTAACAAAAGATATCAGTTTTAAATGTGAAAATAAGTGGGAAAAATTCCAACTAGAGATAATCCGAAATTCTGCTGGCGGAATGAAACAGATAAATGCGTTTTTAGTTCTAGAAAACATTTAAAATTCATGTCATTCTAAGTATTATAACTAAATAAGCTTGGATCATAAAAAATGGGGTTTTTTTAAAAAAAAATTTCCCTTGTAATGACCTTTTTGACGCAAGTAGTGACGAAACTAGGGGGAGAGGTGTATTTTGGAGAGCGCCGAAATGAGGAAATATAAAGATTAATAAATCGGTCAAGTACAAGTATAACGCAAAGGGTTCCGTACATTACATTTATTGTTTACTATTTATTAATTAATTTAATCCTACTACCCCTAATTTTTTCATAATTTTTCGGAAATAGAAGGGAGTTGGGGGGAGGTGGGGGGGGGGGGGGGGGGGAAGGACATATTTTTCCAGCATACTTTCGACGATAACTCTGAAAATATAATACCTAAAATTAAAACAAATATATTTTTGAGTTCGATGTTACGAGATATTTGGAACCATACCTTACACGATTTATAAAAAAAAAAAAAAATTCAAGTAACTTTATTAATATTTCATCTAATTACCGACAATTGTTCTCGAAAATCGTTATCAAATATCCTTGGATGATTCTGCGTCGATAGATACCTCGAGCACTCATTAACTCGCCCGCTGACTGCCTGAAAAGTAAAGTTTGTGTGTAACAGAAAAATGCGTTTTTCTCAAAAACAATGTTACCTAGAAAAATCGGTATAGTTTTCCTGCAAGGTTTAAATAAACTCCTACTACCCCTATTTTTTTCATAATTTTAATTTCAGTAGATTCGGAAATAGAAGGGGGGGGGGGGCATATTTTTGCAGTGCATTTTCGACGATATCTCTGAAGATATAATACCTAAAATTAAAACAAATATATTTTTGAGTTCAATATTACGAGATCTTTCACACGATATACAAAAATAAAACTTTTTTTTTTTCAAGTAACTTAATTAGCCCACTAAATTTTTCCTAAACATATTTGTGAATGGCTAATAATCTGAAAATATGTGGGTATGGGTAGGCTTTATAACTTTCCCAAGTTTGAACTTTCCACGTTCCATAAGTTTACGAGAAAAGGGGTTGTGACATAGACACACGGACAGACACAAGCGCGATCTTATAATGGTTCCGTTCTTACTTTTTAAGTACCAGAACCCTAAAAATAAATGAAAAAGGGCATTTTTGCATGTAAAAATATTTTATTTTACTTTGGATAACTGAAAAAATTTACTCTCATCAAGATAGAATCAGTTATAAAAGGAGTAAATTTATTTAACGAGGTGAAAGCCATCTGTTTTCCCACAACAGTGATTTCTCACTACACTGGCAAGACCTGCATGTACCAGAGGGATACTATATCATTATTTTTACAAGCTGTCAGTTATTTCACAAAACGTCACTTATTTCACAAATGGTTGCTTATTTCACAAATGCACTGCAAAAAATAATTGTTGATTTTACAGTATAAAACTGGCACCCAGCTGCCAGTATTATACCGTAAAATTAACAGTATTAAACAGTAAAATAAGCAGTAATACGCTGCCGTGCAAGCAGTAATACGCTACCGCGCATGCGTGGTAGCGTATTATTGCTTGCACGGCAGCGTATTACTGCTTATTTTACTGTTTAATACTGTTAATTTTACGGTATAATACTGGCAGCTGGGTGCCAGTTTTATACTGTAAAATCAACAATTATTTTTTGCAGTGTGGTTACTTATTTCATAGAACGGCATTTATTTCAGAAAACCCGTCACTGTGATTTCAAGATCATTCTACTGTAACAAAATTAATTTCATTTAAAAAACCTGAAGTTTTATTGGCAACTTAGCTATTGTCACGCCACGACCAACCTGAAATTGTTTAGTGTAACGAGTTATTTTCTCATTTTCTCGTCCATGCGTTTTGTACCGGTACACTGCAAAAAAATTTTTTGATTTTCCGGTATAATACTGGTATCCCAGCTGCCAGTATTATACCGTAAACTTAACAGTAATAAACAGTAAAATACGCAGTAGGCAGTGTATTACTGGAATGCCAGTATTATACCGTAAAATCAGTATTTTTTTTAGTGTACAATAACGCATCTTGTTGCTCTTTTATTTCAATCTTTCTCAACCCTTGTGTGTCGCTTTAAAAGTATTACTGTACTGAGCCATCTTCTATGACCAAAACCTGCCGAGTTATGATACATTGAATTTTATGAATTTTCAACGTTTTCTGACAGTAAAAATGCGTTTTCTTTTTTTTTTTTTTTTTTTTTTTAGTACTCGAATAGTACAAATGGTAGAGGAAAAAACCCATAATATTTATCAATTTATATAAACGAGAATATTCGACATAAAAGTAACATTTTATGTCGAAGGGCGTAGTTTTTTCCTTAAAAAATTCCTTTGTTTTCTGTATTCAGGATTTTTAATTCTCAGGGAGATAATCTACTGTGCTTCGGCAGATTTCTACTTTAAAAAAAAGTCATTCTTTTCTTTTGCCGAAATTCTCGCTCCTCTTTGCCATCTTCCTAATACAAATTTTAATCTTTTATTATTATTATTATTTTATTGCATTTTCTGTCCTATTTGTTACTTTGTGGTAACAAAATGTAAACAATCATCTAAATTACTATTTCTTCCCGACGAAACTTCTGCTTCGCGTATTTCCGAACTTCTTTAAAATTCCGTAGGATTAACTTTAAAAAATTTCTGCCTTATTTATTACTTTGCAGTAATATAAATAATAAGTCGTCAATCATCTAATTACAGGAGGGGAATGGGGAGCAAAAAAGCCAGGAGCATCACTCCCCCCCCCCCCCCTAGGAGTTCTCTTCCACTCCCCCTTTTTTTCTTATACTTTTGAGACAGTTTCTACAAGAAGATATTGGTGTTAACGAAATCTGACATTTCTTACAAAACAAGGCCTTTTAGGAACCATAGGACACCCACATTTTATTACTTACCCATCACACGTAGTATAGGGTAAATCTTGTAATCGTTTTCAAAATCGAAAAAAAAAATGTTTTTGACGGATTTACACGTTTTAGACACTGGAAATTCCGAAAAACATATTTTTAGAAAGAAAAAAAAATGTTTTCCGTCTGTGTGTGTGTGTGTGTGTGTGTGTGTGTGTGTGTGTGTGTGTGTGTGTGTGTGTGTGTGTGTGTGTGTGTGTGTGTGTGTGTGTGTGTGTGTGTGTGTGTAAACGCTCTATCTCCCGAACAAATTGAAATAGAGACTTGAAATTTGGTATGTACTTATTATGTAATAATGAGAAGAAGCCTGTTGAATTTAAGTAACCTCGATTATCCGGAACTATTTTTTTTTTCGGACTCTCGAAATATTCGTTCTGATAAAAGGCATATAAAATGTTTCGAGGTTGTTTATTTTAAAGAGTGAATATAAAAGATAATAACAAAACATAAATTTTGCATAAAGGATGAAGTCGATCGAATAATGAATTGCCGAGATATTTGTAATCCTATTTTCCACACTCTTCGATTTTTCATGAGACTGTATTTCATTCAAATTTCAATTCAAAGCTATATTTTGATTGGAAATGAAACGCTTAATCCGACGAAGTAAACTGTTAGTAAATATGATTATCATTTTTGGAGTTATAAGGATGTGTTCTTTTACGCAATTCAGTAATAGAGCATTCAAAGTTTATGACGTCATCACGTCACGATTTTATTCGAATTGCAATACATTTTATAAATAGTTTATACATGTTTTATTTTCATATTTTATATATTATGCATATCCATGATAGGTAAGTATTACGGTGGCCCCCAACGACTAGTTTTCTATTTGTATTCATGTTAATTTGTATCTATATACCTACAACAAAACCAATACAGAAAACTCTGATTAATGAATATGATTTAAATTATATTTTACTGCACACAGAAAAAAATATTAAATATTTGATATTCTGATATTTTTTCCATATATGTTTAGAATACAAAAAAAAGAAAAAAAAAAAAAAAAAAAAAAAAAAAAAAAAAAAAATTCCTAAATTTTAGTAAAAAAAAAAATGTTTTAGTGCAGCGAAAAACTAATACAAGTTAATATGTATAGACTTTTTCAATTAACTTATAAACAATTAAAACTCTATAAACATTCAATAATGAGAGTTTAACCAACCAATCAATCAACTAACTTTGAAGTATATAAACTATTTCAGCTATTAACTTCTTGTAATAATCACATATCTGATAGTCTAGTGAAGTTATACTTTAGCTGTCCCAGAAATGGGCCATTTGCGCACCAATAGTTAGCCCATGACCCATTATTGGTTCTGGTGAACTAAAAACTAAATAAGTTAAATACAAAGGCTTAGAACCACAAAAAATACTTAATTTAAAACTAATTAAACATAAAAAATAAAATTTGGCATATGTTCCAGTAGTGGGCCCCCATGCCTACTATCGGTACAGTTTAAGAAATAGTAACCCAGAAACGAACCACCCCTAAAAATTAATAGAAAAAAAACTCCTTTATTAAGTTTTCGGCTTATCTAAGAAATTATTTAGATTGTAATAAAATATATCAACGTCAGCTGAATGCAAAATGAAAAAAATATATCAAAGAAACAATATTTTAAATAAAAACTTATCTCTTAACGGAGTCTCTAAGAATTTGCCAAAAAATCCCTTTTTAAAAAACATTCTCGAAAATAAACTTTACTACCACCAGAAAAAAAAAAAAAAAAAAAAAAAAAGTTGGAAATTGTACGTCAAACGTGATAAATGAGGTGCGTTCATACTATAAGTAGCTTCAGTGAAATGAATTATATCGTCTGTTATTAATGATATGATTAATTTCCGTAATAAAATAAGTACATTTCAAGTTGGCAAAATTTTGTCATTCACATGCAAAGGAAAAAAATCCGAAAACCATTAATTTATAATTCTATGGCGATTTATTACGTAACAAACTCATGAATTTACAAGGCGAGATTATAAGGGTTCCGTTTTTATTAACACTTTCCAACAAAGTCGGAAAGTGTTTATGAAGTCGGTTTGTCTGTCTGACAGTGCTCTAACTCACATAAATATATTCGGATTGACATGTAATTGATATGTGTTATTGTTATTTACTATGGCATGTTTGGTATTGAAAATGAAGTGTATAGCACCTGTAGGTTTTTTTACAGGGGCACTCAAAAGAATCTCGTTACATTGCGGTCTATGGGGAAATATCATTTGCGGTTTATTTTAATGGTGTTACACAATATCAAACCTATTGAAATTGATATACAGTGGTGGCCAAAAGTTTGGACATTTTTTGAAAGTTTCATGTTTTTCCACTTTGTGTGCTTGTAGAATATATTAATTTTTACTTAAATACAAACGTTTATATATCAAATTGAAGGTAATTTAATGTAGAATTTAATAATAAAAACAGTATTACAATATCTGTATTACAAAAAAAAGTTATGCTCATTTTAGTAGAACAAACAAACACAAATCGTTTTGAATAAAGACGTGTTTTGTAATAAAAGCGTACTAGCCAATCACAAACACTGTTCTGAGGACCAATGAAATGTCTGTAACTATAGTTTAGGTTATTTGGATGGTAAAAGAGTTATTGTTGTGGAAATATTTTGCGGAATGATGCATACTAGTACAATTAAATAGAGTATTGCTGTTTTTGAATATTTAAAGTCCTTTTTTTTTAATTAAACTAATTTTAAACAATGTCATCAACAAGAAGAACTGATTGGACATCTACAAAAAGAAGCCGAATTGTCATATTGTCATATTGAGAGAAAATGGTCTCTCTTATGCTGAAATTGCAAGACAAGTTGGTGGTTCAGTGACTTGTTCTGGTGTACGAAAGTTCTGTTTACATTATGAAAAAACGAAATTAGTGGAAAATAAGGCCAAATCAGGCCGAAAAAAATGCACAAGTGCTACTGCCGATAGAAAAATTAAACGGCTATGCCTTCAAGATAGAAAAATTTCATCAGATGTCATTAGATGTGAAATGAATGCAGCGGGTATTGCAGTAAGTTCAAGAACAGTAAGAAGAAGGTTATCAGGATTTGGACTACAAGCTAGAATTCCAAGGAAAAAACCATATTTCAATCAAAAGCAACGCGAAAAACGAGTTAAGTGGGCAAAAGAACACATTAAATGGTCAGAAAATCAATGGAAGCAAGTAATGTGGAGCGATGAGAGTAAAGTATCGCTCTTTGGTAGTGATGGTAGAAAATACGTGAGACGTAGAGTAGGAGAAGCACTTCATCCTGATTGCATTGAAGCAACTACAATAAACCCAACAAATGTCATGATTTGGGCATGTATGTCTGCAGATGGTGTGGGCCGAATTCAAGTGATTAATGGCATCCTGAATGCCAAAAAATACATCGAAACTGCCCTGGAACCAAAATTGATACCTTCCATCAGGGATCTCTTCCCAACAACGCACCATTTATTTTTCAGCAGGATTCAGCTCCATGCCACACAGCAAAAGTATGCAAAGCATGGTTTCAAAATAAAGGCATAGATATATTACCATGGCCAGGAAACAGCCCTGATCTCAATCCAATTGAAAATTCTTGTAGGAAAAAAACGTCCATCCAATAAAAGACAACTTATTGAAGCTATAATTGATTCTTGTCACCATGTGATTATGAAAGATGAACTCCGAACACTCGTTCACTCGATGAAAAGACGCTGTGAAGCTGTCTTAAAAATTAAGGGTTATCCTACTAAGTATTGATTGTGTAAGTATCACTTTAAAAAAATGCAAATCTAAGATAGATCTTACTATTAGTTGCATAACTTTTTTTGTAATATAGATATTGTAATACTGTTTTTATTATTAAATTTTACATTAAATTACCTTCAATTTGATATATAAACGTTTGTATTTAAGTGAAAATTAATATATTCTACAAGCACACAAAGTTGAAAAACATGAAACTTTTAAAAAATGTCCACACTTCTGGCCACCACTGTATATCACTGAAGTGCGCTACAAGAGACTAATTATAGAATGTGGTGTGCATAGCACTTATAGTTCCTTTACAGGGACACTCAAAAGAATTCTTTTGCATTACGGTCTATGGAGAAAAATCGTTTGCAGTTTATTTTAATAATGTCTCACTATTTCAAACACATTGAAATTCGTATATGATGCAATACAAGAGATTTATTATAGAATATTGTGTGAATAGAATTCATCGTTCATTTACAGGGACACACAAAAAATTCGCTACTGTCTGTTAACAATAATTGCTGGAAGTGTGTTTTCAGCTACTGAACGCGTTTTTAAATTTAACTCATTTTTTGCATATTACTTGGTGGGTATAAATTCTATACATCATATACAGGGCTGCACAAATCTTCTCGAGCACATTTCCGTTTATTGACGAAAATTCCAGAAGGAGAATTTTAAATTACACTACGAGTTTCCTAACCGAACTAAAATTTATCATTCTATGTAGTATTTATAGAAATGTATAGATCATATACAGGACTTCACAACAGAATTCGGATATTTTTCCGAATACTGTTGGTTATTCTTTAAATTGGGTTTTTAAATATGTTATGCGTTTTAAATTGTTTACTTAGATATCATCTTTCACATTATTAAACGGTAATGATTTGTAAAATTATTTTGGAAGTGTTACATAATCTATGCATGACGCATGATGTTGTTGTTTTTTTTTGTTTTTTTTTTTCCTTTTCAGGCACGAAATTCTTAAAAAATGGATGCAGAAAAATATTTTTTCGCATATTTTTAACTACCGTATGTTTAACGAAACTTCGTCAGCATATATCACGGATATAAATAAAGTAATATAAAATATTCTTTATAAATTCATTTTAAGCAAAGAATTGAAAAATTGATATTTTCGTCATTTTTCGCAAAATAACAGGTACCGAGTTCCCTTAAATGTAAATATTTTTTCTATTTATATGAAGAAAATTTCTTACTTCTTTTGTCGAAGGAAGACTCCTTATTTTACGTTTTTTTTTCAGCCGTTCATGATTAGGAAAATTTCCCCACTCAAAAATTGAGAACAAAAACTACTTAAAACAATGCAAATATCCAAAATCCTTTAGGCTCGATAAAAACTTGAAATTTCATTTGTCGACATGAATTCGGTATCTTATCAGGTCTAAGGAAAAAAAAAAGTTTCTAAAACAGATAATGTTTTGACAATAGTATCACGGGTATTTAATCAATATGTCACAGCTGAAACAGACTGATTGACGTTCAGCATGATTTGTGTAATCCCGATTAATCTAAAGAAACTGAAAGAGGAAATCTTTAAACTCTGTTTTTTGAGAATCGAAAGTACTTTTGAAAGAACAACTTGAAATGCTACTCCGTAAATGTAATAAAGTCAAACGAATAATAATACAAATGAAGAGACCCAGATATTTGTTTGTTATAACAGATTGTTCGCAGCCCCCCGAGTTTATGATATCGTATTATAAAAAATGAGAAATATATATATAATTAAAAATGATTGAAAAGAGCATTTTGAATTTATACTCTACTATCTGACCCGCCCGGCGTTGCCCGAGCCCGTGATAATAAATAAATAAATAAATAAATAAATAAATAAATAAATAAATAAATAAAACTCAAGTTTTCGATATTAAGTCGAATGACCCAAACCCTGTTGAAATCGAGTCCATAGAATCCAAGAAAAGAATGAGCCCCAGGGCGGTGGAATGAACCCCCTCGAAAATTTAACGAATTTCCTTTAATTTTAACGCAATGTTTAATTTACGGATGAAATCCCCTCCGGCTTTCTCTAAACTTAACCACTTATCTTTAACAGTAACGCGATTTTTAATTTACGGCTGTAGTGAGTAAACGTAAGTTGATGCCAAAAAAGAAGAAAATTTATTTTTTTAAAAGGTGGTAATTGGGGGTTTAAGTAATTGTAGTATTAGTTTATAAAGTAGTTGGAGTACCCTAGAACTATGTTAAAGAAACTGCAAAGAGAATCGGATCATAAATTAAAGAAACTGCTCCAAGAGGCCCAAGAAGTAGATTAATATTCAAATTTGGTGGCAGCTGAAGTCCGAGAAAATTTGTTTTCGTGCAGATAGTAGCTGGAAGTTCTAAGAAGTTGTTAGAAAAAAAAGCTAGTGAATTGGACGATTTTTAAGGGAGGGGCCCAATATAATAGGGGCCCAAAAGGAGCCAACTGATAGTTTTGAGCAGATCCCTAAGAGGAAAGCATCTTAAAAGGTCCTAGTACTTAGCGCCTTAGATATTTAATTAGTCGAAATTAAGCATAGTGTAGGGTATAAATTAATCATTAGAATAAAATTTTAAAGAAATGCTTAAAAAGGCCCTAGTGCCCCAATAAAAATATGAGGATGGGGGCCCGGGGAGAGAAGTCTAAGAGTCAACTTTAAAGTTATGCATTGAGATGGTGACACAATTAGAAAGAGGGGGGTGGAATATGCATGGTGCACAAAAAGTTCAAGGGCCCCAGAGGGCTAGAGTCCTAACTGGAATATAGACATGGGGGATAACTAAATAGAGAAAAGGCCCCAAAAACGAAGAAGATCGGATTAAAAGAGGGTAAATTATTAACATTTTAGTGAACAAAAATTTCAAGGGACCCTGTTCCGGGCCCCAGGGGACCAGAGTCTTAACTGGAATGTAGTAAAAGAGGAATAACTAAATGGAGGAAGGAGCTTCAAAAACAAAGAAGATCGGGTAAAAAAGGGGCAAGTTATTAAAAAGTTAGGGCACAAAAACGTAAAGTGGCCTAGGGGGCCGGGTCTTGTCCGATAAATTTTTTTTTGTCATTCATGTATTAGCTAGAAGTCCTAAGAAGTTGTTGGGAAACAAAAGCTAGTGAATCGGATGATTTTTAAGGGAGCTATAATAAGGGGCTCAAAGGGGTGCCGCTGATAGCTTTGAGCAGGGCTCTAAGATGAATGGTCCTAACTGGAATGTAGACATGGAGGAATAACTAAATGGAGAAAAGGCCCCAAAAACGAAGATCGGATTAAAAGGGGACAAGGTATTAACAATTTAGGGAACAAAAACTTCCAGGGGGCAGGATCTTCTCCGAATTTTTCTTTCGTTCATGTAGTAGCTGGAAGTCCTACGAAGTTGTTGGGAAACAAAAGCTAGTGAATCGGACGATTTTTAAGGGACTATAGTAGGGAGCCCAAAAGGAGCCAGCTGATAGTTTTGAGCAGGGACCTAAGAAGAAGGGTCTTAATTGGAAAGTAGAAATGGGTGAATAACTAAATGGAGAAAAGCTCTCGAAAATAAGAAAATCTTATTAAAACGGGAAAGTTATTAACAGTTTAGGAAACAAAAACTTCAACGGGCCCCGAATAGGGCTCCAGGGGCCAAGTTCTTAACTGGAACGTAGAAATGGGGGGAGAGCTAAATGGAGAAAGGTCTCCAAAAGCGAAGTGGATCGGATAAAAATGGGGCAAGTTGTTTACAGTTTAGGGCAAAAATCTTAAAGGGGTCCCAAGGGGCCCGGGTCTCAAAAAATGAAAAATCCGAGCCTCAGGTGCATCAGAGCATGCCTTGGACTATCCACACTCAAATTTTCAGACTTCTACGTGCGATAGATTTCGCTAGTTATCGCACGCAGACAAATACCGTTATATTAATATAGATAAAGGAGCAGCAAGAAGAAAGACGATTATCCGATTTCAAATTTCATTAACTATTTTTTTTTTTTCTCTGGTGATTTCGAGAAAAAAATGAACCGGTTCGGGTCGGGATCTGATAAAATCGGCTTACCCGGCCCGATGCAGAACACTAATTTGAAGATAAATATTATTTTAAGAACTGGACTCAGTGAGTGAAATAAGCATTAAAAGCGTTTTTAATTTGATAAAATATTTTCGCCCGATTCTCATTCTTACTCCCACAACCCGAAAAATAAATGAAAGAAAAATATGGAGAAAAGGAACTAAGAGCGAAAAAATTTGTAGAAATTACGCTATTTTGTAGAATTTATGTCATTTTGTGTAATCGTAATAAAATATTTAAGTTTTTGAAGATGTTTAAGTTTTCTGAACATTTCGTTTTAAGTATAACGACATTTTCACCAGCGGAAGTTTTGAAGTTCATGACTTATAAATGAAATTACACGTGATCTGTTAAATATGGTACGACTTTCACATATAAAAATCATGTTGAAAAATAATGTGTTGATTTCAAAGTATATTTACTCTTGTTCAGTTTCTTTTTTAAATGCGGCAACATAAAAAAATAATTAATTATATTGAAAAAAAGTGCTTCAAATAATCTTTAAAATCAAAATTAGGTTAAAGTAAAAATAAACGTCTCTTGTTAATTACCCATGATGTAATTTTCGATTTAAAGCTTCCCTTTATGTACTCTGATCTATGCTCAATGCATTATTAAAAAAATACTTCGGCGCATGAAAATGAAAATATAGTTTTAAATATGACGTAATTTTTCACCACCAAATGCTTTTCGTACCTAGTAATTTAATTATTTTAAAATTTCTTTCCATTTTTCAATATTCATGTGTAAATATGTGTTTCAATTGAAAATACATTCTTTGGAAATATTATTATTTTAAAATGTGACAACTTAAATAAAGAATGTCTATGTCAAAATATGAATTAAATCTCTATCAGATAATGAAATTTTGAATACAAAAAAGTCTAAGAAATGATTGGACACCACAATCTAGTCAAGTCTAGTCAATGAGGGCACACCACAATCTAGTCAAGTAGATGCCTGCAAAATATGGTTAAGTTGCTATGCATAGTTTTCGTTTCTGTAAAACTTAGGTAACTGAACTATTTTAACATGTTTCAATATTGAATAGCTTTTAAAATAATTCTTCGATTTAAAAACTGTCTCCTTCAGCGTGTTTATCATACATTTCTCTATAAAACTGGCAGTTTTCATGTTTTTATATGCAATAGTTTTTGCGGGATAAGCCGATAAATTGGAAAGGACACGATATATTCAATACCGGTAGCGGCAACGTTTTTTTTTTTTTTTTTTTTTTTTTCTAGAGTAGAGAGATAGCATAGTATCGACCTCCTTATACCAACCTATACATACAGTGTCTCACAAAAGTGATGGGACACTTGTGCTTTATAAAAAGAAACTGCAATAAAATAAATAAACAAACATGTGCAAAAATTTTTTGGGTGTGTTTCATATTTAAAGTTAGTAACAATTATTACATAACATACATTTTGTCAAAATATTAAAATATTAATTTAGTAAAAATACAATTGTTCAGAACGGAGCAAAAAATGGCTCACATAAGTGATGGGACACTTACTTTTCCATCAAATATTTATCCACAAATTTTACTTTTTAAAAGGTTTTAATATTTTGTTGGATTTCCTTTTACTTTTAAAACATGATTTAATCTTTTTGGGATGGATTCGACTATTTTTTTGTGATTTCTGGAGTGATTTTACCCCATTCTTCTTGAAGCACCGATTTTAGTTGTTGTTTTGAAGAAATGGTGTGTTTGCGAATTCTTGATTCCAATTCTTGCCAAATATTCTCTATGGGATTTAAGTCTGGAGATTGTGGTGGTGTTTTTATTATTTCAGGACAGTTATATAGCAGCCAGAGTCTAACGTTCAGAGCAGTGTGCTTGGGGTCATTGTCCTGGTAGAATTTAAAATCGTTATGAAGGTTCAATTTTCGTGCCGAAGATTTCAAATTTTGCTTTAAAATATCAATATACTTGTACTGATCCATTATACTGTCAATAAAAACAAAATTACCAACTCCAGCGGACGACATACACCCCCATACCATAACTCCTCCTCCACCATGTTTTACTGTTGGTACCAAGTTCTGTTTGCGAAGTTCTTCCCTGGGTTTTCTCCACACCAAGATTCTACCGTCAGAACCAAATATATTAAATTTACTCTCATCAGCAAATATAACTTTATTCCAGTAATCAGAATTCTTATTTATGTTGGATTTTGCGAAAGCTAGTCTGAGTTTTCTATTCTTTTCACTTACGAAGAATTTTTTCCTGGCTACTCTACCGTGATATCCAGCAGATCGAATTACCCTTCTAATAGTTTCAGGATTAACAATTATTCCATATAATGCTTGTAAATCAGCAGCAACTTTTGAAGCACTAATTCTTGGATTTTTTTTAATATTTCGAACGATAATTCGCTTTATTCCATTGGATAGCTTTGATGGTCGGCCAGGTCTTCTTTTATCCTGAATCATATGATTCTTTTTATATCGTTTAATGATATTGAAAACTGTTGAACGGCTCAAGTTAACTGTTTCAGCAGTTTTTCTAATAGATTTTCCACGTTCAATATGCAAATTAATAACTAATTTTCGAATTTCAGGCGAAGTTTCTTTTCGTTTAGCATTCATGGCTACACAGAGCTAAAAAACACAAAAATTCCAAAACAAACTGGAGAGAAATACTGCAGACGATTTTATAAATTATTGCCAATTGCTTTTAAGTAAAAATAAAACCCCAAAAAATATTTTTATTGCTTATTTCAGGCGATTTTTGTTGCATATATAATGGTGTCCCATCACTTATGTGAGCTATTTTTTGCTCCGTTCTAAACATTTGTATTTTTATTAAATTAATATTTTAATATTTTGACAAAATGTATGTTATGTAATAATCTTTACTAAATTTAAGTATGAAACACACCCACAAAAAAATGTGTACATGTTTTTTTAATTTATTTGATTAGTTTCCTTTTGTAAAGCACAAGTGTCCCATCACTTATGTGAGACACTGTACATCACATGGATAAAAGTTTTTCTTCCATTTCTTTTCTTTTCTTTTCTTTCTTTTTCCTCATTACTTATTTCGAGATTGTAAGAAAAAATACCAACTAAAATATCAACATTGCAACTACAACCATTAAATTTAGAAATTTCGATTATTCCAAGAGCTAAGTTTCGCCTGCTTCTTCTTGAAAGCATAGTATTTGATATGAAATGAAATGATTTGATATTACAAGAATTTATTTTAAAGTATACGAAGGGAAAAAAGAACTTTTCTCATCATTAATAAGGCAACAACAATAGTCAGCAGACGATTGATTCTTTCACCGTTACGCTGGTAAGTAGAACTTATATTTTTACTTAATTCTTATTAATTATGCTTGTTAATTAAATTTATGATTTTATATTTGAAGAAGAAAATTAGTTTTAAAGTTTACTATAAAATAAATAAAATAAAACATACAGTCAACAAATAATTAGTGAGGGAAAAAAAAAGCTAGAAAAAGAATATTTATCGTAAATCAACTCAAAAATATATTTTTTCTTAACAATAAGAATGAAAAGGTTTAAATTATTTTAATATAAATGCATTAAATTATTTGAATAAACAGTAATTAATATTATTTTTGAACACTGAATTAGGAATTTGATTTAAAGTGCGAACTTTTCTTTTTTTTTTTTTAAATCGCATGATAGAGAATTCTAGACTTCAGAAGCAAAATATCAGAATGAAAATAACATTTTGACGACTGAAAAAAAAAAAAAAGATATGTCGCAAATTTTACTGTGATTTATAAAACAAGAGAATAACAATATTTTTTCTTCATAAAATTATGAATAAAAAATACAGGAAAAGAATTATCATTTATTTAAACATCATACTTTACTTTAAAAAATGGTTGTAATATTATTTTATTAACACGGCACCATTATTAAATATGCATTATTAAAACATTATTTTAAGCGACATTTGCGCACATAGTTCAGCAACTGTATTTCTTGAACCACTCAAATTCTACGGTCTATGTTTAGCATTTGAACTAATCTTTAAAGTAATTTTAGATGCATGTTCTTCTGGAAAATTAAAGTTATTTAAACAAATGGATAATAAAAGATATTAAGTCTCAACTAGAATCCTAATGTCAGGACGGATAATAAGATTTCATACGAACCAACTCCCCCCGACTGGCGAGTGAATTCGGGTCGGGTTGGCACTATTTGTGTGTGTCTAATGTTTTTGTTTTTGCTGCGGGTACAGTTGTCTTTAGTCCCTGTCGGATTCGGGTAGGTTTTTTACTCTTGTACGCCCGGTTCCTAGGTTCGGGTATGCCTGTTTTTTTTTTAATATTTTTTTTTATTCGAAAATGAAAACTTTATATTTGAATATGAATGAGTATGTATGTATATTAATTATTTTTTAATAAAATATAAATTAATATTAGAAATATTATAGTCGATTATTTTTTCACTTAATTGTATTAAAATATGGATTCATTTTCTTTTATTTCTCATTTTAAACTCAAGCTGGGTTGCGGATTGGAAAAATAAAATTTCGTGTACGGATCGGGTTTTTTATTTTCAGAAGGAGTTTTCGTGTGCAGATCAAGTAAAACCCGACCATTTCATAGCTCTAGTTAGAACACACAATACACCTGAGCTGGCTCAAAATTTTTAAGAGAAAAAATACCAATCAAATATTATTCAAAGCATAAACAATGAAAATTTCTAGTATAAATTCACAATTGAAAAATGGTCATACATCTATTTTATCTTATTCTCACATAAAATACAACAAGATCTTCAATAATTTGTAGCCTAATAAAATAATATTTTTTTTTAATATAAGGTGTAAGGAATTATTTCACGGAATTCTCCATACATACGAAACATTTATATTTTAAGCGCCAGAATGCAGTTGTTTAGAAATAACTACAAAAATCGAATAAAAACTGCAACCAAAAATTTTTAAAAAGTACAAAGATACACGATTAGATACCGACCTCAGATATCCTATGAAAAAAAATCGTTTAAGAAATTGAAATGCAAACGAGAAATTTAAAAAGAACACTGTCAATGGTTTAACATTAGCTTGCGAGTGTCTTCGTGTGACTAGCACAGGCTCTTAAAGTCAACAACAGTCAAATTTATTTTTTTGTTTTTGTTTTATTTTGAATCGCGATTGACACAAATCGTGGCTTATAGCCCTAAAATTCAGTGTACAGGGTGCTAAGTCACGACAGATCAAATTTGAAATTCGAGTTATTTCAAAATCATTAGTTTCGTACTTCGAGTCTTCGAGCTACTTTACATCGAGATATCTAAGGAACTAAATATGTAGCTGAGGTCTGAAAAAAAAACTGTTACGTTACTTTAACTTTATTTTTTAACAATATGAAATCATGAAAAGTCTTGAAGTCATGAAATAAAATTCATCGACATCTTCTAATACAATGCATTTTAAATTTCTCGCAACAATTACCAAATATAAAATTGTGGTGTATTAGGTTTCAATTTTTTTTATTAAAAAAAAAAAGTACGATACATTAAGCAAATAAATTCAAGATAAACACGAGAAGTTAATAAGTTGGTAAAAAATCGCCGGAGAAGTTGCCTCAAAATTTGTATTTTGCACATATTTACAGATATTAATTATTCCAACTTTAAAAAAAAAAAAAAAAAAAAAAAAAAAAAATCTCGGCTAAATTAGAATTAATTAAAAGTCTTCATGTATGAAAATTTAGGTACTTGCGCCCGGGTAAGTCAGATACAACTGTGTCAAACATAGCGCCTTACAGTAACACTTATTTTTTGACAACTAGCTATATAGTTTATTTATTTATTACAGTTTATAATTTATTCATTTTTATTATAGTTTATAGTTTCTTGTTATTTATTTATTATAGTTCGTTTATTATATTTTATTTACCCTTTTTAACAATGTTTCTGTTTAATGATGCAAATTACGCTGATGCAGATTATGCTGGGTGAAATACGAAATATTCTCTGAGATATTTCAAGCTAAAATCGCTCTGAAGTGTTGACATTAATTTTCTGACGTAATAAGAGTAATAAGTGTTCATTTAAAATTTAAATTACCAATTGTAAGAAAAATAAGGCTAAATAAAAAACATGTATTTGAAAAGGACATTTGAATACATTGCACAGCATGAAAGAAACATATTTCATAATCTTGCGTGGAATGAACTGAAATTGCTGAGGAAATTAAAACCCAATTAATTAAAAGTTAATTTGAGACAAATGTTAGCAAAACACTTTTAAATAATCTCTGCTTCCCATTCTCGTTGAACAAAATATATTTTACATTTATATTTGTCTTACAAAGAATCGTCTGTTATACCGTTGCCATGTGCACAACATTGCACTCTAAAGATAATTTATTACAATATAGTTATTGGCATATTTTACAGTCGAACAGGAACTGTCAACTGTCATTGCTTTTATACAAATTGCTTTAATCTATATTATAAAGCAAAAATCTACATTATAAAGCAAAAACATGTCCGTGAGTAACGCTGACGTCATATCGACGGTGGCAACGACTTGAACAATTAATCCATTCTATCGTAATTTATTTTAACTTCTAAACTTCAATTTTACACCATCGAATAGAAAAAATATATATACTTTCAAATACAATTTCTTTGAAAACTATATAATTTTGTATGGTTTTAAAAATATTTTTCAAGCATGAAGTTAATAATCAATCTTAAAAATGAACGTGCAACCCAATTACGGAAAATTAACTCGTTTACAAATACGACAATGTAAATAATTCAGCATTTGTTTTTTTTTCATGTAATATTCCGTAACTAAATTGCCAAACGGAATTAAAAATTTCATAAATAAATAAATAAAACACGAATTTAACAGACATGTAATCGAACTACGAGCTTAAACACTGAAACAATCATAATCATCAAGGTTGCTATAAATACAGAAATATTTCCCGATTAACTGCTGGCATGCGGCTAATAGGAAAGTACCAAAAATGCCTTTTGGTGTAATTTCTGAACAACCTAAGAAAATATACTAAATGTAAAATATCTATTAGAATTTTCAATTAAAAATGATATTTACCTGCATTCTGTACACCGGGCATATCGGCTAAATCTATGAATAAATAAATAAATATCGAGATACGCTCTAAAATCTTCGTGAGAAATGTTTTTATATGCGATATCTCAGCGAATGGGGATTTTTTTTCTCTTACTTATGCATACGACGATATTTTTATAAATAGAAGTTCTAGGAAAGAGGTGTCATGTTAAATATATATATATATATATATCATCATCATCATCATCATCAACCGTTTTCAATCCACTGCTGGATGTAGGTCTCCCCCAGATTTTTCCATTGTTGCCTGTCTAGTGCTTTAGTCATCCAATTAACACCGGCCACTTTTCTGATTTCGTCACTCCATCTTACTTGAGGTCGTCTTCTTGGTCGTTTTACATCTCTGGGATACCACTGTAGGGTGTTTGTGCTCCATCTATTGTCTTGTCTTCTTGCAATGTGCCCAGCCCATTTCCATTTTAGCCATTTAATTCTTTCGATAATGTCAAAAACTTTCGTCTGACTTCTTATTTCACTTTTTAAGGCATATACATCCTTTTGTAAAATGAAAGTCACATCTAACGGTTATACTTGACTTGAATAATCGCTCTTCGTCCGATCATTGAAGTCAAACAGCATCGAGTGTGGTTACTGCTTGGGAGGGTGACCACCGGGGTTCTATTTATTTTTATAGAAGTTCTAGAGACATTTCTATTGAACTTCTACAGACATTTCTATTGAACGTCTGCAGATATTTCTATAGCTTTTGGTTAAACAAGCTTATATGGAAAAACTGGCCATAATTCTATAGGATTCTAAAATGCGTTTTCTATAAATATTTTTTATAGAACTCTATAAGAAATTTTTGTAAGGGTTGGGTTTGCTATTCTTCCTCTCTTTTGTTTGGTCTAAGTTCTACAATTTAATGAACTGGTGACAAAGTGTAATGTTCTTAACTACTCATAGAAGTAAAACTATTTCGCTTAAGCCCAATTCTAATTTTACATATTTAAAAAATGCTACATTTTAAAATTGAAATTTTCATCCTCTCTCCAGTAAATAAATCACCGGTCAAGGAGATGTTTGTCGTGAATCCATCATTCGGGAAGTAGAATTGTTCGATGGCGGCTGCTAAAGATAGCGACTTATTATCCTTATAAAACCTAAACTTTTTTTCAGATATTTAGTTAAATGTGAGAACCTAACATATGTATATTCGAACAGATGTGTGTTCTGAACATATTTATAGAGTTACTAATATTTGCTACAGATATAAAAAAAAAAAATTAACAATATTCAAAGTAAGTTTCACATCCAAAAATTAAATGCTATAGTTGTTACTGAGCTGGGCTAGCAAAGCTCTTATGCGTAGCACTCAAATGGTTTCTTATCTCCTAAACTGTTCGGCAGATGATCATCAAATTCAGCACTGATAGCAGCCACGGCCGACATGGTTCGCTTAATAAAATATTTTTCAATTTTTCTTAATTAAAAAAATTGACACAAATTGTATCCTTGAAGAATAGTTATAGATCATAAGTACCATAAACTTCACATTAAAAGTTTAAATTGAGTCACGCTACCGCGATTGTTTACATAATTAAGAAAACGTCATATAGCCTCAATGCAAGTATGAAAAGTCAAGATTTTGAAATGCTTGAAGATAAACAGTTTTAGACAAGTAAAGTAAGCGCTTATTGTTGATTTCAAAATTAGAAATAATCAATGTCTGCTTGACGACATCAATGAACGTTTTCAAATTAATTCGCTTAGCTCAATTTTGTGAGGCCCTGCATGCGCTTTCCCGATTACATTCAGAGGAAAGGATTTTTCCGAATAAAAGACTCAAATTTTTCTGACTAATAAACACACTTAAATACAAAGATATTATAGTGAACTTTTCATTCCATGGATTTAACATGAAAGTATACTGTTTGTACTAGAGATGAACCGAATATTCGGTATATCTATTCGGTATTCGGCCTTACTACCGAATATTCCGTTTGATCAAATATCGAAATACTTGTCCTTACCTAATTCTTAAAAAAAATTTAAACCTTACACAACTTCTACTTTTAACTGTCAAAATTAATAAAAATTTTCGGACTAATTAAGAAATAGGATCATCTATACTAATAAAAGAAAGTTTAGCTCTGTGTGTGTGTGTATGTTTGTTTGTTTGTTTGTTTGTCTGCGATGTCTAGCAAAATCTAGCCCACCTAGAAGTCTGAAAATTTAGGTGTGGATAGTCCAAGGTTTGGCCCGGTGCAACTGAGTCTCAGAATTTTAATACTTTGAAAATTAACAAAAATATTAATTAAAAATTGATCAATAACTCATCTCTTTTTTGCTATTCGGCTTTCTGAACTCGCGCATGCCCAGAACCCGATTTACCACAGCGCACGAGAATGAAGAACCATTTACATGAATAATGCGTTTATTTCACAATTAAATTCTATCAACTAAACCATTTGGTTTATTTGAAAACGAAAAGCATATTCTGAAAGATCGCACTCTTACGTCTCCAATGCCGTAATCAATTCGAAAAAAAAAAAAAAAATATGTTAACCCTTTAAAAAACATTTTTGAAAAAGGGTCGTTTTCCCGGGCTTATGCTTTTCCCTTACGCCAACGCCCCTCAATAGCACAATTTTAGAGATACAGACAAACCAAACATATGCTCTTAGAGCTGAAACCTTCTCCTAATAGACGGTATAATTATTTTTTTTAATACGGATTTTAATCCTTTCAAAAACTCCGGCGAACGCATGTCATTTCGCGCCTCACAAGAAGATTTTTTTTTCTTACAAAGTTACTAAATGTTCGTATTTCGACACAATCTTTTTAGACATCTCGGTAGACCAGATTTACATCACCTACAACAATTTCGAAGCGTTCGGGCGAGAACAAGTATTAAAAAAATAAAATCAGAGATATTTTCGGCGAAAACCCATAATAACGGGATGTTCTCCGAGGTCACGCTTGGCTTCGGGTAACGTTTTCACTATTTAAAATGCATATATTTTCACATAATTTTATAGAGGACTTGGAAACAGTTATATTTATAAACGACTAAAATTTCAGTGTGAGTGGACGACGAATGCTATTTTTTTATGTTAACGGATCCGACGCGAAAAGAAAACATATTTGTTTTACAACCAGATAACAATATTTCAGAAAGAAAAGAAAAGAAATAAAAACAGTCCGAAATATATCTTTAAACGATGAATAATAAAGTATTTTTCTTTCAACTGGTGTAACATCGTGGTCAGAGCCGTCCGTAGCGAAAGCGAGGCCCAGTGCAACAACTTTTGCCCTTTGATTCCAAAATCATTAATCCCCCCCCCCCCCCCCCGGTTTCCATTCCACATTACAATGCTTTTTTTTTTTTTTTTTTAAGAAAGAAAGAAACAAGTGGGTAAGTGTGATCGAAGATCGCTCAAAGGGTTTCGTTTAATATTCCTTTCAAAACACTTTATCCTTTCTTTAATAAATTCAAACAAATTTCATTTAGCCACAACAACAAAAAAAAAAGACATGTTTTTTATAAAGTAAAGATTTACCGGTCTATTTTTTCCTTTTTTCGAATATCTAAACCAGCCGGATAGCGGTCCAAGCCCGCTATTATATTCTGTCATAATAATATCCGTCATACGGACTAAATGCAATATTTAAAAAAATTAATTTCAAAATTAAACAAATTGTACACTTTCAAAATAGTAAAATATGCGAATATTTCCATAATCAGATTTTTATCACGATTCAATATGTTTCGCAAACTCATATATTTACTATTCTCTATCATCATCATATCATATATATTATTTCTCCTGTCAACATCCCTTTTTCTCAGAAAATACGAAACGCAGAACGACGAATGAGATGGCATATGAAAGGATTTTGAACTGGCTTCTGACATAGCACACTTAACAATTCGTTAAAACATGTTTTTGATTAAAATTTGCTGAAAATTAAAAATTAAATCGGCATTGTTTTCATAAAAGAAATGAAAGGTTTTCTTCAAAGTATCGTTGCCACAAAAATAAAATACCACATTTATGATGCTCAGCAATTATTATAAAAAACACCGCACGGGTTTATTTTATATTTATGATTAAAAAGCGAAATTGAAATTGAAATGTTTAGATTTATATTTCTGTGTCCCATGTTTTCCCGAAGCGGATGACGTCATCCTCTAATGCAGTTAAAATACGATTAATTTTTTTTCTCGCGCGTGCATTTTGCAATCTTGGATCAGTTTTTACTATAACTTTGATGGAATAAATTAGATGATATTCTAGCTTGACTAAAAACTAAATGTTGTTTGCAGATATTTTTATCCTTACTTTTTCTTTAGATGTTTAAACCTGCATCTAAGAAATATTACATATTGATAAAAAATGGTACTTCTCTATTATGCCGTCGACCACTTTTCATAACAAAAAACTATCGCCAAATAAACGGGAGAACGTTGCCATTGGAATATCAAAATAAATAAATAAATAAATAAAATATAAGAATTTAAGGACACAATTGTTATTTTAATAATTTTTTTAACCAAAAATAGAACCGACTTCAAAAACTACTACAAAGTAAAAAATAATTTTTTTTAGGTAATAGTTAATAAAAAATTAAATTAAGAGCATTGTATTTACCATGCATATTATTATATTTATGTACATTAATTTGATTTTTTGGAGTCGGTGCCAGCCAAGCCAAGATAAAGCCATGTTACCATTTTTAAACATTTCATCTGATGTTATAAATGTGTATTTTCAAATGAGATTAGCAACTATATGTCGACAAACATTGCTTTGGAAATTAGTTAATCATTTAAGTCATTGTATTTTCTATCATTTGATGAGTTATATGTATTTTTTTTATTGTCTCGTATTTATGTAGACATAACTTATACGCGTGTTACGATTTATATTGGATATTTCGTTTTGAATTTTGTACTTGGCTTGGCTGGCACCGACTCCAAAAAATCAAATTAATGTACATAAATATAATAATATGCATGGTAAATACAATGCTCTTAATTTAATTTTTTATTAACTATTACCTAAAAAAAATTATTTTTTACTTTGTAGTAGTTTTTGAAGTCGGTTCTATTTTTGGTTAAAAAATTTATTTTTCGCTTTTTAGTAGTTTTTGAAGTCGGTTCTATTTTTGGTAAAAAAGTTTATTTTTCGCTTTTTAGTAGTTTTTGAAGTCGGTTCAATTTTTGGTTGAAAAGTTTATTTTTCGCTTTTTAGTAGTTTTTGAAGTCGGCTCTTTTTTTTTTTTTTTTTTTTTTTGGTTAAAAAGTTTATTTATTTATTTATTACTTTAGTGATATCCATATTTACATTAAACCATATTGTTGCTAATATCCTTTTTATTTCACGTTAACTGGGCAGTAGACTCGAGTATCGAAGATTAGAAAATTTATCATTATTCTCATCTAATGTCTTTAAAGCCTTTAATGATATCTATATTTACAACTGGAGACTCGAGTACGGAAGATTAGAAAATTTATCTTTATCTTAAAGCCTTTAATGATATATATATTAACATTAAACCATATTGTTGCTAATATATTTTTATTTCACGCTAACCTTGGCAGTAGACTCGATTATGGAAGATTAGAAATTTTATCATTATTCTCACCTAATCGTCTTGGATATTGTGTCATAATCGGGCTGTATACTACAGTTTTGATAACTGTGTAACTCACTGATTTCGGTGCTTATGCTTAATGTGTACCGATTTTTACGATCCGTACAAGGTAAATACACTGCGCCAACAATGTCGCCTATAATACTATTCGGAGTAACCCCTTTCTTTCTATAGTGTCACTCTATAGTTAATATTATGTAGCAGAAATATTAAAATACAATTGCAGAAGCATTTGTATACAACTGTATTGTATAATATAATATAGATATTGGATATTTTAAAGGCAGTTTCCAACTAGTGCGCCACAGGTGATAAATCGCCAAATATTTTCTGTAACTCGTACATTTATATGGGATTTGAAACAACAATGTATTTAATTATGCGCCAATAAACGCTCATCAAAATATGCCAAACCGCTGTGAAACTGCAACAATGGAACTTTTAAAAGATTCAAAAGTAGATTTGTTGTGGCATAATTTATAGTTTTTATCCGTACGTTGTATTATATTTATCCAATTCACAATTTTATGTAATTTTGCTTTTCACATTTAGCAACACTCAAAACTTTTTGTTTAGATCTTAAAAAGTTTGTTCTATGAAAATAAATCCAACAAGTTAAAGCTGATTTAAATATGTCAGTCTTTTTATTATTTGCAAATTCACGTAATAGAATATTTTATGATATGAAATGAAAGTCGTCTGCCCAACAAATTAACTATTTTTAAAATGCTTATTATTTTTTTCGTTTTTATTGAATTACTGAAAAAGTACTGAACCAATTTTCATAAAATTTAAATGGGACCAATTCGAGAGTATTCTCTTTCGAATAATAAAAAAAATCACAGTAAATAGGACGCAAAGTTCCGGAGTAATCGGTGAACATACATAAAAGATTTTAAAAGATTCAAAAGTAAATTTGTTGTAGCATAATTTATAGTTTTTATCTGTACGTTGTATTATATTTATCCAATTCACAATTTTATGTAATTTTGCTTTTCAAATTTGGCAACACTCAAAAGCCAACAAATTAACTATTTTTAAAATGTTTATTTTTTTTTTCGTTTTTGTTGAATTTCTGAAAAAGTATTGAACCAATTTTGATAAAATTTAAATGGGACCAATTCGAGAGTATTCTCTTTCGAATAAAACAAAAATCACATAAATAGGACGCATAGTTCCGGAGTAATCGGTGTACATACATAAAAAAAAAAAAAAAAAAAAAAAAAAAAATACATACACGTCGAATTGATAACCTCCTCCTTTTTTGAGTCGGTTAATGAATGAAATAACTAATAAATCAGTAAAACATAATGAAAAAATACACGCAAATGTCGCGTTAAAAACCACTTAATGACGTAACAAGCACGTATAATGCTTCTGATATCAAGTAAATGGGACTGCATTTTTGGCGTTTAATCTTACAATTTGGCGATAGTTTTTTGTTATGAAAAGTGGTCGACGGGATAATAGAGCAGTACCTAAAAAATATTAGATTTCAGTGCGAAATCCTCGCACGGGCCCTCTGATTATTTATATTGATACTCGCTTTGTATTATTCTCACACATTTGAAAAATTAGTTAAACTTCCTATATGACGTCAGATTTTCTTTTTAATTCTCTAATGACGTAATCTGCTTTGTCCACTTACACATACTCATACTCCTTGTATTATTGAGAAATCTTAGACATTTTCCGTTTTATTACGACTATGACGTCAATCAATTTTATTTCATATTTATCTTTTTTTCAATTGGTGAAACTTTTTATTTCATTTTCATTTTTCACGTGAAAATGGTCTGATGGAAAATTAATTATTGTAAAAAGAATTTCATTGTGGATTTTTAGTTTTTGGCATCGGCTATAACGAAAAATGTTTCAATTTAATAGGAAAAGGCTGTTAGAATTTTGGTTTTTTATCTCTATTTATTAAAATAATACGAATTTTTCAAATTTTAATATTTTGAGCTCTTTTCAGCTGCTATTCAGATTTATACACTAAGTTTCAACTCTGTAAGTTACATACTTTTTGAGAATGGCTCTGTGACGGACAGACAACGGAGCGGGGTTAATAGGGTTTCGTGAGATGAACGAAACCCTAAAAAGAAAAGAAAAGAAAACCTCGCATGTGTGTGGACAGGAATAAGGATATTTTTATTCTATAAAGTGAAACTTGATTAAACAATGTAATATGCAACATTATGATAAAATTACTTTTACAGAAATATATTGTTGATCGCAAATAATGATTGAAATAATAGTTGCTATTTATCCAGATTTATTAACAACACCAGCTTCTTAACAGTTCATATTGAAACTTCAAAGTAACAAATGCATAGCATGGATTATTATCAGTAATATTAGTACCGTATTAAACCAGAAGACTATAATTGATCGTCTTGAGAGTATAAGGGCATGAACTAGTTTGATTTTCATTCCTGAAAAATATCACACTTTTAACAATGGGATTTAAACACAGTATATTGTATGCCGAGTAAACAGCAGAATCAGCTTTCTTTTTTTTATGTTATATTTCGCAAATAAACCCACAATATACACTCCATAACAGGTAAAAATCTTATGCGAAATAAAGAGAATTGCTCAACGAATGCTAATTATTTAAACACCTATGCAAACGAATACTAAATATGTATTAAAAAGAACAAAAAATCCGGGCGCGAGGCATTTCTTAGGCGCAAGGTTCTGTGCTGCCGCATTTGTATCCACTCCTAAGGACGGCTCTAATTGTTGCAGCCAATATTTTTAGTTTGGCGACTACCTTTAGGCTTGAAATTATGTGCCTTGCCCTAACAAATTTTCTTTTATAACTATATGAAGTTTTAAGAAAAAACACATAAACTAAATTTTTTTCTCGGGTTCCTTTGATCTAAGGAATTCAAATACATTATCGAAAATGGGTGTTACTGTTCGAAAAATGAAAATTGGTAAAATTATTAATATGTTGACAATCCCTATTTCACAACTTGCATTGATATTCGAAAAGTAGACACCTAGTTAAATGGTACTCCATGCATATTTTTGAGATAATTTTGTGATAAAATAGCATGTAGTGGTGCGAGTTTTTTTCCCCACGAGTGTACATAAATCTAATGTAAAAAGCAACAGCTTGTAATTTGTCCCATTTTGTATTTCAAAGTATGATATTAAACTGCTACAATATGTTATTAAAAAAAATTATCCAAACTAATTCTTGACTTTTTACAATCACTCTATAAAACTTCTTTTCTTTTTCCTATAATAATAATAAATAAAAAAGAAATTACAAGTTTAAACTAAGCTTATCACTAAATTTAGTGTTTATTCACATTAGTACTTTCGTATTAGCCACCTGCCTTTAACGAACTTTAAAGCTTTTTACTATCAATAAATGTTTTTTTATTTCAAGAGAAAAATGTTTAACAATTAAATCATCTATCAAATTAAATCATCTATTAAATCATCTGTCAAATATATAATGAATATTATAATACATATATGAATTCATGCATACCTACTTTATAATGAATGAGTAAACACATTCATGCATGTCTATATCGAATTTTTACATCGTGTATGCATATATACATACAGGAATACATACATGAAATGAAATCTTTGGCGATTCCTTTGGTGATTATTCACTGGCATGTGTCTAATACGAAATGAAAGTAACGTAAAAGTCAATAAAAATGTATACAAATTGTTATTTCCATTACTTAAATTATTTAAATTGTTCCAGGTACTTCACACAACGATACAACAGTTTTGCAAACGTAGATAAATTGCATAATTAACAACTATGATGGGTTCTCGAGTTTCTAGTGAAGGCAAAACTTCCTCGGAAAGTAGCTTGCAAGAATGTCAAACATTACTCCAGTCACCTTCCAGATTAAATTGTCGGCAAAATAAGAGCAGTTCTAAATCAATAGTTTCCTCTAAGCGGCTTAAAACAGAACATGAAGTTGCAAAGCCGTCAAAAAATAGGAAAATATCAGTAGATAATCCTTTTGAAGAAAAAGAGAATACACTAAGGAGATCAAAAAGAAGGAAAACTTGCGATTCAAACGTACAATTAGAAGAAATTGCACCAACAGATTTAAAACATCATTTTAAAAATGACGTAAAAGAAATTGAAGATGAAAACCTGCAACAAAATTTGTGTTTTAACTTACTTCCTGCAAATGTAAAGAAAAATCTTGATAAAGAACTGTTTTCCGAAGAATCAGATGAGGAACAAAATTTAAATATTAAATGTCCTGAAGCTATGTCGAAAGAAAAACAGCTTGTTGTTTCTCTGAAAGACATAAACGAAGCTGTAAAAGTTGATAACACTGTTCAGCAAGCTGGTAACTTAGATGATGGTAAAACTGCAACAAGAAAAGCTGATTGTGACACAAGAAGAGTACCAAATTCCTCACAATTATTTGGTGAGATTATTGCATATAACGAGAATAATGAAAACGAAATTGATACTGAGAAAGAAGACATAAAAGAAAACAGCACACGAGATATGACAAATGATGTATTTTTTAATATAGACGATAATGGAAAATATGAAAGAAGCAATAATACAAAATTTGGCACAAATGACAAAATGATTAGTGATCCAAGTTTAGATCTGTTACATGTTGATATTAAGAAAGCAGATAATATCATAAATTCACTTAAACTAATGGATTCAGAAACTAACTGTTCGGTGCGCAAGCAAACTAGACATGCTTCTAGCTCAAAACCTCGTTTATCAGTCGATGGTTCAATGGTTGGTAGTTTTTATACGAAAGAAGATAAAAATGTTTCTGATGATAATGCGAGACAAAACTTCGGTGCGCTAAGTGAAAATTCTTCTGAGTCAGAGCCATCAACTTCAAGCAAAAATTGTGAGATACTAATTGATGATCAACAAGAAAATTCTTTGGAAAATATAAATTATATGGAAAATAAACTAAATGAAATAATAGATGACACACCGAGCTGTAATGGCCACCTTACTGCAAAAGAAAAATGTAATGAAGTGAAATATAATTTATTAAAAAATAAAGATTCGAATCATTTTGATGCGAGTTCAACAATATCTGAAAATCTAAATAAAATAACAAATCCATGGCATGAATATGATTCATCGGCAAAGTTCAATAACCAAACACTATCTGAAAGGGAATTAAATAAATTCCAAATGGAAAATGGTAATTCTCGTGAGAATAATGATTTTGATAATTCACAAAGCTCAAAAAAAGTAATTCAAAAGTTTCATATTGAAATAAATGACAGAAAGAATATTACAGATGACTTACAAATTTCAGTAGAACACTTGGAAATGAAACGGAAGAAACTAACCCTCCATTACATGAGTGCTTTAGATTATGAAAAAGAAAATAAGGAAAATGGTCTTGCGATGAAACAGACAGGCAATGAAACAGAAAATGGAAATTTTGATATTGATGGTGAAGATGAAACCGTAGATAATGATATTTTTATCGCACAGAAAGGCATGGAGATGTCCAAACAGGATTTAGATAATCTTCCGAAAGAGATAGATGACAAAGATGTGAAGAATAATATTATCAAAGAGATTATATTCAAAGAGATTCATCAAAATATAAATAGTAATGGAATATTAGATGAGAAGGAACAAGTAAAAGAAGATAATACGCACCAAAACCCTGCAGAAATGAAGAAAGGCGTGCATGATTCTCAAGTAACATGCAATACCACTGCAAGTCAAGTAACAAATGATACCGCTAGTAATGAGCAACATAGTTCAAAAGATCAAAGTCCAATAAAATGTGGCTTAACATGTTACGAAGAAACTAACAAAATGCATGACTCTCAGGAACATTTTACAACAATGCAAGATCAAGGCAATAACATATCTTTATCACAAACTTCGAGTAATACCTCAGTATGTAATAACGAGCCAAATGTTGTTGAAGTTGTAGATACAAAAAATGAAGAAACTGAAAAATGGTGCAAAACTAAATGTATTAGTGAGGCAGAAGCAACCTTTGTAACAGCTACTGCGTCGGAACAGAATAAAAATTCTACAGAAATGGTAAAAGATGAAAACACGGAAAATTTAAAAGAGGATTTACCATCGCATGAAGGTAAAGTATTATTCAAGTATAAAATATAGTTTAAATAATATAATTTGTGTAATGTTTATCTCAAATAGTTAAAAATGACAAATGTAAGTCTATTTCGTAAAAAATCTTTATATGACCAGTTAAAGAATTTTGTTTCGAAGCAATAATAACCTAAAATATTCTCGGTAATTTTCTCCACTTCGCGCCAACTGCATATGTTTACTCGAAAACCGACAAAAGTGTCATTCGCAAATAAGTAAGGAAAGTGTACGCGGAAGCTAATACAGGTAGATGATAGGAATGGTAATCCTAATGCCATCCGATACCGTAGGAGGTACAGCGAGAGAAATATTTCGAAGGGGTGATTTGGGGCCCAGAATTTTATTCTTGTCTTATTTTAGATTTGTTTCTTACTAATTGAATAGAGGCGAGTGTTAAGAGTTTTATTAAGTTTTATTAAGAATTCAAATAATTCAATTTAATATAATTACTAAAGGAAGTTTAAGCCTTTTTCATTGCGAATAAAATTATAATCTTATTTAGATGCTTCTTCGGTAACGTAACGTATTGACATTAGTGTCAACCAAATTAATGTTTTACATTTTTTACATATGTTTTCAAATGCTTTATTGCCAAAATGTCTTTCCAGAGGCATATGGCAGAACAGCTAAGTTTGAAGATATTTTAAATGAATTCCATTTCATTCTTCAAGAATTTGGGCTAAACAAGTCTGACTATCTGCATCGGACTGTTATAGTCATTTTATTTTGACAGCATTAAGATGCTGCTTTTACAGAGAACCATTCTAGAAAATTCAAACGAACTTTGAAGATTTCTTAGAACTTGCATTTATTTTTTCCACACACTAACGGAATCAAACGATAAAGATATTCTGGCGTAGAATTTTGATTTTTGAATCTTGATTGCAGCTGATTTGCGAATCTTGATCGTATTGACTGATAGTTAATGGCATATTTAGGGCATCATGACAGATATTTCGGAGATTGGTCAAACTCTGTTGATCCTCCCACCCCTTGGCTACGGCCTTGTGCATATGTGTAGTTTAATAAAAAGTAGAATTATTTTGTTGAATACAAAATACAAAGAAAATTCGCAAAGAATAAAAATAATTGACAATTTCGTTACACGGCCGACATAAAGTTGGTGATTTCATAGCATTGCTGAAACTATCTTGTAGTTTCTTTTCATGAGAGTAATGCTACATAAATTCACTTAAGTGTAATTCACAGAATATTCGCAGAAATCTATGAATATACACTAGAATTATATATAAATAAAATAAATACAGTTATTAAAGTAATGCGGGAATCTTGAAATTTAGTTTCGATGTGTATACATTCTTCCTTTGTCCACAACGCTACTTTGGTTCCCCGAAATCAAGAACACATTATATTATCATATACGTACTTTTTTTAACAAATCTCATAATATGAATAACACCATGGAATAATTTAGTCTATTTCATTATTGACAATTGTCAAACTGAGTAAGTCATATAAAATCTTTAAGAAAATAATAATAAAATCATCGAAAACACAAACATTGAAAGAGAAAATATTTCTATATGAATTTAATAATCGCCTTAATACACTTATTAACATGAAATAAACAGTTTACCACATTTGGCACTTTGGCGCAAAATTACGACTGGCGTTCGTCGAAAAGTACCACATTTTTTACATACTTTTATATACAATATATATAATTTCAACTGTAATATACATAAATAAATTCACTAACATGAAAAATTTCTCTATTTTCTTAATCAAAAGCTATTAGAGCAATTACATTCTTTAATCGTTTTGCTACTACTACTATAGTAAAACCTGTTAAAACGGAATCTGTATAAAACGGAATCTTGCCTTAAACGGAAATTTTAATGGCTAAAAGAATACCATTCAATTATACACTATGAAATATTTTATCTGGAAACATCAGGGTTCCTCGGGTGCTTGCTTTTGAATACCCCTATTTCCGAACAGTAATATTCATCTCATTTAATCGCAGAATTTCTGTGTTTAAATAAGGCGAAAATTACCAGTCGGAAATGGTGGTATTCAAAAGTTAAGTACCCGTAGGAACCCTACTTCCTGATAAACGGTTCCATACTGTACCTTCTAAGGCAGAAATCTGTCTAAAAAGGAATTTTACCCGTTCTTCTTGCAAATTCGTCTTAGCAGGTTTTACTGTTTTGTTGTTATTATAAACTTCACTTAGCCAATTATTTCATTTTCATTTATTTATATGATTCTGAAATCACACACTATATATATAAAAAAAAAATGACAATTTAACTAGACTTTTAGCACTGTTATTTGGGATGGATATTCGCAAATCCATATTTGCTACATTTTTAAATCATTTTTAAAATCATTTTTAACAGAAAAGTTTTTCGAAAAAATACGGAATTTTTTAAGGTGCATGGAATGATGGTTTTGCCTTTAACGTTCTTTGTTACAAATTCTCAACTTTTCGAATGAAAATAGATTTATCACTTAGGCAGTTTAATTTGTCAGTTGATATAATGGTAGTAAAATAGCATATAAATGATAAATTATATTATGACATTTAAAGTACACGCATAAAAAATTTACTCGTTTGTATTCCATTGACTTCCCCTGATAGCATTAGTGTAAATTCAGAAAATATAATTTCAAGCAATTTACCAGCCAGAACTATTGTTTTACATACAGCAGTATATCAAATATGAAAATCTAATCTTAGCAAATCGTTTACTGTCTTTGAAATATCCAGTGTTTGGAAATATGTGCTTGAATGTACGCACATAGGCGCCGGCAAAAGAGGAGGGGCGCTGTCCCTTCCCGGATTTTGAAATTTAAGTAACTATTTTTTTTAAAAAATCTGATGATTTAATAGAAAAACAAAATGTACTCTATTCAAAGTGACTTAAAATAATTAAATACTTGGAGAGAAAGAAATTTAGAATGTTTTGTTAGGAGGCCAGAGCCAACTTCCCACCTTTACGAAAAATTCCCCGGTGCTTTTAACCCGTGCAAAACATTTTTTTTTTTTCTTTACGTTTATTACAAAATATCCTAAACACGGGATTTCAGGGGAGAGACGAAAAAAGATATAACTTGAGACGTTTCACTAAAAGGGAGATATGGCCACTTGCCTTAATTTTATTTAAAACAATTTCTACTGATAAGCTACATATGATGGAAGTATAGTACAAGCCTTTTCAACTAGTTAATGTTGTTTTTTAGACATTTTCAATGATAATAGAAAAAAAAACGTGGAATTTTGCAATTCCCCTAAAAAAAAAAAAAAAAAAAAAAAAAAAAAAAAGAAAAAGAAAAGAAAAAAAAAGTTTTCCATTTGCCAATCATAACCTCCTATGCTAATTGCAAACAAAGTTAATGAAGATATTTTCGCTTTAACGTGTATTTCACTTAATGATTTAAAACAGCGGTTCCCAAACTGTGGGTCGCGCACGAAGATTTGTTGGGTCGAGAAAAATAACATAAACCTATTAGGTTTCCATAAATATACTATCAATTTTATTTGTTGTAAAAATATAACAAACACTAAATGTTACATCTTTAAAGTAAAAAATAAATCGCGGAGAATTAAATATAAACAACTTCGCAAAAAAGACGGTGTTTTCTTATTATTCTGTAGAGATCGACTTGATACTAAAACAGATAGGCTTCAATTTAACTCCGATATAGACTCTCTCGTTAGTGCTAAAAAATGTAATAAATTACTAAGTTGCTTTAGATGTGTATTTTAAAACGCGTAAAAAAAAAAAAAAAAAAAAAAAAAAAAAAAAAAAAAAAAAAAAAAAATCAGGCGTAGTAAAAGAAGTTTATGTTTTATATTTATATCACTTTATTATTAATATAATTATTCACATTTGGTATGCCTATAACTGATTTTAAGTAATGTATAGGGTCCGCCAACCAAAAGTATCTCGGGAACGTGTCGAAATGTCAGAAAACTGTAAAACCAATTGTATCCAATGAATTTGAGAGGGACCTCATTTCGTTACAAAAATTTTTGGAAAGGGGCATAAGGGAATACCGGGGTGTCCAACTTTTAAATTATCAACACTAGCTCCTAACTTCATATTTGGATTTTTCGGTAAATTTTACTTTTGGACATCAAACGGGAACTCATACGGTTTAGTAGTTTAGGAATTATGAAGGTTTAAATTTTGGAATTCCTAATGTTATATCGATTTGTAATCGTTTCAAAACAGATTGCAATGCAGGTAGTAGTTTAAGCATAACTCAGTCAAAAACTACTTGTCGGAATGAGCTGTAATTTTGGATTCGCATATTGAAAGCTTCTAGAAATCGATCTCTGTAAAAAAAAATTCATAATTTACAATTTGTTTTAATTTAATTAAAAAATATATACATTTTAGAAATTAATTTCCGAAAAACAAATGAATTGTAACCTATGAATAGATATCGATTTCTAGAAGTTTCAAATGTCCAAGTCCAAAATTACAGCTCATTCCGCTAAGTAGTTTCTGCGTTATGTTTAAAAAACTACCCACATTGCAATCTGTTTTGCTATGATCAAAAATGAAGTAAACATAAGCAGTTCCAAAATTTAAACCTATATAATTTCTAAGTTACGTGACTGAATTCCCGTTTGCTATCTTAGGGTAAAATTTAACACAGAATCTAATTTTGACTCAAAATTTTGTGTTAGTGTTGAAATTTTTAAAGTTGGACCCTCTGGGACTACCTATACCCCGGTCCTAATTTTTTTAAACTTAATAAGTGGATTAATAAGTTATCCTTTTTTTTCTAAAAAATTAAATCAAAATTTAACAATTTTGAATGAGACCAATACTAAATGGCAATGGAAGATTTGATCAGGTCAAACTACCCACAAGCCACAAATGCAGTGGATCAAACTGCCATTTTGAAGCGAAAGTGTAAATACTATTGGAAGTACACCTATATTAAGTTTTAATTAACTATCTAATCTTTTAAATCAGCTATTACCAAACTTTATGGTTAAGCAATCCATCTTAAAGTTTGAAATCCTCAAAGTGATTGGACATGTGTTTTACAATTTTTCGAAATTCTGACCCGTTCTCGAGATAGAAGAGAATTGGGAGGGGTTTGCACTGTAGGCGGAACCTGAACGTTTCGTTCATGTTTGTGATGCGCATATTATTTTCGTGTGAGCTTTTAAGAAAACTCCTTTTTTTGCATGATAGATTACAGATGCCTCTTTATATCTACATTTTAAGAGGGTCGCAAAAAAATTTCAAACTTTAAGATGGATTGCTTAACCATAAAGTTTGGTAACAGCTGATTTAAAAGATTAGATAGTTAATTAAAACTTAATATAGGTGTACTTCCAATAGTATTTACACTTTCGTTTCAAAATGGCAGTTTGATCCACTGCATTTGTGGGTAGTAGTTTGACCTGATCAAATCTTCCATTGCCATTTAGTATTGGTCTCATTCAAAATTGTCAAATTTTGATTTAAATTTTTAGAAAAAAAGGATAAATTATTTCAGTAACTAATAGCATGATTTACATCAATAGTCTTTAATTGCACTAGAATTTTTAAATGTATCAAGCGCTATGCAAAGCCGAAAGAAAGCACGCGAACGTTCTGTCATATAATCTTAGTTTTGCCTATTTTAAGTTTATGTTTTCTATTTTAAAAAGCGCAGGTTTAAGAAAAATTTGAAAGTGCTGTCCTAATAGCTATTTTGATAACTACGGATCCCCTGCATTTTTATTTTTTGTGATTGATTTCAAAAACTGTGTTTTCGAAAAAAAATCATCAAGCTTAGGCTGATGGGCCACAAGCACACAGGTTTAAAAATTCAGTCTCTCCCCGAATTTCATTCTGTCTGCGACTATTAGAATGCATATACTATATAACACTTGCTGTTACCCGTGATTTCGTTCAGGAAACATTAAAAAAAGAAGAAATGCATTAATTTAGCAAAACATTTCACTCGATAATTAAAAACATATATAATTAACCAAATCTTTATCACATTTTTATAGGAGACAATACGGTATTTCTTTGCTATAGTGGCCTTGACATAATCAGTCTTAAAAAAGTGAAATTTCATGCCAAATAATATATACAATCGCGAAAATGAAACTGCAATCAATGAAAATAGGAGGGCCAAGTAAAATCGTGGAAATCGACGAATCCCTCGTCGTAAAACGAAAAACAACACTGGGAGAATTCTGCTACAACAGTTCTTTTTAGATGGTGTTTGGTGTGAAATTTGTATATGTATGCATTGCTAAATGGGCATTATTATATTGTTTATTTGTATAAATATATGTTATATATTTCTTACTACATTATTATTTTATGTCTTGTTTATGTATATATTAAATAAAGTGCTTCTCACTAAGTGGCATGAATAGTGAACAAACTCTTTGTGCATTTTATACATTGATAGATATTTCATAAAATATAACAATTTGATGTGATTCTAAAATGTAAATAAAGGTTGCCAGAAAGTACTTTAAATTCTGCCCAATTTAACCTCGAAATTTTCTCTATCCCGTCAAGGACATTGTAAACAAAGAAATACCGACAATACCAATCTGATGATCTAACTTTACATATTTATGTTATTAGGATTATTTTAATTTATTTCATGCGCTTAAAGTTTTTTACGCTTTCTCTAGGGTTAGGTGTCGAATAAATGTACTTTCTTGTTATTTTATTTTGTCATTTCTATTTATTCTATTTTCCATTCATTCCATTTATGGATATTGATTTAATCTATATATTCCTGTCAAAAAATATTGTTTAACGTGATTATTTGGATTAGGATAGGATACGATTAGGGTCAGGATTAGGAATAACAATTGGACGATATTGGTATGACCAATTCAGGTTTTAAGGATGAACCAGGATGCCTATTTAAATCATGAAGTAGTTAGAAAATTAGAAAGTTATCGGCTGATATTTTTTAATATGTTTTACAGACATAGTTGGCATCAAAGATGAGTAAGGAAATGATCATATAAAATACCATTAAGTGTTTACCGCGCAAAAAACAAATCTGGTTACAACAATGTGTTTAATTTTGCACCAAACTGCGCTTGATAAAAAAAAAAAAAAAAAAAAAAAAAAAAGCAAATTGGCTAAGGACCCGATTACAGACCCTAACCTCCATATTCTCTGAATTTTTCTACCTATATGTGAATTTTTTTTACTACATGCAACGCGCTTTCACATTTATAATATTAAGAATTGGCTTGTTCAAGTTTACACAATTCGGCTACAAGAAAGGTTTAATAATTACTTTTTTATTTCTTCTTTGCTTTTGAATTACGTTAATTTCTCGTTAAAATTGGTTTTCGTTTCGATAACAGTGTTTTATTTTTTGAGTTTTTTAAAATATTGTAATTTTACTTAAACATTGCTTTAAAATCTATACCATTTTTCTTATCCTACAAGAGACTTTACAAAAATCTATTATGAAACAGAACATTAAAAAAAGCTACATCTAAAAATGACAACAAAGTTTTTACTATTTTAAAGCTAAAAGAAATGCAAAATTAAGTTCTGGTTACGAAACGACAATTTACAAATGTGTTTCGATTGTGGGAAAATGAAACGGGAAAATGCTGTTACTTCGAACTTCGACGCTATCATATTAAATCTTTAGCTTTTATGAAAAAAAAATCTACTTTCTTTTAAAAAGTACAGTTATTTTTATTAAGATTTTCTGATTTTTGATATGGATAATTTTGCGATGTATATTATTGACATTTGCTGTCCAATTTTTTTGAAACTTTTTTTTTTTTTTTTTTTTTTTACTTTTTAAAATTTGACTTAAAAATATGATATCTTTATGTTAGCCGTTCGCAGACGATAAACCGCTAAGTATTATTCCTATCACCATCATTCGTATTGAATTAATTTCATTTAAAATATAAATCTTTCACTCATTTCATTTAAAATACAGAACTTTAATTTACAACACATACATTTAAAACACATGTATTACATACATTTAAAATACAATCATTCCATGTGAAATAGTAAAAGGAAAAGAAAGAAAAAAAAGAGAAAGAAATTAATCATGAATACTAATTTGATAACCCAAGATCATTTTATTTCAACCCCAAAGCATATCAGACTTATTTTTTATATATGACATAATATTCGCTTGCTTTCCATACTTGTATTTATGCACCTTGTATTATTATCAAATACTTTAAAATGCACGTTTTATTTCTAATATGACGTCATTTCATATTCTGTTTAGTTCTTAATTCATTTCCATTTTTCACATCGAAATTTTTCATTTGAAAATAAGTTGTTGAGTAAAAATTATTACCCCGGTTTTTGATTTAGTATTGACAACGATAAAGTAAATTTAACCATTTTAAAATTTTATGCGAAAGAAATGCTACCGCGCATGCGCGGTAGCGTATTACTGCTTGCACGGCAGCATATTACTGCTTATTTTACTGTTTAATACTGTTAATTTTACGGTATAATACTGGCAGCTGGGATGCCAGTTTTATACTGTAAAATCAACAATTATTTTTTGCAGTGCACAATCGCATTTATAATATTATTATTAGGATAGAATTAGGATTAGGATGGATGTTAAAGTATCTCCATGCTTAAACATTAAAAAAGATGTTTCTGTTTCTTTCAGATATAGATGGAAGTTTTGATATGGATGACGATTTTAATCTGACAGCATCGCAAATGAATATGATAGATATGAATGAAAATAACGAGTATAAAAACCCAAATGAATCAAAGCCTTGCACAAAAACTGAAAATTGCAATGACACACACTTTGGCCAGGATTCTATAACGGTGGAAATTATAGATCAGCTTTGCTATATCAGGTATGTTAAAAATTAATCTTTTAAGGTAGCGGTTCCTAACTTTTTATCTGTACCATCATGCATTTTGCCTAGGTTTTTCATTTATGTGTAGCTCTTTCTCTCATAAACCTGCTCCGTCCATTACCTCCAAGAAACTATGTTTGCTCTTGTTACTTATTTAATGTTCTTAGGTTAGCTAAATAATCAAACAGCTCAAATTAACTTAACAATATATATATATATATATATATATATATATATATATATATATATATATATATATATATATATATATATATATATATTTTTTTTTTTTTTTTTTTTTTTTTTTTTTTTTAATCGAACATTTTACAGTTTATTTTTATTCTTTTGTAATAGCAGCTTAATATCTCTGTAAAAAAGAATGAAATTATTTTTTTAGCCATATTAACGTCAGTCTTTCTTTATAAACCAAAATTCTCCAATTATATATTTCTGGTTTAACTTTATTTTTTGTGCTTTCCGCCATTTTTAGGTGCGTTCGTAATTATATAAATACGTAACACCTATTGTCATCGTCTGGTCTGCCCGTCTGTCTGTCTGTCCGTCTGTCTGTCCGTCCGTCCGCATATAACAACGCAAAAACTACCCAAACGAATGGTTGGAAATTTAAGATACAGTGGAACTTCCCTTTAACGAAGTCCCTATTTAACGAAGTTTTCTACTTAACGAAATTTTCTGCAGAACTTTCACTTTGAACGCCATTAGCATGTAAATTAATCTCCACATTAAGAAAAATATATTCTATATAACGAAGTTTATTCCACTTTTGTACGTGTACAGAATTCAAATTAAGCGATTGCTGTTCGAAGGATATGCAAATTTATTTCAGCGGATTCGATTGTATGAAAATGAACACATTTAAATAATTTCCATTCTGCTTGGTGCTAAATAAAACAATTTTTTTTCACACTAAGGAAAACACTTGTTATCACTATTCTCCCACTCCGAAACTCCAGCGCTGACAGTTGGGGGAAGTAAAATCCCCTTTTTACCTTCAATGATATAGAAGATGAGGTGTTGCAATGGCGTCAGATGCATTGAAACAAAAAATATCTATTAGAGTCAGACAGGTACCATTCTGACCTTCCATTGCTGATAGACAATTGTTTTGTACTCCAAAAGAACGTGCTTCAAAATACAAATCGAAGAACATCAAAGTTGTTTTTGTTCCTGCCAATACAGCTAAATTTCAAACATTAGTCTAAGGAATAATAAAAAATCTTGAAGTACATTATCGAAAAAGACAGAAAAAAGCCGATGTAGTGAAAACATTAGTTTGAGATTCTGTGTATCAGAGCTGATGAAAGCGTGGGCCAAAGCTTGGGAATGTGACGTGATCGAGCGTACACAACTGTTTTGTAAAAGACGGCTTCGTAATTAAAAGTAAATCAAATGCTTCCGAATCCAATACCTTCTTTGTCATATCTCAAGAAAAAATTTCATGAATTTAATTTCTATTTAACGAATTTTCTTCATAACGAAGTTTTTAAGTGTAACGATGAGACTTCGTTAAATGGAAGTTCTACTTTATATTATCTTTGCAGAATTTCGTCGCGACATTTCAAATTTTATGAAAATCGAATCAAAACTTTAGACGATATTAATAAAATTATTTATTAAGAAATTTGAATTTGAAAAAAATAAATAAATCGGTGCTTTCTTGTTATAGGAACTTCCGAGGTTTAATCGTAAAGCGATCAAGATTCTTATTTTATTACAGAAATTAATCTGAAGACGATATAATTCATTTCATAAAATTAAAAATCATCAAGATCTGAATATTTATATGACTAGTTATAGTACGAACGCACCTCATTTGTCACGTTTGACGTACAATTTCCAACTTGTTAATGTTATTTTTGTGTACTCCGAACTCGTCAGCCGTGTACTCTCAGTGGTACGTTCATCCCAGGTTGGGAGCGACTGAATTAAGAGGAATTGTAAAATTTGAAAATGAGCAAAATTAAAGAAGGCCAACAAAATCAGTGTTTGGTTTATATATTTATTGATTTTGATAAATTATAAGGATTCCCCATAAATCAGTCTGAGTGTGATTTAAATTCCATGAAGTTCTTAACTAGATTTACGTAACTTTAAAATCTCATCTGCAACCAATGATTAAAAAGTCTCACGCGACTTATTTTTTTCTCCAATCCCTTTCGAATTTTTCAAGTATATTAATCATTTTATTTTTCAAATAAATGGGTACCTGTAGGTAAAACAAAAAAATAGTTAGAATTATCAAATGCAATATTAAGAGAGAAAATCGAGAAGCCTTGCCCAATTTGCGAAAAATAGTTCGATAATTTTAATAACTGATAAAGATTTTTATCTAGAAACTGTTTATAATTTCAAGACCTTCTATATTGCATGTAGTAAAAACTTGCTTCATGTCAGTCTATAGAGCTTATAAATGAACTAAGAAAATCCTTAATTTGAATGTTCACCATTTCCTTAACAATCTAAAAAATCATCCAATATAATTTGCGCCAATGCTGGTAAATTAGCAGCATTAAAAAAATGTTTTTAAAACCTCAAGTGTCAGTGACATCAATATCAGTAAACCCCTTAAGAATCAGTTATGTCATTTTCTGTCCACACATCACAAAGCTGTTGGCGGCGGAATACAACAAATTTTCCATTCGCATACGATATAGCAACAAAGAAAGAGCGAAAATATTACTCTTCGTTATTTTTATTTCAAACATTTTACTTGTAAAATTCTTAAAATGCTTATGTTATTCTTGAGATACTGAGCTTTTTTGTATCGGAAGTGCATACTAAATCCAATATAAGATTTTTTTTTCTACAAATAATTCAAAGTTAGAATTTAAACAAGAACGAAAAATCATGCGTCAAGCTTAGATTATGTAACACTTTCCAACGCTTCCAAAATAATTTTACAAATCATACCGTTTAATAAGCTAAAAGATAACATCTAAGTAAACAATTTGGAAAACGCATAACCTATTTAAAAACATAATTTCAGGAATTTCCAACATATACAATATTCAGAAAAATATCCGAATACTTTTATTCAACTCTGTATAGGATCTATAGATTTGTATACATACTACATAGGATGCTAAATTTTAGTTCAGGTAGGAAACGTGTAGCACAGTTTAAAATTCTCCGTCTGGAGTTTCTGTCAATAAACGGAAATGTGTCCGCGAACTTTTGTGCTTCCCTGTATAGGATCTACAGAATTTATACACACCACGTAATAGACAAAAAGCGAGTTAAAATTAAAATCGCGTTCAGTAACTTAAAACGCACTTCCAGGAATTATTGTTAACAGACAGTAGAGAATTCTTTTGTGTGTCCCTGTAAATGAACGATGACTGCTATACACACACTATTCTGTTGTAAGCCTCTTGTAATGAATTCACCTTAGTGATATATATAAATTTCAATGCGTTTAAAATAGTGAAACATTATTTAAATAAACCGCAGACGATTTTTCTCCATAGACGTAATGTAACGGAATTCTTTTGACTGTCCCTGTAAAGTAACTATAAGTGCTATGCACACCCTATTCCATATTAAGCTTCTTCTAATGCACCTTAGTGATATATATAAATTTCAATGCGTTTAAAATAGTGAAACATTATTTAAATAAAACGCAAATGATTTTTCCCCCATAGACCGCAATGTAACGGAATTCTTTTAAGTGTCCCTGTAAAAAAACTATAAGTGCTACAGACTTCCGTTGAAATAGGGAACATGCTATAGATAACGACAATAACATATAAAAATTGCAGATCAATCCGAGCATATTTACGGGAGTTAGAGCACGGCCAGACGGCCATACGTAGACAAACCGAAGTCATAAACACTTTTCAACTAGGTTGGAAAGTGTTAAAAATCATCACCAAAGGAGCACTTTCTTACTTACATTTAACGAGATCTCATACAACTCAACACGAGTTATACAGAGTGACCAAGATAAAAGAAGCCCGGTATACAGAAGTGCAAATACTAATTTTTATTTAAAAGTAGTAAATACAGAATATTATGAATAACAACACCTCCTGTGAGCTATTGAATGTTCAGTATGTTATTATTCATAATATTCTGTATTTACTATTTTTAAATAAAAATTAGTAAGTATCTGTACTTCTGTATACCGGGCCTCTTTTATCTTGGCCACTCTGTATAAGAATTACACTGTGGAAATCTTAGAATTTTGTTTAAATTTCAATTTGTGGTTATAACGTTACAGCGTACACACATATTTTTTTTTAAATCACCATACCCACAAAAATAATTACTATTATGTGGACAATTTTAATAACGTTTATTTCTTTCACAGATTGAAAGGCCCCTTCCCTCTCTGAGCCAGACAGATTCTCCTTTTGGTGGCGCACCACTAGTAGCGTTACAAATTCTGGCTACATGCCAGGTATTAACATACCGTCACGCATTGCATTGTTTTTTTAAAACATTTAAGAAATACTAAAATATATATCATTACAATTCTATAATTAACAAGGTGGAAATTGTTCGTTAAACGTGACAAATAACTATAACTAGTACGTACTATAACTAGTTTTACAATGTAAAAAAATCATCGTTATTATTTCAATGAAATTAATTATATCGTCTGTTAAGAGCAAAATGAGCATGCCTTTTCTCTTATTATGTATGCCATGTTTACAGATGCGAATTTTTTTTCGACACCAGACAGCGCTGCAAAAATTACCATAGAGATTTTGCTTTGCGAATGATTACCTCCATGATTTAATAATTTTATGACTCATGATGAACGAATCGCTTGTGTTTATTTACTTTAATAGATTGAGATTTTAGGCTGTCAACCTAATTTCCACTGAAGTTATCTCAGAACCTATACATATTTGAATGTAACTCATCTCTCAAACAAAGAATTTTTTTAACGATCATTCTAAAAATGTAACGAACATGCAATTTTATTCGAAAAAATAATTTTAAATAAAAATGGCCTCCTGGCATATGAGAAAAGAAATTGTCAGCCCGTATTTGTTTTCCACAGTCACATGACTTGCTTTTTTATATTATATAGATAACGTATAAACTTTTTTACCAAAAATAGAACCGACTTCAAAAACTACTAAAAAGCGAAAAATAAATTTTTTAACCAAAAATAGAACCGACTTCAAAAACTACTACAAAGTAAAAAATAATTTTTTTTTAGGTAATAGTTAATAAAAAATTAAATTAAGAGCATTGTATTTACCATGCATATTATTATATTTATGTACATTAATTTGATTTTTTGGAGTCGGTGCCAGCCAAGCCAAGTTAAAGCCATGTTACCATTTTTAAACATTTCATCTGATGTTATAAATGTGTATTTTCAAATGAGATTAGCAACTATATGTCGACAAACATTGCTTTGGAAATTAGTTAATCATTTAAATCATTGTATTTTCTACCATTTGATGAGTTATATGTATTTTTTTTATTGTCGCGTATTTATGTAGACATAACTTATACGCCTGTTACGATTTATATTGGATATTTCGTTTTGAATTTTGTACTTGGCTTGGCTGGCACCGACTCCAAAAAATCAAATTAATGTACATAAATATAATAATATGCATGGTAAATACAATGCTCTTAATTTAATTTTTTATTAACTATTACCTAAAAAAAAATTATTTTTTACTTTGTAGTAGTTTTTGAAGTCTGTTCTATTTTTAGTTAAAAAATTTATTTTTCGCTTTTTAGTAGTTTTTGAAGTCGGTTCTATTTTTGGTAAAAAAGTTTATTTTTCGCTTTTTAGTAGTTTTTGAAGTCGGTTCAATTTTTGGTTAAAAAGTTTATTTTTCGCTTTTTAGTAGTTTTTGAAGTCGGTTCTTTTTTTTTTTTTTTTTGGTTAAAAAGTTTATTTATTTATTTATTACTTTAGTGATATCCATATTTACATTAAACCATATTGTTGCTAATATCTTTTTTATTTCACGTTAACTGGGCAGTAGACTCGAGTATCGAAGATTAGAAAATTTATCATTATTCTCATCTGATGTCTTTAAAGCCTTTAATGATATCTATATTTACAACTGTAGACTCGAGTACGGAAGATTAGAAAATTTATCTTTATTCTCATCTAATGTCTTTAAAGCCTTTAATGATATATATATTAACATTAAACCCTATTGTTGCTAATATATTTTTATTTCACGCTAACCTTGGCAGTAGACTCGATTATGGAAGATTAGAAATTTTATCATTATTCTCACCTAATCGTCTTGGATATTGTGTCATAATCGGGCTGTATACTACAGTTTTGATAACTGTGTAACTCACTGATTTCGGTGCTTATGCTTAATGTGTACTGATTTTTACGATCCGTACAAGGTAAATACACTGCGCCAACAATGTCGCCAATAATACTATTCGGTGTAACCCCTTTCTTTCTATATTGTCACTCTATAGTTAATATTATGTAGTAGAAATATTAAAAGACAATTGCAGGAGCATTTATATACAACTGTATTGTATAATATAATATAGATATTGGATATTTTAAAGGCAGTTTCCAACTAGTGCGCCACAGGTGATAAATCGTCAAATATTTTCTGTAACTCGTACATTTACAGTGTCTCACATAAGTGATGGGACACTTGTGCTTTACAAAAGGAAACTAATCAAATAAATTAAAAAAACATGTACACATTTTTTTTGTGGGTGTGTTTCATACTTAAATTTAGTAAAGATTATTACATAACATACATTTTGTCAAAATATTAAAATATTAATTTAATAAAAATACAAATGTTTAGAACGGAGCAAAAAATAGCTCACATAAGTGATGGGACACCATTATATATGCAACAAAAATCGTCTGAAATAAGCAATAAAAATATTTTTTGGGGTTTTATTTTTACTTAAAAGCAATTGGCAATAATTTATAAAATCGTCTGCAGTATTTCTCTCCAGTTTGTTTTGGAATTTTTGTGTTTTTTAGCTCTGTGTAGTCATGAATGCTAAACGAAAAGAAACTTCGCCTGAAATTCGAAAATTAGTTATTAATTTGCATATTGAACGTGGAAAATCTATTAGAAAAACTGCTGAAACAGTTAACTTGAGTCGTTCAACAGTTTTCAATATCATTAAACGATATAAAAAGAATCATATGATTCAGGATAAAAGAAGACCTGGCTGACCATCAAAGCTATCCAATGGAATAAAGCGAATTATCGTTCGAAATATTAAAAAAAATCCAAGAATTAGTGCTTCAAAAGTTGCTGCTGATTTACAAGCATTATATGGAATAATTGTTAATCCTGAAACTATTAGAAGGGTAATTCGATCTGCTGGATATCACGGTAGAGTAGCCAGGAAAAAATTCTTCGTAAGTGAAAAGAATAGAAAACTCAGACTAGCTTTCGGAAAATCCAACATAAATAAGAATTCTGATTACTGGAATAAAGTTATATTTGCTGATGAGAGTAAATTTAATATATTTGGTTCTGACGGTAGAATCTTGGTGTGGAGAAAACCCAGGGAAGAACTTCGCAAACAGAACTTGGTACCAACAGTAAAACATGGTGGAGGAGGAGTTATGGTATGGGGGTGTATGTCGTCCGCTGGAGTTGGTAATCTTGTTTTTATTGACAGTATAATGGATCAGTACAAGTATATTGATATTTTAAAGCAAAATTTGAAATCTTCAGCACGAAAATTGAACCTTCATAACGATTTTAAATTCTACCAGGACAATGACCCCAAGCACACTGCTCTGAACGTTAGACTCTGGCTGCTATATAACTGTCCTGAAATAATAAAAACACCACCACAATCTCCAGACTTAAATCCCATAGAGAATATTTGGCAAGAATTGGAATCAAGAATTCGCAAACACACCATTTCTTCAAAACAACAACTAAAATCGGTGCTTCAAGAAGAATGGGGTAAAATCACTCCAGAAATCACAAAAAAAATAGTCGAATCCATCCCAAAAAGATTAAATCATGTTTTAAAAGTAAAAGGAAATCCAACAAAATATTAAAACCTTTTAAAAAGTAAAATTTTTGGATAAATATTTGATGGAAAAGTAAGTGTCCCATCACTTATGTGAGCCATTTTTTGCTCCGTTCTGAACAATTGTATTTTTACTAAATTAATATTTTAATATTTTGACAAAATGTATGTTATGTAATAATTGTTACTAACTTTAAATATGAAACACACCCAAAAAATTTTTGCACATGTTTGTTTATTTATTTTATTGCAGTTTCTTTTTATAAAGCACAAGTGTCCCATCACTTTTGTGAGACACTGTATATGGGATTTGAAACAACAATGTATTTAATTATGCGCCAATAAACGCTCATCAAAGTATGCCAAACCGCTGTGAAACTGCAACAATGGAACTTTTAAAAGATTCAAAAGTAGATTTGTTGTGGCATAATTTATAGTTTTTATCCGTACGTTGTATTATATTTATCCAATTCACAATTTTATGTAATTTTGCTTTTCACATTTAGCAACACTCAAAACTTTTTGTTTAGATCTTAAAAAGTTTGTTCTATGAAAATAAATCCGACAAGTTAAAGCTGATTTAAATATGTCAGTCTTTTTATTATTTGCAAATTCACGTAATAGAATATTTTATGATATGAAATGAAAGTCGTCTGCCCAACAAATTAACTATTTTTAAAATGCTTATTTTTTTTTCGTTTTTATTGAATTACTGAAAAAGTACTGAACCAATTTTCATAAAATTTAAATGGGACCAATTCGAGAGTATTCTCTTTCGAATAATAAAAAAAAATCACATAAATAGGACGCAAAGTTCCGGAGTAATCGGTGAACATACATAAAAGATTTTAAAAGATTCAAAAGTAGATTTGTTGTAGCATAATTTATAGTTTTTATCTGTACGTTGTATTATATTTATCCAATTCACAATTTTATGTAATTTTGCTTTTCAAATTTGGCAACACTCAAAAGCCAACAAATTAACTATTTTTAAAATGTTTATTTTTTTCCGTTTTTGTTGAATTTCTGAAAAAGTATTGAACCAATTTTGATAAAATTTAAATGGGACCAATTCGAGAGTATTCTCTTTCGAATAAAACAAAAATCACATAAATAGGACGCATAGTTCCGGAGTAATCGGTGTACATACATAAAAAAAAAAAAAAAAAAAAAAAAAAAAAAATACATACACGTCGAATTGATAACCTCCTCCTTTTTTGAGTCGGTTAATAATGATAGAATTTAATAGAATGAAGAAAACTTTTATTAATATATTTTTAAGTTTTTGATTCGATTTTCATAAAATTTGAAATGACCCGACAAAACTCTGAAAGCTCCAAAACTCATTTAAAAGCTATTTAATTTTATTTTGTAAAACTTTTAACTTTTTTTAATTAAAGCCGTATTTTAACAGTTTTTCGATACATTTTTTAGTACTTAATAAATATTACAAGTTATTTTATTATGTGATAAGTTTCACTTTCAACATAAAACACATAATTTATAAGGGAAAAATCTACATTTTTTTAAATTATTATTTTTAAATTTTTAGATCCATGATCTGCTTTTTGTAGCTTTCCTATTGATTATTTTTACAGCCACAATCTCTTAAAGCTGAAATATTAAAATGCGTTAGATCTATCTACAGTGTCTCACATAAGTGATGGGACACTTGTGCTTTACAAAAGGAAACTAATCAAATAAATTAAAAAAACATGTACACATTTTTTTTGTGGGTGTGTTTCATACTTAAATTTAGTAAAGATTATTACATAACATACATTTTGTCAAAATATTAAAATATTAATTTAATAAAAATACAAATGTTTAGAACGGAGCAAAAAATAGCTCACATAAGTGATGGGACACCATTATATATGCAACAAAAATCGCCTGAAATAAGCAATAAAAATATTTTTTGGGGTTTTATTTTTACTTAAAAGCAATTGGCAATAATTTATAAAATCGTCTGCAGTATTTCTCTCCAGTTTGTTTTGGAATTTTTGTGTTTTTTAGCTCTGTGTAGTCATGAATGCTAAACGAAAAGAAACTTCGCCTGAAATTCGAAAATTAGTTATTAATTTGCATATTGAACGTGGAAAATCTATTAGAAAAACTGCTGAAACAGTTAACTTGAGTCGTTCAACAGTTTTCAATATCATTAAACGATATAAAAAGAATCATATGATTCAGGATAAAAGAAGACCTGGCTGACCATCAAAGCTATCCAATGGAATAAAGCGAATTATCGTTCGAAATATTAAAAAAAATCCAAGAATTAGTGCTTCAAAAGTTGCTGCTGATTTACAAGCATTATATGGAATAATTGTTAATCCTGAAACTATTAGAAGGGTAATTCGATCTGCTGGATATCACGGTAGAGTAGCCAGGAAAAAATTCTTCGTAAGTGAAAAGAATAGAAAACTCAGACTAGCTTTCGCAAAATCCAACATAAATAAGAATTCTGATTACTGGAATAAAGTTATATTTGCTGATGAGAGTAAATTTAATATATTTGGTTCTGACGGTAGAATCTTGGTGTGGAGAAAACCCAGGGAAGAACTTCGCAAACAGAACTTGGTACCAACAGTAAAACATGGTGGAGGAGGAGTTATGGTATGGGGGTGTATGTCGTCCGCTGGAGTTGGTAATTTTGTTTTTATTGACAGTATAATGGATCAGTACAAGTATATTGATATTTTAAAGCAAAATTTGAAATCTTCAGCACGAAAATTGAACCTTCATAACGATTTTAAATTCTACCAGGACAATGACCCCAAGCACACTGCTCTGAACGTTAGACTCTGGCTGCTATATAACTGTCCTGAAATAATAAAAACACCACCACAATCTCCAGACTTAAATCCCATAGAGAATATTTGGCAAGAATTGGAATCAAGAATTCGCAAACACACCATTTCTTCAAAACAACAACTAAAATCGGTGCTTCAAGAAGAATGGGGTAAAATCACTCCAGAAATCACAAAAAAAATAGTCGAATCCATCCCAAAAAGATTAAATCATGTTTTAAAAGTAAAAGGAAATCCAACAAAATATTAAAACCTTTTAAAAAGTAAAATTTGTGGATAAATATTTGATGGAAAAGTAAGTGTCCCATCACTTATGTGAGCCATTTTTTGCTCCGTTCTGAACAATTGTATTTTTACTAAATTAATATTTTAATATTTGGACAAAATGTATGTTATGTAATAATTGTTACTAACTTTAAATATGAAACACACCCAAAAAATTTTTGCACATGTTTGTTTATTTATTTTATTGCAGTTTCTTTTTATAAAGCACAAGTGTCCCATCACTTTTGTGAGACACTGTATATACATATATACTATAATTTCTGATGTTTGCCACCTCTAACTCCACGGCAATGTTGCCAGAGTGTGGAATTTTCTTTATTGAAAATAGCTACCTTTTTTTTAACACTTTCCAACCTAGTTGAAAAGTGTTTATGACTTCGGTTTGTATGGCCGTCTGCCGTCTGTCCGTACTCTAACTCCCGTAAATATGCTCGGATTGCCCTGCAATTTTTATATGTTATTGTCGTTATCTATAGCATGTTCCCTATTTCAACTGAAGTGTGTAGCACTTATAGTTTTTTTACAGGGACACTCAAAAGAATTCCGTTACATTACGGTCTTGGGGAAAAATCATTTGTGGTTTATTTTAATGATGTCACATAATTTCAAATACATTGTAATTGATATATATTACTAAGGTGCATTACAAGAAGCTTAATATGGAATAGGGTGTGCATAGCACTTAGAGTTACTTTACAGGGACAGTCAAAAGAATTCCGTTACATTACGTCTATGGAGAAAAATCGTTTGCGGTTTAATTAAATAATTTTTCACTATTTCAAACGCATTGAAATTTATATATATCACTAAGGTGCATTACAAGAGGCTTACTACATAATATTGTGTGTATAGCAGTCATCGTTCATTTACAGGGACACACAAAAGAATTCTCTACTGTCTGTTAACAATAATTCCTGGAAGTGCGTTTTAAGTTGCTGAAAGCGATTTTAAATTTAACTCACTTTTTGTCTGTTACTTGTTGTTTTGAATTCTGTATTTCATATACAGGGCAGCACAAAATTTCGCGAACACATTTCCGTTTATTGACAGAAACTCCAGAAGGATAATTTTAAACTGTGCTACGCGTTTCCTAACTAAACTAAAATTTAGCATCCTATGTAGTATATATACAAATCTATAGATCCTATACAGGGCTGAATAAAAGTATTCGGATATTTTTCCGAATATTATATATGTTGTAAATTCCTGAAATTACGTTTTTAAATATGTTATGCGTTTTCCAAATTGTTTACTTAGATGTTATCTTTCAGCTTATTAAACGGTAATGATTTGTAAAATTATTTTGGAAGCGTTGGAAAGTGTTACATAATCTATGCTTGACGCATGATTTTTCGCTCTTGTTTTTACTTGTAATCTTCGCTTTATTTAGTCCCGTAAAGTCTGAAATATTGGTAGTATATTTTAAATAATGAATTCTCCAACTTGGCTATACTGCAGCCACGTTTAGTGTAAGTGTCTTGCAATATGTTATATTGTGCATCAAACGTGAACTGAGGGGAAAATACCAAAGGTTTGGAGGGCCACATGTTTGACATGCCTGATTTACTGGGACACATACAAATAAATAAGGTTACACTACTGTCTATGAGCTATAATTATCGGAAGTGCATTTTAAATTTAACTAATTTTGTATGTTACTTGGCGTGTATAAATACTATAGATCATATACAAGGCTGTGCAAAAAAATTCGAGTAGTACATCACCATTTATTGACGGATATTGCTGAAGGGGAATTTTCAGCTGTGTTATGCGTTTCCTAACTCAACTAAATCTTTGCATACTATGTAGTATATATATACAAATCTATAGATCTTATAACAGGGCTGCTCATAAGAATTCGGATATATATGCTTGACACATGATTTTTCCTTCTTTTTTTTTTAAGGACTGTACCTTATATACATGTTACAATACATACAACAGACATATAAATACATACATATATCGTACAATGTATACATCTTATAACACATATAATACATACATTATATGTACAGAACATATAACTTTTTTTTAACGAATAAAAATAAATAGTGCCCATTCTATATTAACTAATAAGAATTATTCCAAAATCTCTATTCAACTGAAATTTAATAAATTATATTATGCATTTAAATTGAGAAAACATTCATAATCGAAGTACCCTACTATTTTTCATAACTATACTTTTTAACACAAAAAAAAAAAAAAAAAAAAAAGCTGGAAATTGTACGTCAAACGTGACAAATGAGGTGCGTTCGTACTATAACTAGTCATATAAATATTCAGATCTTGATGATTTTTAATTTTATGAAATGAATTATATCGTCTGCAGATTAATTTCTGTAATAAAATAAGAATCCTGATCGCTTTACGATTAAACCTCGGAAGTTCCTATAACAAGAAAGCACCGATTTTTTTTTTTTTTTCAAATTCAAATTTCTTAATAAATAATTTTATTAATATCGTCTAAAGTTTTGATTCGATTTTCATAAAATTTGAAATGTCGCGACAAAATTCTGCAAAGATAATATATCTTAAATTTCAAACCATTCGGTTGGGTAGTTTTTGCGTTGTTATATGCGGACGGACGGACAGACAGACGGACGGACCAAGCAACGACAATAGGTGCTACGTATTTATATAATTACGAACGCACCTAAAAAGCTTATCCTGGCTATAATAACATCCACAGTATGCTTCATTCACAACAACCAATTCTAACACACAAATTTAATGAAGGTTTAATGCGGCTAATATACTTATTTTTCTTTTTCTTTTTTTCAGGGATTCAGTGGATTCTATTAAGGAGTTGTTGAATACATTTATGATGAAAAATGATGACAAAAAATAACTTTTTTCTGCATGTAAAAGGACTCTGGTAAAAAAAAAAGAAGAAGAAAATATTTATCGTATAACAGTACTTATAAAGTAGTATTTGAAGACGAAAAAACATACATATTTCTTTCATTGTATGATTTTAACACATTTTCACAAAATGCTTTATTTAAAATATGTGAAAATATATTCAAACTTAAACAACCAAACTTGTGTTTTTCACCGTGTCCTGCTTTGCATTCATTTTGATGGTTTGTCAAAATAAATAATTACTGATTATTGAACAGTGTCTATGTTTTCCTAACTAGAGCAATTACTTGGATTTATCGAATGGTATAAATTTTCCTTAATTAAACAATATTCTTGCGTATAATATTCTGATAAACTATTAACATCTGACGTTAAAATATTTTGCAACAAAAGTAAGTGTAACATATATTAATATATTATAGACAAAAAGGTTTTATTTGAAGTATGAAAATATATGTATATTTATTTATTTATTTATTTATTTAAGCAAGCTTCTGTATTTGACTGTTTTTCTATTTTGCATTAATATTATAGGTTGGTTCAAATAAATAAATACTGTTAATTAAATATTGCCGATTACGTGTCTAACTTGTACGATTAAATGTATTGCTTTTAAATGGTAACTTTTACGTTAATTACACAAACATTCTTGGAAATAAATAGCAACAAGCAATTAACATTTGATGTTACTTAAACATGTGAATTTATTTTTCAAATTGCTAACAAAGCGTAAAACCGACAGAGTGAAAAAATGTTTAGGCCGGGAACTCTGTCGGTTTTACGCTTTGTTAGCAATTTGAAAAATAAATTCATGTTTAATATTCAATAATGACGTAATTACACTGCTAATAAATTAATTGAAAAATTAATTATATGGAGGTACCAATATTTTGTAGCTCTAATTCCGTTTACAAAGTCCAATAGATAAAAAGAAATTTCAAGTTTCTAGGCAAGCACTAAGTTATGGTGGGAAGTGAATCAAAAGTACCATTAATTGCTTCCAAGGAAAGGTGCATTCGATGTATCTGAGCTATTAAATGAACACTGAAAATTATAGTAAATTAAATACAATGAAGAAGTAAAAAAGAACAGGGAAATACTTTTAAGAATTTTTATTTAAAAAAAAAAAAAAGTTTTTATCTATTGTATTTAAAAATAGTATTATAAGTGCATTTTTAAGATAATGTTTTTTTAAATGAATGACAAAAAAAAACCCCCTAGAATTAAGAAAATTAATTTAAAGATTGCGACTCTGAATCAATTAAAGGGATTGCAGTAAGAAGCTTCTCTCACATATTTATAATCATCGGATCTTCGGATATTTATAATCATCGGATCCTACACCGAAAAGTACAAGGGATTTCTAACTATATTTCTAAGCAAAAAATTGGAAAATTGATATTTTCGTCATTTTTTGCAAAGTTTACCTAGTTTCCTTATGCATTTTAAATTTGAAAGGTCTATTTATTTCTTCTGTTATTTGAGTGACGAACAGTGTTGTTTTCAAGAGTAATCAATCTTCTAATGCAAATCAATAATTAAAAAAAAAAAAAATTAAATCACACTTCCATGTTTATCTTAAAAATTACACTTTATTTCGTGACTGCAGTTCACGTAGTTTTAAAAAAATCCGTTACAATACGTTACTTTGGCATGGTCCCCGATAATTGAAAATTCCCCGTTGTGATTTACGCTTGGTAGAAAGTGTGAAGTGGAAAATTTATTATAATTTTTAATTATAATGTTTACTCTGTTTCTTTTTTTAAGGTATGGAACAGAAAAAAGCATTATTTAAACTATCTATTCAGGATTTCTAAACTGTTTTCTTAACGTATAGTCATAATTTAATATTGATTTAATGATAAAAGAGTTATTTACTAGTAAATCTACAGATCAGAGCCTCAACGTCAGCTCTGAAAGTCAATGTTTTTTTTGTCTCACTTTTCATAATATTTAATATCTTACAATCCACAAATTAATTTTTTTAAATTACTACATACATATTTATACGCTTTTAAAATAATTTGAAGGTTTCAGAAATTAGAAACGTTTAATTAAACACGGTTTATGCAATAATATTCTGACATTCTTATGAACTTCTTATTCTATGTTTTAGATTAAAAAAATACATTCCCCTGAAACCCCCCCCCCCTAATTTAACAAATTTATATTCGTGATTTACTATTGATTGTGTGAATGATTCTAGTATATTTTGGATTTCATTCTACACAGTGGTTTTATTAGAATAAGCAAAATTTTCGAAAATAATTTCATGTTTTCCTAATGCCTAAATAGCAATATTTACTTACCTGCCAACCACGAAACACTCGCATCTGATAAATAGGTTGAATAATATCTCGTGTACAAAAGCAACTGATGGAAATGTAAACTGAATCTTTTCACTTATATCTATTTCAGAAATCTAGTGCTATTGCAACTTTTGTTTCGGAAAACAGTTTTGATGGTCATTCTATAATATTTCTTTTACCTAAGTACACCTTATCTAACTCGATGGCAATAGCATACTAAAATCTCCCCAAAATAGGCTTATTTAGAAACTTTTAAACTTATTGGATAATCATTCATAATCGTGCCCACTGCCAATTCACTAAATAACAACCGTGGTTTGGCGCTATAAAGTATTTTTTGTGATAACTTTGTATGATCTCAGTTTCCAGTAATAGTGCTATTTCAGGCTGTATGGATGCGTTTTACTAAGCTAATTTCTTTTAACCATCTCGTTGTTCGAGATATTATATCCTATTTTAAAGTAATACTAATTTTGAACCACGCAAAATCCATATCTCTTACAGAAAATGAATATCTCATGTAAAAATGTTTCGGTTATCATTCTATAGTAGTTAAAAGGTAACTTGTTTCAAAATAAATTCTCATTTATTTCAATAAAATATTAAAATCACTCAAAACTATTTTATTTTTCGAATAAAATATTGTAGCAAAATAGTTTGAGTATTTGAATTTTATTATTTTGATATTCTTTAAAATGTAGTTGCTAGGTTACGATTAAATGAAAGAGGAAAATAAAAATAAATACATTTTAAAATTTGCAAAAAATGACAGAATAAAATGTATTATATTATTAGAACAGATGTATAAAATTGCAGCAAACATTGTACACCTAATTTTAAAAATCTGACGAATGTATTAACAAAATTTCAAATTAATTTGAATAATTTAAGACCTGATTTGATAAATTTTAGCCTCCATAACTTACACATTAAATACATTAATCAAATGCGCCATTTTATTTCAATGGATGAAAATTTTCAAAATCGTCTGAATTCCGATAGGAAAGCATTATGACCTAAAAAGAAATGTTTTATATTTTCCGAACGAATGAACCAAACATAACTAAAAACTATACAGCTAATTCCGGGTACCTCACCAACATACCTACCAAAAATCAAACTAATCGGATCATTTTTGCGGCAGTTATCGTGGAACAGACAGACAGACAGACAGACGGACAGACAGACAGACAGACAGACAGAAACCAAAAACTTTTCGGGTCTCCACAGTAAGCCTCAACTGACGTTTCGGCAATTACACTCTTTATTTTTTATTTATCTTTTCTACATTTTAGTGTTTAAACTATTTCTTTGTTCCACTTTAGAACCAGCTGGGATATTTTAACAAGCTTGATTTGGTACATAACTCAATTTTTTTTGTAACTGGTAACAGTTGTAAGCATGAAGATTATGTGGCTATTTATCGCATGCAGCCGGCTAACGGAAAAATGCCTTAAAATTACTTTATTACTTTATAATTAAATTCTTAAGATATTATAATTACTCTATTATCATCGGAAATACATTGCGTATATGATTTTTATAATTCTAGCTTATTAGGAAGTGAGTGAAAAATCCATTAGAAAAACCCAAGTTAAGTTTTTAAAAAAGAGTGTAATAAATAAAAATGAATTCATGTATTATGAATGAAATCTTTATTTATTGAGTAAATATACAAGTGTAACAGATGGATTCCAAAGGTAAAGATAACGCTAATCACAGATAATTTTATAACTAAAATATTTTATTAGATCTTCAAAAATATATTTTTTTAAATAGCAAAATTTTATAAAAAAAAAAAAAATAAGAGACAGAAAATAAAACAAGTATATATCTCTCTTTGGGCTAATTAAAGTAAAAATTTTGCGGTAATTAAAATTTGCAAACAAGGTGCACCATTGTAAATTTTTAAAATGAAGATATTATTGATGATATTAAATGTTTTTATGAAAGTTTTATGATTTGATCAAGCAAAAACGCAATTTTTGAGATAAAATTGTGTGTTATAAATATTTAAGAAAACCTTTTTAAAGAAAACTGAAAACAACACTTTTTCTACAATTTTTAACTTTTCGCAACATTTTTTTTCATACTTTCCTTACAAATCTGCTCTATACGGACCACGTTTTCAAGAAATTAATTAGTTAAAATGTCATGAAAAATTTTAGATTACAGTTAAAATGAATTTTTACATAACATTTTTGCTTTTAGAAAATAAACTATTTATATTGCTATCATATTTTTAATTTTATGAAATGCACCTTAAGGATTGTCGAAAAAAAAACAGTGCTGAAGTTTTGTCACTTAGTTACATATGGAACTCCTTGGTAATCCCAAAGAGTGTACGCAACTTGTAGATAAAACAAGACAGCAGATTTTTTTTTTCTCCATAATCGAGTTTAATTTATGAGTTTTAGCAAATTTAGTTTCTTGAAAATTTACTTTCATCGTTGTAGTCATTGTTTCTACTCTCATACGTTTTAAAACTACATAGTCACATCTGCTAACGTCAAATTCACGTCAAGTTTGGGAATATTTGGCTAAATATCGTGGCGATAAAAGTATGTGAGTAATATGTCTGATAATAAATGAAGCCAACATAACTGAAGCGATCTTGACGATAGCTGACTAATTTCTCAAAATTTCCATTGAAATTCAAAATTGATGAGAACTAGAAATCTTCTATAATCGGGTTCCACGTAATTTAGTTTCGAGTGTTTGAGTAAAATTAAATCAATTCGGAAAAACAAGGGGGAAGATACCTTTTCCTCCTGGTACAAGCCGGAAGGACGTTTTTTCATTTTCATGAAAAATAATGTGGCTATTTTTTATTTAGGGGAAATGGGGGGGGCGCAAAATTTCTTCCTGTCCCGGGCGCCAAAAAACGTAGCTACGCCACTGTGTGAGGCATAATATAAAATTCCAAACCTAATTTTAACAAATGCTACATGTTTACGTTTTCAAGAAAAGTTTAATTTTGTGTGTGATGTGATAAATTATGGGTTGACAATATTAGTGCAAAATAATAATAATAAGCAAAAAAAAAATCGTGTTTAATGTTATGAACCAAGTAAATACGATACAATCGGAATGAAAACGCACATAAAGCTGTAAAAATATACAAATTAATGTACTCTACAGGTCCTATATAATTTCTTATTCTATATGTTTGTGAGAAAATACAGATTAAAAATCGGAAATTTCAAAAATAAATATTTCCCTTCGAAGAAAACAAACTTTAAAATAAAAAGTTTGTTTTTTAAATAAAGTACAGATTTTTGAATAATATATTACTTACCCATCATACGTAGTATAGGGTAAATCTTGTAATCGTTTTGAAAATCGAAAAAAAAAATTGACGGATTTACACGTTTCAGACACTGGAGATTCCGAAAAACATATTTTTAGAAAAAAAAATTTGCCGTCCGTCTGTGTGTCTGTAAACGCTCTATCTCCCGAAAAAATTGAGATAGAGACTTGCAATTTGGTATGTACTTAGTATGTAATAATGGGAAGAAGACTATTTCATTTCAATAACCTCGATTAACCGGAACTATTTTTTTCGGACTCTCGAAATATTCGTTCTGATAAAAGGTATATAAAAATTTTCCAAATTGTTTATTTTAAGAAATGAATATAAAAGACAATAAAAAAACAAATTTTGCATAAAGCATGAAGTCGATCGGATAATGAGTTGCCGAGATATTTGGAATCCTATTTACCACACTCTTCGATTTTTCATGACCCTGTATTTCATCCAAATTTCACTTCAAAGATATATTTTAATTGGAAATTTGACGCTTAATCAGATGCAATAAACCGCTAGTTAATAAGATTATTCTTTTTGGAGTTATAAAGAGGTTTCTTTCAAGCAATTCAGTAATCGTGCCCTTAAAGTTTATGACGTCATCAAGCCACGATTTTATTTGAATTGCAATGCATTTTATAAGTAGTTTACACATTTTTATTTTAATATTTTACATTATTCATATCCATGATGGGTAAGTATTACGGTGGACCCCAACGACTAGTTTTAAGAGTGAAATCATTATTTTCATGATGGATTCAGGAAAAAATGTTGAATTGCTCTTGATGAATAAGTCACATTTATGGTTTTCTTAAGAAGGTCCTTTTTTTTTTACTTATACGGTGTTTTCGCCGGATATACATTGTCGAAGGCAAAGTTAGCCTCTTCTACCACTACGTTCGTTTAGATGTTTAGAAGATCCACTCATCTAGACGGGCTCGCTCCCACAAATTTCTAAGTATTCAAGTTACAATTATACCTATATGGGCTAAACCAGGCTTGTAAGTTAATAACTACAAAGAAATGTGTGTTACATCTCACATGGCGGTAATACATCCAATGGATTAGGTTTTTATTCTTCTTTAGTCAATTTGTCTCACCGCAATATGTATTCAGCTTCTAATTATGTACATGAAAATTCGGAATTATAAAAATTTCTGGGTTTTTAAATCTTTAAAGTTTTTATTATTATTATTATTATTTGACAAGTAGTAGAAATGTCAAACTTGATAAGATTTCAAGCAATTTTTGAAATAAATGTTGCAACTAACTTAAGATTGAACAATGAAGAAAGTCCACTCGTCATAGTTGAAGGGAGAAAAAACAATCACAGCTTCTAATTTTAAGAACATTTGCGTAAAAAAAAACCACTCGTTTATTTATATAGATACGAAACAAATAAAAATGTTCTCTTAAGGTTGCTCGTCAGTCAACTTCCCGATTCCCCTCGCTAATGTTATTCCTATGGGCGTAGGATGCATTCGTATTTTTAAAATATCTCCTCGGGAAATTAATATTTTTAACTTCTGTTTTCTTTGTATTGGTCTTAAAGAATGTCTCTTTTTTTCTTAATTGTCAATTTTTTTCTAAAATATATACTTAATTTTATATGAAATGTTAAAATCTTATTCGGTTTCGCTAAGATTTTAACACATAAAAATATAAATTAAGCACATAGTTTAGAAATATTTTGATAACTAAGAAAAAAAGAGATATTCTTTAAGAACAGTACACAGGAAACAGAAGTTAAAAATATTAATTTCCCGAGGAGATATTTTAAAATACGAATGCATCCTACGCCCATAGGAATAACATTAGCGAGGGGAATCGAGAAGTTTACTGACGAGCAGCCTTAAGAATAGCCATACAAAAAAGCACATATATATATATATATTTTTTTTTTGCTGTTCTCTTTTAAAGAAGGTCTCAAACCTCGTCGACCCTTCCATTGACTGCAACATTTATTCTGCCTTATAAAACGTACACTAAAACATACCCAATTTTACATGGAATTTGAATGCAAAAGCATCCTGATCGATAATGATGTGCGTCATCATTACAAAAGCGATTTCGGATATACTTGTTATCAACTGATATGTCAATCGAAACTTCAAAGCATCCAAAACGTTTTGGGGAAAAAGGCTTTTCAAACTGTCTGATATGCATGGCAATAATCATCCTCCCAGTAGACGAAGGAATTCAACGTAAACTTTTTGTTTTCGGAGAATCGATCTTTATAATGATTTGATAACAAACTATCGATAATGAACGTCTCATATTTGTAAACGTATCATGTTTTCTATTGAGAATTGTTATGTAGCAGTTAGGCGATAATTTTTACGTTGATAAATCAGCGTTGCTTAAATCTCATCATCATATATTCTAATACGAACAAATCTTGTGTGCAAATTTTATTTTAAAAACGGCTCTAACGATTTTGACGAAATTTTGTATCTTACCGTTTTGGGGCACCAGAAAAACATTGGGATGGGTCACATGTTCAAGAAAATTCGATTAGGGGTCATTTTGGTCTCCATGGTAAAGATCAAGCTAATTGTATCTAAAAAACGGTTCAAACGATTTTGACTAAATTTTGTACCCTACCATTTTCGGGCACGAGAAGACTATTGGGCTGGGTCACATTTCCAAGAAAATTCGATTTGTGGGTCATTTTGGGGTCACTGTGGGTCAATCTAATTTTATCAAAAAAAAACGGCTCAGACCATTTACACTAAATTTTGCATACTATGGTTTTCGTGTACGAGAAGACTGTTGGTTTAGGTCACATGTTCGAGGAAATTCGATTAGTGGGTCATTTTGGTCATGGGTCATTATGGGCGTCTAGCTATTTTTATCTTAAAAACGGCTCAGAGGATTTGAACTAAATTTAATATCCTTACAGTTTTAGGGAATGAGAAGACTATTGGGCTAGGTCACATGTTCGAGAAAATTCGATTAGTGAGTCATTTTGGTCATGGGTCATTATGAGTCAAGCTAATTTTATCTAAAAAACGGCTCAGACTATTTAGACTAAATTTTGCATCCTGTGATTTTCGGGCACGAAAAAACTATTGGGCTAGGTCACATGCTCGAGAAAATCCGATTAAAAGTCATTTTTGGATCACTGTAGGTCAAGCTAATTTTATCTAAAAAACGGCTCAGACTATTTTGACTAAATTTTATATCCTACGGGTTTCGGGCACGAGAAGACAATTGGGCTAAGTGACATGTTTGAGGAATTTCGAGTAGTGGGTCATTTTGGTGATGGGTCATTACTGATCAAGATACTTTTATCTTAAAAACGGCTCAGACAATTTGAACTAAATTTTGTATCCTACGGTTTTTGCGCACGAGAAAAGTATTGGGCTAGGTCACATGCTCGAGAAAATCCGATTAGTGGGTCATTTTTGGGTCAAGCTAATTTTATCTAAAAAATGGATCAGACTGTTTTGAATAAATTTTATATCCTACGGGTTTCGGGCACGAGAAGATAATTGGGCTTGGTCACATGTTCGAGAAAATTTGATTAGTGGGACATTTTGATTATGGATCAAGCTATTTTTATAAAATAAAAGGCATTATAGTAATAATACAGAGAGAAAAATATCGAGTTGAACTCAAAGCTAATTTTGACCGAGCATAGCTCGGTCTTCCATGCTCGTGTATTCAAATGCGAGCAAATCTTGTGTTTGTGTATGTGGTTATATATATATGTACAAATATTATCTTAAAAACGGCTCTAACGATTTTGACCAAATTTTCTGTCCTACCGTTTTGGGGCACCAAGAAACCATTGGGCTAGGTCACATGTTCAAGAAAATTTTATTAGTGTGGCATTTTGAGTCGCCAAGGGTTAGGGTCAAGCTAATTGTATCTAAAAAACGGTTCAAACAATTTTGACTAAATTTTGTATCCTACCATTTTCGGGCACGAGAAGACTATTGGGCTGAGTCACATGTTCGAGAACTTTCGATTAGTGGGTCATTTTTGGGTCAACGCGGGTGAAGTTAATTTTATCTAAAAAACGGCTCTAACGATTTTGATTAAATTTTGTATCCTACGAGTTTCGGGCACTAGAAAATCATTTGGCTAGGTCACATGTCCGAAAAAATTCGATTAGTGGATCATTTTTGTGTCCTGTGGCTCAAGCTAATTTTATCTAAAAAAGGCTCAGACTATTTAGACTAAAATATAGCATCCTATGGTTTTCGGGCACGAGGAGACTGTTGGGCTCTAGGTCACATGTTCTAGAAAATTCGATTAGTGGGTCATTTTGGTCATGGGTCATTATGGGTCAAGCTAATTTTATCTTAAAAACGCTCAGAGGATTTGAACTAAATTTAGTATCCTACAATTTTAGGGAACGAGATAACTATTGGGCTAGGTCACATGTTCGATAAATTCGATTAGTGGGTCATTATGGGTCAAGCTATTTTTATCTTAAAAACGGCTCAGACGGTTTGAACTAAATTTTGCATCCTACGGTTTTTGGGCGCGAAAAAATCATTGGGCTATGTCACATGCTCGAGAAAATCCGATTAGTTTGTTATTTTTGGGTCACTGTGGGTCAAGCTAATTTTATCTAAAAAGTCTCATACTATTTTGACTAAATTTTATATCCTACGGGTTTCGGGCACGAGAAGACAATTGGGCTTGGTCAACGTGTAAAACGTGACATAGAAGGTGCGGTCGTTTTATAACTAGTTTCACAATGTAAAAAAAATCATCCTTATTATTTCAGTGAAATGAATTATATCGTCTGTTATGAGCGAAATGAGTATGCCTTTATTATTATTATTATTGCGTATGCTACGTTTACAAATGCGAATTTTTTTTTCTACACCAGACAGCACTGTAAAATTCACCATGGAGATCTTGCTTTGCGATTGATTACGTCCATGGTTTAATATTTTTATAACTCATAATGAACGAATCTGATGTGTTTATTTACTGCAGTGGATTGAGATATTCGGCTGTTAACGTAATTTCCACTGAAGTTATCTCAGAATCTATACATTTTTTAATGTAACTCATCTCTCAAGCAAACAATTCTTTTCAACGATCGTTCTAAAAATGCAACTTTTATGCAATTTTATTCGAAAAAATAATTTTGAATAAAAATGGCCGCCTGGCATATGAAAAAAAAAAAAAGGTATTTGTTTTCCTCAGTCACATGACTTGCGTTTTTATTATATAGATTACGTACGATAGGATTTAATAGAATAAAGAAAACTGTTATTAATATCTTTTTAAGTTTTGATTCGATTTTCATAAAATTTGAAATGACTCGACAAAATTATGCAACGATTATATATATATTAAATTTCAAACCATTCGGTTGGGTAGTTTTTGCGCTGTTATATGCGGACGGTCCAGACAACGACTATAGGTGCTACATATTTATATAATTACAAACGACCTAAAAATGGCGCCAACCGGACTCGACCCGAACCGCAGAACGGGTCGGGTACGGGTAAAATTGTATTTCTCGATAATATATGTGTTATTGAGATTTACCATTTCATGCTCGGTTTTAAAACTGAAGTGTGTAGCATTCATTGTACTTTACAGGGACACTCAAAAGGATGCCGTTACATTCGGGTACATGGGAAAAAATCGTTTGCAGTGTATTTTAATGCTGTTATACTATTTCAGGCGTGTTGAAATTGAAATACATCACAGAGGTGCACTACAAGATGCTTATTATGGAATAGGGAGTGCATAGCATTTATCTTTCATTTACACACAAAATAATTCAGTTACAGCACTGTCTTTGAACGATAATTGTTGGAAGTGCGTTTTTCAATTGTTGTATGTATGTGTTAAATGTAGCTAATTTATTTGTATATTACTTGGTGTGTAAAAATTCTATAGATCATATACAGGGCTGCACAAAAGAATTCAAGTAAATTTCCTCTTATTGGCGGAAATTGCTGAAGGGTGATTTTCAACTGTGTTATGCATTTCCTACACTGCAAAAAATAATTGTTGATTTTACAGTATAAAACTGGCATCCCAACTGCCAGTGTTATACCGTAAAATTAACAGTATTAAACAGTAAAATAAGCAGTAATACGCTGCCGTGCAAGCAGTAATACGCTACCGCGCGGAATAATAAATTAAAAATTGCAACAAACTAGTGTTAAATTCTCAAAGTATTTCTTCATATTTGTATTTATAAATAGTTCAAAGAATTTGTTTGTTTTTTTATTCTGAATGTATCTTGGAAGTATTTTATCCAGTATCGTATTCTACATGTATTTTCCATCTAATATAAATGTGTTTTGTTCATCTTAAGAAGAATCTATTTCAAATAAATAATTCACAAAACATAAAGGTAAAACTTGTAACTTTTTTATTATTTACTAGCAAGCTAACGCCCGCTACGCTGGTCAATTTCTCTTAACGAACCTTTAATCAAACAAAATATTGACATTTCATAATTCACTTTTATATTTTAACAGAATAATAAGGATACTATAATTTGTGACTCGTGCTATAGCCAATATACACGTCAGGACACGTCGCCCTTATCATTATCTTTTTACGCGTGAAGGTTTCGCTATGGTACTCTATGGTGAAATTTGGTAATTTTAGAAATTCAATAGTTGAAAAAGCGCAGAATCATTAGATCATTTTTCTTTAGAATTTGTTCTTAGAGCGCATTTAGATCTTATAAATAACAATCATGCCGAACTTCAAGTTTCTAGCTCCTTCAGCATCGCAAAAATCGCAATTTTAGAACGTTTTTCGCTTCTGCACCCCCCTCGGGGTAGTGGCACCGACATAAAATATAGCCTATGTTGGAGCAGGGATTGTCACCATCCATTTGCCACCATCACTTTTGAAATCGCTTTAGTAGTTCCAGAGATTCCATAGAAATTGTAATTTAGAATGTTTTTAGAAAATTTTTTGCTTATTTCAGCCTTTTAAATTTCGAATTTTTTTAGACTTTGTTCTTATAGAGCATTTAAATCTTGTAAGTAACGACCATACAAAATGTCAAGTTCCTAACTCCTTCAGTATTGAAAATATCATAATTTTGGAACGTTTTTCGCTCCTGCACCCTCTGCGGGTAGTAGCACTGACATAAAATTTAGCATATGTTGGAGCAGGGACTGTCACCATCCATTTGCCACCATCACTTTTGAAATCGGTTCTGTAGTTTCAGAGATTCCATAGAAATTGTAATTTAGAATGTTTTTAGAACGCTTCTTCCTCATCTCACCCTTTTAAATTTCGAATGTTTTTATAATTTGTTCTTAGAGAGCATTTACATGTTATAAGTAACTACCATACCAAATTTGATGCTTCTATCTCCTTCAGTATACAAAAATTCGAAATTTTAGAACGTTTTTCGCTCCTGCACCCCCCTGGCGGTGGTGGCACCGACATAAAATATAGCCTATGTTGGAGCAGGGATTGTCACCATTAATTTGCCACCATCACTTTTAAAATCGCTTCAGTGGTTCCAGAGATTACCCTCTACAAACAAACAAACAATCTTTACTACTTTATATATTAGTATAGATAAGGGGGAATTAGCCCCTTGTTCCCCCCTTCATACTTCACCAATCAATCCCGAAAACTAATCAGGGATGCGCCTTAACACAGTGAACCTATAAATGAAATTTGAAGGAAATGGCATAATTCTGCATGAAAAACCCATTTACATAAATTAAGGGGGGATTATCCCCCCGTTCCCCCCCCCCTTTATACTTAACCAATCAATCCCGAAAACTAATCAGGGAAGCGCCTTAACACAGTGAACCTATAAACAAAATTTGAAGGAAAACGGAATAATTCTGCATGAAAAACCCATTTAAATAAATTAAGGGGGGGATTATCCCCCCGTTCCCCCCTTTATACTTAACCAATCAATCCCGAAAAGTAATCAGGGAAGCGTCTTAACCCAATGAACCTATAAACAAAATTTGAAGGAAAACGGAATAATTCTGCATGAAAAACCCAGTAATATAAATTAAGGGGGGGATTACCCACCCCCCCTCGTTCCTCCCTTTATACTCAGCCAATCAATCCCGAAAATTATCATGCAAGCGCCTTAACACAGTGAACCTATAAACAAAATTTGAAGGAAAACGGAATAATTCTGCATGAAAAACCCATTTATATAAATTAAGGGGGGGGGGGAATTAGCCCCCCGATCCCCCCCCCTTTATATTAACTAATCAATCCCGAAAACTAATCAGGGAAGCGCCTTAACACAGTGAACCTATAAACAAAATTTGAAGGAAAACGGAATAATTCTGCATGAAAAACCCATTTATATAAATTAAGGGGGGGGGGGGGAGTTAGCCCCTTGTTCCCCCCCTTTTATACTTAACCAATCAATCCCGAAAACTAATCAGGGAAGCGCCTTAACACAGTGAACCTATAAACAAAATTTGAAGGGAAACGGAATAATTCTGCATGAAAAACCCATTTATATAAATTAAGGGGGGGGGGGGAATTAGACCCTTGTTCCCCCCCTTTATACTTGACCAATCAATCCCGAAAACTAATCAGGGAAGCGCCTTAACTCAGTGAACCTATAAACAAAATTTGAAGGAAAACGGAATAATTCTGCATGAAAAACCCATTTATATAAATTAGGGGGGGGGGGGGGAATTAGCCCCTTGTTCCCCCCCTTTTATACTTAACCAATCAATCCCGAAAACTAATCAGGGAAGCGCCTTAACACAGTGAACCTATAAACAAAATTTGAAGGAAAACGGATATTTCTATGAAGAGTTATCGCATTACGTACGTACATACATACATACAGAACCGGCTGCCAAGCTCTCAGGGCTTGACAGCCAGTGTGATAACTGAAAAATCGCAATTTTAGAACGTTTTTTTTGCTCCTGCACCCCCTGGGGTTAGTGGCACCGACATAAAATATAGCCTATGTTGGAGCAGGGGTTGTCACCATCAATTTGCCACCATCACTTTTGAAATCGGTTCGGTAGTTCCAGAGATTACCCCCTACAAACAAACAAACAAGAATTACTCCTTTATAATACTATTTTTTAGGTAGATTTCGTAAGAAATACTACCTATTACATTCTCACCTAAGTTGGAAATTTTGAAAAATTTTTGCAGATCTACGCCGATCATGACTCCCAGAACCCAAAACCACCCCCATTTCAAAAGTTTATATATATATATATATATATATATATATATATATATATATATATATATATATGTCACTTCTTTCTGACCACGATAACTGGAAAAATTCTGCATAAATCTCTTCCAAACTGATACATAAAATCAAGGGTCATAAAATCTCGGTCAAGTTCTTTAATGGGCAAAATCGAACCAGGGGGGGGGAGAAATGGGGGGCTTTTTGTGAAAACAGAAAAACCCTCATAATTTCTTTATTATTATACGTATCGAATCCATTTAAAGTTATTATTACTTCTAGGAAAAGGGCCGAAAATTTATGTATGACAGATTTTTGATATAATTAAAAATAGCCCCAAGGGGGGGGGGGAGGGGGGTTTTAGAAGAAAAAAATGATAGCTTCGTCAATTCACACTATATCAAATCCGCGTAAATTTATTATTAATCCTCTTAGTACTATCTAAAACTTTTATATTGACAAGTTTTTTATAGGACCAACCGTTATAGCAAAAAAAAATTTAAAACAAAAAAATTCCCTGCCGGCTCTGCCTGCAAACAAGTTATTTTTCGAAGTAGGCGGTTCCAACTCCCGTATCTTTTCGAAACTGATACATAAAACCAAGGGGCATAAAATCTCGGTCAAGTTCGTTAATGGGCAAAATCGAACCAATGTGTGGGGGGGATGGGGGGGGACTTTTTGTGAAAACAGAAAAAAAACCCATAATTTCTTAATTATGATACGTATCGAATCCGTTTGAAGTTATTATTACTTCTAGGAGAAGGGCCGAAAATTTATGTATGACAGATTTTTGATATAATTAAAAATTGCCTTAAGGGGGGGGGGGGGTTTAGAAGAAAAAAAATCATAACTTCGTCCATTCCCAAGATTTCAAATCCGCTTAAATTTATTATAAATCCTCTTAATATTATCTAAAACTTTCATATTGACATGTTTTTTATAGGACCAACTCTTACAGCCAAAAAAAAAAAAATCCTTGCTGGCTCCGCCTGCAAACAAGTTTGGTTTCGAAGTAGACGGTTCCAACTGCAGCATCTTCGCAAAAAGGTCATTTCTTCCGCAATTCCCGACAAACAGGCGCCCCACGGTCTGCGTCTTCGAAATCTACCTGTGCCTGTAATGCCGAGCCGTCAGGGATTTTTTTTGTATTCTATTTTGCCAGTTTTTATTGACATTTTATTATTCATGTCGAAAATACAGATTTATGCCTTTAAACAAAGAATTTGAATATTTAAGGACACTTTTTCTGAAATCAAAAGTAATTTCAAAAATTGTTCTCAATAATTTTATTTTGTTCTTTTTCATCATTAGCATTATATTTAGGTTTATAATTTCTGTTCTGATATATTTATAAGATAAACAGTTTTATTTCCTTTGAAATAAGCAAATATTATTGTATCATAATGTCTAGTCTTAAAGAATCTCATTATGTGGATAAGTTAGCTAATGATAATTATCCAGTGTGGAAGTTCAAAATAGAAAAATTGTTAATCAAAAAAGGTATGTATGATGTTGTATTTGAACCTAAAAAAGAAAATTATGAGAATTGGGCTTTAAAAAAAAATAATAGAAATGCTAGGGCATTAATTTGTTTAAATATCTCTGATTCACAAATTGTTCATGTCAGGCATGCTAAAAGTGCTAAAGAAACATGTGAACAATTGAAATCTGTCCATGAAAGGGTAAATTTAACAAATTAACTTTATCTTCTCAGGAAACTCTATTCCATTAAATATGATGGAAGTATAAAAACGCAGGAACATATAAATTCTGTCTTAGAATTGGCAGAAAAATTAAGAAGTATAGGAGAAGTAATACAAGATGATAATTTAATAGCTATTTTCCTCTGTTCCTTACCAAATTCTTATTGTGCCGTCATAACTGCTATAAAAGTAAATATGAAACAGATTTTTCGTTAAAATATGTTCAAAACAAATTAATTGATGCGTATCTTTTAGAAGAGTTGAAACTAAACAAATTTCAACAAAATTTGAATCTATGGCTTTAAAGGTTAATAGGGATAAACCAAAACATTCGAATAAACAAAAATGTTGTTATAATTGCAAAAAATAATAAGCACAACCGTAAAGATTGTTTTCATTCAAAAGGTCATAATACTAACAACCAAAACCAAATTTTACTCATGATAGATCACGTCAACAGATTAAGAAACCAAACAATTTCTCTGCTTCTACTGCTAGTCAAAATGAAAATTTAACAGAATATTCTCAAAACTATGATGAAATAATAGAAGAATCAAATTCTTCAAATTATGTTATGAAATATCAACAAAAGCGAAATAAAAACAAAAATTTGACTTTTGTTATTGATTCAGGTGTGCCTGTTCATTTAGCAAATTCTTTGGAACTGTTCTCAGAATTGAAGAATTCAAGTAAAGATGCAATTGCAATTGCTAATTAAATCAAATTAACTGCAAAGGGAAAGGGTAAATGTACTTTTAATATTGAAACTTCTAATGGTCAAACAAATAGAGTTACTAGAGTAGATCATGTACTTTATGTCCCTGAATTGAACAGTAATTTGCTATCTGTCCAATCTTGTACTAAAAATGGTTTTGTTGTAACGTTTTAAGATGATATGTGTTTAATTAAAAAGGGCAACAACTTAGTTGCAGGAGGGGGGGGGGGGGGTTGTTATACAGATTAAACATAATACACACAAATGAAAAGATATAAAACTAATGTGCGCCGTCGGCGCCCGCACGGCGCCGAGCGAGCCCATCTCCTCATCGTCCCCAAGTCCTGAGAGACTTTTAATGCAGACCATGGCTTTGTCTCGCCAGGTCGCTACGACCGAATCAGAGGGTTCGCGTTCCAGCGACGCCTCCTCATCTTGCCCCAGTGTCGACGACAGAGGTCGTTGCGATTCGGCGGAAGTTCCCACCATCAGAGGAGACTTCCCCACGTGACACCTGATGAACCGTAGAGACTGTCGAACGGCTTCATCGCCGAGCACCCATAAGGGAGTCGGGTCATCCACCTGATGTCCGGCATCCCTACGGCCCTTGCTTTCCCGCGGAGTCCGATCGTGAAATGCATGGAAGGGCAAGCCACTGGTCTCATCTTCCGCGGAATGAAAAGATATATATAGTGCATTGGGAAATATTTCCCGTTTGTTCTAATGTCAGATGCATTCTAAAATGGTACCAAAGGTTGGGTCATAGAAATTTGGAATTCATCAAGAAAAAAAAAATAATTTAGCTTTAGGTATTACTGTGAATAATTGTTCTCTTAATACTGAATGTTCGAGTTGCATAAAAGCTAAGCTAACAGAAAATTTTTCACAAAGAAACACAATGCAGAAGTAGAACACCACTTGATTCGATATACAGTGACGTATGCGGTCCTGCTGATCCAAACAGTATGGGATCAAAAAGATATTTCGTTACATTTATTGATTATTACTGTCGATATACACAAGTATACTTTATTTCCTCGAAAGATGAAATATTTGAAAAATTAATAAAGTATGTTACATCAAAAACAAACAAATTTAGATTAAAGATTAAATCCTTGCGTAGTGGCAAGGAGTATTGCAACGAATATTCGCCTTTCCAAAATGGAGTCGCAGAAAGAAAGGATCGCTCGTTTATTCAAATGTGTATAGCCATGCTTATAAATGCTAAATTGCCAAAAACATTCTGGACAGAAGCCATAGCTACAGCAGCCTACTTACAAAATAGATTACAAAATAGATTATCCACAAAATCAGCTGAAAAAACACACCATATGAACTGGGGAATGGGCATAAGACAAATTTGAGCAACCTTAAAGTGTTTGGATGCAAATCATATGTGTATTTTCATAAACAGAAAATGCCAAAATTTTATGAAAAAGCCACTGAAGGAATTTTTGTTGGTTACGATTTAAGAAGCAAGAGATACCGAATTTGCACAGGTGGAAGAAAAAATGTAGTAAACAGAACAGTATTTTTTTTTAAATATATAAGCTGTAAGAATGTTTTCAAGAGAGTCTTGAAGAAAGAACATCAGATTTAACACATAGATGAAAATACTGCAGAAGAAATAACAAGAACGAAAAGTCATGCATCACGCATAGATTATGAAACACTTTCCAACACAGCCAGAAAACTGTAACGAAACTTCAACGTTAAATAAGGTGAAAGAAGTTATGTAAGTAAACAGTTTAGAAAACATATAAGACATTGAAAAATACAGTTTTCGAAATCACCTTTCAGTGTCAAAAAAGTAGTCGAATTATTTTGTGCAACTCTGTATAGGATCAATAGATGTGGATAAATAGTATGATAAATTTTAGTTTAGTTAGAATATTCACATTTAGCAATTTTCGCCAATCGATGGAAATGCACTCGAAATCTTTTGTACAACACTGTATATCATCTGAAGGCTTTTGTACGCACCGCCTATTAAGCTAAAAGGCAACTTAAAACTCATTTGCAGCAATTACCAAACGTAAACGACAATGTATCTTTTTTGCGTAGCCCTGTATATGAATTTATTTATATTCCACAAACTTCTATTAGTCTACTAAATATAGTTCAGCAGGAAAATACGTAAACACAATTAAAAACTACCCTTAAGCAATTCACTCCCATAGTCTGTAATACCGGATGATTCATAATGAATGGGCCAAAAAGAATAGCGCAGTGTGACTGCCGTAATGGATTTATTCAGCCGAAACAAATTTATTCTGCAACTACAATTATACAAGTTTTATTCGGCAACAAGGAAAAATCATCGAATGACGAACTCGCCGCTAGAGGCGCTGTTAAACAAAATGTCGTCCATGCAGGAGAAAGCGTACTGCGCTTTCAAATATGCCAAAACCTACTCGGTAACTGTTGTGCAAAGACATTTTCGCACGAAATTTCGTAAAGAACCACCGCATCGGCATAACATAAGCAGGTGGGTGAAACAGTTCCAGGATACCGGCTACTTATGTAAGAACAAAAGCCCAGGACGAAAAGAAACAAAACCCACCAGATCTAAAGCCCTGTGATTTTTTTTCTCTGGGGCTTCGTTAAAGACAAGGTGGTTGTGCCTCCACTTCCTCAGGACTTAGAGGAACTGAAGCAGCGGATAACTGCAGTGTTGAACTCCATCACAAGGGATATGCTATCACGAGTGTGGCAGGAGCTTGATTACCGTGTAGACATTTCTCGTGTCACCGGAGGAGCACATATTGAACACCTGTAGAAACTTGAATAAATGTAGTTTTGAGGTAAATTTGAATTTTCTAAATATATTAATTACAACGTTCACAATCATGTTTTCTTTTTGTCCCATTCATTATGAATCACCCTGTACTTATGAATTCCCTTGTGTAGCCCTGTATATGATAAAACGAGTTTATAAACAGACACGTACTATGAAAAAAAATTGTTAAACTTAAAAACGCAAACCAAAGTTGAAAATGCACATATCACACATAGACTGTAAATATCGCACTTTTACTGTAACCATTATCTTTTGTGTGTCCCTGTAAATAAACGCAATGCACATAAGAGAGCAATTTATAGTGCACCTCAGTAATGCATATAATTTTCATTATGTTTGAAATAGTGAAATATCACTAAATTACACTGCAGACGATTTTTCCCCATAGAACGATGTGTAACATAGTTTTTTGTTTGACCCTGTAAATGAATAATAAATGCTTTGCACTCCAGATTCTAAAAAAACGCATGTTTTAATGCGCTTCATTATTATATATCAATTTCATTGTGTTTTAAATGACGTAGCGTCATCAAAATGAACTTGAAACGATTTTTCCCCATTGACCGTAGTGTAACGGAAAACTTTTGACTGTCCCTGTAAAAAAAAACTATAAGTGCTACACACTTCAGTTGAAATAGGGAACATGCTATAGATAACGACAATAACATATAAAAATTTCAAAGCAATCCGAGCGTATTTGCGGGAGTTAGAGCACGGCCAGACGGCAGACAAGTCATAAACACTTTTCAACTAGGTTGGAAAGTGTTAAAAACTAGTAAAAAATCAGTAGATAGCTCAGCAGTAAAGGAAAGTGAAGATAATTCTCAGAGAAGAATTTCCAACAGAGAAACAAAAGGAATCCCCCCCAGACATATTTCCTTACAAAGCTGAAGACAGTCATTCCAAAAACCAAGACCCTGAAACATTTAAAGATTTTTTAAATTACCATTAAAAGATCAACAGAAATGGTTTTATGAAGGAAGAAATTAACTCTTTAAAAGTAAATGAAGTATATGAGCTTGTTGATTTACCCAAAGGTAAGCATGCAATTGGCTGTAAATGGGTTTACAAAACAAAGCCTGATGAAAATGAAGAAGAAATAAAATGCAAAGCACGATTAGTTGCCAAAGGTTTCACTCAAACACTAGGGACTGATTATGATGAAACCTTCTTTCCTGTCGTGACACGTACAACTATTAGAGCTTTTCTGACGTGGGCAGCTTATTATAAAGCCAAAGTATTTCAAGTAGTTAAAATAGCTTTTCTACATGGTAAACTAAATAATGAAGAGCTATACATGCATCAACCACAAGGCTTTCATGAAGAAGAAAATACAGAAAAGTCTATAACTTAAACAAGAACGAAAAATCATGCGTCAAGCATAGATTATGTAACACTTTCCAACGCTTCCAAAATAATTTTACAAATCATTACTGTTTAATAAGCTGAAAGATAACATCTAAGTAAACAATTTGGAAAACGCATAACATATTTAAGAACGTAATTTCAGAAATTTCCAACATATACAATATTCGGAAAAATATCCGAATAATTTTATTCAGCCCTGTATATGATCTATAGATTTGTATATATACTACATAGGATGCTAAATTTTAATTTAGTTAGGAAACGCTTAGCACAGTTTAAAATTCTCCTTCTGGAGTTTCTGTCAATAAACGGAAATGTGTTCGCGAACTTTTGTGCTGCCCTGAATATGATTTACAGAATTTATACACACCCAGTAATAGACAAAAAGTGAGTTAAATTTAAAATCGCGTTCAGCAACTTAAAACGCATTTTTAGGAATAATTGTTAACAGACAGTAGAGAATTATTTTGTGTGTCCCTGTAAATGAACGATGACTGCTATAAACACAATATTCTGCAGTAAGCCTCTTCTAATGCACCTTAGTGATATATATAAATTTCAATGCGTTTAAAATAGTGAAACATTATTTAAATAAACCGAAGACGATTTTTCTATATAGACGCAATGTAACGGAATTCTTTTGACTGTCTCTGTAAAGTAACTATAAGTGCTATGCACACCCTATTCTATATTAAGCTTCTTGTAATGCACCTTTAGTGATATATATCAATTAAAATGTGTTTGAAATTGTGTAACATCATTAAAATAAACCGCAAATGATTTTTTCCCCATAGACCGTCATGTAACGGAATTCTTTTGAGTGTCCCTGTAAAAAAACTATGAGTGCTACGCACTTCAGTTGAAATAGGGAACATTCTATAGATAGCGACAATAACATATAAAAATTGCAGGGCAATCCGAGCATAATTACGGGAGTTAGAACACGGACAGACGGACAGACGGCAGACAAACCGCAGTTATAAACACTTTTCAACTAGGTTGGAAAGTGTTAAAAAGGTTATATATGGCCTCAAACAAGCCGCCAAATGCTGAAATGAAGAAATAGAAAATACTCTAATCTAAAGGCACATGGATTTAAACAAAGTGAAGCAGATCCGTGTATGTTTATAAAAGAAAAATCAAAGAAGACAATTCATCTTATGCTAATATGTAAATGGGCGTGTTCACAGACCGAACTCCGAGTTAAATAGGGTAATGCATGGGTAACCCGAAGTGTTCAGAGACCGATATCACGTGACTTTTTGCGGGTTGCCCGTAGCATTCAGAGCCGAAAATTACCCAGACTTCGGGTAACCCACATTACCTGGAGAATTTTGATGGGTAAAGTGCTCACGTAGTTGGAAAATCTGATTTGTTTGTTTGCTTTATAGCTAACTGCAACTGTTAACTGTTGTTCTGTAAGACTCCTACTGTAGACTTGAGTCCTGACCATTTGGTTGGTCTACCTTTAACAGGACTATGATTATATCATATATGATATAATTGACCAACGTCGGCTAGGATGGTTCCTGTTCCTGCAATGTTCGTACAATCAAAATGTAATGGTAGATTGGTTGACGGAAGTGTTTGATTGTAAACATGCCCATAACTTTACCCAAAAGCGTTCACAGCCAACTTTACCCTGAGAAAATCAGATGACGTCATTCCCCAATTATACGAGTAACCCACTTTTCGGTCTTTGAACGCCCTCAATGATTGTATTGATAAGCTCAGAAGATGAAAATGAAGTTAATGAAGAAATAAATTATTTTAAAAAATCTTATCTCATAACATCACTAAGGAGAAGCAAAATACTTCTTATGTATAGAAATTTACAGAAAAGAAGATGAAAATTATCTACTTTCACAAAGAAGTAAAATAAATCAATTATAAAGATTTTCAACTTGAAGAAACTAAACCAACTTTATACCCCAATGGAAATTAACTACAGGGTAGCTACTAAATACTGTTACACTTCAAAAAATATGAATTAATTTTAATCGTTTGGTAAAACAATTTATTTCCCTATTTCAGCGTTTGACAATTCTCTATTAGTGCAGACGATTTTTGTATAAAGCAAATAATTTAAATTATTTTAAAGATGGAAGCCAAAAGAATAATGATTAAACAGCTCTTTGATCGCGGATTTTCTGCAGGTAAAATCTTTAAGCAATTAAAATGCCTTGGTTTTAATAGAACATTTATATATGGAACTATAAATCGATTATTGGATACTAATGGCTGTAAATGTCGACCTAGGTCTAGTCGCTTCACTACGTTATAACTAATATTTCCGTATTTTGGTCACAAGTTGTGTGTTTAACCTTCAGTAATTCATCCCACTTCCGCTACGTGGCGTACGACCTTCATTGACATGATCTCAGCGGACACCTCTGCCATATATCTTTGAACGCTTAATATCATGGAAGTAAGAACCGATAACTGGAAGGATAACGTCAATACCATAACATAAGCCGTTTTCAACCTGAACGTTGCCACTATGTTTGAGCCTGTGGAGTATTAATCCAAGAATTCATACCGGGAGAGGGGGATAGTATGGCGCGTTTATCGCTGTTTGGCTCCTTTCTCGCTTTACATTTAATACTTTTGATTTAAGTGTTAGTTCGTACCACGGAGAAAGAACCTGGAGGGGAAACTAGAATAGGCGAGGATGTCGAAAATGCAAGTCAGATTTTTTTATCGAAAGAGGGCGCTGTAAAATTTTGGCGGCTGTCTTTAAACAGAATCTCATTAGATTACATGTTAAATTCTGAAAGTATTTTACTCGATTATTTTTAATTATAGCAATTATATGTCATAAATTTAAGATGGGGTATAAATGTTTTATTCCGGGATGTAAATCGGGCTATGATGATGAGATAAAAAAAAAGAAAAATCGAAGGGAAAAAAAATTTAAGTATGTTTAGAGCTCCAACGGTGAGTGCTTTATATTATACTTTAATATATTATACTAAAAAGTATTTTGGGGCTTCATTCAGAAGTGCAAATGCAAGAACTCATTTAAAAATATGTATATATTTGCCTCTCTCATAAGTGTAATTTAAAAATTTAATTTCATTACTTGGCTGTTCAATTAAATCAAAAAATTTTATTGATTGTAAATTAGGAAAAATAACTAATTTAAATAACAAATTTAATATTCACAAAGAAAAAAAGATTTAAGTATACAGTGAAACCTCCCTGAAAGACCACCTCTATAAGGAGACCACCTCTCATAAAGACCGTTTATTTATGGTCTATAATTTTTGGCTATAAGCTCAATGTTAATTTTCCTCCATTAAAGGACCACTATTTCCCATTTCCCTCCCTGAAAGACCACTTTTCATTTAAAGAGTAGAATTACTTTCCTTTGTATGGGGAAATCTCGAAATTCTACTCATCTCCAGAAAATACGTAAATTTACTTTCTTAGACATAGATGAATCAAGGTTATTTCTTCCCCGCCCTTCCCTTGTTTAAGAGAAAAGTGCTGGTTCTTGTGTATGTTTAATATCATGCGTTTAATGCCACTATGGTTACGGAAAGAAAGCTTGTCTTGGTGGGAGAAGGGCTATTGTCGCCTTTACTGGAATTAAGTAACAGACACCTGTAAAGTGCGGGAGACTTTTTTAACCAGTTGAGTGTGTGTGTTATGGGGGAGGGTCCAGGTTCCAGTTTATCTCAATTTTGTTGCTTCTCTTGGAAAGATTGACAATGTTCGTTGTTATCACTTATTTTTGTTTAACAGTAGAAGTTTTAACACTAGCATGATGGCAGATAATTCAGCGAAAATTTTATGCACACTTTGTGATCGTGTATTCACAGAAAAAGGAAATTTATATCAGCACATAAGAAAACTTCATCGAATGAAAGCATCGACCTCCAGAAAGGAAAACGGATTCAATGTTCAATATGTAGATATTTCTGCATCTGTATTAGAGATCTGCATAGTCATATTCAAACAGATCATCCAGATGTAAAATTATATTTTGAAAAGGATTGATATAATATGATTTTGAAATAGATTGATAGAGTTCCATATTTGTTAGAGATGATACTAAGACTCATAATTTGTTTAAAGATATCAAAGAATGTTTAGAAACAAAAATTGTTAAGGAGAAATTGTTAAAATCAAAGCAAACTACAATTAATTCCTTCTTTAACACTAGAACGACCATGAGCGGTCATTTTGACCGCTACCAAATGAATATATTCCGATTCAAACTAGAAATTTCTTTTTAAAATAAATTAAATATAAATCTGTGAGAAATATGTTAAATGAATAAGTTAAAAAGTCTTAAATAAAAATTCTGGTGTGAATTAGTTTTATAAAACTCGAGTGGAACAACATTCAAACCAGAAATTTCTTTTTAAAATAAATTAAATATAAATCTGTGAGAAATATGTTAAATGAATAAGTTAAAAAGTCTTAAATAAAAATTCTGGTGTGAATTAGTTTTATAAAACTCGAGTAAAATTTCCGGTCGTTCTAGTGTTAAAGCTGTATAGACATGAAATATATATAGATATTGTAATATGTATTTCACGAAACTTTACTTTACCCACCATCTCTATTCAGAGACCACCTCTCTGAAAGACCAATTTTTTATGGTCTAATGGGTGGTCTCCTTAGAGAGGTTTCACTGTATATTATTTTTAATAACTGTATAATTTTCAAATTGTAAGGTAAGTATGTTACCTTTTCTATCTGTAGCAGTGTGTAAGTGTGTATGAAAGAGGAAGCATTTATGAATGATTAAAAAAAAAGAGAGTTTTTGGACCATTCATAACTAACATTATATTAAAGTCACAATTTACGATTCTTGCAAAAATAAATTAATAGACCCTATTATTTATTCAAGTTTTATTTCCCAAATAATTAAGATAAAAATTTGTTTTTAAATGTACATAATATTAATTGCATACATATAAAAAGTTATGAGTTATTAAATTATTCAAAGGTTATCGATATATAGGCAAGATTAAAACTTATTTCAGAAAATTTGAATAATACTTTTAATCTGTAAAAATTATACGTCCATTCCGTATTTCTTCACAGTACAATATCCGTGATATTTATTTTTAAATGACTATTCAGATGTTTTTGTCAGGATGAACTCTTATTTAAAGAGTTATAAAAAGCAATCGAAACGCCAAATATCTATTAAAATATATGCATGTTGAGAAAAAAACTTTATTTTATGAAATTTCTACTTGTTTGACTTTTTTAAAGTTCAAATTTTCAAACAAAAACACTTAAAAAATGAATGCTTTTCGCATTGAAAAGCATTGCAGTAGCAGGCTAAGACAGCCGTCAGTTTACCGTAGCGCCATCTATAAGGAGAAAAACTGTATTGTAAAATTTTAACGTTACTTTCCCCTCCATCTATCTTCCTCCGTGGTTCGTACACAGATTAAATGTAGAATCAGTACTTCGAGTTCATCGATAACGCATTTCTCATTTTCGCTTGGCGAATTGTTGACTCAGATATTTTAATATTTATTAGCGAATCATTCTAAACTTTAACAGTTTGATACTGAGAATTATAAATTTTTAAAACTGATATTAAAGGGTTAAAGACTTTTTTTATTATAGGTATTTAAGTTGATCGAAATATGTATTTATTATTCTGCTAAAATGACGCGTTTGTTTTTAATTCTAGTGATATTTTTTCCTTTTTGTAATTTGTTTAAACGTGTAATGTTCCCTTCAAGCTTCATTTCAAATTAAACACAATTATTTTAACTTTATTAGCTCAATTATTCATCAAAAGTAGATTTACGAAATGCCATTATTAAAAAAATATACAATTTTTCTTTCTTATATCAGCAAATTTTTGCTTTAATAAAACAAGAAGAAAAGTATGGAATTCTCTAAAACTTTACATTTCTCTAAATTGCTCAATTTTTTTTAAAATGCTTGTTTTAAAAAAAAATCCAAACACATTCAAAAATACTTTGAAAATTTGTGCATAAGAGTTTCAGAAATTCTAATTCAAATTTAATATATTGTTATGAATTTTGTATATATCTGTAAATATTCCATTTGTTTAAATTTATTTTATTTTGTTATTGTGAAAATTGCAGTATTATTAATGTATTTCCTATTGAGCATCATGTAACTCAATGCTAAAGGCCTCAGGTGGTTTGCAAGGAAAACAACCTTACAGCATCGGTTTTTATTATGAGTTCTATTGGAAAATCGCCAAGGAATGGATTTATCGCCAAGTCGGCGATGGTTTTGGCGACTTATTTTTGTCGCCAAATTTGGCGATATATCGCCAAATGTCGCCAAGTTGGCGACGGATTTGGCGACTTTTTGGTCAACCACTCCCCCTTATACCTGTACATTGGGATCCTTTCTTGCTTGGGTTCTCTATCGAAAGTTAAAGCACTTTCTGGTAATTTCTAGCATCTGAAGGCTCTGGAATAATCTGGAAAGATCTCTGAAACCTATATAAGGACCTCCATCAGTTCAGTTAGTTAGTTGTCTGTCAACTGCGATTGAAGTCATACGAGAGGCTTTGCATTGAGAACTGTGTTACTCGGATCGATTTTGTCGTTGATACGTCGTATTGAACGCATTGTTTCTGTGTGAAATTTTGCTGCGCTTTTATTGGATTTGAAGATTACTGAATATCTTGTAATTTTCAGAAGATATTTGTGATCGTATTGCACTGTTTATAGTGAATAAAGCCTTTTTATTGTTCTTATATATTGGCATCAGTCCTTTCGAACCCCGAGCTCACAACATTTGGTGTCAGGAGTGGGGTTGAATGCCGATCACCAGAGCAATGGAGGCTGAACTGAAACAATTATTGGAGAAATTAGCTGCGAATCAGGCTGAGATGTCAACCAACCTTGGCGAGATGAAAGAAGAAATGAAGAAGGATATGTCAGCGATGGATGAGAAAATGACTGCCAACCTTGGCGACTTAAAAAATGAAATGAAGAAGGATATGTCAACCAACCTTGGAGAGTTGAAAGACTTAATAGAGGATAAAATAACATCTTTAAATGACAGAATTGACGGCGTGGAAAACAAAGTTGAAGGAAGATTTCAACAAATAGAAGGAAAAGTAGAAGAAATTCAAAAGATCGCCGAGACCGTTGAAGAAAGAGTAGAAGAAAAAGTTCAAAAGATCGCCAAGACCGTCGAAGAAAGGATTGAGAGTGTAGAAAAGGAGTTGGAAAATGTGAAGAAACAAAAGATAACTGCCGAAAACTATCCCGAAGATGTCAAGTATCAAGCTATGCTTCCTCGGGCCTCTATTAAACTCTCGACCTATGACGGAAAATCCTCATGGCCAGTTTTTAAGACACAATTTGGGATCGTAGCGAACGCCAATGGATGGGATTCCCAGACAAAGGCTTGCCAGTTAGCTGCTTCTCTAAGAGCTGATGCTGCCGACGTCCTACAGACTTTGCCTGTAAATGAACCGCTGGATTTTGAAACGCTCGTCAGTGCCTTAGAATTGCGCTTTGGCGAGAAATGCATGAAGGAATATAGCAGACTCCAGCTCAAAGCTCGGCAGCAGAAATCCACTGAATCCCTGCAAGAGCTTGCTACGGATGTCGAGAGACTTTCCCACCTTGCTTATCCTGGCTGTCCGACTGAAATTAGAGAAAGTTTAGCTCTGCAACATTTTATCGATGGTGTGCGTGACCCTGAGATCCAGACAGCACTCCGGATTGCAGATCTCAATGATCTAAAAGGGGCTTTGGTTTACGCTCTGAAATTCGAGGCAGCCCAGCAAGCTACTAGGAAAGATCGACACTTTGTGCGAGCAGCCAACCTGCCTGAGACGTCGGATAGAGCTGTGGAGCGCTTACAGCAGCAGATGAAGGACATAATGAGACAGATGAACTCCTTAATGGCCAACAAGCCTTACAGGAAGATCAAGTGCTGGAAATGCGGTGGAGAAGGCCATATCCAAATCGACTGCCCAAGACGACCCAGCACTGAAGACCCAGCACCCGCGAACGGAGGAGCAGGAAAACTGATTAACGGTCATCTCACGGGGTGGAGGTTGCCAGATCTTAAGAAGCCTCATTTTCAAGTATGTGAAATTTCTGCAAGAAGTTGCGGCGAAAACGGAGTTTTTCTAGTCGGAAGTGTGAATGATTTGCCCTGTAATATGATCATCGATACAGGAGCCAATGTGACCATCATTCGGAAAGATCTAGCTCAGCGGCTGAAAGAAAAACTCTCCTGGACCCCGCCCCGTGTTATCCTCCAAACCGTGACCGGGGATAAGATCGACATACATGGAAGAATGAAATTGAAAATAAAGTTTGGGAACGCCGCTTACCATTATACAGTCTATGTGGCCGATATTTCAGACCCTTTCATACTCGGACTGGACTTTTTAAAAGAGCATGGATTTACACTGGACTTTAAGAAGAATGAGTTACGCTCTGCTCAAGAAGATGTCACTATTTTCAAACTTGGAAATGAGTCCGGGTCTATTCAACGGATCACAGCCAAGGCAGATGTTATCATCCCTCCTCGGACCGAAATGATGATACCTGGATTAACTGAGAACGAAAGTAGTTTTCAATGTGGCTTGGTTGGATATCCTGAGAAGAGCCCAAAAGGAGTGCTAATAGCATCAGCGCTGGTAGATCTGTCGAGAGATGTGATACCCGTGAGGATGGCGAATGTAAGTGAAAAGTCTAGAATTATCCAGAAGGGTGAAGTGCTTGCTACCTGTGCTCCAGTCACCTGTGTTTGCAAAGACCCGAGCTTGACGTTGTCGGAGCCGCCTACAAGTTTGACACCTGAAATTGGACGAAATGAGAATTTATCTCCTGAGCAGAGACATGCCGCAGAAAGACTGTTCCAGGAATTTACGGATGTGTTTTCACAAAACGAGAATGATATAGGTCGCACTTCTCTGACACGTCATAGAATTGATACTGCCGACCATCCACCGATTAAACAGCATCCAAGACGCTTGCCGTTTGCAAAACAAGAAGAGGTTTCTAAGCTCTTACAAGAGATGCAGAATAGTGACATCATCGAACCGTCATCAAGTCCGTGGGCCTCTCCCATCGTGTTGGTCCGAAAGAAAGATGGCTCCACAAGGTTTTGTGTGGATTATCGAAAACTTAACGATATCACGAAGAAGGACAGCTATCCTCTACCAAGAATAGACGACACGCTAGATACTCTTTCAGGGCATAAATGGTTTTCCACACTGGATTTGAAGAGTGGATATTGGCAAGTAGAGATCCATCCTGATGACAAAGAGAATACCGCATTTACTACTGGACAAGGACTTTGGCAATTTAAAGTTATGCCGTTCGGGCTCTGCAATGCTCCAGCAACGTTCGAGCGCCTCATGGAGACAGTGTTAAAAGGTCTGACTTTTGAAGCTTGTCTCATCTACCTAGACGACGTCATCATTGGTGGCCGCACGTTTGAAGAACATCTAGAAAATATTCGAAAAGTGTTAACGAAGCTAAGAGCGGCGAATTTAAAGCTGAACCCTTTGAAATGCAAGTTCTTCCAACGGGAAGTAAATTATCTAGGACACATCATTTCAGCCGAAGGTGTTCGAACAGATCCTGAAAAAGTGTCCGCAGTAAAGAACTGGAAGCGTCCGGAAAATGTCCATCAGTTGCGAAGCTTTCTGGTACTATGCACTTATTACAGAAAGTTTGTCCAGGGGTTCTCCAACATCGCAAGACCATTGCATAGGCTCACTGAAAGCAAGCAGAAGTTTCTATGGACACAAGAATGCGAGAATTCCTTCCAGCGGCTGAAAGAAGCTCTCACATCCTCTCCAGTCCTTACCTATCCGCACCCCGAGAAACAGTTCATTGTGGACACGGATGCCAGTCATGAAAGTGTCGGCGCTGTACTTTCCCAAGAAATAGATGGCCAAGAACGAGTCATAGCATACTGGAGCAAATGTTTATCGAAACCAGAGCGGAATTATTGCGTCACTCGTAAGGAGTTATTAGCTATAGTGAAAGCCATAGAACACTTCCATCACTATCTCTATGGCAGGAAATTTCTCCTTCGTACTGATCACACATCCCTAACATGGCTGATGAATTTTAAGAACCCAGAGGGCCAAGTAGCCAGATGGATACAACGACTCCAGGAATACGACTTTGACATCAGGCATCGCAAAGGCTCATCGCATGGAAACGCCGATGCCCTATCAAGAAGACCGTGTCCCGAGAGCTGTCGCTATTGTTCCAGAGCGGAGAGCAAGTATAATCCCGAATATGTCATACGCCAGACGAAGACGTCACTATTGACGCCACCAGATCCCTGGAGTGATGAGAAGATTCGAGAAGATCAAATGGCAGACTCTGAGATCAAACCAATCTTGGAGTTATTAGAATCTTCTAGCACGAAGCCCAGTTGGAAAGACATCTCGACTTACAGTCCTACGACGAAGCAATATTGGGCTCTTTGGAACTCTCTCCACGTCAGGAATGGTGTCCTGTTCCGAAAATTCGAATCGGAAGATGGGAAGACATCTCGGTGGCAGATGGTACTTCCTCGATCCCGAATACCAGAGGTCCTCAAAGAATTACATGGCAGTCCCACTGGTGGCCATTTTGGAGTCATGAAAACATTACATAGAGTCCGAGAGCGCTTCTTCTGGGGAAAAGCGAGAGCTGACGTCGAACGATGGTGCAAATCTTGCGATGCATGTGCAGCTCGAAAAGGACCAAAGAAACGTAGCCGAGGAAGACTACATCTCTACAATGTAGGAGCACCTTTCGAACGCATCGCCCTTGACATCCTAGGCCCTCTGCCAAGAAGTGCTGATGGCAACAAATACCTCCTTGTTGTCATGGACTACTTCACGAAATGGCCTGAAGTTTATGCCATCCCTGATCAAGAAGCTTCTACGGTTGCGGATGCCTTGGTACACCAGTGGATATCAAGGTATGGAGTCCCCCTTCAAATGCATTCTGACCAGGGGAGAAATTTCATCTCTGCTGTGATTGAGGGTCTCTGTCAACTTCTCGGAATGGACAAAACTAGGACGACGCCTTTACATCCACAATCGGATGGCATGGTTGAGAGATTTAATCGTACCATCCTCAACAATCTCTCAATGCTAGTCTCAAGAAATCAACAAGACTGGGACCAAAAACTTCCCTTGTTTCTTCTCGCCTATCGCAGCGCCGTCCATGAAACAACCGGCTATTCCCCGTCTCAGATGCTTTTCGGTCGTGATCTTCGTCTACCTTGTGATCTGATTTTTGGTCGCCCTCCAGATGCGCCTTCATCGCCAGAGGGATACGTGCAGAATCTCCAGGCACGATTTGAAGACGTCCACAACTTGGCTCGAGAGCGGATCAATATACAGACGGAGAAGATGAAGACTAGGTACGACACGAAAGCCACGGGACATCAATTCAAAGAAGGTGACAAGGTTTGGTTTTATAATCCGACTCGACGTAAAGGACTTTCTCCCAAACTGCAATCGCACTGGGACGGTCCTTATACAGTCCTAAACAGACTGAACGATGTCGTAATTCGGATCCGAAAGTCACCAAATTCGAAGCCTAGAGTCGTTCATTACGACAGGCTAGCTCCATACTATGGCCATAGTACATAGTTCCCATAGTACTTAGTTCATTGATTGTAAATAGTGTAATGTAAATAATGTAAATTAGTATGACCATGGTCTTGTATATAAATTAATGTAATTATTTATTTTGCTTAGCATTATCATTATTATTGTTATTATTATTTAAATACTTGTATGTAATAATGTCTATGCTTTTATTTTATTTTATTTTTAAATAAGTGTATATTTTGTATAATTCAGCATTATGAATGTGTTTTGAATAGTATAGCATTTGTTGGTAACGGGTTTGCTTTCCGATCAAAGGTTGAACTGCCCGGGACGTGCAGTCCTTGAGAGGGGGGCAATGTTATGAATTTTGTATATATCTGTAAATATTCCATTTGTTTAAATTTATTTTATTTTGTTATTGTGAAAATTGCAGTATTATTAATGTATTTCCTATTGAGCATCATGTAACTCAATGCTAAAGGCCTCAGGTGGTTTGCAAGGAAAACAACCTTACAGCATCGGTTTTTATTATGAGTTCTATTGGAAAATCGCCAAGGAATGGATTTATCGCCAAGTCGGCGATGGTTTTGGCGACTTATTTTTGTCGCCAAATTTGGCGATATATCGCCAAATGTCGCCAAGTTGGCGACGGATTTGGCGACTTTTTGGTCAACCACTCCCCCTTATACCTGTACATTGGGATCCTTTCTTGCTTGGGTTCTCTATCGAAAGTTAAAGCACTTTCTGGTAATTTCTAGCATCTGAAGGCTCTGGAATAATCTGGAAAGATCTCTGAAACCTATATAAGGACCTCCATCAGTTCAGTTAGTTAGTTGTCTGTCAACTGCGATTGAAGTCATACGAGAGGCTTTGCATTGAGAACTGTGTTACTCGGATCGATTTTGTCGTTGATACGTCGTATTGAACGCATTGTTTCTGTGTGAAATTTTGCTGCGCTTTTATTGGATTTGAAGATTACTGAATATCTTGTAATTTTCAGAAGATATTTGTGATCGTATTGCACTGTTTATAGTGAATAAAGCCTTTTTATTGTTCTTATATATTGGCATCAGTCCTTTCGAACCCCGAGCTCACAACAATATATAGAGAGTTACTTACTAACATTATTGAATTCAGACACTTCTCTCGGAGGGATTTCTGTGACTCCGGTGGTGGGAGAGGGGAGAATTGCACGTTTTAACAATTAAAAGCATAAAATCATAAATCTTCTGGGGGAGGACATTTCAATGCTCCGTGGGAATGTACCCCCGTGCCACACCTTGAATGCAACATTGCTATCTAATAAGGACACCTTTAAGAAATTTCAATTAAAAAAAATTAATAGCTGCAATTTCAGTTTTTATATTTCAGTTCTTATATTTCAGTTTTTAATACTATATTAATCTGTTAGTAGTGTATCTAGAAATATCATATCGGGGGCAGGAGACTGAGATAGAGTAAAACTTGCTAAAATGGAATTGCAAAGGACTGGGGAAAATTCCGTTTAAAACAAGTTTTTATCATAGGAGGCATTAGTCTGAACTTTTTTTCATCGGTACCATAAAAATGTAGGCAGGATTTTGTTATATGGAAACTTCTGTTTTAGTAACTAACTTTATTATAATATTCAACTGTAAATAATGTTTTAATACCAGTAAAGAATTATTTACGGTTGTCTGCTAAACATTTTTTCAATGTTTAAAAAAAAAGGCAAATGCTTCTCGTTAGGTACAAGGCCCCAGTGCAAACATTTTTAATAGCATTGTATAAAAAATATTTTTACTCACATTGGACACCTGCGCTACCCGTTTGTGGCTGACCCTATCGTTGTATCACACAATATGTAGAAATATATAAGCAATATAAATATATATGTGGTGAATTTGATTTGTTGATTAGAAAATGTGTAAGGCAGTGTTATGAAAACAAATTAATCTGGTTCATTTTTTTTTTAAATAATTAAATCTAGGTAGTGTATATAACAATTTTGTTCATATTACATTCTGGTGACTGCAATTCAAAATTTAAATTTGTTTACTTAGCTTTTCAGCTAAATTAGAAAAGACTTTATGCCTATTATTGATACATTTATCTTTGTTTTAATACTCACATAAACATGTATTCAGTAAAAAAAAAAAAAAAAAATTGAAGCTTTATGCTATGTTTTTATGATAAGCAGTGACACAGTGAAGGATAATTTAGGAGTCCCCTCCCCCCCACCCCCTACTTTCAGAACGTTCACTCTTTTTCTCTTTAAATACATCAATTTTTACATTTTTATAAATAGAAATTTTAAATTAAAATAAGATAAATAAAAAAACTTGAAATCTGAACGGCTTAAAAGACACCTGTATAGCTCGTCCTTACAAAAAAAAAGGCTACTGAACTAACCGTGGTTTAAAAAAAAAACATCGAACAAAGTAAAAAAAAGGTTTACTAGAATCCCAATTCCAGAATTCCCGGCCGAAATGAGAACGAAACTAACTTCTCATGTTCCTTCCAGTAGTTTCCTAGTTCGATGCTTAATATGTGTACGTTTTGATCATGAACATAGATCTAAAGAAGGACTTCTAACGAAATAGCCTTTCCAAGAAGAAAATCATTCCTGGAAAAATGTCTCAAATAGGTGGCGCATGTGTAGGACAGCTTCTCCATACGTCACCAGTTTGTCTGCGAGGCTAACGAAAAAGACAGGCTACCGCGGTGCATTACACTTATCTTTTTTTACAGACCGCCAGAGTGACGTGTTGCTCTTTTCGTACACCTGCATTGGTGGATTCCAGCATCACGTGACTCCCACGGTCTGTAAAAAAAGATACGCGTAAAGCACCGCGGTAGCCTTTCTTTTTCGTTAGCCTCGTTTGTCTGCTTCTTCAAACCGTCTGTCGTCTGGTGGGTATCTGATATACAGTTTCGTTTTGATGTTGTAGGTGGCGCTGCCTTAACAGGGATTCTCGCCGTGAGCGTAGCTGTGTAGCTGAGCTACCAATTCGTTCCAAAGTCGCGACACGATATTAACACTATTCATTGGAAGTCCTTCTTTAGTTCTATGTTCATGGTTTTGATCTCCTCTGGAAAACAGTTCCAGGGCTACATTAGATGTTCAAATCTGTAACTATGTGCGCTTGAAATAGTTCTATTATAATAAAGTAGTTTAAATATCTTCCGAGTTTTTACGTATACCACATCATGTATGTGCACTTTGCGCACATGGCAAAAAAGAATCACTGGATTCAGCAAATTCGTTGCATTGGAATCTCAAAATACATAAAATTTGGTAATACAGCGATATTCGGTATGTCGCAATCACTATAACGCATGCATTAGCGCGTCGCGCATGAAAAAAAAATCACTGGATACAATAACCTTGTTGTATAGGAATCTGCATAGTACATGAAAGTTGGTAATGCTGCGATCACTAGGTGTACTTTGCGTCCATGGAAACAAAACAACAACAACAAAAACAATGTTTGCAGTCAAAGTCAATTGTATCCTCGAGTGCCTACGCTGGGCGTAATGCCAGGGCTACACTAGATACCAGGCTGGCTCATTCATTATCATGACGTTACAAATGGTGGCTCGAGGCAAACGAAAAAGAAAGGCTACCGCGGTGCTTTACGCGTATCTTTTTTTACAGACCGCGGGAATCACGTGATTCTCGAATGCACCAATGCAGGTGTACGAAAAGAGCATTACGTCACCCTAGTGGTCTGTAAAAAAAGATAAGTGGAATGCACCACGGTAGCCTGTCTTTTTCGTTAGCCTCGTGGTGGCTGATCGCGAAGCGATTGGTATAAAGCGACGTGCCCATCGTTTTGTGCCAATCGCTGTAAGGCTTTCGTTTTGTCGTTTCGCTTTGTATCAATCGCTGGTCACGGGCAGCCACCATTTGTGATGTAATGATAATGAATGAGCCAGCCAGATATCTAGTGTATCCCTGGTAATGCCCGTGTTTACCTCGTATCTAAGCAGGGACAATCTAAGCAATATTCATCAGGAACATATATGAAAATAGAGAGTTCTTCTAGAAGCGGGCTGCGGTGATGTTAGAGACCAAGTCTTCGAGAGCTATCATGATCGAATGAGCATTGAGAATGTGAAATGACAGTGCCTTAAAGGGGAGGGGGTCTCATCAGAACCATGCTTTTTTTCTACTAACATAGGATAATAACAGAAAATCAGAAAATAATGATAAAGTATGAGAAAGTACAATATAAAATGCAAAGTATACATTTTTTTTTCTAATAATAAAACAATTTAACCAGAAAAGTTGAATAGGAAAGTGAAGAGGACACGATGCTAAATGCAAGGCGTGAAGACGTCATAAAAATACAGTTAATGGAAAAATACAGTTGCCGGAAAAAATTTAAAATACAAGCAATTTAAATTTTTGAATTTGTAAAACCAAAACGATACGTTTAAGGTGACTCTTTCCCCCTTCTTTTGGAAGGTAGGGCAAAACCGTCATCTCTGCTCAAGATGTCAAATGGTCTTTCATACCTCGAGAGCTATCTACTCTGTAAGGTCTGATTGGCCGCAACGCTTTGTTGGGTATCAAAATTGGACCTCGGTGAAAGTTTTGTACAAGTTTTTATATAACTTACGAGCTAGATCTAATATTAAGATCGGCATGAATGACGTCGTTCCAGACAAACGTTGTCGCCTTACATATATCCTACGCAATACAAAATTTTGAAGTTTCTGAATCCGAGTTTCACAGACCGAACCCCAAACAGACCCGTAAGTCATGGTTGATCTGATGAAGGATTTATACATTAATAACATTCTACATAGACAGACGGCTGTGATTAGCCAATAAAGATTTAAGGGAGCCTTTGCTAGTGGCAGATTTGGTTAATACGACCGTAAATCTGCCTATTCCAGGTCAATTTTGAATCTTGATAAAAATAAAACATCTAAAAAACATAGATATTTATATTTTGTCTAGCAGGGTATGTCGCTACCGTTAAGAGAAAGGTTAATGTCGGGAAGATAGAATTATTTGAGAATTTAATGGCGGTACTTTTTGCTGCGTTGACTTTAATGCGCCATTTACGTAGCCAAATGAAAAAGACCCGAATGTAGGACTGGAGTTGTCAATCACGATTCGTAGTGATCTGTTGCTATACATTATAGCCGTGTCATATGCATATGATGTTAGGAGGGTGACGGGAATTTGAAGAATATCATTAATGTAAAGGTTGAACAGCCAGGTGCTAACTAAACTTCCCCGAGGGATGCGAGTCTCGCTATTGCGAGAGGAGGATATAGAGTCATTAACTTTAACAGAGAAGGTTCAACCAATGTTGTTCCAGATGATAAAGATAAGTTGGGATGGGGCCTTGAGCAAAATCAACTTACAAATAAGTCCATAATGTCACACCCGGTCGAAGGCTTTAGCAATGTCTACGAATACAGCACCTGTATTTAACACTTTCCAACCTAGTTGAAAAGTGCTTATGACTTCGGTTTGTCTGCCGTCTGTCCGTGCTCTAACTCCTATAAATATGCTCGGATTGCCCTGTAATTTTTATATGTTATTGTCGTTATCTATAGCATGTTCCCTATTTCAACTGAAGTGTGTAGTACTTATATTTTTTTTTACCGGGACACTCAAAAGAATTCCGTTACATTACGGTTTATGGGGAAAAATTATTTGCGGTTTATTTTAATGATGTTACACAATTTCAAACACATTGTAATTGATATACATCACTAAGGTGTATTACAAGAAGCTTAATATGGAATATGGTGTGCATAGCACTTATAGTTACTTTACACGGACAGTCAAAAGAATTCCGTTACATTACGTCTATGGAGAAAAATCGTTTGCGGTTTAATTAAATAATGTTTCACTATTTTAAACGCATTGAAATTTATATATCACTAAGGTGCATTACAAGAGGTTTACTACAGAATATTGTGTGTATAGCAGTCATCGTTCATTTACAGGCACACACAAAAGAATTCTCTACTGTCTGTTAACAAATCTTGGAAGTACATTTTAAGTTGCTGAACGCGATTTTAAATTTAACTCACTTTTTGTCTATTACTTGGTGTGTATAAATTCTGTAGATCATATACAGGGCAGCACAAAAGTTCGCGAACACATTTCCGTTTATTGACAGAAACTCCAGAAGGAGAATTTTAAACTGTGCTACGCGTTTCCTAACTAAACTAAAATTTAGCATCCTATGTAGTATATATACAAATCTATAGATCATATACAGGGCTGAATAAAAGTATTCGGATATTTTTCCGAATATTGTATATGTTGGAAGTATGAGTTGGAAATTCCTGAAATTACGTTTTTAAATATGTTATGCTTTTTCCAAATTGTTTACTTAGATGTTATCTTTCGGCTTATTAAACGGTAATGATTTGTAAAATTATTTTGGAAGCGTTGGAAAGTGTTACATAATCTATGCTTGACGCATGATTTTTCGTTCTTGTTTCTTTTTTCATAAAGGCCTCGTGAACGAGTTCACTTACTCTGTAATGCTGGTGTTGCGTCGAGTGTTTGGGACCCAATCCAAATTGCTCGCGTATAATAATCGAATTGGAGGTAACAAACTCTTTCAGATGGTTCGTAAGTATGTATTTGTCAGGAATTGTGTTGTCAGGAGTCGATAAAGACTCAATGTTAGTTTTCCAACGTGTGAAATACTAAACTCCTTGACTGCAGCAGAAACCTGGTATTTTTTTGTGAAGTTCAACTTTTAAAAGTGTTCCCTAGTCGTCTGCCAATCCCGTCTTAAGCGATTTTTCAAATCCCTGATGTGTTCAGGTAGTCGAAATGCATCAATTACCCTCTGCCTCTGCCTAGGTTTTGGAACTTCTAGGAATGCATTACGGAGGGGGTCTCAAAATGCATGGATAGAAGAAGTTACGTCTTCGGCAGAGTGAATCTCAGTGGGCGGTGTGGAGTGTCCATGTTTTCTTAAACCTGTCCAAAATCTTCCCATTTGAACGAAAAGGCCTGGTGGATATCCAACCAGTGTTGAATTCAGGGGGTGGCCCGGGGTGACATTCCTCCCCCGGAACATTGAAATGTCCTCCCCGAAAGATTTAATATTTTAGGCTTTTGATGGTCGAAAAGTGCAATCCCCCCTTCCGGAACTCAATAATGTCCTCCCCGGAGCTATAGAAATCCCTCCCGGAGAAAAGTGTCTAAATTCAACACTGTGTCCAACTGAAAACTGTCCACTTCAAATCTAAGCACAACCGGGAGTTGTCCAAGAGAGGTCATTCACCGTTTGAATAGTGTGGGGGTGTGCGGGAAGGGGAATTGTGGGTGATGGAGTGTGAGTGGATTCTGGGGGCACTATAATTAGCGCGTTATTGTGATCGTTCACCTGCGCACTTTGATACCAGCTTGATTGAAGCGGTGACCGCCTCAGGAGAAATGATGAGCATTAAAATCACCTACAAGCACTGAGCTCTATAATAATACGGAGAGCTAACTCACTGATCCACTTTCTGCCGCAACAGCATCACATTTTCAGTGCGCGCGAGTAATGATTCCTGCCTTTTCTTTTAATATTACAGGCAATTTTTTAAACCTATCCGGATACTTTTTGTTACTTTTAGTTATTTCTACAACTTTTTCATATTTTTATGAGCAATACTTAACATATTTGTCTTTTTTTTTCATTGAGCTTATATAAAATTTCCATTTAAACAAATATAAAATTGAATATTGGCGATGAATTTAAATAAAACCTGTAGTTTTTACAATAAAAAATGTATATCAGTGAAAATTGTAAGCAACTTCGTCCTATTTTTAATACTTTCCAACCTAGTTGAAAAGTGTTTATGACTTCGGTTTGTCTGGCCGTCTGCCGTCTGTCCGTGCTCTAACTCCCGTAAATATGCTGGGATTGCCTTGCAATTTTTATATGTTATTGTCGTTATCTATAGCACGTTCCCTATTTCAAATGAAGTGTGTAGCACTTATAGTTTTTTACAGGGACACTCAAAAGAATTGTTACATTACGGTCTACGGGGAAAAATCATTTGCGGTTTATTTTAATGATGTTACACAATTGCAAACACATTGTAATTGATATATATCACTAAGGTGTATTACAAGAAGCTTAATATGGAATAGGGTGTGCATAGCACTTATAGTTAATTTACAGGGACACTTAAAAGAATTCCGTTACATTACGTCTATGGAGAAAAATCGTCTGCGGTTTATTTAAATAATGTTTCACTATTTTAAACGCGTTGAAATTTATATATATATCACTAAGGTGCATTACAAGAGGCTTACTGCAGAATATTGTGTGTATAGCAGTCATCGTTCATTTACAGGGACACACAAAAGAATTCTCTACTGTCTGTTAACAATAATTCCTGGAAGTGCGTTTTAAGTTATTGAACGCGATTTTAAATTTAACTCACTTTTTGTTTATTACGTGGTGTGTATAAATTCTGTAGATCATATACAGGGAAGCACAAAAGTTCGCGAACACATTACCGTTTATTGACGGAAACTCCAGAAGGAGAATTTTAAACTGTGCTACGCGTTTCTTAACTGGACTAAAATTTAGCATCCTATGTAGTATATATACAAATCTATAGATCATATACAGGGCTGAATAAAAGTATTCGGATATTTTTCCGAATATTGTATACGTTGGAAATTCTTGAAATTATGTTTTTAAATATGTTACGCGTTTTCCAAATTGTTTACTTAGATGTTATATTTCAGCTTATTAAACTGTATGATTTGAAAAATTATTTTGGAAGCATTGGAAAGTGTTACATAATCTATGCTTGATGCATGATTTTTTGTTCTTGTTAAAAGATAATCTAATTTGAAAATATCTATCCCATACTATTCTATGGGAGAAAATCTGTGTTTTGCCAAAGATTTTCCTCCCAAAATCTTTGGCATTGTATTCATGGGCGGACCGTTGGGTACAATCAGGGCTACACTAGATACCGGGCTTGCTCATTCATTATCATGATGTCACAAATGGTGGCTGGCCGCACAGATAATATATTCTACACAGATAATATATATAGTGGAATATATTATCTGTGGCTGGCCGCTACCACCGATTGGTACAAAGCGAAACGACAAAATGAAAGACATACAGCGATTGGCACAAAACGACGGGCTCGTCGCTTTGCACCAATCGCTGGTCGCGGCCAGCCACCTTTTGTGACGTCATGATAATGAATGAGTAAGCCCGGTATCTAGTGTAGCCTTGGTACAATGTATCAGAAGTTAGCTCTTCGTTCTATTGTGGAGCTCAGTGCCTACAAGATAGTTGCAATGAAAAGCTGTGAGATGGAGGGAAACTAAGACAATGTGGGCGGTCTGAATGCAATGTAATTACATACACAGCATTTCATATAACAACGTTGAAAAAATTCAAATTCCTTGAAGCTGGTTGCAGTGGTGCCATTGTACAGGAATCTCAAAAGCACATGAAATTCGGTGATGTTGCGATCACTGTAAAGTTAACTAAATTTTCAGTAATGAAAAAAGCTGCTTTTCACTTCCCACTCCGAGAAACATTCATACTGGACAGCGTGAAATCCGTCAGGGCAACTGGGCAATTTCTGTCGATGAACTTCCAGGGCAATTAACCCTTTTATCTAGGGAGTGAGGACAGAAAGATTGAAAGACAGAGAAATTTTGTGCGTTCTGAAAGGCATTGCCTTCTAGCTTCTAGAGACGAAATTAAAGCCTAAAGACGCTTTGACTGAACTTGACAGCTTCAACAAACGTTTTATCCAGTGTTGAATTCAGATACTTGAGAGATAGATTTCTGTGACTCCGGGGGGGGGGGGTACATTTTAGAGTTCGGGGGTGGGGGGATTGCTCTTTTTTACCATTAAAAGCATAAAATCTCAAATCTTCCGGGGGACATTTCAACGCTCCGGGGGGGGGGGGGGTGAATTCAACACTGGTTTTATCTAAGGCTCCTAGTTTTATCATGTCCATCATCAGTAAAATCCAACGTCACCAATAAAATTAATACAATCCTGTTGCCACCATGATACGAAAAGACATCCAATCAAATTTTTCAACTTTTAAAAACGAGTATAAGTTTCAAATGAAGAACTCTAACCATAAAAAAATAAATAAATAAATAAATAAAAAGAAACATAAGAATTTCCCCACAACAAATAAAATATTGATGACAGCAAGCCGGATATTTTATAGTAGCATATCTTTCTAGTTAGACCAAAACCATTAAACCTTGAAATCAAATGATTTTTGTAATTATTAGCATTTAAATTTTTTAAAGAGCAAACGTGTTTTTGTACAATGTATCTTTTCTCTTTCCCCTAACTCATCTTTTCATGAATGCGCGTGACATCACTACGCATTGCCATGTGGAGAACTACCGTACTTTTGCCGGTAGATTATTTCTTTTCGTGGGATGAGCTGTCTCTTTTCGAATACAATACTATTTGATCTTTTCTAGTTTTCTGTTAAGCCATTTAAAAAAAGAAAGAGATTTACACATCGTTTGAAAAAATCGGCTGAGCTTATGGATTTGATTAATATTCTAGAAAAAACAGTTTCGCCAGGTAAATATTTTAATTTTTCAAGTAATAAATAGGCTTACTGTTTAAGTGATCCGTTGATTAGGCTTAACTAAAGGTTATCTAGTTATTAAGAGAATAAATTGATAAGTTTCCTATTTGAACGCTTCCTTTATTTCTGTTTAGTTTTAATTTCAAATTAAATACTATATTTAAAATTTTCTTTTGCAACACTGTTTACTTTTAAAATATGTGTTTCATTTAATGTGGCGGGAAAAGTTACTAAATTTTTGTTTATTAATTATTATTATGCATCTTCCAAAAGAAAAATTTACACTGTCAGTGCCATGTTAATGTTTTTAAGTTTTCCTAACTTTATGTATGACTTTATGTTTCTTAAATCGATGAAAACAATTTTACCTTTTAAGTGCGCAATTGCTGAAATGAGTTAATGTTATGAATCTTATTAGCTTACTCGAGCAAGCTTAACGCATGTATTTCAGTTTTGAACTTTTGTGGGTAATTAATTAATATGAATATTGTCCTTTTCTTTTCATTGTCAAAAGATTATTTCACTCTTCTCGTAATTTAGGTCATTTGATATGCTTCATTTTAATTATATGCCTTTCGTCATTTTATAATTTTAATCATTTTCTCTCACCGGAATTATGTACTGTTTTATTTTTTTAAATGGTTTGACTTGCTTGGTGGAAGTATGTTTTGCTTTTAAGTTTAAAGAATCTATTCTGTTTATACTTTTATTCAAACATCTGATTTAAAATGCATAAAAATGAGTCACTGATTGTTTTATTTTTTAAAATCGTTCACAAATTGTTTGTTACTATTTTCTTGTAAAATTCTTCATTTAAGATGAACTAATTTGTATATGGACTATTGTCATGCTGTTTTAATTTTTTAAAGAGCAAACGTGTTTTTGTACAATGTATCTTTTCTTGTACAAAAGTCATGTTTTGTAGTACATGATTTAAATAAATTCTAAGTGCAATGCCCTTTATTGTATTGTTTAAATTGCCTGAGATTTATATTGAATTTAACTAATTCCCATTTTTAGATTGAGGTTTATTTAAACAGGTTGTTTCCTATTTGATTCCACCATTTGGCAAAATCTTGCCAAATCGTCGCAGCCAAATATAGCTCTTTTATTGTTAAAAATGCTGAGCTTTTTGCGATAACTTGTTTGTTACATAGCTGACATTACAAGTAAGCCGGCTATGATGATGTGTTTGTTACATCATCAAGCGATTCTGTATTAGGTGTTTATCTATATTTTTAATGATGTTTAGTGATTTATTAGTTCTTTTGTTAACTAAAATAACAATTGTGTCATTAAAAGGTTACTTCATGCTATTAAGAGAGAAAATGGATTTAAAAATGTCATCTGCTTGTTTATTTAAAACTTGTTTTTCTTTTATGTATTATTTTTCTGTTTTCATTAATATATTGTAAATTTTGTTGATGAAAGTTACTGATAGATGACATTTTAGTGATCACGGCATGAACAAATTTCTTGTATTTTTTGGGATTCCAGTAAAAGTTTGCTGCATTCAGCGATTTTATTTATTTTTGTTTTCATGTTTGCGAATCTGTAATACATGCGACATAGTGATTGCAGCATTAACGAATTTCGTGTATTTTTGGGATTCCAGTACAACAAGGTTGCTGCATCCAGTGATTTTTTGTTTTGTTTTTGTTTTCATGTTTGTGGAGTGATCATATATGCGGTGCAGTGATCACAGCATTACCGAATTTTGTGTGTTTTTGAGATTCCAATACGAGGTTGCTGCAACCAGTGATTTTTGTTAAAGGTTAAAATTCTGTTGCCACTGGCCACAGGACAACTAAATCTAAAAAATTAGCGACTTCATGCTATGCATCTGATTGTCAAAGTGGTGATTTCTATTTTTCACATACCGTAATTTCCGGGAAATAAGCCGCATCATTGTATAGGCCATATAAAATCTGCAAATTTTGTCAATCGTGATTTTAAAACTGTGAATTTTGTCAATTGGCCTCGAAAAACCCCTGTGAATTTTATCAGTCGTTTGCAGAAAAAAAATAGAGAATTTAATCAATCGGTTGTGGAAAAAATCATTAATTTCAGTAATCGATCGCGGGGAAAATTAGATGAGTTCTGTCAATTGGTCTCAGAAAAAATCGAGAATTTCCTCAAATGATTGTGGAGAAAAAATCAAGCGAATTTTGTTTGCAGAAAGAAATTGCGAATTTCGTCAAATGATTGCAGAAAAATATCGCGAATCTTATCGATTAGCCGTGGAAAAAAAAACTCACGAATTTCATCAATCGATTGAGGTTGAAAATCGCAAATTTTGTCAGTTAGTCGCACAAGAAAATCATGAATTTTGAGAATTGATCGAAAAAAAAATCGCGAATTTTGTTACTTTATCGCAGAAAAAAGTTTCATTATTGGTTTCAGAAGAAATTAAGCATTATGTCAATTGGTCGCGGAGAAGGTGTAAAGATCAACTGTTGAATGTCAAATCATTCTAGTAATTCTTTATGAAAGGCTTTTTTAATAAATATTTGAATTTAATTAAAGATAATTGCTTATATAATGCTCTGATGACCAAAAAAGAAAAAATCCCATTCCCATATATATAGCAAGGGTTTCAGGGAAAATATTTTGGTACTTGCATATTATCCGTGCCAGGAGATTAATCGCCAAAAATGGTTGCCAAGTACCAATCTTGTTTATCGTTGCTAATCATGTTTTCAAACGCAGTAATTTAACATTGTTAAAAATGGTAATTAATATAAAATAAATAAAATGTAATATATGTTTATTAAATTTATAACATTGTTAAAAATAGGGAACAGATGTGTTACACTGACGCTAAAATGTAAACAAAAGATTGGCGACTGTTTGGATGGCGCGATTTCCAAAACTGCGCCAAGCTACTATTATCCGTTGCCATTTTGGAAACATAAAAAACAGAACATTTATAAATAACTTATTCGAAAACATAGAAAATCGTATTTCTATACAACAATTAAAATAAACGGCAGAATCCTCGAATTAGCGAGTAACCCAATTTGGCGATTTTTTTTTTTTATGCACGCCAAGGATCGACGCGCGCCAACCGAGAAATCGGCAACCTCCAAATTCTACCTAATCAGAACACGTGCTTTTCGGCAGACGACTTGTTACTTACACACTTTATCAAGCAAATTCTTTCACAAAGTAAACATTGATTTTATTTCGTTTTAAGAATATTTACAAAGTTATAGTAAATTTTACTGCCACATTTTTCGATTTTTACATATTTTTACCAATATTTTCCTTCAGATATTTAAAATTTACAAACTTTTAGCAATTCTTTTCGTTCGGATTTTTCCAGTTTTACAAATTTTTAGCTATTTTTTTCCTCTGGATGTTTCCTTTAAAAAAAAATTTAGCTATTTTTTCCTCCGGAATTTTCCATTTTTACAAATTTTTAGCAGTTTTTCTATTTTTACAAATTTTTAACTATTTATTCCTCCGGATATTTGTATTTTTACGAATTTTTTCATCCGGATTTTTCCATTAAAATAAAGTTCTACCTATTTTTTTCCTCCGGATTTTTCAATTTTAACCTATTTTTTCATTCGGATTTTTCGTTTTTACAAGTTTTCAGCTATTTTCCCTCTGTATTTTCCATTTTTTTCCAAGATATATTTTCTCTGGATTTTTCCATTAATTCCATCCAAATTATTAGCTATTTTTTCCTCTGCAGTTTTACAAATTTTTGCTATGTTTTTACTTTTTTTTCATTTTTATAAATTTTTAGCTGTTTTTACTTTTTTTCATTTTTATAAATTTTTAGCTGTTTTTCCTTAGTTTTCTTTTTTCATTTTTACAAATTTTTAGCTATTTTTTCCTCCTGATTTTTCCATTTTTAAAAATGTTTAGCTCCTTTTTCCTCCGAATTTTTCCCGCTTTTAAAAATTTTTAGCTCCTTTTTCCTCTGGATTTTTCAGCTTTTAAAAATTTTTAGCTCCTTTTTCCTCCGCATTTTTCAGCTTTTAAAAATTTGTAGCTACTTTTTCCTCCGGATTTTTCAATTTTTAGCTACTTTTGCCTCTGGATTTTTCAGCTTTTAAAAATTTTTAGCTCCTTTTTCCTCCGCATTTTTCAGCTTTTAAAAATTTGTAGCTACTTTTTCCTCCGGATTTTTCAATTTTTAGCTACTTTTGCCTCTGGATTTTTCAGCTTTTAAAAATTTGTAGCTACTTTTTCCTCCGGATTTTTCAGCTTTTAAATATTTGTGGCTACTTTTTCCTCCGGATTTTTCCATTTTTAAACATGTTTAGCTACTTTTCCCTCTGGATTTTTCCATTTTTAAACATGTTTAGCTACTTTTCCCTCTGGATTTTTCCATTTTTAAACATGTTTAGCTACTTTTCCCTCTGGATTTTTCCATTTTTAAACATGTTTAGCTACTTTTCCCTCTGGATTTTTCCATTTTTAAACATGTTTAGCTACTTTTCCCTCTGGATTTTTCCATTTTTAAACATGTTTAGCTACTTTTCCCTCTGGATTTTTCAATTTTTAAACATTTTTAGCTACTTTTCCCTTTGGATTTTTCAATTTTTAAACATTTTTAGCTACTTTTTCATCTGGATTTTTCAATAAAAAAATTTTTAACTACTTTTTCCTCCGGATTTTCCAATTTTTAAAAAAAAATTCACAAAATTTCTCAATTTAAAAAAAAATCTCTTTTCTTTTGGATTTTTCATTGTTACAAATTTTTAGCTATTTTTTCCTTCGGATACTTCATTTTTACAAATATTCGGCCACTTTTTTCTCTGGATTTTTCCATTTTTCCATACTTTTACACAATTTTTCCACAAAATTTTTCTATTTTTACATATTTATAGCTGTTTTTCTTCCAGATGTATCCATTTTTACAAATTTTTATCTATTTTTTTTTTATGAATTTTTTTGAAATATTTATAAAGTTTAATAATTTATTACCTTTAACAATTAAAACATTTCTAGTAAAATATGGCTAAAACGTTGAAAATTGTCACAAAACAGAATAAAATAAATGTTTACTTCATGAAAGAAATTCTCATAAAAACTCTTTAAATAGTCAATTCTCTGCATCAAAGCATACACGTTACAATTGGGGGAAATTTCGATATTCCTCATTTTTCTAATGCATGAAATACATGCAAGACGCGGTTGACTATGCTTCGCGTACATTAACCGAAAAAAAAAAAAAATCACTGGACGCATGAAACTCGCTGTATAGCAATCTCTAGAATGCATGAACAAATTCAAGCCGCGGTCAGTAACTTGTGTATGTACGCTTCGCGTACATTAACCGAAAAAAAAAAAATCACTGGACGCATGAAACTCGCTGTATAGCAATCTCTAGAATGCATAAAATTCATTCAAGCCACGGTCAGTAACTTGTGTATGTACACTTCGCGTACATTAACCGAAAAAAAAAATCACTGGATGCATGAAACTCGCTGTATAGTAATCTCTAGAATTCATAAAATTCATTCAAGCCGCGGTCAGTAACTTGTGTATGTAAGCTTCGCGTACATTAACCGAAAAAAAAAAAACATCACTGGATGCATGAAACGTGCTGTATAGCAATCTCTACAATGCATGATATTCATACGAAGGAAAAATAATTAAAAACTAGTAAAAACAAAAAATCCAAATGAAAAAATAGGTTAAAATTGCAAAATCTGGAGGAAAAAATAGCTAAAACTTGTTTTTAAATGGAAAAATCTGCAGGAAAAAATTTGTAAAAATACAAATATCCGGAGGAATAAATAGTTAAAAATTTGTAAAAATAGAAAAATCCGGATTGAAAAATGGCTAAAAATTTGTAAAAATGGAAAAATCCAGAGGAAAAAATAGCTAAATATTTTTTTGAACGGAAACATCCGGCGAAAAAAATAGCTAAAAATTTGTAAAACTGGAAAAATCCGAATGAAAAAGTTGCTGAAAGTTTGTAAAAATTGAAATATCTGAAGGAAAGTATTGGTAAAAGTATGTAAAAATCGAAAAATGTTGCAGTAAAATTTACTAAAACTTTGTAAATATTCATAAAACAAAATAAAATCAATGTTTACGTCTTCCTTTGAAAAATTTACGCCGTCCAATTAGTTCAGCCTTTATTCCATGCTCTTCTCTTCTTTCGGCCTAGTCATTTGAGAAAGAACCGTCTTCCGAACTCTATGAATCCAACATTACAGCACACAAAAAACCATCCAACCGGACCAAACTATTTATTTACCCACAAACCAATCAAATTTCCACATAAACAAGCTTTCTGATTAGTTGTTAAACCGAACGCTTCTAAAGTCATTTCCTTTTGAACTTGGTTTCTTATATAATATCTATTAATTTCTATATAATCTAATTAATTTATGACTGTAATATAATAAATATTATAATATAATCTAATTAATTTCTATATAATCTAATCTCTATATAATCTAATAATGTATATTAATTTCTTATATTATATCTTCTTATATCTTCATAATGTTTAAAAATACCGGAAATGACTTAAAAAGCGTTTGCTTTTACAAATAATCAGAAATCGTAAAAATCCCACTCGCCGATCAGCGTTGGAGATGGAAATTATGCGTAGCTACCTCCCAACTGTATGAATCCAACATTACCGCACACAATAAACCAACCAACCCGACCAAAGGATTCAATTTACTCATAAACCAATCAAATTTGTACATCAAACAACGTAGGCGTGGAAAAAATGTAAGACACGAACTGGTAGCAAGAAAATCTCATTTATCACCTCACCAAATCCAACACCGCCAACTTCCTCGCTTATTCGAGGATTCAACCAAATAAACCAAAAATACATTTTTTACAACATAAATTTAATGGAAAATGTTAATTACGTCATTTCAATCTTTTAAAGTGTACTACTACTATATTACAGTAATCCTTCGCTGATGCTAATTTTAATTTCACACAAACGTTTAGTTAAAATCATTACGTCATTTCAATCTTTTAAAGTGCCCTACTATATCAGTGTAAACATTCGATTATTTAGTTTCTAATTTCATGACGAACACAACATTTATAAATAATGACGTATTAGTTAAATCAGAAAGTAAATATCAAAATAAACGAAAAATAAATTTTTTTAACATAAATTTAATAGAAAATAGATTACCTACGTCATTCCTCTAAAGTGGACTGCTACAATCAGAATAATCATTCGATAACTGATTTTGTAATTTTGCACAAACCTTTAGATAAAATTACCTCATTTCAATCTTTTAAAGAGCACTACTATATCAGGGTAACCATTCGGTAATTCAAATTCTAATTTAACACAAACTATTAGATAAAATCATCGCGTTATTTCAGTTTTGAAGTGCTGAACTTGCCTTTCTGCTTCCTCATAAAAACTTACCTGGTACTCTCGAAAAATGGTATCCATAGCCACGGACATTTTCCAACTTCTACCAGCAACTACAAACGTCAAAACAATTTCGATAAACAAAATAGAATGATAAATTCAATTCTACCGCTCTCTCTAACTGCCACTGTAACCGCCAATACGTAATAATTCACATGACAATTAAAAACCAATCATTAACTCAACAGTTATGCAAATTTATTTCCCTTCCATACATGGTTCTATAATACGCGACTCTGCAAATAACGTGCAATAGAACGTTCTTCTACAACCAATCACGTATTCTCTACTTTTCATCATCAATGACGAAATACAGACATGCGCACACATTTCCCTTAACATCTATGCAAATACGGATTACAATAACAAATTTCAACACCAGTAACTAAATACAAGCTTAATAGCCGGGTTGCCATAAAAGAAAAAACAGTCCCCAAAGTTTGGCGATTTTTTTCTTTTTTTAACCGATTAAATTTTTTTTTTTTTTTAGCGTTAGTGTAAAGCATCTAAGGCAAAAATAGTAAATAACATTATTTTAATAAAATTAATAAATGGTAAATAGCATAGTAAATAAGAAAAAATAATATTATAGATTATTCCCAGGCATGTACGATGTAGCAAGAAAACAAAATATAAGGGTTACTATAATTAGTGATATTGGCTCCATGCCTGGTGCAGTTGGCCTAAAACTGGCACGGATAATACGTAAGTACCAATATTTTGAGTAACCGTAGGAAAATAAATTTTATTCATTCAATACATTGAATATTTTAGTTATCATAGGGTAAGTAAAGTATTATATATTATTACAAATTACATATTATATCACATTACATTATTACATATTATATCAAAGGAGAAGTAAACATAAGTCACAACTGTTATTACTGTTTAATTTCTAATTTGTAAATAATAAGTCTTGTAAGTATGCATTTGAGTATAGCATTGAACTTGCTTTTTATTACTAATATAGCACTGTATCTCAAGAGATTATTAGATATCAAGGTTTAAACTGTGTATGACAGTTATTCTTTGAACATAAGACAGAACTGTTACTTCTAATCAGGGTTGGCAAAAAACCGGGTTTTTTTGAAAAAACCCCAAAAAACCGGTTTTTTTGGTTTAAACCGGGTTTTTTTGTATCTTTTTTAATTACATATATGCACATCAGTAAATAAAATTTAACATTGACAAGAATGATTAATATTACAATAACAATATATATATATATATATATTCTGAAAACAGTTTAAACAAAATAAATAAACAATTGTTATTAATTATGTACAAATTCAAATCATTAAATTTTATTTAGAGCTGAGCTAACATCATTTACATTCAAATTCAAAACAGTTATATATATACAAAAGTTTCCTATGTAATACATAGAACATGATCACTTGTGCTGTCAGGTTCTACAGTAATGGTGATAAGTTTTAAATAATTTTTAAAGATTACTTTTTAAAAAAGTTGAAGAAATAATTGCTGTTTTATATATACATATTTCCAAATGCAACCTGTAATTCATGTTTACCAAATGATTTAGCACACTTATAAAACATATTAATATGTTTATGTATTTCATATTGCATTCATAGAATGGATTCTGTATCTTAATGTTGATACTTAAAAGTTTTTAATAGTATTTAATTGCAAGATTTAAAATTCTTTAAAGACTTAATCTATTGCCTTCCTATATTTTTTCATTTTAATAAGCAACACTTAGTTGTGTTACATAAGAATATAAAGATATAATGTAGAATTTTACCTTGGTATGCTATACTAATTTTTTTTTAAAATAAAAATAATGCAAAGAAAAGAAAGTGAGACTTACTTTTTTATTCAATTTAAAAAAACAAATTGAATTTCAGTAAGAAAATTAAATTGAAATATATTTAAAAAATATATATAAAAGAAACATTTTAAAAACATGAAAATTGAATAAATTTTCAAAATTTTAAGAAAATGGAAGTACGACACATGTCTATAAAGATTCTATGTTAATAAACAGGATTATTAGGGTTTAATGCTTTAAACAAAAAAACAAGTTTTGCCGCTTTTTGTAAACCCAGTCTGTTGCGTAACTTTGATTGTACAACACCAAATGAAGAAAAAATTCTCTCTACATTTGCAGTAGTCGCTTTTGCAGTAAGAATAGTTTCAACTTCTTTCAACACACCATCATTGAACTTTTTGATTTCATTTTCTTGAATATGCCACCATTCTATAGCTGATACATCTTTACTAAAATCCTTCTCAAAAAGATATCTTTGAAATGGAGAACTTTTGGCACAAAATTTTAGTATCAGAGATAATAAATTGTTTTTGGGAAATTTTGTTTTAGCATATTCCAATGCTTCTTTTTTTTTGCTCCGATGACAATTCGAGATCAGCATCCTTGGCTCTTGGATCCAACAGATAAGCAAGAAGATGGGCTGGTGTTATTGCCATTTTATAACAAGTATCTAGTTTTTTCATAATGTCTTATATTCAGTTTCAAATCTTCCATCTGTTTTTTTAAATTTTTAAAAAGAAAAACAGTTTCTCCAATTGTACAATTTTGGCTTTGTACTTTATCTAAAGCTACACTAATTGGCTTTAATTGTTGAAAATAGTCTTCAGCATTTCTTTTCAATGAAATGTTTGAAACTAGACTTTGGATATTTTTATCAATTTTGTCTTTATTATTTTCGCATATAGTTACAAGAACTGACCATGATTTCAGATAGCTGTCTAAAGCGTCAGCAAATGAGTTCCAGCGAACTTCACAAGACATTATTAGTTTTGATGTACTTGCATCTTTTCTGAAGCACGCATTTGCATATTTGTTGTTTCTGAAGTATTTGATTACATGCAAAATTTGTTCTTTTACATTTGGATAACTTATATCATTTGCCAGTAAATTTAAAATATGGGCTGCACATCCATAAGTAATAATATTAAACTCTTCTTTTTCATCAAACATATCCCTCATTTTTCGGACATTTCCAGTATTGTCTGGGTCACTAATGCTTGTATTAAACATTGAAATTCCGATTGGCATTTATTAATGGTTGTAGTCGCAATATCATACAGATTTTCACTTGTATGAGCAATTCCCGATGTATCAATAGTGTCTGCTAAGTATGTATTCCCGTCTTTTGTTGTTAAAGTAACACAGATCACAGGTTCGTTGTGAATGTTTGACCATCCATCTAATCCTAATGTGACAACTTCACTTTTAATATATTTGCACATTTTTCTTTTTCTTTGCTGTAAGTATGATCTAATAAATCCCCAGCAATTAGTTTTCTTGATGGTGGAGAATATTCTGGGCGGAAACTCTGAACCATTTTAATAAACTCAGGATGCTCTACAGTGCTAAATGCCGTATTTGTAGCATATATAAACCTAGCAACTTGTTCATCAAACATTTGCTTTTGAGATGGTGTTGATTTACTGACAAAAAAGTCCATAGTATCTCTTTTCCTTTTTAAAGAACCAATTTCACTTGTTGCTCTTTGTGTTATTGCTGAATCCAAAGAACTTGAAATACTGGATAGTGACACTGACACATCATCTACACAAAAATAAAAATAAGAATTGCTTAATGATACAGAACATATTACTTCAAAAATCATAATCATATAATTAACAATAATTCAATACAAAGACATTTTTTTTTCTTTGTTTTACTGCAAAGTAAACATCTCTATCATATTGATATATTTATTTTTGATAATTTATTTAATACTCGAGATAAAATTACCATGTCTTTTATAATTTTGGATATTTATGATTGGTGAAAACTTAGTTAATCTCTAAGAGCCATGCATAAATTAAAAATTAACAATTTCATTTAATAACAGTTCTGATCACATAATTTGTTCTTAATAATATGATTAATTTGTAAAACTTTCAAACTTTTATCAAATGTAATTTTAAGATTATCAAAATAAAGTTCTCTAACAAAAAAATGTCTATTTAAAATTTTCTTGTTTTTTCCAAAATTTCATTACTTAGAATTACATAAATATTTTTTATTTCATAGAATATAACTTTCTAAAATCAAATAGCATATGCAAATTAAATAATAATATATGTGATTTTTATAATTTATCTTCTCGATCAAATAACATTTCAAATAATAATGTAATTTTTTATAAGAGTTTAGAATCATCTGAATGAAGATATACATAATGTGTTCTCAATATGCATTACTTGTAATTTTACAGATAAATTAAAAATTTTGAATTTAACAAATATTTAACTTATTAACAAATTTTTAACAATTTTCTTTCAAAATTAAAAATAATAGCAGCAATAATAATGATAAAATAAGTACTTACCATTATCAACAGAATCAGAATCAGAATGATAAGAATTATTACAAGTTTCAATGTGTTTCTTCATCCTAGCTACTTGACCTTCCATTTCTTTATTACAATTTTTGCATCTAGCTCTACAACCTTTCCTTTTATCATTTTTTACTTCATTAAAATATAACCAAACTAAATCTTTTCTTCTACCAAAATTAGACATTTTTTGTTCTCAAATGCTAACTCTTGGACCATTCATACACAGGTGCAACTATGATGCAACTGTGACTTATGCAGGTTGACTGCTGAAATGAGTTGAGCTGTTCAGTTAGAAGTAGAAGTTATTTGTACATCAAATAATTTGAAAACTTAATTATATAAGAAAAAAATCTTAAAAAAAATTAACAAAAAAAACCAATTGGTTTTTTTCAGAAAAAAACCATTTGGTTTAAACCGTGGTTTAAACCATGGTTTAAACCATTTGGTTTAAACCGTGCCAACCTTGCTTCTAATGTTTAATTTCTAATTTGTAAATTTCTATATGACTGTCATTTAACTAAAATTACTTTCAATAATGCATTATTACTTAATTATTACCTGACAGTGTTTATTTTTATCAACAAATATCCATGTACATATAATAGGAAATGATTATTTAAAAAAAAAAACCCCAGAAAACTTTGGTTTTGCCAACCGTGGTCAAAAGTAAATTTGAGTTTGTATGCACTGCTAAAATATGCTGTATTATGTTATATGGATTATTTATGTATATACTGGAGGCAAGAATATCCTTTTGATAATATTTTCAGCTGCAAATTGCAAATACAGTCGAACCTCGTTAACACGAAATTGAAGGGACTGCAAATTTTTTTCGTGTTATCCGAAATTTCGTGTTAACCGTCATAATAGTGGCGCCATCTATATTAGATATAAAAACTAAATAAATTAACCTACAAATATATCCCTGCTCATAAAATCATTAATTAATAAGAAATAGACAATTTCATTAACAATTAATCAACATTTTTAGGCAATAATAAGTTTATTTACATGCTAATCATTTTTTTAAATAGTCTGTTATTGACTTCTGCTTCAATTTTTGGAAGTCGTTTTTTTAGGAACGTATGGACTTCATCTAATTTGTCCAATATTTGGGAAGCATCTTCTTGTTCCATAAGGAAACGTTGTACAGTTTTCAATGCTGTGATAGATTCATTTAATGACACTTAACTTTTCTGTTCTGTGTCAGTTTCATTATTCTCGTCTGAGACTTCAATGTTGTCATCTTTTTTTCAGCAATTATTTCTTCGTCTGTCGTCACATCCGAAGACAGCACATCTTCATCTATGCAAATGTACTCGGAAAAAATTTCCCGTTTTTTGACTACATATTTATGACGCTCTTTAAATCTTGTCAGTCATTCTTTAAAATTGTAGAGAGGACCAATTGAAAAGAATTGTAGGTATCCTTCGCCACATTTTTTGATTTTTTCAGCACTTTATCGCTAATTTCGTTCTAAAATTTTTGCTTGGTTTCTAAAGATACAGCTTGCTGTTTTCGACTCATCTTTTACAGAATTCTACAGAGCAGCTGCCAACAGAGTTTCATTTATGTTATTCAGGTAGTGAAGTAAGGATTGTCACTACACTGTAAAAAATGACCGATGTTTCTTATTTTATGAAAATATGCTATAACCACGAACGAAAATATAATATAATCTTCTGAGTTATCCGAAGTTTCAAATAGCATGCTACATTGTATTTGAATCCCCAGAAACGAATACATCTTCAAAATTTAAAGAATAATTTATAAAAACAAATTATTTTTAGCTGCCCGAATTTTTCAGAAACGTTTCCGAAGGGTTTTTATAGTGTATTAATTAGTGTCCTTAGCCTGGAATACCTGTTTTTCAAATGCTATCAATTCTGAAGTAAACATTTTCATGCTAAAAAAAATGTTTAACAGACAAACATGCAAAATTAACAGCGTTAATAATAACATTAAAATTAAGATTATTTATTTACTCTTTCATGTATAAATTAACTTATGCAGCTGAAAACTTGTACTTGAGAATGGATAATATTCGAAAAACAGGTATTCCAGCCTGAGGACACTAATTAATATACTATAAAAACCCTTCGGAAACGTTTCTGAAAAATTCGGGCAGCTAAAAATAATTTGTTTTTATAAATTATTCTTTAAATTTTGAAGATGTATTCGTTTCTGGGGATTCAAAAGACAATGTAACATACTATTTGAAATTTCGGATAACTCAGAAGATTATATTATATTTTCGCTCGTGGTTTTAGCATATTTTCATAAAATAAGAAACATCGGTCATTTTTTACAGTGTACTTTCACTCACAGATAGGAGAATTTGGAAACCCGGACTATGGTTTATGTCACTGTCAATACAGTCAACCAAGTAATGTAACAATCACTTTCAAAAAAGAAATTCCTTCACCTAAACTTTAATTGTGACTGATTTATAGCTCATATGGTTAATGTGGGAACACTTGGACACATTAGAAATCAAAGAAAAGCAGGGATTAGTCAGGAATTTAGTATTTCATGATTTTCTGAAACCCTTTTTCCCTTTATATATTTTTCAAACCATGAGAAAATTCCATTTTTAATAAGAGGATGTGACATGTAAGTTTAAAACATCGAAAACATTGCGTAAGGATTTTTTTTTTTTTTTTTTTTTTTACTTTGGAGCAAAAAAAAAAAAAAAAAAGAAAAAATTTCGTCTTAAGCGGGATTTTCCGAAATTCTATTTCGTGTTAAACGAATTAATTAACATTGATTTCCAGGCTCATCTGACGGGACCTCAGTATTATTTCGTGTTAAGCGATTTCGTGTTAACGAGGTTTGACTGTATAGGGATATGGAAATTAACTTAGCAGCATTAAACACATAACTCACTTTAAGATGTATGAATCTAATAACTGAAGCCTGATGTAAAACTGTTTAGCTGTTAATAGGGTAATTGAAATTAATGCATATTTAGATTTTTTGGGGGGGTACTTGGTACTTCTCCATTATCCCATCGACCACTTTCCGTTAAAAATATTGCCAAACTATAAGAATTAATGCCAAAAATGCATGATCATGACATCAATTTCCATGTTAATGTTACATAAAGTGATTTTTAATTCAATGTTTGTTAGTATTTTTAATGATATTTACTGATTAATTCTTTTGTGAATTAAAATAAGTTGCATCAGTCAGCGGTGATCAGACATGTATAAAACCAAAAACTTTCTGCGCACATAAATATTGAGTCAAAAACTTTCTGCAAAATAATTTAATGTTTAATAAAATTACGTGTTGTATTATTTTGACGATATAAATTAAAAACAGTAGTTTAAAATAATTACCATTTAAAATTAATTAATATTAATTAAAGAATAATTATTTTGGTAAAAAATATTAATGAAGCTAAAAATTCATGATAGGAAGAGCTGAATTCTTATCAATTATTTTGTCAATGCATTTAGAAACAACACAGTCCTTAATATTTTGACCTCTTTGCAAGCGTCTGTAATATCACAACAATGTTTTGCATCTTTAAATTTTGAATTGTGCGCAAACAGTGACTAAATCATACATAAAATTTCAAATATTTTTTATTTTTTGGTATTAAAAAGAAAAAAAATTCTGCAAAGTTCCGAATTTTGCAGAAAATTTTCTGCGCACGATGTGTGCGCGTGCGTCTATATACAACTCTGGCAGTGATGGTATGATATTAAAAGGGAGAGCATTGGAAAATGTTAAGATGCATAGTTACATACAAGATACAAAAGATCAGTTTTAACTGATGACACAAACGTTTATCCACTAGCCTGGAGGGATAATAAGAAAAATAATGTAAATAAATATCCAATATATTTTTCGTTTTCATTAATATATGTAAACTTTATTGGTAAAATTATTGATAGTTTATACTTAATGATCGAGGCTTTTACAAATTTCTTGTATTTCATTCTTTATTTTTTTGAGATTTCAATAAAACAATGTATCCAATGATGGTTTTTCATGTGCATGAAGCGCTCATGCATGCTTTAGTATTAACAGATTTCTTGTATTATTTTGGGAATCAAATACTACAAGATTGCTACATCCAACGATTCTTTCTTTTTTTTTTTTTTTTAATTTGATGTGTGCAAAGCTTACATGCGATATAGGGTTTGTGACATTAACGAATTTCATGTATTTCTTTTTTTAACTTCGCAATGATCATTAATATTTTTTTTATGTTTATTAAATGTACAGTGAAACGTTGTTTCTTACTGCTCATATTAACTATTGGTACTTTTCGGTTAGCCGGGCGCCAGTGATATATGTACATATATAAATATATATGTATATACATATATATATTCATACATATAAGTGTATATATATATATGTATATGTGTAGATATATGTGTATATGTATATATGTGTGTATATATACATGTTCATAAATCACTGGCGCCCGGCTAACCGAAAAGTACCTAACTATTTTATATACATCAATCTTATAGTATTCGTAAAATAAAATATTTATTTTAGTCATAAATACACTATCTAAACAAAAAAACTTGGGATTCCCCATGTCAAACCAACCAAAAATTTTCAATATTCAACCTGACCATATCAGATTTTAATGAAACCTTCTGGAATCATTCTCTCTGATGATACAAATGAGAATATACTTTTATAGTTTTTTTATCTCTGTAAATTTTCATACATTTAATTTTTTTAATTTCGAAAAATCATCATTTTTTGGCATGTATAAATGTTTTCAATTTTGAGTTTCTCAAGTTCTATCAGGCGTAGAGAGTTGTTTGACCCTTCATTTTAAAGATAATTTCATAATTTAATTTGATATGCAAGTGACTATGCTTTGTTAAAAAAAATAATTTAAACATTTTAAATTTTAAAAACACTTAAAATTTTTTTTAAGTTTTGAAAAAATTGTTTTTTGTAATATTATAAACTTTAATTTCTGAAAGTTTTTTAGAGAAGGATCTCAATGGTATGCAGTTATAAATAAAATAATGTATAAAATTAATAAGGCAATACTATCTTTATCAGAATCATAAAGTTGGCGAGGCGCCAACTTTAAATACCAGCCCCAACTAGTGTTTAAAATTGGGGTTTTTTTTTAAGCTACTGATCCCATTAAGATCCCATTCTAAAACTTTCAGAATTTAATGTTTATAATATTACAAAAAACATAATTTTTTCAAAATTTTTAAAAAAATTTTAATTTAAAATTTTTAAATTAATTTTTTTTGTAACCAAGCATAGTCAACTTGCATATCAAATTAAACCTTATGAAATTCTCTTTAAAACGAAGGGTCAAACAACTCTATGCGGCTGAAAAATTCAAAATTGAAAACATTTATACAAGCCAAAAAATGATTTTTTGAAATTAAAAAAATTGTATGAAAATTTACTGAGATAAAAAATTAATAAAAGTATATTCTCATTTATATCATCAGGGAGAATGATTCTTGTAAGTTTCATGGAAATCTGAAATGGTCAGGTTCAGTCACTGGTTGATTTGACATGGAATGACCCACCTGTTTGTTTATGGTTTAAATTTATTAATTCTGCTTTATATTCTTTAGTTATTCTTAGCTTTCGTTTGTCTAAAATTGTCTGAACCTGAACAAATCAAATTTTATATCCAGCATGTTGCTTCTCTCACATAAATACTCTATTCTTCAGTGACATTTTCATATCTAAATTGATTAATTTTCCTATTGGCAACATTCTTCCAATTGTTTATTGAACATTACAGTTTGCTGAATAGCTTAGTAATAGTTTATTTTATGGAAAGTAGTCGATGGGATAATGGAGAAGTACCTTTTTTTTAAAAATTTAATATTTATTCATGTTCAGATGTTTCATTTTATATTTTTGCATTTCAGACAAAGGGGAGTTAGAAGCTGCACAGAATTTCTTGGAACAAGCTGCTCAGAATAATCTTGTAAGTATGCATTTGAGTATAGCATTGAACTTTCTTTTTATTACTACTATAGCACTGTTTCTCCAAACTTTTTGAAAATTTGTAAGGATTTGTTATTGTTTTGTTTTATGGTGTTGATTTGTTAATGTTAAATACTAGTTTGTTAATGTTAATATTTTAATGTTGTCTTCTTTGAATATATTGTTTAACTCCGTTTTTAAGATTGATTTTATGTAGGGTAAACATGCCAGTAACATGCCTCCTAAGGTGGTTCTCAAATCTCAAATGACCTGCTCACCAATGCAATACTTTGACTCATTTTTCAATGCAAAGGAATAAAATAGTCAGGCCTGACTATTGAAGCGATTTGTAATCTAAATAAGTTTTCCATTTTTTGATAAATGTATTACTTATCGGGTTATAAGCGATTCATGTCACGTGACAACACATTACTCTTTCTCGTGCTGCAACATCAGAAATTCTGTTCAAAATGCAGGCTTTGACAGTATTTTCTCAAAGATCTGCCTTTACTGAAAAATGGAAAATGTCTTTCGATTGCAAAGTTTCTCATTATGAACACCTGCCAATTTCATGAGTATTCAAACAAAAATGAATTAAATGTGTCATAAAGTAGCCAGTTTGGATTTGAGCCTTAAGGAATTTCTTTAAAAATTGTTTAATACTTATAATTTTTATATTAATTTTTTAAATATCATCAGTATTTAAACAATCTCATCGTCACATTTCCCATTCTGAATCAAAATTTAATTGTAGCAGAAATAAATCAAAATACCTCAAATTCCAGTAATGGATACACCACAAAAAGTAATTGATAATTGTTTTTATGATTGTATTTAGAATCTGAACTTGACTAACTACTAAACTGCAACTTAACTAACTGAACTTAACTATTTACTAAATGCATAAAGTAGTTAAAAAGGGTCGCCCCCTGCCAAATTAACCTTAAGTATCACTAAATATATGTTAGGAATTAGTTGAAATTAATAGTATTTATTCATAAAAATTTTGTTCTTATTATATTCTGGAAAGTGCAATTTAAAAATTAAATTTGATTACTTAGCTTTTCAGTTAAATCAAAAGATCATGCACTATGACCATTACTGAAATTACACTTTTAGTAGTAGCCAGATGGAGTGTCCATTACTGGAAATTGACTGATTAAGCATTCCAGTAATGGACACTAGTCTTAAAACCTTAAAAATATATGAAATTTTGTAATTGGCCATTAATTTATTAAATACAAAGTTTATTACTATCAAAACAATAAAATGCAATTTTTGCAAGAAAATAAAGTAGGTATTAAGCAAAACTATTGGGCTACAATTGTGTGATGTAACTTTTAAAGATTATATTGTTGAATACTAATTAAAACAACATAAATGTCCAAAAACATATACGTACGATTTCATAAAATACTTTACCAGGGATCATTCATGAACATAAAGGGCAGGGCACACATTATATAATAAGGGTAATTTTGTTGAAAAGGGCACATTTCCTAAAAAGGGCATTTTTGTAATAAGTGCATATACCAATATACTGGTGGGAAGAGAAGTCTGGCAACAGCTTAAAGTACTCCTTAATTAAAAAAAATCTAATAACATTTTTAATTTCTATAATTTCACTGTTTGAAAAGTACTAAAAATAGCAAAATGAAACTTATGTTATTGATTTTTATTGTAAAATTGTTTGCTATATTCACGGCTGTTTTCTTCTCAAAATTTTATAGAACTTATGTAAGTTATCATGTGGTCAAAGGCCAGAATGCCTGATTTAATACTATATTTCACTAGAGAAGGTGAAATTAATAAATGACCCTTAGTGTTACCCTTTGTCTTATTCAATGGAAAAAATTATAAATGGAAAGATGAATCACTCAAAGTCAAAGATTAGACATACCAGGGCATTTCACAGAGAAATAAAGATGAATACTCCTGACGTACCCTAGCATTCTAAAAATAAAAGATAGGCAAAGAATTTTTTAAAGTACAATGCAAACAAGGCAGGATTCTACCCAGGAATAAAAGGAGGGTAGAAATTTACCTGGAAAAAGGACAAGGAGGGCTGAATTCTATCTGGGAAAAGGACAAGGAGGGTGGAATTTTATCTAAAAAGGGCATGAGGGTAGACTGCCCCTCTGAAACTCTCTAGAGCAGGGGTTCTCAAACTTTCAGACCGACGTACCGCAAAATCGAAGTTCATACTTCCGCGTACCACCAGGTAACAAACGTAAAGTTAATATAGAAAAACCTGTCTAAAACGCAATATTTCTCCGGGTTTTGTGTTTCCGTCATAGCAGGTTTTACTGTATTTAAAATAAATTATTACATTACTAAATTGACTGCTTTATATAATAACATGCAAGTAAAAAGTAGTATCACCATTAAATTTTAATAATGCACAATTATCAAAATATAGTATTTTGGTATAGTAAAAAAACTTTAATACTTAAGTACATATTGGTGCACACTGATTCATATACTGTTATAGAAGACTAGTGAAAAGAGTGGGTGTGTTTTATCAAGCACAACTTCCTCATGTCTGGCTCAATATTAGGAAGTTTTAGTCATAAGTCAGATTTGATGTTTAGTTTATTCCTGTATTTGTTTTTCATATAGCAAAGGGGGAAAAAGCACATTCACAGAGGTATTTTGTGCTAAACACAAACAGACTTTGACGATATTAGACGGTATTCTGATATTCTCGTCAGCTAAAATTGTTACATTCATTCTTTTGAATGTGGACTCCAGTAATCCATCACATGAGAGGAGAGCTGAATAAGTTCACTTCTTTCTTCTCTCGTGAGATACAGTGGCAGGGTGTCTCAAATGAGAAACGAATTTCTTATACAAAGCTTAGTTAGCGCATTTAACATAGGCTCAATACAACCGTATTAATAATCTGGATACCTTTAAATGTGACAATAATGTCGCTCAGTACTTGCAAGTTTCTTCACACATTTATGAATATACCACCTCAAAACATATGTTGATTCTATCTCAAATCCGAGTATAGTTTTACTCTTTCTGCTTAAATAAACTTAATTTTGATTAATTCAGCACCTTTAATTAGATTGCTCTACTTCCGTCACAACCACGTCAGGGTGTCTAGTGCTCAGGGAAAAATACAGTTAAAAATAGTGATAAACACCAGTATATTCTTATAGAAAAATTTATGTTGATTATTCGATCAAATAATTAATTTGAATATTTCTATAAGAATATACTGGTAATTATCATTTTTTTACTGTATTTTCCCTGACCACTAGCCACCCTGCACGTACATACTGAAGCTGCAACTCGTATAACAAGTGGAAAACGAACTTCAACCTAAAAAATTGTTTCCAAAACATGACACTGGGCACTTGTACGCCGGTAAATGCACATTTGTGCTGCTATAGCCGTAGTGTCTAAAAACGACCGTTTCGTTTTGGACGGCTATTGCCGTCATGCTACATAGTGAACTTCGCTTTGACGGCTATAGCCGCAAGTGTCCGTCAACGTGTTCAATAACATTACTCTCTTGACCATTTTAAGTAACCTTATTCTCTTAAAAACTGATTTCCATGAAATAGGGGGAAACTATAACACTTTTTGTGCAAGAGAAGAAAAATATTTCAATGAATTAATTTAGAAATTATGTTTGAAATGAGACTTTCATTTCAACACCTCCTAGAAGCTCTTCTAGTACAAAGAGAACAAGGGGTTATAAATTACACTTGGAATGTTATTTTGTTTTAACTCCTCCTAAACACAATAGCTCCTCCTACTTCCAAGCATTCAGATTTTTCCTTCAGATAATTCAATTTATAAAGCCTGTTTAAAAACAGTTCTTCTGCTAATTAAAAATACTTCATTCATATATTAAAATTAGGTCTTTATTAAAAAATTAAATTTTTATGCATATAAATCTAATAATTGTGTTTGTAATTCTGAAAAACTGATTCTATCATAAGCGGTGCGTGCGAATTTCCGCAAGTCTGCTGTACCAAACATTTCTCGTAACAAAAAAATAGAAAAAGCGTTTACAGATCCTAAATAGCATTCGAAATTTTTTTTTAAACTTCCAAGTAAATAAAGACAAGCCGTTTTTGATTCCATAATAATATGCTGCATTTTGTATTTTATTTCACGTACCAGTATTAGATTTCTGCGTACCAGTAGCCAGAGCTTCACGTACCAGTACTGGTACGCGTACCATAGTTTGAGAACCCCTGCTCTAGAGTGATCCCTGACTTTACTGGAGGTGTTTTCATATACAAAACTGTATTTCTAACAGAGGTGGGCAAAATACATTGAAAAACCATTTTCGATACAAAATACATTGGTTTTAGAACCTAAAATACAAAATACATGTATTTTAAAAATACGTTCAAAATACATTAATTTTAATTATTCTGCATTGTCTTGCACTACGCAAAAATGTTTTAATTGCAATATCATGGTATATAAAAAAAAAAAATAATGGTACATATAAAAAAAATGGCATAAATAAAAAAAGGTCTTAATAAATGTAATAAATTTTTGTCTACTGTATGGACAGGTCCGTAAAAAAAAAAAAAAAAAAAAAAAGTCTGCACGGGTCGAAATTTCCAGGCCCTGTCTCAACCCGACCTGTAGAAAAAAGTTTGAGGCCTGATCCGGTATAAAAGTTAAAAGTTCGACTCAAGCCTGACTGTGTCTGTATAAAAAATTCTTTGGCACGACCCTGTATAAAAGCTAAAAATTCGGTCTGAGCCTGCCCCGGCTTGTACAAAAAATTTATTGGCCCGTATAAATGCTAAAAGTTCGGCCCAAGCTTGGCTCGTACAAAAACTTAATTGGCTCGATTGAATTTCTACAAAAGATTAAATTTCTACGCTGATGGGGTTAAAAATTCTCTTGTACGAGGTATTCTAGAAAAAAAAAATATTTTAGCTATTTTTCATATTTATATTCTTCATTTTTAAAAAAGCACCCAGAACTGCGAAGTACAGGCACAGCCGTTCCAAAATACTGCCCTCCCTAGATTTATTTCTGCCTTTGCTCATGTAAACTACATTAATTTTTTATGAATCTATTTGTACGTAAATGTTTGAATTGTCATTAATATCATTAATCCATATTACATGGTTTTTAGGCTTGCAAAAAGCTATACAGAAAAATCTTTTAATACGGAATCGCGTAGGAGCGAAAAAAATACACTATAGACAAGTTCCCACCTTAGCTGGTACATCACCTGTTGACCTGTTGTAAATACATTATATTCTTTTCGCACGTATTATTACATTCATTTTGCATGAATGAACATATTTTTCCGTTTGAGACAAGATTCCATCATAGACAGGTTTATTTTCACAGGTTTTCGTTTACTGCAATTTTATTGCCTAGAAATTATATGTACTATTCTTCAAAAAGTATAAATTTAAAACTTTAATTGTAGAATAATGGGGATATAAAAAATATACATTTTTTGCAAAAATTGTTGGATTGGCCCAAAATTTACTGATTTTTGCAAGGGCCAGGCCGGATCAAAGATTTTTATATGATCTGGGTCGAGACTGGGCCTGAAAATTTCTTCCCATCTAGACCTCTAGAAAGAATGTACAGGTCTGGCTTGGTCCGGAAAAAAAAGAAATCTGACCTGGCCTGGCCCGATTCTGCAAGAAAAGTAAAGTCCAAGCCTAGTCTGGTCCGAAAAGAGTGATGAACAGCCTCTGTCGGTATTGAACTGAAAGTATTGCTTTGGTCTTACACCAATTATCACAAAAAATATTATTTCAAAATATTTCGAGTATACTTATATCTATCACGTAGCGGGATGTATCACAAATAATTTCCTTTCATTATCATTAGGAGTTCTTAAGTATGTATTATCCATCTTTTCACGAGTCTAGGCAATAACTAACCGCATTACTCTCGCATACTTTAAAAATGCAATACTCGGGAAAAACTTTGGATGATCCTATTGTGTATCACACAATATTTTATAATTCATGTAACAACATTAAGAATTATAAAGGCATTTACTAAAAGCATTCAGCAAAAATGTTTTGGCAGAAGATAAAATTCCTTATCGTACAAAATTTGAAAAAAAAAAAAATGCTTATTAACTTAACTGCCAGAAACATTCAAAGACTAGACAAAACAGACAAGCATGTATTTTCATGTTGGGAATCAGTAATTTGCGGTTTAAACACAAGTTGTGGTTTAAGTCAGTTTCAAGTCTGGTACGAACAGTTTGAAAAATAGAGAAATGTATTTTGAAAATACAAAATGCATTGAAAAATAATTTTCTAAATACTTTGGTTTTATCTGTTTAAAATACAAAATACAAATGTATTTTGAAAATGTATTTCAAATACATGTATTTTCGATACTGCCTAGCTCTGATTTCTACATAGATAACCGAGCACTTTCGAGCAAACTTTTGCTCATCCTCAGGGTTACAAATCAAAACGCAAGCACACAGTAGACAAAATTCCAGTAAAGTATTTTATGAAATCGTACCTATATGTTTTTGGACATTTATGTTCTTTTAATTAGTATTTATAGTACAAGGTGAATATAGATTCAAGGAGTGTGTTTTTTCAAACCTACTTTAAAACATTAATCAACCTATTATTTTATAAAAAAGCTAGGTTTTTAGAAGAAATGTACACATAGATCATTAAAAAATAAAATTCTTGCATGCAAAAGTGCAATGTGGTCAATAAAATTAAAAGAAATGTCATGAATTTCTTTAAATATTCTTTTTATTTTTTAACCAAAAACTATTCCAAGCCAAACACAAAAATTACTAGTGCATGTACCACGAAAATCAAAAAGTCCTTCCGGCCTGTACTGGGAGGAAAAGGTAGCTTTCCTATATCTTCGTTTTAAAATTTTAGCTAAACCCGAAAACAGCAAGTTAAAATGCAAAGAAACGTTTACAAAAGATTCGTTAATACTGAATTTGATAAAGAAATTCGCCAAATTATTGAGCAATAGCCAAATTGGCTTCATTTATAAAAACTTATTTTGGTCACCAAATTTGGCGATATCTCGCCAAATGTCACAAATTTTGCCAATTTTGTCGCCAATTTTGGCGCTAACGGATATGAATATATAGTTTTATGCATATGATTGGGAAAATTATTACAACATTGAAAGAAAATAATTTGCGAGTAATCGCGTTAATGTGCTGTTTTGTTTCAAAATGTCAGCCACCCTAGAATTTCAAACTGCTCTATCTTAGCCATTTTTTAAGATAGAGGTAAAACAAAAAATGCTCTGGAATCCTTGTATCAAGGCCTAACACGTAATTAAAAAATAAATTTGAATTTTTAATTTTTTTGTATATTTATTTTATTTTTAAATGGCCGCCATCTTGAAACAAAATGGCGGACCAAGCTGGCCAACGAACTCGGTCGAGACATTAGTGAGCTTAATACACACAATTAGTTTCATCAAAATCGATTTATAAATATGAGCGTTATCGTATGACATAGGTCAGATATATATATATATATATATATATATAGATAGATATATGGATATATCTATATATATAAATCAACATTTGAACGGAGGGTGGTTTTGGGGTCTGGGAGTCATGATCGGTGAAAATATATCGAAATTTTCCGGAACTGCTTTTCTCCGAACGGCTGCAATAGGTAGCTTTATACTTTTCTGTATTGAAAGCTACCTAAAATTTCCTTCAGCCCAAAATAAGCTTGCCAGCATTACTCAGAATTGAAATTTTTAGTTAAACTGGATATTTGGTTGTGAAGAAATGTTTTATTTTAATGTATAATTTAAATGTTTTTTAATCTTAAATTAAATTATTTTTTTTTTAGCCTGAATTTTTAAAATCCTTGTCAGATGTGCTTAATCATGCCAATAACAGTCCTGTTGCCAGAATGGCAGCTGGTCTACAACTCAAGAATGCTCTTACCTCAAAAGATCCTGAAATAAGGGTGAAATACCAAGAAAGGTGGCTTCAATTCCCTTTGGATATTAGGAATTATATCAAACAAAATGTAAGTAATCTAAAGTATGGTCTCTTATCCTACATCAATTGGATTGAAAATGGTTTTGTTAAGATAACAGTGCCCAACCCTTTTAAGTGAAGGGCCACTTACAAAAATGGGTTGTCAAGGGCCACCATCAGTAGCACAGAGAGAATTTTGTTTTGAGAATGTTTGTGTGTGTGTTGGGGGGGGGGGGGGGGGGATATCTAAGCCTATAATCAGATTTTAAAAAAATCTATTTCTCCTTCCCAGTCAACATATTCAATTCTGTTGGCAAGGATATATCAACAGTTTACGTTATAAAAGAGATATTAGTTAGGGTTTTTTTCAAGGAGTAAAAATATTCCTTGACTTTATTTGAAGGAGTAAATTTAGCTTTATTAAAAGTACTAAAAAACAAAGATAGGCATGAAGGTTGCCAGTGCGGAAAAAAAATTGTACTTTCATGAATAAAAGTGGGGATGAGGAGAAACATATTCTAAATTGTACTACTTAACATTCAGTCATAAAATGTTGATGCAGGAGCGCGCGATCTTTATAAGAGGAGGGCCAGTCACAGAAATGACTGGTTTGTCGAGAGCCAACATCTGTAGCATAGACAAAATTTTTTGGGGAAGGATCGGTGACCTTTATACAGCCATGTGATATGGACAAAATTATAAGAACTGTATTTGTATTTTCTAAAAAGTAAAATTTGCATGTTTTTAACGCTTTCCAACCTAGTTGAAAAGTGTTTGACTTCGGTTTGTCTGGCCGTGCTCTAACTCCCGTAAATATGCTCGGATTGCTCTGCAATTTTTATATGTTATTGTCGTTATCTGTAGCATGTTCCCTATTTCAACGGAAGTGTGTAGCACTTATAGTTTTTTGACAGGGACACTCAAAAGAATTCCGTTACATTGCGGTTTATTTAAATAATGTTTCACTATTTTAAACACATTGAAATTTATATATATCACTAAGGTGCATTAGAAGCTTAATATGGAATAGGGTGTGCATAGCACTTATAGTTACTTTACAGGCACAGTCAAAAGAATTCCGTTACATTACGTCTATGGAGAAAAATCGTCTGCGGTTTATTTAAATAATGTTTCACTATTTTAAACGCATTGGAATCTATATATATCACTAAGGTGCATTACAAGAGGCTTACAGCAGAATATTGTGTGTATAGCAGTCATCGTTCATTTACAGGGACACACAAAAGAATTCTCTACTGTCTGTTAACAATTCCTGGAAGTGCGTTTTAAGTTACTGAACGCGATTTTAATTTTAACTCTCTTTTTGTCTATTACGTGGTGTGTACAAATTCTGTAGATCCTATACAGGGAAGCACAAAAGTTCGCGGACACATTTCCGTTTATTGACAGAAATTCCAGACGGCGAACTTTAAACTGTGCTACGCGTTTCCTAACTGAACTAAAATTTAGCATCCTATGTAGTATATATACAAATCTATAGATCCTATACAGGGCGGAATAAAAGTATTCGGATATTTTTCTGAATATTGTATATGTTGGAAATTCCTGAAATTATGTTTTTAAATATGTTATGAGTTTTCCAAATTGTTTACTTAGATGTTATCTTTTAGCTTATTAAACGGTATGATTTGTAAAATTATTTTGGAAGCGTTGGAAAGTGTTACATAATCTATGCTTGACGCATGATTTTTCGTTCTTGTTTTTGTTCTGCACATGGAACTCCTAGACAGTATAAATGCATAGTAAGTGTTTGGGATTGTTATAATCTGTTTTTCAATCCTGCCGCTAGGGTACAAAGCTTTCGGAGTTTGAGAAAGGGAAAGTGGATGCATTTAAAAGTTCAGGACACTCTGTACATCAAATTGCGACAAAGCTTGATCAAGAACGGTTATTTACAATTATCTTTAAAATCAGGTTAAATATGGACAGCAAAGACATACAGGTAGGCCATCTTCTTTTTCTGTATGGGAGAAAAGAGTGATAAGGTGAGCTTGTCCAAAAAACAAACATCAACAGAAATAAAACATGAATTGAACTTGGAATGCTGTGCTAGAACTGTTAGACGTGTTTTACAAAAAGAATAAAAGTTCGCTATGGTAAACATATGTCACGGCACCTCATACAAAAGTTCATAAGAGACTGAGGATGGAGTTTGCCAAAAAATGCTTTACTATGGGGAAAAAAGTGGGATAATGATGTATTTTCCGATGAGAAAAAGTTTAATTTGGATGGACCGGATGGTTTTCGCTACTTCTGGTATATGTACTCCATAGAGAAAAAGAAATTTTCTCAAAGCGTGCGTTTGGAGATGTCTCAGTAAACCTCTGGGGAGGTTTTGCAACTGGTGGAACTACTCGAATAGATTTTGTGGAGGGTAGAATGAATTTTGAATGTTATGTTGATGTATTGGGCGATAATCTTTTACCAGAAGCACCGTTAATAACAAGTGAAGACTATTTCTTCCAGCAGGACAATGCCTCAGTACATGTTTTCCAAACTTCAAAATCATGGTTTGATGCTAATTTCGTGAAACTACTTTATTGGCTGGCCAGAAAACCCTGATCTGAATCCAATGAAAAATATGTGGGGTATTCTGGCACACGAAGTATACAAAAATGGTATAGAATATGAAAATAAGCAAGAGCTCATGTCCTCCATTGAAAAAGCCTGGTCGAAAATTTCCAAGAACAGTTCTCAAAGAACTGTCAAACTCAATGATGTCAAGACTGATAAAAGTGACTTAGAAGAAGGGGAAGATTATTAATTAGTGTTTCAGGCAAAAACATTCATTGTCCTTATAATTTTGTCCAATTTTTACAATGACATATTGTTAAATTATGGCAAAACATTCATATTTTGCATTTTTCAATGTTTTGCATTCTACAATGATTTCTAGCATAAAAAAGCATTTTATATATAAATTTCACTTTATTTACTGCAGAAATAAATTTTTTCTTTGCAATTTTCAGTTCTTATAATTCTGACCATCTCTGTAGCTAGATCTCGGCATGTTTGGGATAGAATTTCACCAAATTTAATATGTAAGATTTTATTACGAATATTGATTCAATATTGGTTTCTACAGGGAACTGAGTTTTATCTTTGAGTTAATAATTAACAATATATATATTAATCTAATTTAAAATTTTATTACTTAACAGAAGGCGCTGTTATGCTGTGCTTTTCTTTATTCACTGATTACTGTTACTACATGTTAAATTCCAAGAAATGCACTGTAATTTTGTAATTGTTAATGTGTAACTCCTCTAACAATTGATTGATTTAATATTTTCTTAGATGCATTAATTTTTACTGTTTATATTTTATTCCAAATCATTTTTTGCTGTGCTGTTCTAAATATAACTCATCTTGCCGTAGGATATTTAAGTATGTTAAATAAAGCTATGTACTGTATACTCTTTTACAATATTTAAGATATTGTAACTATATTGTCATTAAACAATGTCATTATTGACATAAACATCTGTAAATCCTCCTCTTCTAACTTTATTTTAAAGAAATAAGTTTATTTCAACAAACTCTAGAACATCATTTTCTTTGGGGCTAAAACTCTAGAATGTGGAATCTGTGTCTTTCAATAAATATAGTGTTGAAAGCTATACCAACATGTGATACTAAGGACCCGCCCATTTGCCGATTTTCTAAGTGCTGATTTTCGAAGCGTAGATTAGACGTCTCGTGGTCAATACCAGAACAACAAACTGCACTTTGTAAAAAGCGTGAATTATATGATTTTTTTTTTTTAAATTTTGGCTTATGACAATAAAATCTCCATGCATTATTTCACTAAAGATGAAAAAATTAAGGAAGCATGGATTCATCATCTCTCATACACAATGTTTTTGTGTTATCAGAATATTTTAATACTAATAAAAGTGAAACTACATCCCCCCCCCCCTCCCCTATAAAAAAAATTTGGTTTGCCATTTTACCTTAATGTATCTAAAATTTGCCTTCAAAGGAAGGTTAGGAGGGTGGGGGGGGGGGGCAAGGATGGCAGAAATCCAAATTATTTTGTGTGAATCTCTAAAATAATTATAAATGTGTATTATTTTCTGTAGGAAATGAGCTGTAGTCATCTGTAATAAAATATTTCAATTTCACAGTGTTTTAAGAAGTTTGAACATCTTCAAAAGGCACTTGTAACATCTTTTGCTCATACACAATAATTTTGTCTCTTGTGTTTGTGTGTGTACTTTTAGGATACTAGGATACTTAAACGTTGTTAAAAACAGACCCCCCCCCCCCCCCCCGCAAAAAAACAACAACAAAAAACAGCTTATTTCATGTGGGCCATAGACACACCTCCTAAAAAACTTGTCGCTCCATGTTTTGCCGGTGCCCTTATTTCTTAGTATTTGTCCCCAATAAAATTAACTCTCAATTCATTGTGTCTTGTTTCCTTTTCAGCTATATATTTTAAATGGTATAATCAATCTTTAAATCTGAGAAATTTTTGATAAAATAACTCATCAATAGCAACAATTTAAATATATAAAATCGAAGCAATAATAACAATAATAGAATAGTGTTTCTAAAATAAAGGAGGAAATTATAAAAGGATAGATAATAATGTAGTTGTGCCAAAATGCAGTTTCTAAGATGGATCTTTTAAATTATTGATAGGTTATATAGTATTTGCCTCAAAAATAAAAATCCTAAATATTGTTGAAATATTTAAAAACTTATCTTAATCGAGCCCTTAAATCATATCTGATGGCTTTGCTTACTAATCAGAAATTCTTTTTACACAATGACAATATGAAAATTTTATTAATAAACACTTGTTTGCGATGAGACTTTAATTCTTGACTTTAAATATGTTCTCTTCACCAGTTTCATCTTTCCTGAATAGAAATAGATGCTAAAATATTAATGAACAGAGAAGATTAACATATGTCAGGGGTGATTGTGCTCCGGGGGTATCCCGGATTTCCGGGGTTTTCCGTCGACCCTTCCGGGTTTTTCTTTCGGCTCTTCCGGGGTCATAAAATCATCCTGTTTAGTGGAAAAAACGAATCGAAATTGAAAATATGTTGCAAAAACAAAGTACGCGGCGCTGCGACGGACGTTGCAGACTTTTTAGAGCACCTGCAGACTAAAAACATACAGCGATGCCGCGGACGCGCTATAGCGGGTAAATTACGCGAAAAAACGGCAAACTTCGTCGAAGGATCGTTAAAAAAACGGCGAATTTCGTCGGAAAATCGCCGAAAAACCACGAAATTAAAAACATTCGCCAAATTAGCGATAAACGTTTCAGTTACGGCAACCCTTACCCAGAGCGTGATCGGAGTGAAACTAGCAAACCCTCTGTCCTGCGTTTTCCTAACCCCTTGTCTTGTTTTAACCAAAGAATATAAACGAGAATACCGATACCGAAAGATATTCTTTGTCCTACCCCTAAACCAGGAGACAAAAACCAGTCTTTTAAAAGATACCTGAGTATGAATCTTCATCTCCCCCCCCCCCTTTCGTTTAACAATGCTGATCCTCCCCAAATTCTGTTATAGGCTGCACCAGATGTCAATTAGTGCATATTTTTCATAAGCCTTCATTCAATACCCTTCCCCTCGAAATTTGCGCTTTTCTATGGCGAAATGGTTCTCGGTAGAGTATAATTTGAAAAGAAGAAAAAAATAAGTGGACTGTAGATTAGGGTCTGCACGGGCCAAAATTTCCGGGACCGGGCCGAACGAAAGCTACCTTTTCCCGGCCCGTTTAAAATCCATTAAACCACGCCTGACTCAATATCTAAAAAAATTCAGATTTTTCTTAACATACAATTAAGATTCTATATTTATTGGATAATTTTACGGTCCCTGTGGCAGAATGTAGGCTGTCAGGAAAATCACATGCCTCCAGAATATTTGTTGGTCTTATTGACTCAAGCAACACATAAAAACTACCATTCATTATCACTCATGCACTCTTAGTATTCTTCATATTAAGTAATAAACATTAAAGTTTTACCTTTATTAAATATAAAATACACTTCATAAATATAATTTACTTTTGTAAATACATCGTTTTTACTTACCTTTTGCATTTTATTCTTTCCATAATTTGAGCTGCTTTCAGGAACAAATACTTTTTATTTAGTCCATCATTAAAACGTAACTACAGAAACACAAACACACTTTTACTTCTAACGAGAACCGCACTACATCGTAAACATCGTAAGCACTTCTGAGGTAGTGCCTCTGCCACTCACTAGATGGCGGCACACGTAGACCGTTCGGATTGGAAGACCGAACGTCGAATCAACAATGGCACGTGTATGCAAATTTCGATGGATCGTTCTAGTAAAGTGGGTGTTTCTAGTGATTAGCCGACATTCTACCAGTATAAATAGTTGCTATATCTCTGCATAGGTCGTATATTGGAAATCGATTGATCAAGTGATCGGCGGTGTTCTTTCAATAGACATCGTCGTAGTATTGGAATATCTGGCTTGTTAATGTGATATAAAAGTAAACGATGATCGTTGTGGTTGATGGCGGTAGTATTTAAAGTTCGAGCAGCTTGGTACATTAAAGTATAAATATATTCGATGTGTTTAGTAAGTTTATCTGGTTCTGTTTACGCCTATTTACTGAATATCCGTGTTCTGTGAAAAGTGAAAATGTTACTGTCTTCAAAACGAAACTGTGTCATATCAAGTTATTAGAATCAAGATGCTGTATTATAATATGTGAGTACTTTGAATAAATCTCCTGTGTTTGAATAACTTTTTGTCTTCATTGAATTCTATATATATTCTGCATTTCACTATTTCACTATTTTAACTTTTATATGATGATCTATCTAAAACCAGCAAAAGCTTCTCACTACGCTATAACTAAAAGTTATACTCTGCTTACTTCGAAATAGACTACCTATATTATTTAAACAAAGCGGTTATGGGCGATAGAGCTCATATAATGAAGTTATTTATGATTTGATAAAGTGAAAATGCTGAAAAAAAAATGGAAGATTAAAAAGGTAAACAAACGCTCCCGATCGTAATAACGTAAGTCCCGGCAACGAAAATAAGAGAGGGGGGGGGGCGGTTTGCCTGTATTATAGTATGAAATGAGATCATTGAAGACATGAGTGAAAGAAAATATGGAGAAATAGATGATTAACGAAAGATAGTATCAAAAATAAGTGAAGAGGTTTCTGTTTGAAGTATAAGAAATTTTTTTTTATAAGAGAACTGGCTTTTAACTTTGAAATTTTTAACAAATCTAGACTGAATTTTAAATTATACACCTTTATTTTTGCAGTTGAAGTTTTAATTATGATAAATTTTAACATAATTTGAATGAAATTTAAGAGTTTTATCAGTTTTTAACCATATACATACATATCTTTTAATACAAAAACAAGGAGTTGAGAAAAAAAAAAAAAAAAAGAAAGAAAGAGAGAAAAAAAAAAAAAGGGAAATGGCTAACATATTGATTGAGAAATTGGATTCATCAAACTATAGAAATTGGTGTAATGATATTAAATACATTCTATTGGATAAAAATCTCTGGTATATAATAGAAGATAATTTGGTAGCACCAACTAAAGAAAAGCCAACTGCTGAGGAAATTGAAGCATTTAAAGCAAAATCTAATCAAGCACTATCCATTATCTATTTGAATATAAGTGTGGAATTTAAAAGACTAATCGAGAATTGCAAAAATCCCGTTGAAGCATGGAATAAGTTAAAATTAAATTACTGTCCAGATTCCCGTTCCCACCATATGAAGATATTCACGGATCTAATGGAGTGCAAGATTAAAACAAATGAAACTATAAATCTTTTTGCGGCAAGATTGGCACGAATTACCAGAGATATAAAACAGATAGATGAAAATTTTAACGAATGTTATGCAAATTTTCAGCTTCTCCGGTTTCTTCCCAGGAAATTCGATGCAATAGTACAAAATATTTTGCGATGGGGAAAATCTGATTTTCAGTTCTCTAAAATAGTAGAAGAACTAGTAGCAGAAGAAACTCGTTTGAATGTAAGAGATTCAGATTCCGGTAAGGGTAATCTCCAAGCAAATCAATTGAATTTTAGAAGGAAGCAAGAGAATTTCAAGGGGTTTAAGAAGAGGAAGTGTTGGAAATGTGGTCAATCCGGTCATTTACAGAAAAATTGTTTAAGTAAGGCCAATAGTAAATATGAACAATCTGGTTTTTCAAGATCTCGCTTTTCCTCCCCGTTTTACAGAAGGAATACACCGAATAGGAACTCTTTTCGTGGAAATTCACCATTCTGTCAAGCTCGTTCAACTTCTCGCCATACTGGTTCACCATCCTGTCATGCCCAAGCACCTGACTATGGAAGGGTTTCACCGTCATCGTCCAGATGTCAATCAAGAAGTCGCCGACCTGAGAAAGGAAACTACAACTCTCCTGGAGGAAACATGCCCCGTAACCGACCCCGATACAGAAGGAATAATCAAAGGTGGAATGAGTTGCCAGGACATTCAGAGAGTCCAGTAAATTTTTGTAAGTCCTCTAATATTTTTATATCAAATGTTAATGTAAATTGTATAAATGTAGAGGCCAGGTGGATCCTGGACACTGGTGCGACGCACCATTTCACTAATGATAAATCCATTTTTTAAAAATTTTTTCCTTTAATAGATCAAGAAATGACTGTTGCTGTTAAAAACATATCTTTCCCAATTCAGGGCCGAGGTGATGTAAAATTGTTATTTGGCAAACGCCATGTTTTACTAAAGAATGTTATGTATTCAAGTAAATTACGTCGTAGTCTCATATCTGGTCCTCAATTGGATAAAAACGGGGCAACTTTTATTGGTGGAAGAGGGAAGGTAACCGTCTCGAGGGAAGGACATTTTTTATTTAATGCTTATCTTAAAAAGGGAGTATACCAGGTTTTTCCTAGGATTCCAAAATCGTTAAAAATTGAAACAAATTCTCTTTCAAAGTCTTCAGAAATGGAGATTTGGCATAGGCGGTTCGGACATATAAGTCCAGCCATATTAGTGCATACTTGTAATGAAGAGGGAGTCCGGGGAATGCCAAAGCTTAAAGATCTTAATTTTAAATGTGAAAAATGTAAAATAAGTAAACATAAAAAGGTATCATTTAAGGCAATAGGTCAAAGACGCTCGCAGTACCCTTTGGAACTTATTTTTGCTGATGTCTGGGGTCCTTGCCAAGTACAAGGTAGAAATGGCGAGAAATATTTTCTCACTATTATCGATGACTATTCCCGCCGTGTGTCCATTTATCCTATGAGAATGAAGTCAGATTCCTATGAAATTGTTCGTAATCATATTACTAGAGCTGAAACTTTCATGGGAAGGAAAGTCAAAAATGTACGGACGGATAATGGGGGGGAATTTGTCAATGATGACCTTGACGAATTTTTTAAATCCAAGGGTATTATGCATGAGCTTACAAATCCATATACTCCACAGCAAAATGGAACGGCCGAGCGATTTATGCAGACTGTTATAAATGGAGCCCGTACCTTACTATCAGAGAGCAACTTGGCCAGAGGCCGTAAAATTCTTCGTGTACACCTGGAATCGAGTATGTCCCAAAACTTCATGTAAGACTCCTTTTGAGTTGTATGGAGGTAATAAACCTTCAGTTAAACATCTAAAACCTTTTGGGTCTGTAGCTTTTGTGGGAATCCCAAGACAAAAGCGGGATGGGAAACTCGGTCCAAGGGCGAAACGGGGAATTCTGGTTGGATATGCTTTTAAAACTAAGGGTTATCGAATTTGGATACCTGAAACAGATAGTATAATAGAATCCATTGACGTCACATTTGACGAAAAATCCAGGTTTGATCCAGACAACAGTGGAGCAGTGATGGGCCCGGAGGAGGTTGACTTCTTTCCGGATAGCCTTGTGAGTAATCAAAATGATACCGTTGTAGAGGTAGAACCAGAGGTCATCCCTGGTCCCTCCAACGAAGCAAGTGATTCACAGGCATCTGGGGAGGAGGAGTCCGATTCCGAGTCCATTGACAGTTCCAGTCCGACTATTTCCTCACTTAGAGATGTTAGCTGGATTCGTAAAGCAGTACCTAGGCCTACCGGAAAACGGGTAGATGTCTATTATTATGAAACTGGGAAAACTGATCGTTTGAGATCAATAATGGATGTTGAAAGATATTGTGATAGACATCAAATAAAATATAATCCTGACATATTTGATTTTAAGGGTAATAATCTTTATTCTGGTCCTGTTTCAAGTGTAGACAACTCTGATAGTGAAGATGAAGAATCTAGTGCTCCTGAATCTAATCAAGTCAATCCTGAATCATGACTATATGGTCCGACAATACCCAAAACATTTAAACAAGCGATGGAGTCCGTGCAACGTGAGAAATGGCTTGCTGCAATGCAGAGCGAACTCAGTGTTATGCGTGAACGGAAGGTTTGGCATTTGGCTCCTTTACCTGCCAACGTAACTCCAGTGGGATGTAGGTGGGTTTTCACTATCAAGAGAGATGAATTAGGGAGGATTGCCCGCTTTAAAGCTCGTTTAGTTGCCCAGGGCTATAAACAAATTAAAGGCGAATCTTACGATGAGACCTTTAGCCCTGTGGTCAATTTTGGTGTAATCAGATTCTTTTTCTCTCTCTTGGTATCGTGTAGCGGATGGCGTCACATTCAGTGTGATGTAACCAGCGCCTACCTTTACGCACCATTGAGAGAAGACGTGTATATGCTACAACCGCCCGGTTTCACCATACCTGAGAAGTCTCATTTGTACTGCAAGCTGGGTCGAGCTTTGTATGGACTACATCAAAGTGGTAGAGAATGGTTTTTTGAGATACACGAAGTCTTAATTAATATTGGTTTCATCAAATTGGATAGCTGTAACTGTGTATATATCTTTAAATCTGAAATAGTACTCTTGTTGTATGTAGATGACATAGTGTTGTTTGGGAAAAATCAGACTGTCATAGATAATGCTTTACAAATGTTGGGGAAATTTTTCGACTTGAAAGTATTGGGAAAAACCAAAAAGCTTTTGGGGGTAGAATTCGAAGAAAGAAATGGCTTAGAGATTCATCAATCTCATTATATTGATGAAATTTGTAATAAATTTAAAAGCTTTAAAATACCTATATCTTCACTCCCAATTAGCAAGGGTATAATTTTTTCTAAAGTTGATTGCCCAACCTCACAGTCAGATATTGATGTCATGAAATCCATACCATATAGGAATGTTCTAGGTTGTCTGTCATTCTTAGCAAATCGTACTAGACCTGACATATCATGCAGTTAATATTTTTAGTCAATTTCAGAGTAATCCAGGATTGTTTCATTGGGGCGGACTTCTACGGCTGCTAGGTTACGTAAAATATACTAGAAATTATCGCCTCCGATTATCATGTAATCAGGAGCAGTTGATCGCTTACTCTGATGCAGACTTTGCAGCGAACCGGGATGACCGGACTTCTATTGGTGGCCAGCTCGTTCTTTTGGGAAACTCACCCGTGGATTGGCGAACCTTCAAGGAGAAATGTGTAAGCCTGTCTACCATGGAGTCAGAGTTTGTGGCCTTGACTGAAGCTACCAAGAATATAGTCTGGTATGACCGGATCCTGCGGGAATGCCGGAGTAGGCAGATCATTCTTGAATGCGATGTTAAATCTCAATTATACGTTGACAACCAGGCGGCCATAGATTTTGTTAAGTCCCCAATTGAAAATCACCGTAGTAAGCACATCGACGTTAAACTGTTTTTTGTCAGGGATTTGGTTTATAAAAATCTTTTTGATTTAACTTTTGTCCGTAGCAAGGCTAACCTCGCAGACGTGTTTACCAAACCCCTCACCAAATATGATCTTCTGAGATTTGTAAAAATCTTGTTTAAAATAGATTAATTACTTATCTAGTCAAATACGTACCTATTCTTTTTGTAAATTTTATAAGTGTAAGGAAATTGTGCAATATATATTTTTTTAGAATAATTCTTGAATTTTTAGTGATATATTGAAGATTGTAGGTTTAAAGTAATTTTAAATATAGAATTTTTATGGAAAATTGTGTGTAAGGTAAAAGGTTTTTTTTTCCAAACTGCAAGTTTCTCATTCGGTATACATTTAAATTCCCGCTTTGGTGTGGAGATGGTGCCCTTTAATACTTCCTCTCGAGGAGTTCGATCAGCCCTCAGTACCGTCTCGGGAGGGTGACCCTTGACCGGTAAGTGACAGAGAACTCTTTCGGGGGGTTGTGTTGGGGGTAACTACCACATCAGGGCCTTTCCGCGGGCACGTTAAATTTTTTAAGTCAGTAAGTCCAGTTTTATGTAGTTTATTAATGGGAGTGTCACTTTTTTTCCGTATACCGGATGGGAAATGATGATAGAAGATATAAGGTCCTTTTTGATAATATTATTGTAATGTAGTGTAGAGATAGAGTTATATGGGTAATGAAAGTTTTGCATTTTTTCTATGTCTGGGAGGGATCCCGTTTATCCATGGATAACCAGATGAAGAAATGTTTTTGATAATTAGATCTGTAAAAATTGAAAAATTAAATTTTTGGCTGACTCCAAAGGGATAACAGTATATGAACTTATCTAATTTTTTTTTAAAGTTAAATGTTTTTCTTTGAAATTGTCTGTTGAATAATCTGTTATAATTAATGTCAAAAATATGGTACATGTATTTTTCTTTACCTTGTTATAAATGTAGATATCTAATTCTGATCTCTTTTAGGCATCTGAGACTTCAATCGGTATGAATGGAATCCAGGCGTGGAGAGTAATTGACGCTGAGTGTTATGTAAGAAAGTAGTTGATTGTAGTCAATAGTTTTATCCTAACTCAGATGCTGAAAGTTCTTCAAAAGTTACTATTTTGTTTTGGATATTGAGTTAATGTCCCAAGGAGTCAAGTCTTTTAAATTCTTCAAAGATTTTTCAAATTAAATTTTTCTCTTTGATGTTATAAATAAAGAATTTTTCTAGTGTTAAATATGTGTATGTTGGATTGCAGTTGGAAAAATTTCTTGTTATTAGAAAACTTGTTTTAATCTTTCAAATTGAAGATTAAATTGTTGGTACGTATTTGCAATATATTTTTCTTGTTAAATTGTTTAAAATTGTTTGTATTAAAAATTGTAATGTATTAAGCTGCTGTTAGTATTTTTGTAACGTTTTTCCGGCTAGTCCTTAAGTCCATGGGTTGAAATTTTTTTTGAAAATTTTCTTTGGGGCTTTGTGTGAAAATTTGACTTAAGCTGAGAAGTTAAATTTTGGTCGTACTAGTATAAATGGGAAAGTTGCAATATATTAATCTTTGAGGCAGTTAGTTTAAATTTAAATTTTCAAGTGTTGAACATTGTTTTAAAATTAAATTATTGTAAGGTTAAAATTGTTATGGTCGTTTGTGGGAGTTTCATTAATGTTGTTGGAGAGTTATGCTAATTGATCGAGGTTCCAAATTTTTTTTTTTAAGTGTTTAAATTGTTTTAACATTGTTTTTAACTATATGAAAAAAAAAATCAAACATGGGTGATTTTTAAAGTTAATTTGTTCAGTTCAGCTGAGATGTGTATAGTGAAGTCTTTTGGATATTAAATCCATTTTTCTAGTCTTTTCAGACTTTTTCAAGTCATTTCCATATTCTTTGGACAATTGGCTGATAGTTGCGTTGAGACAATAAGAGGGGGGGCACATGTCAGGAAAATCACATGCCTCCAGAATATTTGTTGGTCTTATTGACTCAAGCAACACATAAAAACTACCATTCATTATCACTCATGCACTCTTAGTATTCTTCATATTAAGTAATAAACATTAAAGTTTTACCTTTATTAAATATAAAATACACTTCATAAATATAATTTACTTTTGTAAATACATCGTTTTTACTTACCTTTTGCATTTTATTCTTTCCATAATTTGAGCTGCTTTCAGGAACAAATACTTTTTATTTAGTCCATCATTAAAACGTAACTACAGAAACACAAACACACTTTTACTTCTAACGAGAACCGCACTACATCGTAAACATCGTAAGCACTTCTGAGGTAGTGCCTCTGCCACTCACTAGATGGCGGCACACGTAGACCGTTCGGATTGGAAGACCGAACGTCGAATCAACAATGGCACGTGTATGCAAATTTCGATGGATCGTTCTAGTAAAGTGGGTGTTTCTAGTGATTAGCCGACATTCTACCAGTATAAATAGTTGCTATATCTCTGCATAGGTCGTATATTGGAAATCGATTGATCAAGTGATCGGCGGTGTTCTTTCAATAGACATCGTCGTAGTATTGGAATATCTGGCTTGTTAATGTGATATAAAAGTAAACGATGATCGTTGTGGTTGATGGCGGTAGTATTTAAAGTTCGAGCAGCTTGGTACATTAAAGTATAAATATATTCGATGTGTTTAGTAAGTTTATCTGGTTCTGTTTACGTCTATTTACTGAATATCCGTGTTCTGTGAAAAGTGAAAATGTTACTGTCTTCAAAACGAAACTGTGTCATATCAAGTTATTAGAATCAAGATGCTGTATTATAATATGTGAGTACTTTGAATAAATCTCCTGTGTTTGAATAACTTTTTGTCTTCATTGAATTCTATATATATTCTGCATTTCACTATTTCACTATTTTAACTTTTATATGATGATCTATCTAAAACCAGCAAAAGCTTCTCACTACGCTATAACTAAAAGTTATACTCTGCTTACTTCGAAATAGACTACCTATATTATTTAAACATAGGCGACGCCTGCGACGGATGTCGCAGACTTTTTAGGGCACCTGGAGACTAAAAACATACAGCGCTGACGCGCTATAGCTGGGTTGGGTTGATTATTGACAGCCAATTATCTACACTAGGGATATAGGCCCGGGGGAGAGTGCCCTTCGTGGGGGTCTTTCTAAGGGAACCTAACCCGTATTTATGCACGGATAAATCCACGGCTAGAAGAAAACCACGAAAACTCCGAACGATTAGGCCGACGGGCGCGATTCGGATCGAACCCAGCACCTCCCGTCTACCAGCTTCGAGAGCACAACCTCTCAGCCACTGGTGGGGCCGCTATAGCTGGTAAATTACGCGAAAAAACGGCAAACTTCGTCGAAGGATCGTTAAAAAAACGGCGAATTTCGTCGAAAAACCGCGAAATTCATTTAAAGATCGCGAAAAATGTCTAATTTCGTTGACAGATCGCGGAAAAAACGCAAATTTAGTCAAAAGACTGAAAAAATGTGAATTTCGTCATAAGGCCGTCAAAAAAAACATGAGTTTAGTTGAAGGATCACGGAAAAATGCAAATTTTGCCGAAGGGTTACGGAGAAAACACCAACTTCGTCAAAGGATCATGGAAAAAACGGTCAATTTCGTCGTCGGATTGCAAAAAACGGAGAATTCTGCCGACAGATCGTGAAAAAACGGCAAATTTCGACGAAGGATCGTGAAAAAATGGCAAATTTCGACGAAGGATCGCTAAAAAACGGTAAATTTCGACGAAGGATCGCTAAAAAACGGTAAATTTCGTCGAAGGGTCTCAAAAAAACGGAAAATTTCGTCGAAGGATCGTCAAAAAACGGTAAATTTCGTCGAAAAAACGGCAAATTTCGCCGAAGTATTTCGAAAAAACGGCAAATTTCGTCGTCTAAAAGTGTGTATCTGCAAAATGTTTAGGATGTAAAATGTTCAACAATTTGTAAATTTTGCAAAAAAAAAAAAATTAACAAATCAGTAATTTGTGCCTCAGAATCAGTTGTAAAAGTTCCACTCTCAAATTCACAACTTTTAAGATTCTTTTGTGTGTAACATCACAAAATCTCGATAACTGGAATTTTTTTTTTTTTTTTTTATTGGTATGGAAAACTTGGAAAAGTCAGGGAAATTTATTGCTGATCTGGAATAGACACCCTGTTTGTTTTATGAATATTTGGAATAAATTTCTTCAATGATAAAAAAATAAAAAGACAACTTTCCCATATCATATTTAGCAAGACAATGTTCACTCATCATTTAATGAAGTCATTCAATTTTCAGTGCAAATCAGGTAAGTTTATCAAATTATGTTTTCTTACAACTTACATTACAAAAACTAGCAGTAATTACGGTATTCTTATGTTATTTGAGTTTCATACAGTTATATAATAAGTTATGGTGTAAATGGATATCAGTATTTTGCATCGGTAATTTTCAGGACTTTTCATCTGTGTGTCAATAATTTTCAGGGTTTTTTACCTTGTGTCACAATCACCCCTGATATGTAAAGGGAAAAATCCAGAATGTTATGCTATTATTCTATGCTATCTGCCGGCATACACCGCAGAAACTGGCACGTTTTTATGCATGGAAAGTTGGCGAATGGTTAGTCTTGTCTAGGTTGAAAGAAACAAATTGTACAAAATGTTTTTCAATATGAATCATTTATAATAGAAAAAGTCATAACAAATAAAAATAGCAGATGAACTAATATTTGATAGATTTTTGTAAATAAAATTAAATTCATGCTTTTAACTTTTTTAAAATTCTTAATTACCATTTTATTACAGGTTCTAAGTTCTCTTGGTACTGAAACAATTAGACCCAGTTCTGCTGCTCAGTGTGTTGCATACATTGCAGTGGCTGAATTACCAAGGGGAGAATGGCCAAATCTCATAACTCTATTAACTCAAAATGTTACTAATCCAGCCAGTACAGAAATGACCAAAGAAGCTACATTAGAATCAATTGGTTACATCTGTCAAGATATTGTAAGTTTCTTTCAAAAGTTATGCGTATTAGTAATTTACATGTATCAGATGCCACTTTTCTGCCTAAAGGCTAAATTCTATTTTTTTTATAAATTTTGCGATTTCTGCTGTTTTGTATAAAATCCTTGACTTCAGTTTTTTTTAATAAAATCCTCGATTTCTGCTTTTTTATATAAAATCCTCTATTTCTGCTTTTTTTTATATTTATCAAATTGGTGATTTCTGCATATTCTACTCCATAATTCCACGATATTAGCGCTTTTTTTCTATTACCCATAATTAAAAAAATATATGCATTAATCGATATGACTTCCTTAAGTTTCATTCTTGTAACAAAGAGAGCAGATTCCATTGTTATTTGGTTGAAAAGTTGGTCTTAAGATCAGCTCAAATTCAGCACTTTAGAGGAACATGGACGCAATAATAAAGTTTTGACGGCAATACAGAAATTCCAAGCAGGTTTTGGTGGGAGAAAAAACGGTTTGGCGCACTAAATTAGGTGGGAATCGTGTTTGGGATGTAGGTGATCGTGGAGCCCAGAAAAGGTTACCAAATTGATGTCTAGTATGTTAGAAGGTCTGTGGTTTCATCTCACTACCCTGTATGGTTTGTTACACAGCAGTGCATTTTCCTGGAGATGCGCAAGAGTCACGAAGGGCAAAGTTCTACACTCCATCCTGCCTATTACCAGGAATGCTGCTTTTTTTTTTTTTTTTAATCGATCATCAGCAATTTCTGCAGAATTGTAAAGAAAAAAAAATAGTGTTAATGTGCGATGGGAAGAAAGCTGAGAATTATGTCAAATGATCCATGAATAAAATCGCAAAATTTGGTCAATCACTCGAGGGAAAAAATTGACTTCCTTCAAATGGTTGTGTAGGAACTCTAATTTCGTCAAGAGATTGCATAAAAAAAATCTCAAATTTCCTCAGTTGGTCACGAATAAAAAAAAAAGTAAAAACAATTGCAGAAATGAATTGCGAATTTGGTCAAATGATCACGAAATGAAATTGTGAATTTCATCAGAAAGTCTTGTAAAAAAATTTTTAATTTCATAGTACTATTGCAGAAATTAAACTTAATTTCATTGAACGATCGAAAAGTAAAATCTTTAATTTCATTGAACGATCGGGAAGTAAAATCTTTAATTTCATTGAACAATCGGGGAAATAAAATCTTTAATTTCATTGAATGATCGGGGAAATAAAATCTTGAATTTCGTCGAATGACCAAGGAAATAAAATCTTGATTTTCGCCGAACGATCTGGGAAATAAAATCTAATTTCGTCGAACAATCGCGAAATAAAATCTCTAATTTCGTCGAACAATCGCGGAAAAAAATCATGAATTTCCTAAAATTGCAGAAATTAACACTTTGAGGTCTAAGCCCAAGAGTCACTTGGGTTGCCGTTTTCGGTGAAACGAACTAAGTCAGAGTGTCTCTCGGGATCAACCTCTAACTCTCTGAACTACAAAAATACAGGCTATGTATATTCACCATTTACTAGTCTTTTCAGATATTATCTATGAAAGTTTTATTTTGTAAAATAAAATAAAATAAAATAAACAGAAGTATTTTAATATATGTAAATATCTAGAATCGGAGCTTAAAATCAGCATCACTTTGAGTGAATTTTACGAAATAAATACTAATAAATATTTACACAAAAGCAAATTTTACTAAATTTATATACAAATAAAACCTATTTTCCGATATTTGTACAACATTTGAGTAAGTTTTTATTCAAGTCTATGTAAAATTTTATGTTAAAAAATATTTTCTTATTCGGAACTTTTTTAAAATATATAAAACATGCTTGCTTTTTTCAATAATTTCGTATTGAATATTAATTTTTAGTACATTTACATAGTTCCTTCATTATGAATAAGAACAGGTTGAAGCTATAATAAAAGAAATTTATTAAAATACATATCTTCCAAGTATTTTTAAAAAATCATCAAAAGTACCAAATATGCTCAGTCCAGAGTGAGATATGTGGTTGAAATAGCTCAGACCTGAAAGTGTTAATCACATTTTGTTGAACAGTCGTGGAAAAATCGCGAATTTAGTCAAGCGATTGCATTTTTAAAAAAGCAATTTTCAGTCGTGGAAAAAAATGTCGTAAATTTGATCCTAGTTATGGTTTTCTGTACATACAAAAATTATAGTTAACTATTTAATATTCATATTATAGTTATTTCCTCTTTATTAGAATAATACATGAAACCAAACTCTACATTTGGATGAAAGAATGTTAATCTATACTTAATATTATAAAGAAGTAATGTTTGTTTTTTTGTTTTGTTCTCTGGTACTATTGGACTGATTTCAAAAGTGATGTTAGCAAATTGATGGTGACAATCCCTGCTCCAACATAGGCTATATTTTGTGTCAGTGCCACTACTCCCCAGGAGGTGCAGGAGCAAAATACATTCAAAAATTGTGATTTTTTTTTGTGTGATGTTGAAAGAGCTAGAAACTTTAACCCCTTGGGGACGAGCGACACATATACGTGACGCATAAGATGCTCAGAATCCTCGATTATTCCCACCAGTTATTTTTTACTGTAAGCTTTGCCTTATGTAATCCTAGCATTTTTGCGATTCAATTAGGCAAAAATTTCTGTTTTGAAAAACCGGTGGTAAAAGATTAAAAATTCTGTAAAGGACGCTCGTCGCGAAGGGGTTAAATTTGGCAGGGTTGTTACTTATAAGATGTAAATGCTCTCTAAGAACACATTGTAAAAACCAGGGCTGCGGAGTCTGAGTCGGGCCTATTTTTGGACAAAAGAGTCGGAGTCACTAAAAAACAGGCAGACTCAGACTCCTACTCCAGCTTGTTTTTTAGCCAGTTTGAAGTGAAATTAAACCAATTCTATGTAATTTTAAATTGATAAACTGAATTATTATTTTTATATTAACTATATATACAAGGAAACCCAGGTTAAACAGGTCCAATATACTGTCCAGTTTACAGTGTATATGAAAACTGCTTTTAATTGAAATCTCTAGTTTATATTTTATATTAGTATGCAGTACTTTTTCTCAGTTTTTGGGGTTTGCAGAACTCGAGGTAATGCGAAAATTGGAAGTTTCTGCTCTTTTTGGAGTCCATAGAATCCGTAATATCATTGCAATAGGAAATTTTTCACTTTTTTTTCTTGTTTCCCTTAGATTCTTCAGGTCTGTAGGACCAAGAGTAATGCTGAAATTGTAGTAATTTTTCCCCTTTTTTTCGTGTGCATAGAACCTCCTTGACTACCTATCACAGCTTATACCCATAATTCATCCAAAAATATACACATCATATACTTCAAGGGCAAACAGGAATATAACAGCAGATTGCAGTGTTGCCAGTTGAGTTTTTTTTTTAATTCTGATTGCTTGATTGCTGCCTTTTTTTTTTAAATAGTAATATTTCCTTTATTTAATGACAAATTTAATAAAGCGACTATTACTATTTCAAAACAAATGACAGCAATAAAGCAATCTGAATAATAGGAATCAACAGGCAATACTAGTACTTTAAACGTCCCGGAGTCTGAGTCGGTTCCTTTGAAATTTCAGGAGTCAGTCGGAGTCGTTTCCTTTGAAATTTCAGGAGTCGGAGTCGGTCGCTTTTCCCACCGACTCCGCAGCCCTGGTAAAAACATTTAAAATGGTAAAATGTGCAAAAAGCATTCTAAAAACATTCTAAATTGAAATTATAGAACATCTGGAACTACCGAACAGATTTATGGTGATAGTCTCTGCTCTAACATAGTCTACATTTTATGTCAATGCCGCTACCCCCAGGGGGTTGCAAGAGGAAAAAACATTCTAAAATTGCAGTTTTTGTGATATTGAAAGGGTTAGAAACTTGAAATTTGGCAAGGTAGTTACTTATAAAATGTAAATGTTCTCTAAGAACAAATTCCAAAAACATTCTAAATTAAAATTTCTATGGAATCTGAAACTACCGAACCGATTTCAAAAGTAATGGTCGCAAATTTATGGTAAGTCTCTGCTCTAACATAGGCTATATTTTATGTCAGTGCCACTCCTCTCAGGGGTTTGCAGGAGTGAAAAACATTCTAAAACTGCAATTTTTGTGTTACTGTAGGGATTAGAAACTTTAAATTGGGCATGGTAGTTACTTAACTTATAAGATATATATGCTTTCTAAGAACAGTTTCTAAAAAATTAGAAATTTAAAACGATGATATGAGGGGAAAAGTGTCCTAAATTAAGATTTGTATGGAATTGTTAAGAACAGAAACTTGACATGGCTGTTACTTTTTAAGACTCAAATGCACACACAGAACAGTTTTAAAAAAGTCTAATTTTAAAAGGATGGAGGACAAAAAAATTTCTAATTTGCAAATTTTTTTAAAATGTATATACTGAAAGGACTAAAAACTTCAAATTTGGCATGGCAGATACTTTTAAGAACAAATGCTCGCTAACAATCATTTGTAAACAATTCAAAATTCAAAGGGATTGAGCAGAAAGCATTCTAAAAACTGTCTAAATTACAATTTCTATGGAACTGTTGGGGATAGAAACTTGAAATTTGACATAGCTATTACTTTTAAGACATAAATGGTTGCACAGAACAATTTTAAAAATCAAAATTTAAAAGTGTGAACTTGCGAAAAGCCTTCTAAAAATGTTCTAAATTAAGATTTATTTGGAACTGTTAAAAGGCTAGAAAGTTGAAATTTCGCATGGCTGTTACTAACGTAAATGCTTACCCAGAACAGTTTTCTAAAAATGGGAAATTTAAAACAGCAGGAACAAAAAAATGCTCTAAATTTAAGATTTATGTGGTACAGTTTGTATAGATAGGTTTGTATTTGGCATGGTGGTTACTTTAAAATGCTATTACTCGCTAAGAACGGTTTCTAATAAAATTGAAATAAAAAAGGCTGAAACAAGCAGAAAACGTTCATTAGGATTTAATTTGATTTATTCATGTTAGAAACTTTAAATTTAGTATAGTGGTAACTTTTAAGATGCAGACGCTTAGTATAAACAGTTTACCATTAAAAATTCAAAAGTGTAAAATGAGCAGGAAATGTTCTAAATTATGGCTTATTCAAAATTGTTAGGGATAGAAACTTAAAATTTGACATGCCTGTTATTTTTTAGATGTAAATGCTCGCACAGAACAGTTTTTACATAATTCAAAATTTAAAAAGGTGCAGGAGCAAAAAACTTTCTAAAATTGCATTATAAAAGGATGCTGCTGGTGTAGAAAGTTAAAATTTGGCATGTTGGCTGTTTTCAAGATTTCAGCACTTGCTAAGAACAGTTTGCAAAAAAAAAAAAAAAATCAAAATTTATAAGAGTGAAATGAGCGAGAAAAGTTCTAAAAAACCTTCTAAACTATGATTTATCTGAATTTGTTAGAGATACAAACTTAAAATTTTACATGGCTGTTATGCTAGAGAGTTAAATGCATCCGCAGAATAGTTTTAAAAAAATTAGACATTTAAATGTGTGCAGGAACAAAAAAGTTCCAAAATTGCGATTTCTGTGATCTAATTGTTACAGAAATTTGCTTTAAGTAGAAGATTGGAATTTGGCATGGTGCTTACTTTTAAGATGTAAATATTAGCTTAGAACAATTTCTAAAAATATCCAAGTTTCAAATAAAAAATGAAATGAGCGGAAAACTTCAAAATATATTTTAAATTACAGTTAATTTGGAATTAATTTTAGCTCTTTTCATTCATTTAAGTCTCATGTTCGCCTAATGCAAGAATGAAGTTTACTCAAAATGTGGCTTAATTAGTAATTTTTAGCTCACAGGCTATCAAAGCCTGAGATCTTATGTGCCCGCCCATTCTGTATGTATGTATGTACGTAACGCGATAACTCTTGACAGAAATAACCATTTTGCTTCCAATTTTGTTTATAGGTTCCTTGTGATAAGGTGCTTTCCTGATTAGTTTTGGGGATTGATTGGTTAACTATAAAGGGGGGGGGGAACGGGGGGCTAACCCCCCTTAATTTAGATAAATGGTTTTTTCATGCAGAATTATCCAATTTTCTTCAAATTTTGTATATAGGTTCATTGTAATAAGGTTCTTTCCCGATTAGTTTTGGGGGTTCATAGGTTAAGTATAAAGGGGCTAAAGGGGGGGGGGGGCTAATCCTCCCCTCTTAATTTAGATAAATGAATTTTTCATGCAAAGTTATCCGATTTTCTTCAAATTTTCTATATGGGCTTATTGTGGTAAGGGGCTTCCCTGATTAGTTTTGGGGGTTCATTGGTGAAGTGTAAAGGAGGAAAACGGGAGCTACCCCCCCCCCCCTCCCCTCCCCCTTAATTTTGATAAATGGGTTTTTCATGCAGAATTATCAGATTTACTTCAAATTTTGTATATAGGCTCATTGTGGTAAGGCACTTCCCTGATTAGTTTTGGGGGTTCACTGGTTAATTATAAAGGGGGGAATGGGGGGGAGACTAGCCCCCTTAATATAGATAAATGGGTTTTTCAAGCAGAATTATCAGATTTACTTCAAATTTTATATATATGTTCATTCTGATAAGGCGCTTCCCTGATTAGTTTTGGGGGTTCATTGGTTAAGTATAAAGGGGGGACGGGGGGCTAACCCCCCCTTAATTTAGGTAAGTGGATTTTTCATGCAGAATTATCAGATTTTCTTCAAATTTTGTATATAGGTTCATTGTGATAAGACGCTTCTCTGATTAGTTTTAGGGGTTCATTGGTTAATTATAAGAAGGAGAAACGGGAGGATGGTTCCCCCCCTTAATATATTGTTGATTTCTTCATTTTTCGAGGGCTTATTTCAAATTCTTTGAAATAAGAATATAATTTACAGTTAGTGTGAATAGCCTCTGAGCTCAATGCCGTCAGTTTAATTGGACAGTTTTCTTTTATTGAATTATCTGTGGCAGTAAAATTTCTTCTAATGAAAATAGGCCCCATGAAATACAATTTGGCATATTTCAACAATTACGCAAACAAAGCTGCGGGTTTTGCTAGTGTAGTATAAAACTGTTCATGTTGACAGGTAGTAGTTTTCTTCAACTCAACTATCAAAATGCATTATATTTATTACAGAAAATACTATAAAATATTTTAACATGAGAAATTTGCTTAATGTATTTATTTTATATTCAATACAATATAGTTCACAAAATTCATGCATTAATGTTGTAAATTTTACTTTCACATGTAATTTTCTCCTTTTTGTTATTTTCTGAATGACATTTCTGATGTATGAATTTTTATTTCTTATTAATGGTATATTTTCACCTTTTTTCATCCCCTTTAGGAAGCAGATGTACTTGTCCAGCAGTCAAATGATATTCTTACTGCTATAGTTCATGGTATCCGAAAAGATGAACCCAGTGATCATGTTAAGCTTGCTGGAACAAATGCCCTTCTTAATTCTTTGGAGTTTACAAGAGCTAACTTTGAAAAAGAATCTGAGAGGCACTTTATTATGCAAGTTGTTTGTGAAGCTACGCAGTCAGCTGACACAAAGGTAGATTTTTGAAATATTTGATATAGTAGGTTGTCAATGATTTTAATCTGATTTTAATTGTGATTTTAATCACAAATTTTCAGATTTAAACAAAAAATTATTTTTCTAAATTAAAATGTGAAAAAGTTAAGCTCTAAAGTGAATAAAGTTTTCAATATATCGAAGAATATTTTGCTAATCAGCGGTAGAATTGATTAAAAAAAAGGGTCCCTGGTTCCAAGGACTAGTAAGCATGAGAATTTACTGGTCCGCAACATAAAATTCTATTAAATCCCTTTAAACTTTTGTGAACACCCCTTCCTTCTAGAATATAAACCAAACTTCCTTTGCAGTTATTCAAAATTTTCAGCATAATAAATGTAAAATTATAATTTGCTAAAAAATAAACAGTGCATAGAGAAAAACTATAAAATTATTAATTAGAATTTTTATTTCCGATTGTTTATTTCAACTGTAAGGTTTAATAATGCATTTTTCTTTTAATAAAATAGAATTGATTTGTTTTTGGTTGCGGTTTTCTCAGGGACGGGAAAGTTTATGTTTACCTGTCAGAGAGGGGGGAAAAAAAAGTTACTGGTCCTGCGGACCACTAAATGTTTAAAATTAGTGGTCCGATTGAATTTTTGGTAGTCTCGGACCAACGGACCACCAAGGATTTCGAACGCTGCCAATGAAAGAAGCTTTAAAAATTTCCTTAAGCTTGTAAACAATAAAATAGAATAAACTTGTAAGATTTTATCAGGCATAAAAAAAACTTAAAAATTGATACATAAATAAATCGGTTATAATTCACATTGAAATAACTTCCTTTGAGTAATCGAATTATAGTACTCTATTACATAAAACTAGTATATAACGCCTGTCAAAAATGACGGATTGTTGATCTGTGTTCCATTTTCATAAGACTTCATACAAACAAACAGGATGAAGATTTTATTATTGAAAGAATTTTATTGTAGAAAAGTACATTTTAAACCCGGTAGATGACACCAAAACAATATTGTTCGCAACAGTGTTAGTTTGTTTATATCTGGGATTCCAATGTTTAATCTGGATTTTTACTTAAAATATAATAGGATATCAGATGCATGTTTTTATAGGGAAAAATATGCTGAACAGACATGATTTCAAGTAGAAGATATTATCATTTAGCTGTCATATGTTAGCATAGGTTTTTCATTAAGCCTAACATGGTGTTTAACTACGGTCGATTCGCTGACCAGAGTTGTCCTGGCCGGAATGGTTACAGACACTTTCTTGACTTCGGATTTTATTATAAGTAGACTAGCTAACCTGCCCGGACCTGAGATAATAAACAATCTGTTCCACACAAATATGACTGAAATCTGTAAGGCTATCGAAATAAAGTCTAATGAGCCAAACCCTGTCATAATCAGGGCCCATAGAACCAGAGATACTCCTGTAGTTCCAGAGCTGCCACTGCTACGAAAAAATCGTAGTTGCTACGATTTGGAGTTAAAAACTATGATGCTACGAAATTTTTTCTAAAACTACGATTTTCTGCAAAAAGACGCGAATTCCGCAAAAGAATCGAGCAAAAAAAAACGCAAATTTTGTCAAATGTTCGTGGAAAAAACGCAAATTTCGTCAAAGGATTGTGAAAAAAATGCGAATTTCGTCTAAAGATATCTGAAAAAACTCTTAATTTTGTCAAAAGATCGCTGTAAAAATGCAAATTTCGTCAAAGGATCGCTGAAAACACACTAATTTCGTCAATGAATCGTGTAAAAACCGCAAAATGCAGCGAAGGATCGCTGAAAAAAACATGAATTTCGTCAAAGAATCGCCGGAAAAACACTAATTTCGTCAAAGGGTTGCGGAAAAGACGCGAATTTCGTCTAAAGACCGTGTAAGAAACACTAAATTCGGCAAAAGATCGCTAAAAAAACACTAATTTTGTCAAAGTATTGATGAAAAAACGCGATCTTCATTAAAGGATCGCTCAAAAAACACTAATTTCGTTCAAAAAATGCTGAAAAAAAAACGTGAATTTCTTCAAAATTTACTGCTTTGGGTTAAAAGATTGAAACCATATATATATTTTTTATTAATGTAGAAAATTCGCCACGAAAAAAAAAAAAAAAAAAAAAAAAAAAAAAAAAAATTTAAAAAATCCACCAGAAACTGGCTTCGAGGTGTATAACTTCAGACATAACAGGTACCTTCCTGCCAAATCTTGTAGATCTGTGTGCATCGCAGCCATACATAAAACAGCACACACAGAGACAAACATCTATGTTTATTATTATAGATATAGTTTTTCATCTGAAACAATATATTGAATTAACTTTTGAAAAATGAGATTAACCTGACCTGCAATAAAAAAAAAAAAAGTTAGCACAGACCCGACATGCAGGCCTTACCCGACCTGATGCAGGACATTTTAGACAAATTTTGACATTTTTCTCCGGAAAAATATCTGTAGTTTAGTCAGGGGAATCTCCCCCCTCCCAACCGCCCTATAATCTTTGAGAAAATTCATTGTGAAGTTCAGAAATTTAGCTTAGGAGTGGACAGAGCATGATTTGAATGGAAAGAATTACATTTAATCAATCCCACCCACAACAAAAAAAAATTAGCAAAAACAAAACAGTCTCCTAACTTTGAATGCTTATGCATTACATATACGCTTAGTTGATTAGTATTTGTTCGCTTAAAATTTGCAGCGTAAAAAACATAAACCAACCAACCAACCTCCAGATTAATTTGAATTTTGTGTGCTACTATTTTTCATTTTCAAAGGTTGGCAAGTCTGTAGTTCCACCGCCAGGGGGTGCAATTTGTTCTGGAAGAGGTCGTTTCAGAACACTCGACCCAACCAAATTTCCTAGTAGAATTGAAATTTAACCACGAGTAAATATTGCCAAAATAGCAGAAATCGCAAAAGTGGGTTACGCAGTTGGGTTTGGAAATTACACATTTTAAACCTAACAAAATAAAAATAATTAATGAAATGTATGTTTTTATTAGAAATAATTTTGTAAAGGAGCTTGTTTTATTAGGGGTCCTTAATAGGCCCCAAATTTTGCCTGAATACACCCCTGTTAATGTAGGGGTGAGGGAGGGGAATCCTCAGATATAAATAATTTTTTTTTCTTAGTTTATCACACACAATGTTTGTTAAATATGAAAAAAGAGCAAGATAAAATTTTCTTTTCCTTTTTAGGTTAGAGTTGCTGCCTTACAATGTCTGGTTAAGATCATGTCTTTGTATTACCAGTATATGGAAACATACATGGGGCCAGCATTATTTGCAGTAAGTAAATATTACTGTTTATTTGTATAATCTCTGCATCTGTAAATAATTTTGGTTAAATAATTTTTAAATTTTTATTAATTTTAATTGAAATTGTATAGTCATATTTGTAAGCTATCTATAGAGAAAAAAGTGGTATTTTAACTCTTGATTTTTTTTCAAGGTTTGACAGAATCATTTAATTATCCAAAAGTAAGAGATTTATTAAGATAAAGTATTCTTGTAGATTTTTTTGTACTTTCATGTTATAGCGGCCCCCACAGTTTTGTTTATGATAAGGTTGCAGGGTCATTCCATGTCAATTCAACCAATTTTTTTATGGTTTGTAACCCGACCGACACTGATTTGGGGGGAAACTTTGTGTGCATACTACCCCTACCTAGATATGAACCCATTAAAAATTTTTCTTTCCTAGACCTCATAGTTTTTGAGATATGGGGGATCAAAATTTTGGATTTTTCTATAATCGTATATTTCTAAGTCTGTACTTTTAGACTTTAGTTCATCTTCAAAAAATTGTTTCTCTGGATCTAAAATCCGAATGAGCTTAAAAATATCACTGTAAGTACGTCAAAATATGCAGATTCTAATAAAAAATATTTAAAAATTTATTTATAATTTTTAGAGCCAAAAAATTGAGCCAAAATGTAAAGTTATGATTATTTTGGTCATTTTACGAAAAATGCTCTATACAAAAAGGCAATGGAAAATTCCAATTTCTTTTTGTTTTAAATAAGTTTACACATTGGGGTTTCTAGTTATGAAATAAAAATGTCTTTCCCATTGCTTATGTAAAAATTTTGCCCTATTCTGGGATGATGTACCAATCATGAGATAAAAATCAGAATGCCCAATTTTAGCTGTGGTACCTAAATAATTACTGTGATTGCTATGGATTTACTATTGAAATTATTATTTATTATTATTTATTAAGTGTTTATTTTTTTTATTTGCAGCATAAAGTTTGTTCTTTCATTTTCCTGAGTAAAAAAAAAAATCTGACTGCAATAATTTTCTCTATTAAATGTATTGCTCCTTATTATTTAATCCTTAGTTTCATTATTTATTTTTCTAATTGTAAGCAATATTTTAAATTTAAACAAATCTCTTAATTTTGTCCTCAATAATGTAATTGTAAATAGAAAGTCTTTTATGGGTATAGAATAAGAAAATGAAAGAATGGCATTTTGCCCCTCACATTTTCAATATATCTTTTTTCTGTATGTGTTTGAATAAATATTTTAATTATTTATATTTAAAAAAAACGTTCAAAACCTTTTATTTTATTTCTTTGGATAATTTTAAACAATTTAAATATGCTTTTGATAAGTTTAAATACATTTAACTATACTTAGCAAGGCTATGCTTATTTCTACAGGATGAAGCATATTCTTTACACCTGCCTTTTATAAACACACTCTGACAAAGGCAGGGTAAAGTTCTTTCATAAAGGCAGGTGTTTTGGAATCTGTTAATCAAATTCTCAGTCTGTTGTTTTTCATCATAGAAGGGTGATCATTTTTTTCTTGTGTTGCAAAATGCATTCTGATTTTCTAAAATTTTATACTTTCTAATATATATATATATGATTACTGGCATTCCATGTCACCTGATATTACCAGTTTGGAATATAAATGCTTTGTGATTTTATATATATATATATATATATATATATATATATATATATTTTGCTTTATTGTCTTAGTATGGAACTTGATATTGAATCTTCTACTAGCATTCAGGCTTATAGTATTGGGATATTGACTGGATTAGTGTCACAAAACTAGCTATACAAAACACAAAAAACTAAACTATATTCATAATCTCTGTGATTCAGAGAAAGAACTTTTATTACTTAGGACTACTGCATTTATAAAAAGAAAAATAAGTGATAACCTTCTCATTAATATATGTGAACATCACAGAATTTGGTTTTTAACAAAATATGAATGTTATCAATATAAATGTGCAGGTCCATTTCAGAAGCATAAAAAGCCAGTGAAAAAAGCAATTAGGGCTGTCAGTAGTATCCAACAGATTGTTTAGTTTTAATATCTTAGTAGCACCTGGACAGAAACTGTGTTATTCTTGTACAAAACTTTCAGAAAAGAGTGCAAATACAGATGAAGTGAATGAGCCAGGGGTAATAAGGGATAATGATAGTGCTGATGTTGAGTATGATACATCAATCAACAAAGATGAAGCTCTTAAGTCTCGATTACTCACTTCGATTACTCACTTCGTGAATTAAGGGAATCTCCACTTACACTTCATGGGATTCCTTCATACAGCAAAAAATCATCTGCTAAAAGAAAAGTTAAGGCTGTATATGATACTCTGAAAAGTAAAGTGCAGAAAGTAACTGATGTGGATATTTCTCCCGAAAGAGCATGTAGTGATATAAAAGAGATTAAACAAAAGGCTGAAGATTTTGACAAGCTGATGGATATGTTAAAAGAAAAAGTAAAACTTGTCAGAAATAGAAGGGAGCAATTGCAGCTTTTGACTTTGGTTCCTAATTCTTGGAGCAAAAGGAAAATAACAGATAAATTTGAAGTTACTGATTATGCTCTAAGACAGTTACGACAACTTCTGAGAGAAAAGGGTATCTTGGCAATGCCAGACATAAGAAAAGGCAAACCCACAAGCCCAGAAACAATTGAACTTATTAATAAGTTTTATGAGAATGATGAATAGTCCCGAATCATGCCTGGAAAAAAAGATGTAGTTAGCATTGCTAAAAATGTACATGCACAAAAGAGATTGATATTGTGTAATCTTTGTGAGATGTATTCTCTTTTTAAACAAGAATTTCCTGAAGTAAATATAAAATTGTCTAAATTCTGTTCTTTGAGGCCCAAATGGTGTGTATTGGCTTGTTCTCCAGGTACACATTCCGTATGTGTTTCTATGAAGCATCAAAATACCATTCTCATGCTTCATGCTGCACATATTACAGAAAATTATCATGAGTTGATAAAACAACTGGTATGCTCTGCAGATAATAGAGATTGCATGTTGCACCACTGCACTAATTGCCCAAATAATGAAAATTTACAAAAATTTGAAGATTTTAACTCAAATGATTCAATCCAGTACCGGCAGTGCGTTAGTACCGACCGAACAGAAATGGTGACATGCACTGTTTCTTTGGATGAATTTGTGACAAACTTAATAAAATGTTTGGAAAATCTTATTCCACATTATTTTATAACAAAAGCCCAATCTAATTTCCTGAAAGAAACTAAAGCAAATCTTGTGTTGTTGGGGGGGGGGGGGGGGGGGGGGACCACTGATTTTAAAATATAAAGACTATTGTGTTGTAGATATTAAATTATAAAGATCCACTGATATACTGGTGTTTTGTTACATTTAAATATATATTTAGAAGGTTCACAATATTACTTACATTGGATAAAGAAAGCATCTTGCAAAGTGAGTGATACTGCAAAAATATATTATTTATTTCATATTTATTTATACATAGCCAATTATATTTTTTAATTTCAGCACTCTAAATATAATCTTTATTCTGACTTTTTAGTTTAAAAAAAATTGCATACAATTTTAACAAAATCTTAATTTGTAATATAAAAATTCTATATTTGTTAAAGGTTAATGATTAATTTCATTTAATGTAGTTTTTCATATTTGATTAATGTTTATTTCAATATTGATGTATACAACTATTATGAAAATATTTATAGAAAAATGCCATTGAATCCAACGATAGATGTACATTTACATGACAAACATGTGATATAATTGAAAATTAATTACAATTGATTAATTCCAGATAATGTGATATGTACTAGGACTGTGAATTACAAATTTTCTACTATAATAAAAATATATATGTGTGATTTTAAGGACTCAGATTTATTAATTCAAAACCATTAATAAATTTAATTAGAATTATAAAGTACACAAATTATTTAGATACCATAAGCAAAGTTAGAGATTTTTACCTCGTGATTGGTACATCATCCCAGAATAGGGCAAAATTTTTACATAAGGAATGGGAAAGACATCATTTTTATTTCATAACTAGAAACCCCAATGTGTAAACTGTTATTTAAAACAAAAAGAAATTGGAATTTTACATTGCCTTTTTGTGGAGAGCATTTTTCGTAAAATGGTCAAAATAATCATAACTTTACAATTTGGCTCAATTTTTTGGCTCTAAAAATTATAAATAAATTTTTAAATATTTTTTATTAGAATCTGCATATTTTGACGTACTTACAGTGATATTTTTAAGCTCATTCGGATTTTAGATCCAGAGAAACAATTTTTTGAAGATGAACTGATGTCTAAAAACACAGACTTAGAAATGTACGATTTCAGAAAAATCCAAAATTTTGACGCCCCATATCTCAAAAACTATGAGGTCTAGGAAAGAAAAATTTTTAATGGGTTCATATCTAGGTAGGGGTAGTATGTACACAAAGTTTCACCCAAATCCCTGTCGGGCGGGTTACAAGGTCTGGTTGAATTGACATGGAATGACCCTGCAGCTATGAGTTGTCCAAGATTACTGCAAAGCTTATCTATATGCATCACATATGTATAATACTCCAAACACATTTATTCGAATTATTTATGTCATATATACATCATGTACGTCTTATGTACATGTCATGTATATATACATCATATACCCAAAACTTAATTATAAATTAATTTTAAGATATTTTTCTTTTATCCGGCATAGGTCAAAAATCGGCAAATATTTAAAAAAAAAAAAAAAAAAAAAAAAAAAAAAAAAAAAACAGTATAGTTACAACAGTATTTGAGTTGCAAACGATGGAGTAAATTATACACCAAACCACTCTCTAAAATATGCCAATGAAATGTGAACTGCAACAAGGAAATATTTTAAATACTAAAAAGTATTAAATATAAATAAAAAAAAGTTCTATTTTTATAGAAATATGCTTTCATTCAATGTGTATTTTTTTAATATTCTTGACATTTTTTGTATTCTGATCTTTTTAGATAACAATGGAAGCAATGAAAAGTGATATTGATGAAGTTGCATTACAAGGTATAGAATTTTGGTCAAATGTTTGTGATGAAGAAGTAGATCTCGATATTGAAGCTACAGAAGTAAGTATTTTACTTTTTTTAACACTTTCCAGCATAGTTGAAAAGTGTTTATGAATTCGGTCTGTCTGTTGTTCTGTCTGTCTGCCTGCCGCCTGTCTGTGCTCTAACCTGCATAAATATACTCGGATTGCCATGCAATTGATATATTAAGGTTTATTATGGTATGTTCGGTGTTGAAAATGAAGTATGTAGCACTTATAAGAAAAGAACATTAAGAGCAAAGAAAAAGAATGTTACATTATGGTCTAATGGGGAAAAATTCTTTGCAGTGTATTTTAATGATGTTACACTATTTCAAATATATTGAAACTGATATACATCGCTGAAGTGCACTACAATATGCTTACTATCGAATATAGCACATTGTAGAACTTATAATTTACAGGATAATTCAGAAGAATTGTTATATTATGATGGTCTATGGAGAAAAATAGTTTGCATTTTAATCATGTTACACTATTACAAACATAAATTGAAATTGATATCATTTTCTAAGGTGCACTAAAACATGCTTTCTGAAGAATATGGAGTGTAAAGCATTTATCATTCATTTACAGGGCTACACAAAAATATTCAGTTGTTACATAATGTTTTACAGGGAAAAAATGTTTGCAGTGTATTTTAATTATGTTACACTATTAGAAACATAATGAAATTTCAGTACGGGATGGCAGGATTAGCGGTCCAAAATTTTGAAACCCTGGGCAAAAAAAAAATTATTTTTGTTTGAAGAATGTTGCTTTTTGAAATGACGATAAAGTCCCGTGACCGACTGATGAATATTGCAATATTTTATCGTGGCCAATCAACTAATTTTGCAGTGTTTTTTCCAATGACTGATTGACGAATTTCACAATAGTTTACCGTGACCGATTGGCTGACTTCTCCCGGTTTTTTCCTGTGATGGATTGACGAAATTATTTTTTTTCCTCCATGACCATTGGTGCAAGACTAAGTCTTGAAAAATTTTTTTGACTGATAGTAAATTTTACTTTATTACTTAAATAATACCAATTTACTATCAAGAATTTTTAATTACTATCTTTTATTGTAAGAGATCCATTTTTAAGCATAAGACACAGCAATCTTCTAGTCCATTTCCGTTTGTCTATTCCTGATACTTATAAAAAATTTTCAGTCTTGGCTTGGATGGACTTCTTGCACCCAAGACCGATCCACGAATTTTGAGATTTTTTCTGCAGCCAATAGACTAATTTCATGATTTTTTGAGTGACCTATTTTTCTTAATTTAAGTTTCTTGTGAGAGAATAGTAAAATTCACTATTTTTTCCTCATGTCTGAATTGAAAAATTAATCTTTTGACGAATTTCACGACTTTTTCTCTTGATCATTAGATAAATTTTGCGATATTTTTCCGCAACCGATTGGTGAACTTATTGGGTTTTTTTTTCCTGCGACAGATTGATGAATATTTCAATTTTTTTTTTTTTTTCCCACTACCAATTGAGAAATTTTGTGATATTTTCTGCAAATTATTTGCGAATTTCTTGATTACTTCTTTCAATAGATTGACGAAATTAAAAAAAAATTCTGTGCTTCCGACTGAATAATTTTGCAACCAACTGGCGAATTTCGTTATATTTTCCCATTACTGTTTGACGAATTTCGTGATATTTTCCTGTGAGTGACAAATTTCGCGGTATTTTCCTACCACCAATTGACGAATTTTTCTATATTTTCCTGCTGCCATTTGGCAAAATTCACTATCCCCCCTTTTTCCACAACCAATTGACAAATTTCACGATTTTTTCAACGACCTATTTTTTAAATTTCAGTTTCTTTCGAGATAATGAAGTTCACGAAATTTTTCTTGCATCAGACTGACAAATTTTGTAAGATTTTCCCGTGTATGTTTAGGAGTGATTGTGGATTCATGAAAAAATACCTGAAATTTTAGCGAGAAAACGTTTCAGTATGGAGAGAGGGGGGGGGGGGGGGGCATAATTTATTACAGGTAGATCAAATTATGAAAAATGTGAACTTTAATTATGTTTAGCAATCATATGAAAAAGAAATTTGTCTTATTTTATGAATTTGACTATCAGAAAAACAGAATTTCTGTACTAAAAATGAAAAAATACCTGAATTCAGTTATATAAACTGAACACAATCGCCCCTGGGCCATCATTTGACAAATTTCATGACTTTTTCCCTTGACTGTTTGGCAAATTTTGCAATATTTTCTCCCAACCGATTGCCGATGTCAGGACTAAAGGTGTCACTACAAAAATGATTCTGTATATGCCCTGTAATAACAATTAAAAAAGTAAAACATTATCTAAATAATTTCACTTCCAAATTTGTCTCAATTTGCAAAAAAAACACTCTAAAAGTCTCACACATATAACGGTGGAATCGCCCTAATGTTAAAGGAATCAATTTTTTTTTAAAAAATGGATTCTATTTGTTACTTATTCTGAATTATCTTTATTGACAGTTAACAAAAGGGTTTTTATGTATTAGATTGTCTGGATATTTTGGCTGCATATTGATATGTTTGCTCATTGATGTGAGTTTGTATAGAAATTGGTATTTTGTACACTGATCATAAAATAAAAATTTGATTGTAAAACTTTTAATCATGCCATTGCATTCTCCCTACTAATTTTTGTTCCTTGAACATGGTTCCCAGCGACATGGGATGGAAAATCTGGAAAGACAGGGAATTTCAAAGTAGTCAGGGAAATTAAAAAATATATAGGAAAAGTCAGCGAATTTACAAATATTTTCTAAAGTCATGGAAAAGTCTGATTGAAGAAAAATGAAAAAGATTTGGAAGATTAAAATTTGTCGTAAAACATTTGAACTCTGTAATTTAGGGATATGAGCTTTGAATTCCCATTACTTAAGATCAACTACTCATAAAAAATGTTTAAGAGCGAAATCTCAACAGAAATCAGTTTAAGTAAAAATGATAAAGTTTTTTGCTGAAAATTCTGATCACATGAACCCAAACTTTTCCAATATTTGAAGTTTCTGAAGCAAGCGGCTTGAATTTGTTTAAATTTTATTGAAGGTGCTTCATTTTCTTTGACAGGTGTTTACTTTTTCATTTTCAAATGTTAAAATTAAAATAAAGATGCTAAGTGGGAAGAGAAAAATATATGTTAATAAGTAATGCAGGAAAATATTTGTTTTCATGTGATCAATTCTGCTTTGGGAGGTCAGAATACTGTACATTTGTACTTTGCTTTGCTCCCTTTGACCTGTCCTCTCTGGGATTAAGTTTACTCTTGTCAGTTGCAAGACCAAAAAATTCCTTCAAATGCCAATGAAGAAAAACCACAGTATGGACAAAAGTTTTCTATATTTTTAGACTTTCTCATAACATTTCACATTCAAGACTTTGCTACTGTATGTCATTCTTTTTAAAACTGGCAAAGGTGAAGTGTTTTTGTGTTTGCTAATTTGGCATTGTTCAAACAATATAATGTTTTATAGAATTTCATTTTCCAATTTTCTTGAAAGGTGTTTGAAATTTGGGTAGTTAAATGCTTGAATTTTCTCCTGGGGAAAAGACTACCCTGTTATATTATGATACAAATTTCTGATTTTATGCTGCTTGTTAAGTTATTTTATGTTAATTTTATAAAAATCTATCTAAAATGTTTGAAATATATTATTTTTAAATTAATACTAATAATAAATATATTTTTAGAGATTTAATTACTATATCAAAGCAGATTTTGTGTATGCCTGTTTGGTCCTGGAATTTTTTGAGATTTGGTCATGGAAAGTCAGGGGAAATTGCCAGACATGTTTTGCTGGGAACCCTGTTAAATTTAAATTCTAGTTCTATATTATTACTAGTCAGGGTTGCTATTTTCTCTACTTTTTTGTAAAAAGTCCGGGACGCCGGAAGAAATTGGACAAAATGAAAATTTGCTGATTTTCCATATGTTTGACATATAAAATTATTGCTATGATGTAATAGAATTATATTCCTACATTATTTATTAATAATAAAATATATTTTTTTCAATTAATCATTTCATTAAAATAGAATGACTGCACATTAATCATAATCTAATAAATCCACAAAGAAAATGTTAATTACATGTTGGTACAATTAATTTTAGACAATATTTTACTGTAAAAATAAGCTTATGCTGCATATGTCAAACAGTTTTCATTAAGTTGAATCAGAACCAAAACTGAAAACTTGAACAGAAACTAAAAACCAAAACTAAAGAAGCTGAACTTAAACTTAGGCTCTTTTATTCATAACTAATTTTATGAGTGGTGGAGTTCATTGTCTTTTATTTTAGCCTATAGCTTTGTCTAAGAATTCCAGTCATCACGAAGCTAAAGGGTTACCAAAATCTTATGGTGGTGTAATGCCTCAACTTCCTAACAAAACTGAATGGAAAAACAAAGATGGTTTTCTTGAAAACTATTTATTGATGAAGATGAACAAACATAAGGAATATAATTAACAATATTGCTTTATATAAAAAAGTGAAACATCTAATCAGTCTGTTGAAACCCATCAGTATTTAACTGGATGTGTTACAGAAAGATACCTCTACTATTGCAGATGTAACCAATGAATTCTGGACACTTTTGAAATCTGAAGAACTTGGAATTATGTTTACAGAAAAGATTTGATGACTGTATCACGACAGCTCACATTTTATCATACATGCTGCATCCAAAATACATTGGGTGAGGGACTTACTAATAACCAAGAAGAAATAGTAAGGAAATGGGTGAATGACATTGATAAAAATTTTTTGCCATTGATTGTTAAATTTCCCTTTATACATATTTTTCTGATGCAATCATAAATAATCTATCGCCAGCAGAATGGTGGGAATCACTGAAAAGATATAGTGTGACTTAGAAAATATATCAAGTTTTGCATGTCATCTTTTTCATTGCATCAGCAAGCATTGAACATTTTTTTTTTTTTTTTTTTTTTCAAATTCAGCATGATTCAAAACAAACTTAGAAATAGGCTTTGATTACAAACTGCTACAAAATTTTTAATGGCTTATAAAATGTTAAATTCTAAAGACAACCCACTTATCCTGAAGCATTTGACGATTATTAAATATTTTACAACCTTTATCTCTTTTGAATAACAAAATTTCATAGTATACATTTCTGTTAATTTCTTTGTTATATCCTGGTTATTTTGCATTTGAAATTTTAACTAAAAGAAAATTTTTATCATTTTTCTACATTCATGTTCCCCCCATAGTAAAATGTGTATATACTGAATGTTTTTATGCATATATTAAATTATTAAAGTCATTACAAGCACAGGGGTTTCATTTCAATGTAACGTTTTCTTAACATTAACTTGTTACTTCATCATATGACTTCTTTTTTTTTAATAAGATTTGAGGCTGTCAAACATTTAACCCTTCTTTGCATGAGTTTTTCTTTTACAATTGTGTTTTTTTATGCATATATTAAATATTAGACACCAGAAATTTGAAGATAGATTTTTAACTTTGTTCAGCAACATAGTTCACGGGAAATTTACTGGATTAATATTTCTATATAAATATAGTGGTGGCGAAGAAGTTGATTTATTTATTAAAAGTTAAATAAACAGTGATGGACATTTACATCACTATGCAATTAAGGGTTAAAAAAATTTTATTTCTATTTTTAATTTCGTAAACTGGTTATTAATTGCAATGGAACCGTCATATGATAGATAAACAAGTTAAAAGGATCAGAGCCATAAACTGTGTTTTTGGCCCATGAAATAAGACTAAAATTCGATTTTGTTATACAGACTTAATTATTTCACTTTTTAATATTAGAAGGTTTATCCTGTAAGATTTCAACAATAGTTTTTGCATTTTGTTCGGATTTATATGACTTATGAAAGCTCAAACTTCATATTATTCATTGTTTTTGATGAAAAATATTAAATTTCTCCTAATTTTACCTCAATTATTTATATGAGCGCAATCGTGCAACACTTTCTTGCATATATTATAAAATACATCAAAATGTACAATATATGTAAAAATAAGTGTTGCAAAGCTGCGCTCATAGTAAAATATTAAAAATAGAGAGTTAAGTAACTGTAATCCCTCACATCACTAAGAGACTTTAGGAACCAGTAACATGTTTAAACGTGCTAAAATGAACATGACTATTGCTAATATGAAGGAATGCAGCTATTAGCAATAGTTATGTTCATTTCGGCACATTTAAATACGTTGCTGTATCTTAGTCTCTTAGTGATGTGAAGGAATGCAGTTAACTCTCTATTTTTAATATTTTACTATGACCTCAGCTTTGCAACATTTTTATTTTTACATATATTCTACATTTTGATGTATTTTATAATATATGTAAAGAAGAAAGTGTTGCACGATTGCACTCATATAAATAATTGAGGTAAAATTAGGAGAAATTACGTATTTTTCAGCAAAAACTACGTATAATTTGAACCTTGAGCTTGTGTAAGTCATATAAATCTGAACAAAATGCAAAATTTATTGTTGAAATCGCACAGGATAAGCCTTCTAATATTAAAAAATGAAATAATTAAGTCGGTATAACAAAATCGAATTTCAGTCTTATTTCATGGGCTAAAAACAAGGCTTATGGACCCTGATCCTTTACTGCATATGTATATGTTTTACAATTGCTATTTAATATGTTATAATTTAATATTCATATACATTTTATTTATATACATGTTTGCATATAAGAGCTTCTAGATGAACTGAACTTAGTTTTTCATTTTCATGCAAAATATTTCACATAATGTTGTGTATGTATATGTGATATTTTGATATAAAAGTTGTTTTTTTGAATGGGAAGAATCAATTTTATTGTTGTTAAATTCTGCATTTTTAATTTAGAATTTTCAATTTATTAAAAGTGGACAAAATATTTTGTCCGGGGTGGTTTTTTCCAGGTTTTTACCGCTGTTTTTTTCCAGAGTGGAAAAAACTGGACAACCCTGTTACTAGTAATAACTTCACCAAATTATTACATATATTTTATGCTTATTTATGTATTCATTAGGTATGTAATAAATTTTTTATATTTATTTTTTTTTCTTTTCAAGGCTGCCGAACAAGGTATTCCTCCTGCAAGGACATCTCGATTCTATGCTAAAGGTGCTTTGCAATATTTAGTACCCATCTTAATGCAAACATTGACAAAACAGGTATGATGAAATGATAAATACCTCTTATAATAAACTGTTAAAAATTCAATCAAGGTCTTATAAGCAATTTGAAAGTTTAATTTTGGTTAGAAATAAACGGTAATGAAACAATTTGAAAATTTGATAGTTTGCTTGCTTATTTAGCTTTTATTAGTCTAGTCTTGTCATATTTGATATTGACAGCCCCCATTTTGTTGTGTGCGCGTGTATATTAAGTTTGGTTGGTTTTAAGTTTTTATGCTGAATCCATAGTTTTTCTCCCCATTGCATTTCGGCATTACATTTCACTTCTATTGATTTGTAGGAAGAACATGATGATGAGGATGATTGGATTCCCTGTAAAGCTGCTGGTGTGTGTTTGATGCTGATGGCTGCTTGCTGTGAAGATGACATAGTTCCTCATGTTCTTCCATTTGTAAAAAACAATATAAAACATGTAGACTGGAGATATCGTGATGCTGCTGTTATGGCTTTTGGTGAGTTTTTTTTTTTTTTTTTTTTTTTTTTTCCCAAAATAGATATATATATATATATATATTTTTGTGGTACAAGAATTATTTATAATGGCTATTTTGGCTTATGTACCTTAAGTGTCAATTTAAGTCCATAATTCTTATAGTATACGGGGGGGGGGGGATGTACAATAAGATGGAACAAATTTATTTTTTATTTCAATATGCTATAGTTTCCAAAAGGTGCCTTTGATCAAACTACAGGCAGAAATTAAATATTAGCTTAATTGGGTTATGTTTAGAGATGCCGCAAAATTTCAATGTGCTATAGTTTTCAAAAGTTGCTTTTGATCAAAATAAAGACTGAAATTAAACATCAGCGTAATTTGATTATGTTTAGAGATGCTGCAAGAAGGCTTTTTATTAATTTTGACAAATTTCGCAATTATGTTGAAATTTACAACTGAGTACTAAATACACTGTAGTAAAATATAAAAACATTTACACATTGCTTTTAATCAGAAAACATGTTAAATTGACTACGTAATGCATTTTAATTAAAAAAATAGTGAAACATAAATCATATTCTAATACGAGCAAATCTTGTGTGTGGTTAGGCAAATTTTACCTTAAAAAAGTCTCTAAAGATTTTGACGAAATTTTGTATCCTACCATTTTCAGGCATGAGAAGACTATTGGGCTGGGTCACATGTTCGAGAACTTTAGATTAGATTTTTATGTCAACGCAGGTCAAGATAATTTTATCTAAAAAAACGACTCTAACGATTTTGTTTAAATTTTGTATCCTATGCATTTTGGGCACGAGAAAATCATTGGGCTAGGTCACATGTCGGAGAAAATTAGATTAGTGGGTCAAGCTAATTTTGTCTAAAAAACAGCTCAGACTATATTTAGACTAAATTTTGCATCCTATGGTTTTTGGACACGAGAAGACTGTTGGGCTCTGTCGCATGTTCGAGAAAATTAGATTCGTGGGTCATTTTGGTCATGGGTCATTAGGGGTCAAGCTATTTTGATCCTAAAAATGGCTCTGAGAATTTGAACTAAATTTAGTATTCTGCAGTTTTAGTGAACGAGAAGACTACTGGGCTAGGTCACATGTTCGAGAAAATTTGATTAGTGGGTCATGATATTTGAATTTAAAGCTAATTTTGACACTTAACGGCTCTTTCGAAGAATGGCTCACTATGTAGCAGGTTAATCCATTAATAAATTGACTTTGGGACAAAGGAATAGAAGAGACCGGGAGAATTCACGTTCAGCCCCTGACCTCTGCTCACGTGTACGGTCTGAAGAGCGCAGTGATCGCACAATGTTGACGTTAAAAATAAGCATAAACATTGAGCTTTCGTATTGAAAATAAATTTCATTTGATGCATTTTACATTATTTTGCGTTATTAACGTATAATTTAATGACATATAATTTAGAAAAAAATTTATGCTAAATTATACTTTTTATATATCTTTATGTTACTGTCCGTTTGCCAGTAAATTAGCATAGGACACTTCATAAAATCTGTTTTTTAATAGTTTTACGCAAAAACTTTTATAAACATTGTTAATTTTGCGATTTCTTCTTTTCTGGTTGATTTTGTGCATTTCATTAGGATTATTAAATTTTCAATTTAATTGTAAACAGAAATTGCATTTAAGGTTTTTAAGTTTTTCCTTCCATTACTCAAATTTCTTTAATAATTCAGTAAGACCTTTTTTTTTTTTTTTTTTTAATTATTATAGACAAACATTTTCTCATAGCTCCACTATTTTTTTCCAAAAATCTTCTTTAATTATCTGAATTTTGATATATTTAATGAAGCACAAATATTTAATTTTTAACTTTTTTTTGTAATATGTTGCTTTTTATAAATTTGTTTTCATAAATTACTTTATCGTTATAAATATTAGGAAAGCATTAGCGACTTTCCTCTTAGGTGTGCTAAAAAAATATTTTTAGGTTATTTACATAATAATGATCATTGCTTGCCTTTTTTGTCAGTATTCCCACCTCTTGGATACTATTTTTATTGGTAGTAGGAGATTTTTGTGAGCAAAGTTTATTTAAAACTGGGGCTATTTCTTTTTAATGAAATGATTATTTATCATTTGAATTTTATATAATATTACCAGTATTTTAATTAATTTTAATTTCATTCTTTGAATGTCAATACTGAGCATTTTTTGCATATTTCCAAGGTAAAAATTTGTGGGGTTTCCTTTTTTTTTTTTTTTTTTAAATATATAGATATATAATTTTTATTCTTACTAAATCTTCTCTCGCCCACAACACAAATTTAAAAACTCTGTAATCATTTAAATCTTTTAAAATATCACTGCCCATTTTTATTAAATTGTTATAAAAATAAATGATCATTAATCTAAACCCTCTCTCCCAATTCTCTTCACACAGCAAAATACATTTCTAGGTGCCAAAGAACAGATCAAAACATTTTCCTTCTTTTCTGCAATTTGACTGTTCAAACTCCTTTTGTTTGATACTTATTTTTATTAAAATATAGTGGTATTCTTTTTAAATATTAGTGCCGTAAAAAATTAAAATTTTTAAACAGCACAAAACTTTCTTCTTATATCATCCTACTATATTAGTTTAAATAGTGCAATAACAAACAGGATGTTTATGTGAATTTAACATGTAGTTGCGCTTATGCAAGAATTAAAAAAAAAGCACTGCATAACAGAACCCGCTGTAGGATATTCAAATAGGAAATTGGATCAACACATGTACAATAACCTCAAATGTAAAATTTCAACAGAACCACATGCGGAGTGCTGTGTGATAAAATTCGGATTGTAGCGGAGCTAGGCTAGATATTTATTATCTCAGTCTCCCCTTTTCTTCTGTCCCCACCTTCTTATATTGGGACCTCTAAATGGATTAATCCGCTACATAGTGAAGCCACTCTTCGAAAGAGCCGCTAGTAATTTTGACTGATCATAGCTCGGTCTTCCCTGCTCATAATATACAATGAGGTAGAAACAAAACAAAGTTCTGAAGACAACACAGCATTAGATCCCAATTTTGCTATTGCCACTACATCAAGTGTCTCTGAAACTTAACCAAAACTATTAGAAGTAACCAAAATCATAGTCAAATGCGCATGAAATTGTGATGTGTGGCTTCTACTTGTGATCGAACTTGAGTATCAAACAAAATTGTTGGAACAATTGTAAGCGCCGCTCTGCAGGATGTTGGTCTGATTAATAATGAAGAAAGATGTATAGTAATTGGCAGAATGAAAATGAATAAAGAACTGAAAAGATATGTAGAAGAAACTGTAAAACTAGCTACCGAAAGTAATTGTTTTTGATATAAGAAAAGACAAGACTATTATGCAAGAGTAGAAAGGAACTAAGTATTACAAAAGAACTGTTATCAAAGAACATATATCACTTGTTGCAGAGCCTGGATCAAAGTTTTAGGACACGTAAAACCAATTTCTGGCACTGGAAAAGATATAAAAGACAGAATACTGACATTTTTCAATGGCAGTAACCAATACTTAAACATTAACTCAATTCGATATCATGGAACTGTCCCGAACACTGGATTGAATAATGGTGCGATTGTTTTATTGGAAAAATAATTATGAAAGCTACTGCAGTGCTTGATTTGTCTATTTCATGCAAATAAACTGCCCGTACACCATCTGTTTTGTTTCCTAGATGGAAAGACTAAAGATCCAAATGAATTTGGAGGGAAAATAAGGAAACAACTAGAAAAGTGTTATAAACTTCCATTGATTGAGTTTTCACCTATTGAAAATAACATTCAATAGGATAATTTAAGTATGGACCAAATATATTTGATAGAAATGTGTAACACAATCTCTGTTGGAAGTTGCTCTTCTGGTTTCTCTATGAAGAAACCAGAAAAAATTGTTATTCACAATGACTTGCCTTAGCAAACAGAATACTTCGCTTGTATGTGGGAACAGATTATCCATCATAAAGTCTCCAAATACTGACCAAGTACATTTTTAAAGTATATGCAACTGTTTGGTTTAACATAAAGTTGAAACCTTCTTGTATCTATGGATCAAAGCACTTGTGAAAATTTGTCAGCTATTTACTTTACCTCAATTAGACTCTTAAAAGCGTAATTGATCTAGTCTGTCAAAGAAATGCATACTTTGCTGCACATGAAAATGTCTTCCTTTATAGGATATCAGGGGATAGAAGTCATGTACGAGTTTGCATTACACTAGATTGTAAAAGCAAGGGCTGGAAATGAAGTTTGCATCAGAAAATTTGTAATTCCTGTATAAACTTTAATGTCGCAAATTATATATTGATACGATTCAATGGCATGATGTTAAAATAACAGCACCTCGTGTGACAATGTATATTTCTGATGACAACTAAAGCAGTTTATAAAGCTAGCAAAATAATCTGATCATGAGAGTCAGTGTATTATTTTCCGCATGTCACATACAAGCAGTTGAAAAGATTGTTAAATTTGTTAGCTTAATTTGCTAACTAATCTAAAACTTAAAATTTTTTGTCATCCACATATTTTGGTACTTTTATGTTAAGCAGGGGCAAATTTCTTCAATAGCATTCCTTTTTTCGCCAATAGCACTTTTTGTTTTTTGCATGTGTAAATTAGAAACAATGTTTTAATGTTGCAATAAATTTTTTTGGTTTATGATATTTCTAACTGCGTGGTGACCTGTAGTGTTGCATTTATATTGCATGAGGTCTTTTGATTGTTTGGAGGTGGGGAAAGGAAATCTAGTTTTATTATACATTGCAAGTTTTTAGCCCTAACATTTCCAAATAAATCTTAATTTAGAAAGTTTTTTGCTCATTTTAATCCTTTTTGAAATTTCGAATTTTATTTAAAACTGTTCTTAACGAGCATTTAAATTTTAAAAGCAACCACCATATCAAATTTAAGGTTTCTAACCTCCTTCAGTATTATAAACTCTTGATTTTAGAGTGTTTTTGCTCCTGCACCCCCTTTGGGGTAGTAGTATAGGCATAAAATATATTCTTTGTATCGACAGAGACGTGCCATCATTTTGTTACCATTTTTTTAAAAAATCAGTCCAGTAGTTCCAGAGAGAACCTCATTTAAACAAACATAACAAATGTTTCTTCTTTATAATATTTGTATGGAATTTATATATATATACATATATATTATGCTATCATACATGGCACAGAAATCGCGATTATTTGTTAATTGTTTAATGGCAATGCCTGAATGAAACACATCTCATATGGTTGGTGCTACTGCCATTTACTGGAATAAAAGCAAAACAATGATTTATTGATTAAAATTGTAATTATAATTTGTCAACATTAACAATTAGATATTTTTATACATTTTCATTTGGAATATTTATTTTTGCAAGCATTTAATATTTATAATTTAAAAAAATTCAATTAGCAATATAAAATAAAAATGGGATTTTTAGTAAAAAGGGAAAAGTAAGTGTAATAATTTTCCCTGACTGTTTCATTTTTTAAATGTAACTGTTATACTTTTTAAATTTTAGCTCTTATTTAATTTTTTTTACAAGTTTTTAGTATAAATAAATATTATTCAGTCTTTTATGTCCATTCCACTGTTATATTTTTCAATGACAGTCTGCCAGGGCAATGCCGGGCGGGTCAGCTAGTTCATTTTTATTTTGCAATGAGAATGATGACGAACAATATTTGATGATTTATCATCTGTACCTGGCTAACATAAAAGTACCCATATTTCTTGCAACTAATATTTAGAACTAGTGAGATTAGAAAATCAATATTTGTAATGGAATTTATTTTAAGGAAGTAAAAGGCAGAAACATGAACAAACTAAAAGAATTAATTGCCTTATTAACATTTTTGGAGTAGCATATAAACATTTGTTTGTTAAATAAAATGTCTGTTTAAAATAAGCATCTGATATGGAAGTCTTGTGAATTGCTGTTACACTTAGGGCTCAGGGATTAGAATTTTCTTTAGCCTATTGAAGGGTGGTGGTATAATTTTATATAACTTAATTTTAATCAAGTTTTGTACCAGAAATTTTGAATAAAATTTTAACTTTGGTGATAAAAGCTGTAAAATTGAATTTCCTTATTTTCAAATAAAATTAAAAAAAAAATTCTGGTGTGAATTCAACATTACAGAGACACAATTACTTGTCCCTAAAAGCATTAACTTTATGGCAGTCAATGTGTTAACATTTTATATTAAGAATGTTGGTTTATTTTCTTATTAAAATATTTAACTTGGTTAAAACACTTTCTCACTCTCTAGGAAGCATTTTGGAAGGTCCTGATCCAAATAACCTCAAACCTATTGTGGAGCAAGCAATGCCCATGTTTATTGAGCTTATGTCCGATGAAAGTGTTGTGGTGAGAGATACTGTTGCATGGACAATTGGAAGAGTTTGTGAACTGATTCCAGATGCTGCAGTTAACAAAGCATATTTAAAGCCATTATTAGAAGCATTGATTAAAGGCCTTAGTGCCGAGCCTCGAGTTGCTTCAAATGTTTGTTGGGTATGTATCAGAACATATTTTAAATTGCTGTTCTGTTTTATTTATATTTGTGCTGATAATAATCTTTTGTGCTTGAAATGTTGACTATGTATATTGAGAGGAACAATTATTTGATCTTAACTGAATTTGTACCTTAAGGTAGTTCTAAAAAAAATAATAAATATATATTTGGATCGGCACTCAATAACATGTGAAACTTTACGCATGAAATTAGCAGGCATAATTATTAAAATGATTTTAGAATCGAATAGTTTTAAATTTTCGATAAATGTATTTTGAATTATAAAAGATTTTTGTTTTATGGTGAGCATTATCATGCTGTTTTATCTGGAAATTTGGTTCAAAACACCTGATTTTTCGGTATTTTCTGAACGATCTTTTGCCTTTATCAAAGTTTTTGTTGTTTTTTGAGTGGCATCTCCCTGAGTATTAAAAAAGTGGGTAAGTGTGATCGAAGATTACACAAAGCGTTTCGTTTAATATTCCTTTCAAAACACTTTATCCTCTAATTAATAAATCCAAATAAATTTAATTTTCAAAAAAGAAAACAAATATATTTAAAAAAAATAAAAATCTGTATTTTTTTCGTAATTATTTGAACCATAATACGAATGGGTTTTATTCATAAATGGTATAGAGCGATTCCTGAAATAATATAGAAATAACAGATTTTAATTGCAATACCAGAAATATACCAGTATTTTGTTTTATGTCTAGTTTAAACTCTAATAAAAAACTTGAGTTATGATAAAACATGCTCTTTGAATCTATATTCACCTTGTACTACAAATACTAATTAAAAATAACATGAATATCCTAAAAACATATACATACCATTTCTTAAAATATTTTACCGAAGGTGTTCAGTACACCTTTAGTGTACTTTTATTGATATTTTATGAATGCTATGTATATATGTTTTTAGGACATTTGTGCTGTTTTTAATTAGTTTACTCTTTCTGTGGATGATTTTAAAAATTGCATGCAAATATTTAATTTCAGACACATATATAGACCCTTTAATAAGTTCCATATGGATATTTTTGTAAATAAACTAATAAAAGTTCATTCTTTTATTTTTATTTTTTTAAATTTAGATGAATCATAGTAATTTGTAATTTTTTTTCGGATTTGAAGGGGGGGGGGGGGGTACTTTAAAATTTTTTTGTTTTAACATAAAAAGTTTGTGAATAAATAATGTTCTTATTTTCTGGCATATTTTCTCTGCTTTTTTATAAAATGTTTTAAAGAATGACCTCTTACTTAAGAGTGACTATTATTTACCCCATTTCAAATAAATTTAGAAGCTCATTGAGTATATAACTTATAAACCCAAGTGCCAGGATAAATTTTAGAGCAAAATTTATGTTCTATTGTATAATAAAAAATAAAATGTCTTTAGGGGGAAAAAAAAAAAAACCTTTTTAAAAATCATTGTTTTTAAATTTTATATTGCTAGTTGTATTTTTTAAATTATAAATATTAAATGCTTACAAAAATCAATATTTCAAATGAAAATGTATAAAAATATATCTACTTAATTGTTAATGTTGACAAATTATAATTACAATTTATTATTATAAGCAATTTGCATTATAACCAACAAATCATAATGTTTGTTTTGCTTTTGCACTTGTAGATGGCAGCACTAAGCAGTAAAATGTAATTTTTTTAGTATTCTATTTAAATGGATAAGTTAATGATTAATGCTTTTTCTTTAATATCTGTCTAAATTTGGTTATATTTTCTCAAATCTTTTCACAAATTCGGAAAGTACAATTAAATATTCAGTTATTGCCAGGATTTTAATTTATTTTCATTACATTTAAAAAATTCCAATAAATATCACCAGCCAATCTTATTTTTTGGCGCCATCTAGTGACGTTTTCAATTCATGTAAAATTCTTTAGAATTAAATCTATTAAAATTAAAATATAAATATATCTAAAATTTCTTAAAGTAAGTTGAACATATCAATGCATTGATATATACATTTAGAAATTAAGTGAGTTTAAGTATGAGATTTCTTCTTATTTATGGGAACATATTATTTATTACATAATCAGATGTAAACAATGAAAATTTCAGTTAGTGTTTTGAAGAAATTCTGTACTTTTTTTTTTCTCTTTTGGCTTTTTAATGCAATTGAATTTTTAGTTTTTTCTTTGCTTCTCTATGAACCACAAATTAAGCAAAAGTTAAATTAATAATTTTAAAATTAGTTTTTTAGGAAAAAAAGTCTTATTTGTGTATTGGAACTTGCATTTTTGTTTTATTAGCAAGCTAAATCCCCCCCTCCCCCCACATAAAAAAATCTACAGAATTACATGAATGTTTCAAAAAATGAACTGAAGTAACTGATTATGTTGAATGAGCACTGATTATTTTATTGCTATTTAAAATGTTGAACAGATTATTGCAAAACTTTTTTGAAGTCATTATTGTTCCTTTTTCATTAATGATAAATCCTTTTATCTGCAAATCTTGTGTATTCAGCTATTATAGTTAAAAAATCCAACCACTTTTAACCATCGGACATTGCAAAGGAAAAACTGAGATCTGCGTCAAGGAATTATTTACGTATTATAAAAAAAATTAATTACGAATCTATGAGAGCTAAGCGCATATGGAAAACATATTTAATTACATGATTTAATGTTACCTTAAAAAAAAAAAGGTGACAGTAAGAAATTTCATTTAATTAAATCCATCGGACAATTAAATGAAAAAAAAAAATGGAAAATTTAGCTTCCATCGAAGAGGATTGGACCTGGGACCTCCTGTCAGAAACAAGACATTTTACCATTGGACCATCGATTCTACAATGAAAAGTCCCCCAGGGGGGATACCTTCTTTAGGTATTCACGGGCTTCGCAACCCCGGGCACCTGAGCGATCTTCCTCTTTTCTTTTTTCCTCTCCTATCTCTTGTCTAATCTTTCTTCTTTGTTTCACCTCATTGTGGTTTCCTCTTTTGAGGTAAGGGCGATTCTGCATAAGCCGATATCATCCTGTTTATATCGACTTATGGAGAATCGTAAACCATCCACACGTTTGCCGTGCGTGGCGACCCATGTCCCTGGAAAGGGGGATCCTGGCAGTTGAGGGAAACCAACACACTGCTTTGGCCTCTGCTTCAGGTAGACGAGATGTGCATATTGGTCACATATGCATCAATCGGCTGGTCAGCTGACTTGTCACTGGCTGGGGATCAAATGAGCGAGCACATACTAGTCATCTCGTTAAGGGTGGAGACTGAAATAGGTGTGTCTTGTGAGCGTATGGGCCCTGGTTAGCACTGGTGCACGATTGTGCATCCCCTTGTTGGACTCGGTAGTGGGTGATGTGGCCGGGATCTGAATTTCTCTCCCTCTAATATGGATGGAAGTACTAGTACACTTTCTTCATTTTCTCTCCCATGTGGAGAGCAACAATCTGTACAGAACAATACCTTCACACTTTTTTTTTTTTGTAATTACACGCACTGATAGTCTCTCTGATAGTTCTTTTAAGAAAACTTCTCCTTTTCGTATTGCAAAAAGGTTTCAATCTGTATTCGGAGATGGTTATTCACTTAAAAAGCTACAATCTGGGGATTTACTTGTTGAGGTCTCTTCAGACAAACACTCAGGATTTCTCTCGAATTGCAAGGAAATAGGCTCTTTTTCTGTTTCTGTTCAGACCCACCAAACTCTAAACACAAGTTGTGGTGTAATATCAGAACCAGATCTTTTGCTCTCTACAAAAGACGAACTTCTACAAAATTTAAGAGTAAAATGTCATAGATGCACGCCGTATTACTATCCGTCGGAATGGGCAAGTGCTTCCCACAAAGCACATCATTCTGACTTTCAATAGCCCTACTTTGCTAACTAGAATTAAAGCTGCGTACCTGAGCTGTCCTGTACGACCTTATATTCCTAATCCGCTCCGTTTTAAATGTCAGCGTTATGGTCATACTACTGCTACCTGTCGTGGTTCTATTACCTGCACACGTTGGGCAGAAGTTGGCCACGATGGTAAGTCATGCGAAAAGCCTGAACGTTGTACAAACTGTAAGGGTAACCATACAGCATACTCACGCTCTTGCCCAAACTGGATTCGTGAGAAAGAAATTCTTGCTGTCAAAATCGCTCAAAAACTTTCTTATCCTGAAGCACGAAAACTTGTTGAATCCAGAACATCATCTATAGGAGTTTCTTATTCTAGTTTACTCAAGCGACAATCAAAATCCATAAGACATATAAGCACCCAAACTGATTTCTCATTACCACCAAATGAATCTTCTCTTACACTAACCAGCACTATAAAGAAAAAAACCCGTAGTAAGTATTGTTCAGTTAAAATAAGACCCCTGCCTGCACTGCAACTTTTGCCACCATCATCAGAACCTGTGAAAATAGAATATTCTCAGTATCCATCTAAACAGTTAACCGAACATGAGTCAGGTCAAACTTCTGTTTCATCTCCAAACAAATTAAGAAAACCTGTTTCTCCTACACAAAATACAAAACCAAAATCATGTGCACAGAAAGAGAGCAAGAAAACCTCAACCCCAGCCTCTTCACAGTGGGAAAACTGTGAAGGGAAGAAACAAGCCTGTTTGTTGCCTGTTTTGGTACATCGCTCCATAATAAAAAAGATTCAAAACAGTTGCTGCACTATGCAGAGGAAGCTATAGATTCGTCTTACAGTTCTGACATAAATGAGGATGATATGTTTTTGAGGTATTCGAGCCTATGTGATTTTAAATATTTTTGCTCGAAAATTTGAACATTTTACCAAATGTTAGTTTAGACTGTTTATATTTTAATTGTGAAAACTTCTGTTTATTTTCTTTTAGACATTGTGTTATATATTTTCATTGAATGATTTTTATTATACATTTATCACCATATCACTCTTTTCATTTAAGTGTTATTTTCATTCATCTTGTTTTTATGACAAAGTTTAAATCGTTTTTATATTTCAACTTGACATTCTTATTTTAATCTTTTTTTTTTGGCGCAGCATGTCCCTAAAGGGACTTTGTGCCATAAAACCCCAATCAACCAACCAACCATCTACAATGAAAAGATAGAAATTAAGATTCTGTTTTGAAATTGCAAAAATTGTGGGATGTCATTAAATTAATTTATTTACTTAAAATAAGACTTTTCAAAATTTTATGTTTTTTAGCGTGACAGTAGGTATTTAGCTGTAAATATACCAAATTTCAAGTCTCTAACTTATGCAGTTTCTGAGAACAGACTATGTGATGGACGGACGGACAGACAGAGAAGCGAGACTAATATGGTTTCATGAGATGAACAAAACCCTAAAAAAAAAAATTTAAACATTTTAAATTATGAAACAATATAATATAAACTACATGATGTCCACCTTTTTCTTAGTGTTTTTCATTTCATCAAATACTCTTTCAAATATGAAATCAAGGTTTGAAAATCTAAAATAAAAATTAAATTAAAAACAAAATTAAAAACATTTATACAAGCCAAAAAATGATTTTTCGAAATTAAAAAAATTAATTGTATGAAAATTTACTGAGATAAAAAAAAATGTATATTCTCATTTATATCATCAGGGAGAATGATTCCTGTAAGTTTCATCAAAATCTAAAATGGTCAGGTTGAGTCACTGGTTGATTTGACATGGAATGAATGACCCTACAGCTCGGCTTAAATTCATTTTAAAATACACTACAGGATAGGAAGATAATTTATATGTATATCATCAATCATTGTTTAAATTTCGTTCGACATTTTACTGTTTGAATCGATTGTAAATTTTTGCAAAAGAAATTATTTTTTACATCATCAAGATAGCAATAGGTGCAATCTAGATAGACAATTGATATTTTTATTCTCTCAGATTTTCGTGCGAGTGAAATTCGTAAATAAATTCTAAATAAGAGTTAAGCATACATTTGAAATTAACGATAGTACTCATAATTAAAATGAGGAATCATCTCAAATGCTTTGGATTACGTACATGCCATTTTATTTTTAATAATTGCTAATTTGAGTTTGACTGCTCTCACACTGGCCGCCATATTGGAGGCAGAGCTGATCTTACCCAATCTAGTCTGTTCATTGGTCTGAGCTCTGGAAACTACGGTTGTTGCCAAACAGTAAGCTAGAAATTCAGCCTTATTTCTGCACCTATATATATATATATATATATAGATAGATAGATAGATATAGCAAAATCTGTCATATCAATTTTATTTCGTAATTTTTATATGGCATTTAAAAAAAAATTATTTATATACATGAAAATGTGTAATAAGTGGTAAAATATATTTTTTAAATTCTTTGAATTTCTTTTTTTTTTTTTTTCCCCCGTCTAAATTAAAAATATTTTGACCGTAATAGGACCTCATCTAATCAAGGTGTGGGCAGCGATTTCCATTTAGAATCTTTTTTCTATTATACCATCACAAAAAAGTAAACATTTTTCCAGGCCTCTTATAATACATATTTAATTTATATTTTAACCTTATCTTATTCTAAAAGTCAAAATATTGATTATAATCATTTCAGGATCAAAGTCCAATTAAAAGATTAAACCTAAAAAATGTATACTAAATTTGGTGTCATTGGCTTGTGCTTTTAATCAGGTTTTGATTACTAAAGAAAAATCTTATTTTGTAGCACAATTTTTCGTTTTACTAAGATTTAAAATGATGTGAATAACAATTTAAGATATTGTGTTTCTTTCTTTCTTATGGCTTTATTTAACCCATTCGTGGTGGGTATAAAATAAGACTTTATGCTAATTTATTCTATATACATGTGTTATGAAGAATAGATCAGTTATGCACACAAAGTTTGATTCTTTATAAAATGTTTGCCTTTCTGATAAAATTCTTTATAGACAGATTTTTTGCTTTAATACATTTTTTTTTATAAAATTAAAATTTCAGTAATAACATTGTCTTGTAATAACATGTTTTTTTTTTTATTTGCACTTTGAGCATATATTGAATTTAGTTTGGAAAACAAAACTTTATTTTGATCTTCTATGTTAGATAATAATTTAGAAAATATTTTAATTTTTTAAAGATTAATGTAGGATTTTATAATTAAAATACTAGAAGTGGCAAATTTGGATGGTGGCATTAACTGTAGAATAATGTGGATTTTCATGAAGCAGTTTTGGTTATTTTTTAGCAAATAAATATTTTCTCCCCTTTTTTAAAGTAAGTATGCAAGTGTTTTGCCTACTTTTTTTCTACAAATGCTACTATGTTGACTAAAATTTTTTTCATTGTAGACTACTGAAACAACCATTTTCAGTGGCAGCCCTGCTTATTTTAAAAAAGTAACTTTTACTCGTCCCTTTTTAATAGATAGCTTGGATAGTGTATTTGCCATGATATGCTAATATGCTTGTGACTAATATCATCCTTTAACAATATTGAAATTTTATAAAAGTATTGCAGAAATGGAGAAGCTATCTTGACATTTTCATGCAATTAATTCTTTCAAGTGGTTAAGTAGTAAGCTTAACTATAGATTCTCATCTTCTTATTTTTTATATAATTTTAATGTATGTTATATAATTTATTGTATTTTTTAATAGAAATTTAACTTTTAGGCATTTAGTAGTCTTGCAGAAGCAGCTTTCGAGGCTGCTGAAGTGCCTGATGAAAATCAAGAACCTACAACATATTGCTTATCTGAATGCTTTGAAGTAATTGTTGCAAAGTTATTGGAAACCACAGAAAGGCAAGTATTGGTGTAAATTTACTTCAATAAATTTAAATTGTTAGACTCTGTATCTGTAAAAACTTTAATATTTTAACCTGGATTGGCATTGTTTAGACTGAGCAGTTTTAACCATGGTGTGATGAAACTAATTAGTTATTGATGATTGTGCTGTTATTAATTTTATTTTCGTATAGTGGAATAATGGAAAAAGGGTACATTGCTGTTGAAGGAAGCAATAGCCCCAATCTTCAAGATCTGGTTCTTTATGGTCAACATTAAAGATAAATAATAAAATTTAATAAAATAATTCATCTTACTTTAAAAAGGAGACACACAGCCGTTGTAAAGAAAACGAAGTCATTCTTGCTTTTTTAAATCCAAATTCTTTATTAAAGGTCTTTAATAGCACAATAGCAGGAAGGCTTTATCAAATAAATCCAGTTGGCCACTGTACCATGAGCACCAAAAGTCTTTAACTTTAGAATGGCAAAATATTAATTTAGTTAATAGCATTTAACAAGATGTACCCCAAACTTCTTGAGAATATGAAGAAAAGATATCTATTGGCAAGCTCGTTTTATTAAATTATTAACAATTGAAATCATTTAATTTAAAAATCACTGCATCAATTTTAAAAAGCTTAAAATTTAACTATTAAAAACTTTAATGAACTTAAAGAACAAACTCTGCATGAAAAATGTGAATCTCCGTTACCAGAGATCGCGCCGATAAAAATAAAATTTCCGCGATCTTACATGATCGAATTTTCTAATACTTCTGACGAAAATTGCTGTTGCACCGATATAAATATGACCACCATGGGGATCACACAGGTAAAATAAAGAAAGAATTAAATTGATTTGATAATTATTGATTGCCAAATAAAAATAAGAAAACTTTAGATTCCGTAGAAACGTCACTTGAACGCTGCGCTGCACATTCTATCGACGGAAAACAGAAGCAAACAGATATCGTAAACATACGGTGCAGTAGGCTGCGCGCATGCGCAAAAGAGATTGTCGGGCACTCGGCAAAGCGTGGGAGAGAGGGAGAAACTCTACCAAGAGAGACAGCGCTAGGTGCAATGCAAAAAGGCCATGCCGGCGAGGGAGAAGAATGACAACAGCATACCTAGTAACATAAAAATTACAGAACAGCGAATAAAAATTATGAAATTGTGATATTTCATATCACACATGGTTCAAATTAGGAGTCTTCAACCCAAGGCCTACGGGCCACCAGTGGCCCGCAGAAGGTATTTTAGTGGTCCGCCATGTCATCTCAAATATTGAAAAAAAAAAGTTCCATAAAAGCGAAAAAAGGACATACAGGGATCTCTCACTTATACGGATGAATGATCATTATTTTCTAGTATAGTCGAACCTCGTTAACATGAAATTGAAGGGACTGCGAATTTTTTTCGTGTTATCCGAAATTTCGTGTTAACCGTCACAATAGTGGTGCCATCTATGTTAGATATAAAAACTACCTTACCTACAAATTAACCTACAAATATATGCCTGTTCTTAAAATCATAAATTAATAAGAAATAGAAAATTTAATTTAAAAAAAATAAAACAAATTGATCATCATTTTGGACAGTAATAAATTTATTTACTTGTTAAACTTTTTTAAAATAGTCCGTTATTGAGTCCATCAATTTTTGATCAGTACTTCTTTTAGGAACGTATTGAATTTATCTAAGCTGTCCAAAGCATGGGAAATATCCTGTTGTTCCATAACGAAACGTTGTACAGTTTTCAACGCTACAGTACATTAATTTAATTACACCGAACTTTTCCGTTCTGTGTCGATTTCTTCGTGCTCTTCTTACACTTGTGTCTGGTGTTGTCATCTTCTTTTCAGCTAATGCAGCATTTATTTCTTCGTCTGGCATTACACCCGAAGTCAGCATATATTCATTTATGCATATGTACACGTAAAAACAAGAATTTCCCATTTTTCGATTGTAGATAATTCTATGACTCTTTGACTCTTATCAGTCATCCATTAGAACATGTGAAATAGCTCCCACCGGGAGCACCGGCAAAAGCCTGTGCTTTTTCTTGCAAAACTGCACCAGATAAAACAATGTTCTGGCTTCTTGCCTCTTTCATTCCCAGCAAGAGAGCAATTTCTTCATTCTTTCCTGTACACATTAGTTTTCTTACTGGTTCGAATTGACTCACAGCATAAGCCGCTTCAATCTTTTCACGATATTATAAAATCATAGAGAGTGTGCTGTTGGGTTTCCCATACATTGCTGCAATTTCTGATTTTTTTTAGCACTTTATTGCTGACTTCGTTTCAAATGTTTTGCTTGATTTCTAAAGATGAGCTTGCTGCTTTCGACTTTTCTTTCATAGAATTCTACAGAACAACTGCGAACAGAGTTTCAATTATGTAAGTCAGATGGTAAAGTAGGGATTGTTACTTCTTTCACCCGAAAATAGAGGATTTCCTTCACTCAAACTTTCATTGTGATCAATTATCTATAGCTGATACGGTTAGTGTGGGTAAACTTTTGCATATCAGAGGACAAATAAAAGCATGGATTAGTCAGGAATTCGATAGTTCACTATTTTCTGAAACCCTTTACCACTTTGTCTTTTTCAAACCATCAGAAAAATTCCATTTTTAAAAAAATGTGACATATAAGTTTAAAATATTGAAAACTTTGCGTAAGGAATCATGTTTGAGCTTTGGAGCAAAAAGAAAAAAAATTCGCGTTAAGCAGGATTTTTCGAAATTTCATTTCGTGTTAAACGAATTAGCAAAGATTTCCAGACTGATCTGACAGGACCTCAGTATTATTTCGTGTTAAGGGGTTACTTCACTGGCTCTCCCAGACAGAGGAGCTAATGTTATTTCAATGGGAGAAATTTAGAAGTGTCATCTTTTCGCATTTTGCTCGAATTTAGTAATTTTTGTAGCTTTCAAAACCTGTACATTTTAAATTATGCACACTCCTTTCAAATTTTATTTTATTATTTTTTTAATGTGATATAAGTGCATTATTTTGAAGATTCATGTTTAGTGTCTTATCGCGAAAAATCTGTTTGACATTTTAAAATTTGGTAAAGACACAATCGTAGCCTGATTATTTAGCTTTCCAAAAATGCTTTTTATTTTGATTTAAAAAAAAATTTAATCGATGCTACAATCCTAAAAAAATTGTACTGCCTTTTTTAAAACAGCCGAAAACAGTAAAATGACCGCCCCAAACAAGTTACCTCCCTTTCTTTCCGGGAACTCAACGGGGAGTCAAACGGGAAAAATCTTCATGGAGCGATAAGAAAGACCACCTAATGTGTGAAATTTTGCCTTTGGCTATCAGTATGCAACTTGTAAAGCTGCAAATTTCATTTTAAGAGCAGAGAAGAAAGTTTAAAAAATGGTATTTTGAAATGATGTAAATAGATGCTGATTATTTGTTTTACTAGGCATCATACAGATTTTTAAAAAAAGTTATTGATAAAGATTTTTTTTCACCTCTCACCTCTGAAGTTTAATACCCGATATTTTTTTTAATTGCCTACAATAGTAAAATGAAAAAGCGTTTATTTGCTAAACAAAAATACTAGAACTATCATTTATTCACTCTTTCTCGGGGAAAAAACAAACATACAGTGACAAGTGTCATTAAAATGAATAGATAGACAATAGACATATCCAGCGAATAAATACAGTTGTATTTAAATTTTCTACAATACCTTTTTTCTATTATTTATTACATAACTCTTACTGAGTTAGTTTTAACATTTCTTTCAAAAATATTAAATATTTATGCGGTAGATAACTAAAAAATAACTATTGTATAGCTTTATTATTAAAATTCGTTACACTAATTTAAAACTCAGAAATGATGAGGTTATACGTGTTCTCTTTTTTTCGGTAAATTTCGTGATTCTCCTTTCACAAATGAAACATTTTTAAATTATACTTCAAAGGTAAAAACAAAAACAAAAAAAACATATTTCAGTGCGATTTATTATTAGTTACTATAAATGAAGTATTATTTATTTTACCATGCAAGAATTTAAATAAATGTCAGTAATCAATTTTTTGTCAGACATATATTTTGTTTAAAGCTGTTTTCAAATCCAAAGGACCTACTTTCTGACACATTTCAGAATTCATTTTTCTTCGGAAACGCATGAAATTAGCAGGTGTTCTTACTCAGAGACTATGCAATCGAATAGCGTTTTCCATTATTTTAGCAAAGGCAAAGCATCTTTCAGAAAATATTATCGAATTCGGCGTTTTGAACCGAATTTCCGGACACGACAGGCCGGGAAAGAAGAAAAACCTGTCGTCAGATGACAAAAATTGCTTATAAATCAATAAGTAACTTATTTATCAAAACATGGAAAACGTATACGATTTCAAATCGCTTTAATAGTCAGGATGCCAATTTAAATTTAAAAGAAAGTTTCGCGTTTGTTGAGTAGAGAATTTGAGAACCACCTCAAATTTAGTGAAAATTTTCACATTTCAAACAAGCGTTATAAATGCTCACTTCTCCATATGCAACAAATGCTCTTGGCTGTTCTCAAATCTAAACTGACTACTTTATGTCATTTTTTTAATTCGTTTTTGTTTGGAAATGCATGAAATTAGCAGGTTTTCTTATTCAGATATAATCGCAACACGTTTTCTATTTTTTTGGTAAAAGCAGGCGATCTTTCAGAACATACTGTGAAAGTCGACTTTTTGACTGAACTCTCGCCGCGGAGAAAAGAGTGTTGTCACGTGACAGGAATGGCTTATAATTTGGCTCTAATTGCAACAAACTGCTTCAGACAAAATGTGATAGTATCGTTAGAAAAATTAAAAACAATAAAATGAAAGTGCAAAATGAAAAACTATGAATATCTTATGGATTCGTCAGAGGAGTTTCATACGAATAATTCATTGTAAACATGTTAATTCGACGAATACTGTCAAGCATAAAAATGACAATATTAAGCTCCTTATAACATATCGAAAAAACCCTAAGATGTGAAGAGAATAACACACACACACACACACACACACACACACATATATATATTATATGTTCAGTGTCCGATATTTTAAATACGGTTTGTAAAAAATTTTTTATATGAAGAAAGTGTTAATTCTTAGAAATTACTAATAATATTTTTAAATATTCTAATCTGATTTTGAAAAGAGTAGTAAATATGCTTTTGTGCACGCAAATTGGGCAAATAAAATTTGTATTATCTTTGTATCACTCGTATATTTGTTATATTATGTATGTCATTGAAATCATCAATAAACAGGGTATTTATTCTTTTTTGTATCGTGCAATCATTAATATAGTATATGCACAAATCAATAAAAAATTGTGTTTATATAATAAAAAGTTATTTATAAATATATTTCCATTTCATTCTGTTAGCTATTAAAGGAAAAATAAATAAATAAAGCAGTGGCGCAGCGTAAAATGTAACAATGGAGTAACATAAAGCTAGTATTACATTTATACAAATTGTTTCAACAAAGATGATACAAACTTTAAGAAGTGGAAGAACACACTCACAGGTAATAATTTTTGTTTAGGAAAATTTGGATTGCAACCCTTTTGTTCAATCAAAAGTACGGGGTGTTTCACTCCAAGCCGAACACGAATTTTTGTTCATAAATTTAACGATAATGAAGCTATTTGACAAAATATTCAATAAACCTTATGCAAAATGTAATGATATCACAAACTGGTGGAAATCAACATGCGCGTCCAAGCAGCGCTGAACTAGGCGCTTCCTATTTTTTCGCAGGGGTTCGGTCCGATCTTGTTTCTTAGTCAATATTATCTTATAATTAAAGTTCTTTTAACAGAATATTGCATACATATATACGTGGTATAGCAGATTATATGCCCACAATCTATGCAATGGTCGATACAGGTTTTTTTTCCTTGGGGCCCATATTGTGAAAAAATAAGTTATTTTTTGTGAAATTTATTATATTTTTGTGAAAAATAACATTTTGTAAAGAAAGATGAGATTTAGCTACCTGAATTCAAACGAAACATATAATAACTTCCTTCTGCTAAAGTTTTCCTTTTCTGTGAACTTGTTTTGTTTGCAAATTACTCATTTTAAAACATAACAAAATAAAAAAATCCCTGACGGCTCGGCCTACAGGCACAAGTAGATTTTGAAGACTCTGATCGTGGGGCACCTGATTATTGGGAATTGCAGAAGAAAGACCTATTTGCCATGATGTGGCAGTTGGGACCACCCACTTCGAAATATACCTCTGCCTGTAGGTGGAGACAGCAGAGATGTTTTTAATTTTTTTTTTTACCGTAAAAGTTGGTCTTATAAAAAACTTGTCAATATAAAAGTTGTATATAATTATTAAGAAGATTTATACTAAATTTAAGCAGATTTGATATCTTGGGAATGGACGAAGTTATGAATTTTTTTCTTCTGAAACCCCTACCCCTCCACCACCCCCTCCTTGGGGGCATTTTTAATGAAATCAAAAATCTGTCATACATAAATTTTTGGCCCTTTTCCTAGAAGTAGTAATAACTTTAAGCGGATTCGATATGTATAAAAATTAAGATGTTATGGGTTTTTTTCTGTTTTCACGTCTGCTTGTAGGCGGAGCCAGCAGGGAATTTTTTTTTTTTTTTTCTGTAAGAGTTGGTCTTATAAAAAAAAAAAAACTTGTCAATATAAAAGTTGTAGATAATTTTAAGGAGATTTATAATAAATTTAAGCGGATTTGATATCTTGGAAATTGACGAAGTTGTGAATTTTTTCTTCTGAAACCCCTATCCCCACCCTCCTTGGGGGCATTTTTAAAGAAATCAAAAATCTGTCATACATAAATTTTTGGACCTTTTCCTAGAAGTAATAACTTGAAACAGATTCGATATGTATAAAAATTAAGAAGTTATGGGTTTTTTTCTGTTTTCACGTCTGCTTGTAGACTGAGCCCGAAGGGATTTTTTATTTTATTTTATTTTTATTTATTTATTTATTTATTTATTTATTTTTTGCCATAAGAGTTGGTCCTATAAAAAACTTGTCACTATAAAAGTTGTAGATAATTTTAAGGAGATTTACAATAAATTTAAGTGGATTTGATATCTTGAGAATTGACGAAGTTATGAATATTTTTCTTGTACCCCCCCACCCCTTTCCCCCCTCTTGGGGCCATTTTTAATGATATCAAAAATCTGTCATTACATAAATTTTCGGCCTTTTTCCTAGAAGTAATAACCTTAAACGGATTCGATACGTATAATAATTAAGAAATTATGGGTTTTTTCTGTTTTCACAAAAAGCCTCCCATCCCCCCCCCCTGGTTCGATTTTACATGTTAACGAACTTGACCAAGATTTTATGCCCCTTGATTTTATGTATAAATTTGGAAGAGATTTGTGCAGAATTATTGGAGCTATTGTGGCCATAAAAAAGTGACATAGATAAATAGATAAAGTTTTGAACTGGCAGTGTTTTTGGGTTCTGGGAGTCATGATCGGCGTAGATCTGCAAAAATTTCAATTTAGGGGAGAATGTAATAGGTAGTATTTCTTACGAAATCTACCTAAAATTATTAATGAAGAGTATGTTTTTATGGAATGAAATTTTGTGAAGGGACCTATTTTATTAAAATGAATTTTGTGAAGGGTTTTGGTAAATAGATTTTTGTGAAGGGTCACTAAATAGGCTCCAAATTTTTTCAGGATCGACCCCTGCTATGAAATATAACGGAACAATCATGTAGAGGCAATGACTTATGTGAAGACGTATTAAAAAAATAATGTAATTAGTGATGAAATTAAAAATTGGTTCACAAATTTAAATCACAATTTTAAAGCTGTATGAAAAAAAAGCAAACTTCTTATCTGTGATTTAAATATTTCTTAGTAATTTATTAAACCAAATTCAATTTCTAAAAATATTTTAAAGAAATGTACAATATCATAATTATTTTTACAAGATAACTGCCCAGCACGACGCAAGATTACGCAAATTTTCTTTCATTGACTCCTGGCCCGAAACTGCAGAAAAAACGTAAGAACAACTTCCGGAACAAAATCTGTACAAGAAAAAGTAAGCTTGGACCACACTGGCCCGAGTTTAATGAAATAAAATTTGCTCGTATACCTAACTATAATACCTGTTTATAATTTATTCAAGCCTGTGAAAAAGAATCGTAAGAGATCGGAAAAAAAAAAATCTGTTTTAAAAAAGTTGAGTCTTAGCGCATATAAACTGTATGTTTTTTCCCGCCGGGACAACAAACTATTTCGATTTCAGACAAAATTCCGTTTCCGTTATAAACAGGTTCTGTTTTGACAGGGTTTACTGTATTTAAAACAACTTTCTCTCAGCTTTAACAACTAAAACTATTCAAATTCTATTTTTGTACGTTCAAAATTTATCATGCATTTTTTCGTTTTTATTTTCCGTGGAATTTGATGGTCAGTCTCATTTCGGAAAAAGAAGCAAAGAAGAAAAATTTGCCACTGTACAACAGTGCAATAGGATACGAAATAAGTGACCAGTTTTAACTGGTATCTATTATCGTAATTTCTGGAAGAAACGCCGCAGTGGCGTATACACCGCACGACGAAAAGTTGCACCAAAAAAAGAAAGAAATGGTCGTAAACGCCGCAGGTGAAATTTCGGTATATAGGCTGTAATCGTTAATGACTTGCAAACAGAAACACATTAATAAACTGAATTTAGAAATCGTTCCATTCTAAATATACAGCACACGACACAACACTACAGCCATCCTTTACGAAATGATTAGTAAATCAAAACAAATCCGAATTAAACAACCAATGTAATGCATATATACCTTGCCAAACATACACTTGTCAATGAAAACACATTTCAAGGAAGATCAGGGAGGTGACGCGTGGCTAAAAACATGAATAATGACAAGATCAGCAAATCAGACAAAGGTATGTCTGGCGCTATCTCTTTGAAGAAAAGCGTACTACGCCAATCGATTAATCGATTATCGTCTCAATCGAACGTCGCCGTGTGCCATGAATGAAAATAACTGAAGCATGGTGTTAGAATGTTTATGAAATAAATATAAGTTATCAGCTATTGTAAAGTAAAAATTAACTGCCATCTCTCGCAACGAAAGCGTACTACGCCAATCTATTATTCGATTATAGTCTCAATCGAACATCGCCGTGTGCCATGAATGAAAATAATTGAAACATGGCGTTAGAATGTTTATGAAATAAATATAATTTATCAGCTATTGTAAAGTAAAAATTAACTGCTTTTAAAGAGTGAACTATTAATATTGAACTGAGAACTAGAGAAATATGGGTAAGTTGAATATATATTAACTATAGTAATTACGTTTTTATCATAAAGATATATTGTTGACATGTACTGTTTATGATCTTTGTACTGAGATTAAATGAATGTAAATAAAGGTGAAATATGAATGAAAGTTAATGAATGCATGTGTTTAAAATTGTATCTGAGGCAGTAAGACTAAAAGCATTAAATGAAGGTTTGCTTTTCACAACAATTTTCAACAAAAAATTTGAAACTGCACGTAAACGCCGCATCGCTTGAAATTTTAACTTTAAAACACGTAAACGCCGCGGCGTTTCTTCCGAAAATTACGGTATTAGTTTTCTCCATTCCTAATCAATCACTCGCCGGGGTACAATTCTCCTCAATTTTCACCTCCGGCCAATTAGATAAATAAGTGGGTGTGATTTTAACCTATGATGTGAGCATTCTGTTATCATTTAAAAGCTTAGTATATATCATTGGACTTTTAACGTGTCAACCTTTCGAGTGGCAACGTTTTCTTTTCAGGTCGCAAATTTGTTTTTTGAGTTGAGTGAAGTAGCCTCTTAAGCTAAATTTCACGTTAAGCGATTTCGTGTTAACGAGGTTAGACTGTGTTAGTATTTCTGATTAGAAATTTTTCCATTTTATTTAATCGCACATTTAACAATACAAATATTACTTTTCAGAATACTTTTAGTTCAATAAATTAATCCATTATATTTTGCGAGATTAAATTATCGGCTTTATAATCTGAAATTTAACACATTCAATAAATAATAAAAGCATTGTGTGACCTTAAATTTCAGGCCAGATATATTACTGGATAATCATATTTGTCTAGTGCCAATTATCTGGCATGCTGGGCGAATATGTATGTTCGCTGGACACCCATTGCATCCCTAATCAAAGGTTACAAAACATTTTGTTGATCATCTTGAACATGGATAGATACTGGGCTCCAGAATTAAACACATTTAATATTCTTTAATCTTTTTTAATCTCAAACGTTCAGCTTTTATCTTTTTTAACATTTTTAGGGGTCTGCACAGGGTTATGCGAGCCCATTTTGTGAAAAGTAAAAATTACTTTTGTTGAATTTAATATATTGTGAAAAATAGCATTTTGTAATGAAAGTTTAAATCCAGTTAGTCAAATTCGAATCAACCATTTATCAACTTCTTTAAATCCTCCTGCTGAAGTTTCTTTCTGGTGATCTTGTTTTGTTTGCAAATTACGCATTTAAAAACCTAACAAAATAAAAATAATGAAGAATGTTTTATGGAATGGAATTTTGTAAAGAGGACTGTTTTATTAAGAGGAATTTTGTAAAGGGATCCTAAATGAACTCCAAATTTTGCCTAGATTGACCCCTGATTTTATTAACATCTGGCCTTTTATCAGATCTTGGTATTGTCAAAAATAGAAAATTAAAAAAAAATTCTGGGTGGAGGCATGGGCAAAAGATATAAGTATTTAAAAATTAGCATTTACCCCTCTTCCTTTTCCACCCTACCCATTTAATGTGCTTTAGGATTGTCATAAACTTTATTATGTTCTTAATGAGCGAATGAAAGTTATTCTCCAAAATCTGCATGTATTATAGTTTTGATGAGTACTGTATTAAGCAGTTTTTAATTTTTAAAATTTTGAGTTATGTAAATTTCATAAAAGGGGCAGTTTGTAAATCATATTTATAGGTGTTCATGTAAATATTACTACTTTTCTTTTAATGCTACTAGTAGAGTATGAACCCTGCTACAAATTGTGACATGAAAAAAATTATTTGTAAGTGCCGTTATAATATTATTATCTTAATGGATGGAAGAATAAGGAATAGATCGTATAGTGAATTTTTAAATATTTTAAATTATTGCAGTTGTGATTTAAATAGGCAATTAACCCTGCACAATTTGTGCATCTGTTCTTTAGGTCAATATTCTTTGAGAAGAGAATCAAAATATAAAATAATATGAATTAAACGGTCTTACTTGAGTGAAGAAATAGATGCAGACTATAAATGATGAATACCATAAGTTGGGTCCAATAATGTTTATTACATTTTCTTGAAGGAGGAAGGATGAGATGAAAGCTGCACATCAAGTCTTTAAAAAGTACTGGCTCAAATTTCGTAAAATTCGAAGAATCTTTAAAATATTCCTTCTGGCCGAATTAATTAAATTACCAGTTGATTTAAACTTTTAAAATATTAAACTTAAAATTTACAACAGCATTTTTATAGAATAATTAAAAACTGAAAACGCGAAATTGATCTCCAAAGAATTCGCGCATGGCCATTCTAGGATACGAGCGCCGGCACAGGCCAGCCTCAGATCAGACGACGTTTATCATAAATTTACAGCATCATTTTTATTAAAATTCTGTTGGAAAAATGCGCTAGATTAGTATTTATACCCAGAAAAGGGGTGCACAAATGTGACAGGAAGATTAATTTAAACTAATTTGATGATTAGGAATTACGTGAAAATTAAACGAGCAAATCAGAAACAAATTAACATTTAATAATTAAAAGAACGATTCTAATTTGTATTTGAAAGACACGCCCCTTTCGAAAGCAGCGCCAAAACAAAACAGCTCCCAAAAACATACCGAACAAGAGTGGCGGTGACGCATGCGCACAACACATGAGCGGGGAAGGCCGCCGATTGAAGCGAACTAAGAGAACGAAGGAGGAATGAAGTAACGCCGTGAAAACCACTTGCGTGGCGCGGAATTGTCGATAAAATATCTTTTAAATGAGCGGCAATTAAACTGGAAAGGCTATAAAATAGAAATACCTTGAGCTGAAATATAAAGTAATTAAAAAAGATAAAACTGTGATATATCTTTATCACACAAATTTATTTTTCTTTTATTTTAACTTTTTTTTTTCAACCATTATCAATATTATAATTTACATATATCCCAATTCAGAAATAATCTGAATATTTAAATTTGTAAAAGAATACTGCATATTGTCATGAGATTTTAATTAGAATTAGGGTGAGAGAAATGTTTTTAAATTTTTTTCTTATGTATTTTTTTCCAGTTATTGCAATCTTGTTACTAAACTGTCTCCCTTCTTCCCTTTCATTCTCCTTTCCCTACATTCCCCATACACAACTTTTTCTTTTTCAAAAGGTGGCTACAAACCTATGTATCAAAGTATCTGAAATATTCAGCCAACTGTCTTGATGTAGCTTTTATGGTCTAACAATTTTGTAATAAAATTAAATTTTACCCATATATTGTAAATGTTTTTTTCTTAACAGACCTGATGGCAACCAAGCAAATCTTCGAAATGCTGCCTATGAAGCCTTAATGGAATTGGTCAAAAACAGTCCTCGAGATTGTTATGTATGGGTACAAAAAACTACTATGATCATTCTAGAGCGTTTAAATCATGTTCTTGCCTTGGAAGGTCATATACAAAGTTCTTCAGATAGAGCCCAGTATAATGATTTGCAGTCACTGCTGTGTGCCACGCTTCAGGTTTGTACAGGCCTTAATATTTTAAGTAAAGATTGATCGAATCAAGTTTTTTAGCCTGAAACCGAATTTTGATCCTTTTTAAAGTTTTTTACTCAAACAGATGCAATTTTAAGCTAATTTATATTTCATACATACAAAAATATTAACTATTCACAAGCCCACATAATATTCGACCACGAGCAGAAGGCAGGTATGACATAAAAGTCACGTGGTGCCAGATGTGTCTGTTTTGAGTGATTTAGCGAAAGAAGGAGGATTGAGAGAAGAAACGCCAGGACAAAGTTATTTGATCTCGGATTACCATATCTAGCTAGTTAGCGCCTTTTGATGTAGAATGAAAGTAAGATTACATGTATAGGTGTTATACAAGAATACAAATTCGAAATTCTGTATCATCGTGATGTGCCAAACAATATTTGGAAAATAGGAAGTAGTGAATTTTTATTGGGTGAATTCATTGTTGAAACATTTTTAATAAGCTAATCCATAAGCAATAAATAAAAATTTTCAGTAAAATGTGCTTTTTTATTCAAGATACTTTTCGCATAATGTTATATCATATATATATATATATATATATATATATATATATATATTCTTCAAATAAAAGTTTGAAAACTTTTTTGCACACCGAAACTTTAAAGGTATTTGAGTACTATGTATTATTAAATATTAAGTTGCGATGGAGATATTTGTATAATGTTTCGGTGTTATATGAAATATTCATGATATTTTGGTCAGTAAGATCTCTCGGTTAAATCATATTCTAAAAAAAATTGTTTTTTAAATTATTTTCTCAGAATATTTTAACTAGATTTTATATACATTTATATTAAAATACAAAAATGCGATACCTGGAAATATTGCCCCACCAGTGACAGAGAAGTTCTGCTTTCAAAGCTGGTAGACGGGGAGGTGCTCGGTTCAAACCCCTGTCGTGCTTGTCGGCCTAACCATTTCAGGGCTGCCATTTGCTACTAAAATGCTACTTTTTGCTACTACTTTCAGCTTCAGGAGACTAAGGCAACTTTTTTAAGCAAAAAAGGCTTGAAAAGCAACTATTTCTAACAAACAGGCAACTATTTTATGAAAAAGGAGACTTTTTGAAAATTTTATTCTAGCTTTTTCAAATACATGTTGCAGGAAATATGAAACAACAAGAACAATTTTTTATAATTCCAGTACAATTTTTCCAGATGTTCGATACCACTGCCAAACAGCACTTTTCTTGATCAAGAGTCAATTTCACTCATTTTTTTCTTAATTTTTCTAATTGCTGCTGCATAGTAACAGTAAGCAAATAAGCAATTATATACTTTGATCCCCAAGCATATGTAGTTTTAAATCATTAAAGTTCTATTTCTCAAACGAAAAAAAAAATTGCCCTATTTGTTGCCAACTAATAACAATAAATAAATGATCTAAATAATCTCCTCCATTAAAAGATTTCTGCTTCCTCCTTTGCCCTTATCCCCCCCCCCCCTCACCCTCATGCTGTGTTTCACATCGTTTAAATCTCTTTTATTTTTTTAAAGAAAAGACATCTGCCCTACTTACTGATCACTGCTTCTAATAACAATAAATAAGCAACGATCATCTAAATTCCCTCCCCTTTCATTTAAAATTTACTCCCCCCCACCCCCCCACAACATGCAGGGAAATTTAAAATCTGTATTTTTATATTTGAAAAATTCTCCTGTTCTATACTTGTTGCTCTCTAGTGCAATCCTCTTTAATAAAAAGGCATGCGTTGATGACGACTGGGATTTTCGATAATCGTTGCCACAGATTAATCTTGGAAAATGAAACATTTGAAGTTGCTGAAAAAATTAATAGCTCGAAAAGTATTTGTCAGGAAATTGTTAGACAAACTTCGTTAGAAAGGTAAAAAATTGTATTTTTCTTGATATACATTTCAAATCTAATGATTATGCCGTTTTTCAAATATTGAATTTCAAAAATTAACAAATTTCACAATGGAGTACCATAGCGAAATCTTCACATGTAAAAAGATAATGATAACGACCATGTGTCCTGACGTATACTGGCTATAGCACGAGTGAAAAATTATAGTAGCCTTACTATTCTGTTACAATATGAAAGTGAATTATGATGCCACAAGTGCATGATTTTATTTATTTTAATATAATCATCTTAGAAACAAGGTTTTGGAATTTTTTTTTAGAGTGAGACTAATAAATTGGCCTTACTGTATATTATTATGAGTTTAAAAGAGGAAAGGTGGGAGAGCGCTTTATATTATTTAGGTTTCCTCAGGAACTTTTTGTCAGAATTGAAAGTTTAATATATCAAAACATCAGAACTTAAATCGGCTATAACTTTAACGACTGTCCTTCAGTTCGTTTGGAGAGATTTTCATTTAAAAATATAAAATCATTCAACATTGATTTAAGTATTTTTAAGGTTATTATCACGGGCCCGGGCAACGCCGGGCATGTCAGCTAGTAAATAAATAATCAGGCTTATAAACTACCCCTTCCTTCCAAAATTTTTGGTTCTCCACTTTGCCCAACCCCTCCAGTATGCTGATTTTCAAATCTTAAAAAACTTTTTTTAAGAAAAATAATTCTGCCCTATTTGTTGTTAACTAATAACATTAAAATTAAAAAAAAAATAATCATCCACCTCTCCTTCTCAAATTTACATTTCTCTCTCTTCCTCCCTCCAGTGTAGAAAGAGGTTTAAAATATTTATTTAGAGAAATGTCTCACCTAATTGTGTTATAATATGAGCTTAAAATATTTAAAATAAAACTCTTTATTTAAAAAAATGTCTGTCATATTCAATGCTTTCTAGTAACAATAAATAATTAATCAGTCATCTAAAATACTCCCATCCTACCATGCTGATTTATGTTTTCTCCCACTTCTGCAGTTTCAAACTCTTTAAAATTCAAATTTTATAAAAAAAAAATCTGTTGTATTTGATACTTTGTAGTAATGATAAATATCAAAGACCTAAATCCCCCTCCCCCGAAAATTTTCATTTGTAAATAATTTTTTAAATAGATTTTCTTAATGTGTAGTGCATCACCCTAAATCAGGACGCCAACTAACTTCTACAAAAAATGTCATTTCAAATTAAGCAAATATATACATAAAATAAAAACTTCAAACTGCAGTTTCAAACTCTTTAAAATATTTAAAATCCCTTAAATCTGCAGTTTACGAAAAGTTCCAAGAAAGATTTCTTGAAGTTCATTACGAAAGCAAAAACGAAATGCTGGAAATACCACTATTACATCTGGAACTAACAAGAGATATATAAAGTGTTGATCCAAAAGTTGCAGCAAACTAAATTCAAATGTCATGAAAACTAGAATGGATTTACTTTTAACAATTTTGTTACATAATAATTAGATAATATGTAAAAACAGTGCTGAATTTGTGCAGATTGTATACAAAGTGTTGTATTGTTGCAATCAGAAAAACTTAATAATTTTTAAGGAAAGTTCAGGGAATATAGTCAGAAAATTTGCCTAAAGAGGAAATCATTATCTACCCTGATCTCAACACTGTGACTATTTTGGATAATACTTTATATGCAACTATTTTGCTACTAAATCAGCCATGATGTGCGACTATTTTTGCTACTATTTTTTGGTTTAAAGGCTACTAAAGCAACTATTTTGAATAATTTTTGGAATGGCAGCCCTGCATTTGGAGTTTTCCGTGGTTTTCTTTAAACCTTGTCTAAATACGGGCTAGGATCCCTTAGAAAGACCTCCACGGAGGACAATCTCCTTACTGGCCTACATCCCTAACGCAGATAATCAGCTGTATCTAATAACCAACCAATCAACCTAAAAACATTCTCAAAACGAGTATTTCAATATAATTTAAACTAGCCGCCACTGGCGACCAGTTTGGTCTCCCTTAAATGTATGTTAAGCATTGTAACATCTTACTTTTATTCATAATTTAAATTTTTTCCCTAATCTTTCGCCAAACCGGAAGATTCTAATAGACAAATCAAGAACTTCTGCGATCATGGTAGCATTTCGCATATTTTTTGTTATGTGTTTCATCTTTCTTGGCAAAAACCGCTTAACCCATTTAAGCATTTATGCTTCATATCCGTTTACTTATTAGTTGCAATATGTTCTCTAATGCAGAGATTCTGAAACATATTAAGTAATTTTGCGTAATTGGGTCCATTGTCAATTGGCGTATTTTAGTTAATACGGTTTGATGCAGTGAAGTCTATTTTGTGAAAGTCTTTAATGATATCCACATTTACACTGAACCATATAGTTGCTAATATTTTTTGTTGTTTCTCGCTAACTTTGGCTGCAGACTCGAATACGGAAGATTAGAAAATCTATCATTATTCTTATCTAAAAGTCTTGAAAAATGTTCCATAATCAGGCTGCATATTATTACACGTAATTTTGGATACAGCTGTCGCAGACACACCGGAGTATCATTTTGGCGCCAAAATGGAGATTTTGTGCCTGGGAAACCCAGCAGTTTTGGCTAGATTTTGCTTCGTATGGCAACCCGGAAGAACAGATTCCGTATGTTTTATAATAAATTAATCATTGTGTATGTTTTATAATATTGTGTGTTTTTAATATAAAATAAACTATTTCATAATAAAATAAAAGTAACATGCATCTTTAGCGATCTCTAACTGGAATTTTCTCGCCAAAATGGCGCAAAACAAAAATTGCACCAAACCCCATGCGTCTACAACAGCTGTTCAAATTTAAAATACATGTCGTTCACACTTTTCATTCAAAATAGAAAATAGATAAATAAGAAATAATATCATAAATCAAAACATTTGATTTCAAAATCAAAGTATCGTTTCTAATTTGCACACGCGAAAAATAAAAGCTGGTATTGGCGATTTAAAAATAACATAAAAGTACTTACTGACGTTATGTATTTTATAAATGCATATTAAATTACTGTTTTGAACGCGAATGGTTGGTAAATATGATTGGTGATTAAATCATTTTCGGCGATCTCCCTTCCTGGCACATATAATGCATAAATACCAAATTAACTGACAAATCGTTTCGAAATTTGATTCATTAAATATTATTACATGATTTGTATTTGTTTACATTCAGTTTACGTCGAAAAGATCCAGAAGGAAGTTTAGTTGTATAGCACACAATTATTAAACTTTGATTGTCTCACTAGTGCGAATTATTTTTATGACACCAGGCAGCGCCAGCGGTCCAAAAATTCTTTCGCGGAGAATTTGCTTTACGAACGATTAACTCCATGGCTTAATATTTTAAACGTTCTCAACGAATGAATGTTTTTTGTTATTGTTTATTTTCATGGATAGAGAATTTGAACTGCGAACCTAATTTCAACTGAAGTTATTGCAGAATATATACATAAGTGAACGTAAGTCATCTCTCAATTATTAATTTATTTTGAATGATCTTTCTAAAAATGTAACTTTCGTGTAGTTTTATTCGAAAAATTTTTTAATAAAAATGGCCGCCTGGCATATGAAAAAGTGAAGTGGGCATCCCGGAACTGTTGATGACAGTCACATGACTTACGCTTTTATTATATAGATTAATTTTATATAAATCATATAGGTTCAGGGGTCAATACAAGATTTTTTTTGGGTGGGGATCTTATTTTGCGAAAAGTAATTAAAGTCCTTCTGCCATGTTGTGCAGATCCTACATAGTGATCCTACATAGCAGAACCTACATAGTGATGTCCTACAGTGTTGAATTTAGACACTATATATAACTTTTTTCCCGGGAGCGATTTCTGTGGCTCCGTGGGTACATTGTAGAGTTCCGGGGAGGAAATTGTGCTTTTTAACCATTAACCCTATCACTATATCCTGGGGTTATTAGAAGTCAATGGTACCGAATAAGAGCACATTAAAAATTATAAATGGAGAGTATGTTTTTAGAAAATGGAATTTTGTGAAAAGACCTATTTTATCAAGAGGAGTTTTGAAAAAAATTTAAGAACATCATTAACAATGTGACGTTCTTCAGAACGCAAAGTTTTCCCTTTACAAGACATTTTGTGTTGTTCTGAAAAGAACAGTTTAAATAGAGAATAATGATAATAATAATCAAGAGTGCTGAGAATACAACAACCTTCTAGGACAAAAGAAAGGATTTCAGTGATAGGAGGGGACAGATGCGAAAGAGAGAGGGAAATGTATATTGCCAAAGTCAGGAACGCTTAAATATGTTATAACTCTAAATACTTGCTCTTCCACTGTCCGAACCTGTGAGAAAATGAACTCTTCTTTCAAGTGAAAATCTGAGCCGCCATCTCGTTGTGGTCGAATATTACCTATCTACAAAGATAATTTTACTTATGCATAAGTATGAATGCGCACATGCTTATTTTCAATAAAAAATATTTATTCATATATTTTTTAATTTTATAAGATTTGAGGCATTTATTCACTATTTTTATAGTTATTCAATGTTTGTACAGAGTTTCGAAATGCTTAATATTTAGCTTTTTGCTTGGTCGAAAAGACATTCAAATCGACATCAATTTCTGGCAACCCCTATTTTCCATACACACTTTATTTTATAAGGATAGTTTATAGCATACTATGTTTTCTTTTTTTTCTTTTTAGAGTGTTCTAAGAAAAATGACCCCTGATGATGCTCCCAAAATATCCGACGCTATAATGCATGCCTTACTACAGATGTTCAGTTCTAGTAACTGCAAATCTGGTGGTGTCCAAGAAGATGCTTTGATGGCTGTATCAATGCTTGTAGAAGGTATATAACCATTAGCATTTTGAAATATAGAATATACTCACTGGTTCACTATAATAATAATAATCCTACAGTTGGAAGTTATAAACTTTTTCATTATTATGAATTTAAACACTTAATGTACAAATACTTGTTAATCGTTACTGCAATGTCTTTGTCCCAAATCTGATCACATTAAATTCTGGAAAGAAAGGGAAAAAAAGGTTAATCATATATTTTGAAGTTGGTGGATATAATTTGAAAGTGCTATTGTTGACCTTTTTAGCTATATATATATATATATCAATCAATCAATCAGTCATTGGTCGTCAAATATGGCACCTAGCTTTTTTTTTTTTTTTTTTTTTTTTAAACTTTAACTATTATTTTAACGGTTAACATGTACAAAAAAATTAGTGTCCCTTCTGATTTCATATTAACAGGATTCAAATGCAGATGCATTGTATTTTTTTTTTTTACTAAATTTAATTGTAATGATCAACATGGATAAAATTTTGTTTCTGATTTGATGGAAGTTATCAAGTTTTAATTTTGTTGAACTTAAATAATTTTAAATAAAAACAAAATGTTCGTGCTTTTCTAAAAAGAAACATACAATATTACAGTTAAGAATGAATTTAAAAAATTGCAACTAAAAATTTTAATGATGCCTAAGATATTTACAGTAGGCGTCATTTGACTCTTGCCTTTTATTTCGTAATTTTTATCACTGGTATATGGAATGAACGAATGAATGAATGAAAGGTATTTACATCATACTCTATTTTCCATTTTGTAATCATTTAATAAGTGTAACTCAAGAAATACTCTTGATCCATTTTTGGATATGACATTTATTTTATTTATCCTTAAATTGCACAATATTGTAGGTATCAGGTAGGCCATTCTGAGTGGTATAAGGTTAATTAACAATCGGTGTTCCAAAAAATTCATGCCCTTCTTACTTGTTGCTTGATTTTGTATGCAGGGGTGGAAAATCTGCTCCAATTGCTCCGAACTGCTCCAATTTTGATTTCCTGCTACATTCTGCTCCAAAAATCGCAATTTTTTAAAATTCTGCTCCAATCTGCTCCAAAAATGGAAATTTCTTAATCTAAAAAATTAGAATAATAATAATAAAAAAATTCATTTACTTTGTATAGGCTTGGCAATGCACTGCTATGATGCATGTAGCTAAGATATGCAGCATCATTTAAGTTTAAAAATTATCTCTAACTGAATAATGGATTATACTACATAATCATTGTCTTACATTTCAGTTTTTATAATATAACATATCTTAATCCAAAGAGGATGATTACTCCAAAACCCAGCTGATGTACCATCTATCAAAAATAAGCATTATTGAAAAGATATCCAGCATTAAGACTGTTCTTAAACAAAATATTAAAACCCCCTCAACAATGCAGAATTTTCTGACGCATCCACAAACTATTTTTAGATGTAAAAGCATGAAATTGGTAAGGCATGACTGCTGAAGTAATTTGAAATTGAAGAGCAGTTTTTGATAAATGTCACATCTTATGCTATAAGTAATTTTTTAGGCATAAAGACCTTTACAGAACTGTAGTGTCCTAAAATTGAGTTAAAAATGCCCACTTTGATAACAGTATAAAAAATAATCTTTGTTTTTATTGAAAAATAGAAAATGCTATTTGATTTCAATGCTAAAACACAAGTTTCTTCTACTACAAAATCATTAAATTCTGATACTGAACTGCAATTTATTCTGATACAAAAACAGTTCTTTTATTTTCTACTCCTGTATTATGAGACTCCAAATCAGAAGATTTGTTATTATTATAAAGTGTGCTTTAGCCAAAAGATTGGTTGCTGTCGTTCTTTAGCAGTGGACTGAATGTCACGAAGATTGTAAAAAAACAAATTGCATGAAATCAAAAATAATGCTGTTGATATAGAAGCATGCTCTCTTCACAAAGTCCACAATGCATTTGGCCATGATTTTAAAGTGTGTCTTATTAACTTTTACTGCTTTTTTTAAAAAAAAGAAAACCAATATGCAGTCTAGCGATTACTCACAGTTACAGGTATCACTTGGGTTATTTAAAATTACTATCAAATGTTTGTCATTTGCCAAAAATATACAATAACTATTGTAAGTAAACATATAAATCTTTTCCTTTGTGTTAGATAAGTCGATTTATTTTTTAATTTTTAAAAGGGTGTAAAACATTTGTTGTCAGAATATGGTATATTTAGTATGTATTATTGGAATGTGGAAAGTTAATTCATCTGTTATAGTCATATTACTACAAATTTTGATACTCTCTAAGTATATAATTTTTTTTCTTGTTTTAACATTTATTACATTTTATACTGCTGAAATTGTATATATGCACTATGTTAAAGAAAAGTTCATTAACAAAACATATTTGCTTTTAATTTGGAGCTGCTACAAAATGTAATTAACCCACTCCAAAACTGTAATTGACGTGCTCCAAAACTGGCATTTACTGCTCCAAACTGTAATTGACTGCTCCAAAACTGGCATTTACTGCTCCAAAATTGCAATTTGATCTGCTCCAAACCTGCTACAAAAATGGATTTTCCACCCCTGTGTATGTTCACTTCTAATTTTTCCTATCATGGAGGAAAGGTGTCAACTAGACATAAACTTAATTGGTTTTTAAAGCTTTTGATTGACATCTGGCCTGGACCCATACAATTGCTAGGGCTACATTCTTAGAAGCCCAAAAACACAATCAAATAAAAGTTGCATTTATGTTGCACATTTTAACTACTTCACACCCAATACTGGATGAAAGAAGTGCTTCCTGCAGCCTGAATACTCTGAGCTCCAAAGCCTGGTAACAGGTCAAGCAGTTCTTAAAGCTAATATGCTGGAATTCTCAAAAATTACATTTCCCTTGATTACCTTGGTATATGAAAGGATAAGAAAATAAAACCCTTTTAAAATTAAATTGAAATTCCTCGTTTTTTTTTCCCCTAACTTAAGAATGTAGTACTTGAAACTAATTTACCCTTGTTAATTTTGTTTTACAACCGAACATTTATTACTTCTGGTGATGTGCCACCGCTTTTCTGACTCTTTACTTTTATAGGTGAAGTAAGTTTTAGGTAACATTGAAAAATTAATTTACAAAAAAGAAAAGGGGCCAATTCAGGGTTTTAGGCTTTCGTCAATACGCTGGTTTAATAGTTGACACCACTTGGTGGGTTGTAACATGGAGATAAGTATGACTAGCAATTTTCATCAAAAATCGAAAAGATTAGACGTATAACTTGTTTTAGATCGAGGATTTTCTAGAAGATAGTAATATAGAAAATATTTGCATAAAAATTGCATCCCATCCCATATGAAACTTGAATGTGCAAAATGAATGACTAAAAGCATTACTGTATATGAGGGCTTCAGTGATAGCACATTTATATGACAACTAAAGTTTTATTTCTTGATGAGACATGATGAAATATTACATATAATAAAAAAAATGTAGACTGACTATTTGTCAGTAATATGGAAAACCAAAATGAAAACATGCACTATTTAATCCAATTTAAACCAATCAGAGACGATAAAGATATGAAATTACGATACCTTTTCATCCGATTATAACAAGTGTCGAAGTAGATTTTAGATATCACAAAAACCCTTGGTTGAAGACGTTGTAACTCCAGTACTTCTTCATTAATTACTTCAAATGAGGGTGTAATTACTTAAAATAGTGAAAAGCATATCGCAATAAGAAAGCTTGACTCAGTTCTCATTACTACATCTCATAATGTTGAAGAGAGATATTTTAATTTCTGATAAAACCAAAACACAAGCACACCACATTTGAAAAAAATGCGGTATTTAAACTTGCCAGCTGGGCGAACAAACATTGCCAAAAACTGCAGCGAAACTTTAAGATTGCGGGAGCCAGTCTCTGGTTCAGGGTTGAAGATAGTGAAAGACTTCACAATTTGTAAAGTCCTCCCATCTGTTACTTAGTTAACGAAAATTTTCTCCATGCAGGGAGATGGAGCTACGATCTATGTCCATTGCAGTGACGATCGTTTAGGCGACTTTCCATGCAACAACTAACCATTCAATTGGCGGAAGGTGGTAAAAATGTAAACAAAGCGCGATGTAACTCTAAGAATTTAAAAAAAAAGGAAACATAAGTGGAAAGAAATTAGATTACTTATGTTACTTTAATAATTATATGATAAATTAGACTTGCGTTTTCAAAGGGGGGAAAATTTTAAAAATGAAGAAAACATGCCAACTTTTGACAGAAGGAGGGGAAATTACGTTAAACTTTACCTACAACTTCCAGAACTCTAATTCGAACTAAATTTAAGGTTAGAATTGCTGATCTAAGCACAAGTCTTTGTGATCAGTAGTGCATCCGTAACTCCATAATTATTTAACACTTCTGATTTTTGAAAAATCACAGTAAATACGAGGGATAGCACTTTAGTTTTTAGGAAGTAATACAAGAAATAATTTCTTACCAAGAATAATCCTTCTCAAAATATTCTCCTGCAGCATCGATACATTTTTTCATTCGAATAAACCAATCATCCAAACATTTACGCCACTCTTAAAATGGTATAGCAGAAACATGGCATTTGTAAGCTTCAACGGTTTCTTCAGAGTTGTTTAAATGTTGACCACCTATATTATTTTTCATGAGCGGAAATTAAAAGTAATCATTAGGTGCTTGCTAAGTCAGGTTAATACGGGTAATGAGTCATCAATTCAATTTTTTCATGCTTTAAATAATCCATAGTACAGGGGTAGTACTTGTCCTGAAATTCCTGATATTCCTGAAAAAAATAAAAACGTCCTGAAATGTCCTGAAATATGGTAGTCTGTCCTAATATTCCTGAAATTTTGCAAGTTTTGTGCTATATCTGTATTTGAAATCATCAAATAGGGGGTAGGTGTACCTTTTTACTGATGCAAAACGATCACGAAAGTTGCAATTTTCTTCAGTCTATCATTAAAAATAGTAATTTTCATCAATTTGCCAAAAAAAAAAAAAAAAAAAAAAATCTCAATTTTTGGTGATTAATTACCAAAAATCATATTTTTTATCGATTAGTCATTAAAAAAAAGTTTGCTATTTTCATCTGTCAGTCACAAAAAATCACAATTTTTACCAGTCAGTTATAAAAAAAAAATCATTTGCAATTTTCGTTGATCAGTGAAGAAAAAAAAATCGAGATTTTTGTCTTTCAGTAAATCTTTCAGTAATGCAAAAATTGCTGTTTTTTAGCAGCTTGGTCGAAGAGTTCTGGTAAAATTATTTTTCTTTTAAATGTATACTTTTACAACAAAAAAATTGTGTATATAGTGTACTATTTATGATAATAAAATGTATTGAACAGGGAGTTAAGGGTTTTTTTGGTTTGGTTTTCAATCAAATGTGTCCTGAAATATCGTAAAAAGTATGTCCTGAAATATTTCCTGGGCTAGTACTACCCCTGATAGTAAGCAAAGTAGTGTATGAGCTGGCATTGTCCTGGTGCAGAACGTTGAGACTTTTTGAATTTTTTCTTTCTTAGTTTTGCAACTATTTTCAGCAAATAAATTGTGGTATACCAAGGAGCATTGACTGTTTTACGATCGTCCAAAGGAACGGTTGCAATATAGCCAGATTTACTGGAAAGTGCAACAAAATTATTTATTAATTATTTTTAAAGCACTCCTTGCACGAACAACTTTTGTCGGTCTAGGGTCATCTGAAAAAACCCAAACAGTCGATTATTTTGTTTCGGGTTCATAGGAATAAATTCAGGTTTCATCACACGTTACAATGTTTTGAGGCATTGCAGTTGAATTTTTTTTAGATTTTCTTGGTACCGTTTCATATGAGTGTCCTTTTCAGCTTGAGATAAATTGTGGTGGATCCATCAGAACACACCTTTTTCACTTTTAAATGATCGTGTAACACTGAATGCACGCGGGTCCATGAAATGTTAAAAAATGCTTCTATTTTATCATATGTGACATGATGATCAGAAGAGACTAGTTTTCTCACAGCATCCATGTTTTCGTGAGTCAGAATATATACTGAGATTCTTACGACTGCGGGAGAATTCTTTAAACCAGTTGTAAATCTTTGCCTTAGATGGTGCTTTGTTACCAAACATCGATTTCATTCTATCTCTACACTGTTTCTGTGTCAAACCTTGTTGAAAGTCATAAAAAATCATGGCTCTGAAGTCCCTTCGACATAACTCCATAAGTATTTAGCACTAGTTAAAAATCACAGTAAATACAATTTTACATTTTTTTTTTTTATGTTCTGTAAACGCAGACATTCACGTAACTGTTGAAAAATATTTGATAAAAATCATCTGTGCTGAAAGCAGATGTTTTTTCATTGCCAGATTCTAAAAACTTAAGTACTGGCCCTCGTATGAGTAGTATAATCATTAATGATAAGATAAATAAAATTAACTAGTATTGTGGTAAATTGAAGTAGGTCAAATACCTGCTTAAAAAACATATTTAGCAATGGTGATTGTACAAAACAGAATGACTTTTATTCAGGATTGATTGTGCTCCGGTTATATACTGGAATTCAGTTATTTTTTTTTTTCATTTTCAATATAATTCCGGTTTTACTTATAGAGACAGTTACTTTCATTGGTCACAGGCTTAAAAAATCAGGGCTGCAGAGTCTGTGGGAAAAATGACAGACTCAGACTCTGACATTTTTGAGGAACAGACTCGGATTCCGGGATGGCTAAAGTTCTAGTATTGCCTGTTGATTCCTATTCAGATTGTTTCATTGCTGTCATTTGTTTTGAAATAATAATTGTCGCTTTATAAATTTGTCATTAAAGAAAAGGAAATATTACTATTTAAAAAAGTGGCAGTAATCAAGCAATTGGAATAATAATTAAAAAAACTGGCAATACTGCAACCTACTGACATGTTTCTGTTTGACCTTGAAGCATATGATGTGCATATCTTTTACATTTCATTTCTTTGGATGAATTATGGGTGTAAGCTGTGTTATAGGTAGTCAAGACTAGGACCCTGTTACTGCAGCGGCAAACTTCAAACAGTATTTTAATATAAAAAGCTTCACTTTTTTAAAATGCAGATTTTTTAAACTAAGGCAAAAATTCTCTTATAAAATGCCTGTGGAACTTTGCCCCTGCATTAATCGGTTCTGGTCAAGACTGAAAATATTTTAAACATCCACCCCCCTCCTCCCAGATACTCTATGCACACTTGCACAAAAACACAATGTGCATTAAATTTTATATGTGGTAAAATTTAATTATGTCACAACTGTGTAAAAACTGTAAGTAAAATATTTATATGCATGTAAATTGCAGTCGAAAAGTTAAATTTGAAACTATTAGATAGAATACACACTCCAAACAACATATATTATGTTGGTATGTCATTTTAACACAATAACCAAAATATCTTATGTCAAATATGGGACGTAATATCAAATATATATTGTACCAAAATGTGGGCGAAAGGATGTTTAATTTTGGTTTATATTCATTCCCGCAGACCCAAAAAATAGCAGGCAAAAATTTTACAATTTAAGTGTTATTTGAGGTCTCCAGAACTCGAAAAATTACGAGGGAATGCAAGAAAAATAAAAGTGAATTTTACTATTTTGGCATTAATTTAGTTCTCATGGTTTTGTAAAAAAAAAAAAAAAAGCAAAAATTTATATTTTCAGCATTAATTGTACAATTTTGGGTCCTGCAGACCCGAAAAATCCAAATATTGAAATCTTAAGTAAATAAAATTGAAATTTTACCATTTCGGATCCCGCTGACTTGAAAAATTAAATGCAAAAAGTTGAAATTTTGGAGTTATTGTATGTTTTCCAGATCTGAAAAATTCTGATTAAGGAAAGAAAAATAAAGATGAAAATTTTACTATTTCGGAAATAATTCAGGTTATGTGGTTTAAAAAAAAAGGTTTTTATATCTCCGGCATTAATTTTAAAATTTCAGCTTTATATCAAGTCTGCAAGACTCCAGGAGAAAGATAACAGAAATTCCACTATTTCATCATTATTTTGGGTACACACTTTATCACACTCAGGAAAAAAATTAGTGTCACATTTGGGGGAGTCCTGTGCATATGAAATAAGGGGAGAAAATTTACAATTTCGGCATTACTCTTGGTACTACAGACCTGAAGAATCTGAGGGGAAAGAAAGGGGAAAAAATTCTATTACAGTGATATTTTGGTTTCTGTAAACTCCAAAAACAAATTTCCAATTTTTAGCCCTGTAAAAAATCATGAAATTCCTCAGTCAGTCATGATAAAAATGTTGTAAATTTTGTCATTTGGTCGCAGGGAGAATATCGCGATATTCATCAATAGATCTTGTGAAAATATTGCTAGATTTGTCAATTGGTACCATAAAAAAGTCACAAAATTTGTCAGTCAATTGCGTTGAAAATCTAAATTTTTCGGTCTGGTGTGTGATTAAAAAAACCAGCGAGTTTCGTCAGCAAGTTGCCGAAAAAAATCCAGAAATTCGCCAATTGGTCGCAAGAAAGCCTGTAAAATTCGCCAATCAATAGCAGAAAAAATTGCGAAATACATCAGTTAATCGCTGGAAAAAATTGCGAAATTCATCAGTCAGTCGTAAAGAAAAGTCTATAAAATTTTTTGTATTTTAGGGGGAGAAATTCGCGAATTTTGTCATTCAATGCTGGAAAATATCGCAAAATTCGTTGGTTTTTCTTTTTCTCCTGTCTTATAAATTAATTGATTGATATATATTTAATGAAAATACTCCTAAAAATAATTTTTTTTTCTTCAAGTAAAACATTTCCAACATTGAATATGGACCTTATTACCTCATATAGTACTTAGAACAAAATTGTAATTGTCTATTAACCACAATTATCCTATTTCCCATGCTTTCTCATGTGAAATTTTCTCATAAAAAGGAAGGTACTATCACATTCCATTGTGGGAAATCCAACAATATGGAAGGTTTGACTAAACTTTATCATTTAAAGATGAGATCAAACCAGTATGTTTTAGTGTATGAGTACTACTGTTAAAAGGGGACTCTAAACAAACCAGTTCAAAATATGTTTTTTGAACAGGATGCAAGAATGTGTTTTTTTTTCTTTAACAGTGTCCTTTTTATTAATCTCCCCCCCCCCCCCCCCCCCCCCCTCCAAGATCATTTTGTTTTAGAGTCAGCACTATTCTCGCTAAAATTTCAGGTATTTCTCCATGAACCCACAATCACAACTGTTTTACTGCCAAGTGATTAGTAAGCTTTATTTCATTCTTATCTAAAAATGAAATATGTAAATTCCTTGTTATTGTAACTTGGCAAGAAAGTCGCTTCTCCAGAGCTGTTCACTTCTATCCTCATAGCAGTAGTTTAGTATTTCGAAATCCTTAAATTGAATGCTAAGTGTTTTTTAAATGCTTTTTACTTTTGTCTTGTTAAAAATGTAATTTGTCATATGATGTATTTTTTCTACCATATTGACTGCTATAATTTAACATTTAACTTACCATATCTACCTTAATTAGTCCACAGTTCCCAATATAGAACTAGTGTATAATTAAAATTAATAGTTTACAATTAGTGAAAAATTAACCTTTATATGGAATAAAGCTATTTGTAACTTAAATTTACTGTGATAATTGATTCTGTATTTCACCCGAGTTATATAACTAAGCAGCAGATGACATTCTTTAAAGGGGAATATCGCATGTTTAATAAATATAATGTTTTGTCTTACTCTTTAAATAACTTTAATGCTTAAGAATTTCTTCTTAAAGTTTTTGGGACAATGTTTGGTGTTTGTGCGAGTGAGCGTGTTTGTGTGTGAGATTTTTCAGAAAGCAAATGTTAATAATTTTATGTTTTTAGTTTTAGGTGAACAGTTCTTAAAATATATGGAAGCCTTTACACCATACCTTGCTGTAGGTCTCAAAAACCATGCTGAATATCAAGTAAGTATAATTGTGGATTTTTAATTTGCATGTATGGTCGATTTGTTATAGTAAGGGGGGGGGGGGGAGAAAAAACCTGAACTATGTGGCGCTGAAACAGAAAGGCATGTAGCTACAAAATAGCACCAAGCTTGTGCAAAGTGGGTTGGTGCTCTGATTTCTCTCTTTCTCTTCCCAGTTTGTATTTTTTTCCCCCCTGTTGAATTTATTAAATTTTCATGTCCACCGTTGGATATAAAAAAAGAAATTGAAGTTTTTAGGTTGGTATTATGAGATTTAATTTTAACCAAATAATGCTGTCAATAATTTGTTGAGCTTGGAACTTGGAATGGTACTGAAATTCTTAACTTTAATAAAACACAGCTAAAAAAAGTCAGTAAAATTAGATTGAATGAATTTACCCTTTATCAGATATTCTAAAAAATAAATCTGAGTTCACAGCACGGAGAATGAAAAAGGATTAGATTGAATGATGAATCTTATTGCACTGAATGTGTGATGGTTTGTGTATTTATTTAAACTTCCTGAAATTCTTAACTTTAATAAAACATAGCCAAAAAAAGTATGTTTTTCTATGTGCAATGCTGGAAATGTCTCTCCTGTTTCCTATCTGTTAGATAGTAGAAATATAAAGTGGACAGGGTTCACACAGACATTCCGAAATAGTACTCCTTAGAAACTCTTTAAATTGTATTGCGAATTCAGACCCGAACGTTGTTGCTGCCTTGGGGGGTGGGGAATCAACTCATCGTGATTGTAAAACGCACTGTAAATCCTTTATGCACGTCATTCAGCTGAAGTACAATAGTGATTTATTGAAATCATCCTAATATTTACCAATGTGATTTACTTTAAAGACCACAACGGGGGGGGGGGAAGTGAAGAAGAATCCAGTAGTCTCTTTTCTCACTTTTTTCTTCTTTAATCTTTTTTACTCATCCTCCTCCCTTTCTGCTCCCTCTCTGAAATTTGCATTAATTTATTCAACATATGTGGGTGGTTTGAATGCAGATGACCACATGCAATAGGATAGACAAACAATTTTTATTGGTGACTTTCCAATTTTTCGTCTCAAGGAGTATGTTTTATTCATTGGGGTTCAAAGTTGAAATCGAAAATATTTTTGTTGCTCAAATGGACATATGCCATTTTCGTGCATTTGGTTTTTAATTTTTTTTTTTTTTAAAGCTAACGAAATGTAAAGATCTTCTGGTGGTATCTTCAATTAGACTCAAACTCAAAATTTCTGCAATAATAATTACTTAATTATTAAAATACAATAATTCTAAAGCAATTACTTAACAAATGACAAAAAATCGCTAAAAATGCAAAAATTGCAGAGGTCAACGTTTACCATGTTAGGCTAAAAGTTTGAAACAAAATTCCTTTTACCAATGTAAAAAAAAAAATAAAAAATAAAAAAATCTAAAAATCGCATAAAATATTCATGAAAATTGCTATATGAAGTCTGAATAAACTTTATTGAAAAGAGGTCAATATTGACTATATTGGGCTGAAACATTGAAACCTGATTCCTTTTACTAATTTGAAAAAATTGCAGCAAAATTCAGAAAAACATTAAAAATTTCATAAAAAATCGAATGCAAAAACATTTTTGATACTTTTTAAAACCTTTAAAAACATTTTTTTTAAAGAATTGATATGCATGTGATACATGAGTGTTTTGGTTTGACTGGTCTCTGTGTATATGATCAAGAGCTGGGAAGACTGAGCTATGCTCGGTCAAAATTAGCTTTGATGTCAAATATCATGACCCATGATTAAAATGACCCATTATCAAATTTTCTCGAACATGTGACCAAGCCCAATTGTCTTCTCATGCCCGAAACCCGTAGGATATAAAATTTAGTGAAAATAGTCATAGCTGCTTTTTAGATAATAAGTTAGCTCGACTCACAGTGATGATCCAAAAATGACCACTAATCGAATTTTCTTAAGCATGTGACTTATTACAAGATGCTTGTAGCATCTTTATTAATATATGCATTATAATTTAAATTTATAAATTCTAAATATTAATTTGTCTGATTTCTCTCATTAAATTAATTTTAATAATTTAAATTCAATGTCCAAAACATCCACAATCTTTATTTTTCTTTAATTTAAATATTTTAGTTCTAAATTTCTAGCATTTTAAATGGATTAATATTTTAAAAGAATAAAAGAAATATTTAATTCAGAGAATTTCCATTCAAATTTCCTTTTAAATCTAAAATAAAAATCATAATTTAATAATTAATTATATTGTTTTGCTATCATTACTCAAAGTTTTATTACTCATTTTATTCAAATTTAAGCCCCTTTAAAACAATAAACAATTCATTCATTTTTCGGCTTTAAAATCGGCCGCTAAAAGAAAATTACGGAGTCTGAAGCATTTTCTAATTTTCGCTTCGCTCCCAAGCTAAATACAAGCTTTTTTTTTTACCAGTATTGCTCCATCTTCTTTAAAAGTTCATTGAACCTCGTAGGGAAGCTAACCTCCCACACATATTCCCTCTTTGTGATGCCACGCACACTTCACTGATTGGCCGAAAGTTAAAAAAGTTAAGCCGCGAAAGCGTCTCTTGAGAATTTTTCAAGAATTCGAGTTGCAAATCTAGTATAGAGAAGACTTAAAATTCATAGGAGATGCTTTCGTAGCTTAACTTTTTAAACTTTCGGCCAATCAGTGAAGCGTGCATGGCATCGCGAAGAGGGAATATACGTGGGAGGTTAGCTTCCCTACGAGGTTCACCCATTTTCAATAAGTAAGGTTTCTTGTATCATGAGCAATAAGATGGCAAACTTGGTGATTTCCTCGTTTTTTCTGTGACCATGAAATAGTGAATTTTACAAAAGGACCCCTAGCACCCCAACTATACTATTTCTGACACTGACAGTTTGCAGATGTCCATCTTATACCTATATGTATGTCCTGTATTAGTTATATAAAATTTGAAGGGGGTCGAGCAGGAGTCATGCCAAAATTTAGGCCACTTGACATGGAATGACCCATATATGATTAATTTTTAGTTAAACGTTTTCCTTTTCTTTCGGTTTCCAATCTATACACTATTCATAATTCTAGTTCTTTTGTAAATTGTATTAGGAACTTGCCTCCCTCTCCCTTTTAGCACATAGTTTCTTTCGATGTTATTTCTCTGTTTACCCACGTTCCTGTCCAAGGGGCACTTCAGTGTCTCACTTTAAGATTAAAAGAATTCCATTATACAGTTTATGAGATAAACCACATCATTGAATTATTAAGTATTTGTTTAACACAAAATGCTTTCCAATTTCCAAATCAATTTTATTCCATGTCAGATGGTTTAGCGATGGGTAATCCTCAGTCCTTTTCTAGGTATATGCATTACTTTGAGGTTAAATTGTTTAATCTTATTAATTTTCAATTTTATTGTAGATTTATGGATGATTCTTTTGTGCTCCATCTATTTCTTCCTTTGATAATGTGTTAACTATTTTAAACTCGATAGATCCTGTTATCCAATTTACATATGAAGTTGAAGTTTATAATAAATTGCCTTTTCTTGATGTGTTAGTTAAGCTGCGTGCATTGGGTGTAAGTCGATGGACGTCCGTCCAAAGCCATAAATTATATTGAGATGGATTGCTATATTAGCGACCAATCGCCGATGTAAGGACAGCAGTCTTTTCTTCTTTTTGTGATTTTATTTTCAAACTTTCTGTAGACACTGTATAAGAAATTATGTCATCAACATCACACAGCGACGAGGAAACAATTATATTATAACCTAGGATCCACACCCTATGTAGGACTGCAAAAAATGCAATTTCAATAATATTCGTAATGCATAAAATCCTTTGACTTAACTGAAAACCCAAGTAATCAAATTTAATTTTTAAACTGTACTCACCAGTATATAACACCAACATTTTTTTCGTGTGGTTAATAAAATTTTGAATATTTTAATCAAATTATATATTTTTTATAGCTCTGCCTTGCATATTTTATAATCTGGCAATATTTGTTGAAAATTGTGTGTGTGGGGGAGGGGGGGTATTTTTTGAATTTTATGGTAGTATCAGTAATTAAACCAATCTAAGTGGTGATAAAAAATTGAAAGCGTCCTGGGCATAGAAACTTCCTAGTCGAGGCTGATAATTCTCACAAATATTTTATTAATTATTGGAATCCTGATTGCTAAATTTATTTGAAAACAACTATTTTGTTTCATTAATATGCTTTCATTAAATTCTGGTGCTAAATACGGTCGTTATTTCTGACAAATTTTTGAATTCACTTTTGTTTAGAAACGTATGAAATTAGCAGGTGTTCTTATTCTGAAACTATGTAATCGAAGGGTGTTCCCCCCATCTTTTCTGTTGAAGGCAGAAGACATTTTAGAAAATTCTTTCAAAGTTGGCGTTTCGAACTGAGCTTCCGTATACGCGGCTGCGTGTTAAAGGAGAAAAACATGTCGTCCCGTGACAACAATCGCTTATAACTCCATATGTAATTCATTTATCGAAAAAGAGAAAGCAACATTCAATTTCAAAACTCTTTTAAAAGCAATCCTGGAAGTGTCGTGCTTTTGCGTTTACACAAATGAGTTCGTAACTGTGTCAGAACTGTTGTTGTGTGGGGGAAAAAAATCTAATGTATAAAACAATCCTAACATTTATTCTATATTTAAAATAAAAATTAAGGGAATGGACTGAAAACCTCTCTTTAAACTTTTTTGCAAATGACGGGTGGGGGTGGGGGTGGGGGGGGGATTTATGTTTGACCCGGATGTAAAAAAAGAAAAGGAAATTAAAAAACATAATTTTGGCGCTGGATATAATTAGAATCGAAATAATATGATTAAAACATTTCATTTATTATTGGTTACTTTTTAAAATGACTGCTTAAAAAGAAAAAAAAAAAGAAAGAATGAAAAACTGCAAAATAACTCATAATAATTTTTTTTCATCATAATTTATCTCTTAAAAAAAAAAAAAAAAAAAAAAACTTTAAAAAACCATTTTTAAGGCTCTTTATCAGTGAGATTTCAAATTCCTCTCACTAATGTTAAACCAATGACTGTGTGATGCATTCTTATTTTTAAAATATCTCTTTAATTAATCAATCATATTAACTTCTGTTTTCTGTGTACTGTTCTTAAACGATGTCTCTTTCTTTCTTAGTTGTCAAATTATTTTTTAAATATATGCTTAATTTTGTACGAAGATTTTCCCTGTTTCGCGTTAAGATTTTAGCACATAAAATTAAAAATTAATTGTATATTTTAGAAATAGTTTGACAACTAAGAAAGAAATACACATTCTTTAAGAAAAATAAATTATATTCGCATAAAAACACTCTTAAAAAAATGAAGGATTAAAAATAACTTATTAAGAAATTTATCAAGTATACGTATAAAAGAAATTAGAAATTCCTGTTGTTATTGAGAAACTATGTAATCGAATGTTTCTTTCTTTCTTTTTTTTTTTCGAAAAGTATAAATTCTTTTAGAATTTCTATACCTCAATAAGTAATTCATTTATCGAAAAAGAGAAAGTAACATCCGATTTCACTGGATATAATAAGAATCGAAATAATTATTGAATGATTGGGTAACAGCATTTTTTTTTAACAAATGAAATCTAGAGTTCTAAATATATATTGAATTACAAATCAAAATGCAGTATCTATATTATTATTATTATTAAAGAAAGAAAGTGTAAAATACTCATATTAAATATAACTTATGATTTCATTTGTCAAAAAATGGAAAAAAAAATTATTTCAAAGCATCTTTGGAAAAAAAATAGATTTCCTAATAGACGAAAAAACTTTGGCGAAAATCTAAACATAGAATTTCACCTCATTAGGCAAAATCTGAGCCAAATCTGTGACTGTAACCTTTTTTTTTATTGCTTTGAGAGGAGATGGACAATGGAAAACGTAGTAATAAAGCTGTCAAAACCCGGCGGACGCCGTCGGACCAGGGAGAGGCAGTGGACGGATTCCAGCCGTCTCCGTCAAAACCCATAAAATATCAAAAGTTCCGAAAAACCGCATCAAAAGAACCGCTAGAGCTGGATGGCGACGTACTCGCTCTGTTCGCAGCTTTACTCTTCAGCTTAATACATTTGACACTTGTGTATACCGTAAACTCTTTGCAGTCTCACTCCCTCCCTCATTTTAATTCTTGTCACCCCTCTCTTCTCAAACAACCTTGGCTTTTCATTTCTTTATCAATAGAGCATGTTTGATATGTTCGAATTATAATTCCCTTGTTGCAGAATTAAGTTATATTAGAGTAGTGGCTATCAATCGTGGTTTTAGTTTCTTATATAAACTGTTTTAATTTTTCTTTTTGTCAATAAAGGTATTAATAATCTTGATTCTTCTGCTGTTCCAGTTTCTTTTTCTAACCTCATTATTTTGCCTTTTTATAATAGCATTAGCTTCAAAATAGCCAATATTTTAAGAAATTATGATTTTAAAGTTGTTTTTAAGCCAGTTAATAAACTAACTTTTTCACTGTAAAGGATAAAATTCCACATGAAAACTTTTGGGGTATTTACAATATCCAATGTCAATGTGTTTGTCCTACATAGGACAGACTAAACAACAACTCTGTTTCAGAATCAATGAACACAGAAACTATGTTAAGAAAAAAGAATTGCGAATATCCTCTATTGCTTGTCATTGTTGGAGTGAGGGACATAATTTCAACTTTGTTTCAGCCACTATTATTAAGAAATGCATTACTACTTTAGATTTAGACTTTTTTGAAGCGGTTTATATTCATAAATTTGGTAAATCCCTGGTCAAAGATTTTTCAAGTGTACCTTACATCTCACCTTTCTGGGTTGATTTACTGTGTCATAGTGCATCTCTTCCAGCTTAATGTTATTGGTTGCTCGTGCATGATGAGTTTTCGGTGTGTTGTCTGTCATTTGGGTTTTTCAACTGTTTCATGTCTTTGGGGTGAGGGGGGGGGGATATAATTTTTACTAACACTGATGATGCGAGTCAAAGTTACTCATGAAATGTACATCTGTTCATTGTGCTACAGTTCGATATTGTGTGTTAAACTTTGGATTTTAGTGTATATTGCTTCCATTTTTGAAGAAGGGTAAAAATTTATGGTACATTAAAAATATTTTTATTACTAAGCAGTTTTGACTTGCTCATAAGGTTTAATAAATTGTTTTTTTCCTCCTGTTTGAAGAGCAAGTAAAATGTTGTCATGTTACAAGCTTGTGTCATCTGTTATAAATTACCTAAAAACCAAACTTTTTTGTAGGTATGTAGTGCAGCAGTTGGTTTAACGGGTGACATATGCAGAGCTCTTTCTATAAAAGTACTTCCATATTGTGATGATATCATGACAATGTTAATGGAAAATCTCACAGTAAGTTTTAATTTGTATTTTGCTTAAATATGTTAACTTTAAATTTTCATGTTTGTATGTTATTTACACCAGATTTTCTTGTATTAAAAGTTTCACGGAAATTTCTGTGGATCTTTTCTGTTAGCCGTATGGAAATCTTGTCAGTAGCAGCTTTTATTTTTATGTGTGTAATAAAATGTTTTTGGTTTATTTATTATTTCCGATTATAACATTGTTTTCTTTTTTTCTTTTTAATGAAATGCGTTAAAGGTTTACATTTTTAAATGAAATGAGTGCAATGCAAATGATGGCAATTGAAACAATATTTGGCGATTTATCACCTGCACCTGGCTAATGGAAAAATACCATTTATGCTTATAAAATATACCTCAATTTTAATTTCTCATACTTATGCCATCGTTTTCATTTGATGAATATGGGTATCCATTGATGATAATTCTCTGAATTTGTGCACGGATTCTCATTTACATGCTTTACACATATTTCCATGGGTGCAAGACCGTTACTTAAGAAAGACCTTAAGGAAACTTAAAATTTGACATGCCTGTTATTTTTTAGACATAAATGCTCGCACAGAACAGTTTTTACAAAATTAAAATTTAAAAAAAAGGTACAGAATCAAGCTTTCTAAAATTGTGATTTTAGTGATGCTGCTGGCCTAGAAAGTTGAAATTTGGCATGGTGGCTATTTTTAAAATTTCAGTGCTCGCTAAGAACATTTAAAAAAAAAAAAAAAAATCTAAATTTAAGAGTGAAATGAACTGGAAAAGTTCCAAAAAACCTTCTAAACTATGATTATCTGAAATTGCTAGAGCTAGAAACTTTACATGGCTGTTACGTTAGAGACACAAATTCATCTACAGAACAGTTTTTAAAAGTTTAGCAGTTTTAATGTGTGCAGGAACAAAAATTAAAATTGTAAATTCTGTGATATAGTTAATACAGAAATTTGCTTAACTATAAGATTGGAATTTGGCATGATGCTTACTTTTAAGATATAAATACTCACTTAGAACTGTTCCTAAGAATTTCAAATAAAAAATGAAATGAAATGGAAACCTTCAAATCACGTTCTAAATTACCATTAATTTGGAATTAATTTTAGCTCTTCTCATTCATTTAAGTCTTATGTTCACCTAATGCAGTCTGAGAATGAAGTTTACTCAAAATGTGGCTTAATTAGTAATTTTTGAATTATCTGGGGCAGTAAAATTTCCTCTAATGAAAAAAGGCTCGCGAATTTTTCAACAATTACGCGAGCAAAGCTGCGGGTTTTGCTAGTATTTAAATAAAAGATAATGCCAGTTATAGACATTAATTATTTGCTATTTGAAAAGTTTCACTTAAAAAAATTAACCATTAATGACATTCTTCATAGGAATTTAATGATGTACAAATGGAAATTCCTGAACATTATTTAGTAAATAATCTGTTTCTGGCTTGTGTATGACATTTGTAAAGAAGTTATTGGCTGGATAACTTGAACATTGTGATAACTTTTTTTAAAATTAGTGAGTAGTTCTGTAATACATTGCTGGAGTTAAATACAAAAATGCATAGGTTCTGTGTCCTTCAAAACTAATAAAAAGTCCAGGAATGCAAAAAGATCAATGCAATTTGTTTCATTTGTAAAAATCATATAAATGTTGAAAGCATATGATGGTCGAGATAAAATTAAGAAAGTATCTGTTATGTATTAACAAAGTATAGTTTTTCCTCTCGTTGGAATGCTGTCCAGAAAGTATACAATTCAAATTATTGCTAATAAACAATTTCCTTATGTATAGGAGGGAAATACAGTTGATTAAAATTATATTTTATCATACTTCGTCCAAGATGAAATAGAAGATTTAACCTTTTCTTGGATTGAATGGATAAACTAGTCAGATATGCCAATCCCAAAACTTCTATCTCAATCATGTTAATACTTGAAAATTTGCTATCACACCACCAAAAAATCAATATTTTTTTTGTCATTCTGTTGTACGTTAGCTGCTTGCGAATAGTCTGGTTTCCTGGATGCAACCAGCCAATGTATTATACTAAACTACGAAAAGTTCTTCTGGCCTGTACTGGCAGGAAAAGATAGTCTCCTTATTGCTTGGTTTTAAGATTTTAGCAAATTTTACTGAAAAACACGAAGCTAAAATACATGGAAACAGATTGCAGAAGAGACATTCTCAGTTCTCATCAATATTAAATTTTAATGAGAATATTGCCAAATTAGCCGGACATGGCCAAGTTGGCTTCATATATGGCAACGTATTTTTTATCACCAAACTTGGTGAGAATTTGACGTTGGCGAATATAAATATATAGTGTTAAGCATGTAAGAATTGAAACGATGGTTACAACAATAAAAGAAAATTTGGCGAAACCATGTTCACTAAAACTCGTAAATTAAATCCCTTTACGGAAGAATCGTGCTGTATTGTTTCAAAATGTCAGCCACCCTAAAATTTCAAATTGCTATATCTCAGCCATATTTTAAGATAGAAGCAAAACAAAAAATGCTCTGGAATCCTTGGATCAAGGCCAAACATTTAACGCAAAGCAATTAGTATTTTTAATTTTTTTGTAAGTCTGTTTGAATTTGAAATCTTTAAATGGCTATCACAGCGTCCCCCTACAGGCACAATATCCCCAAATTCAACTGGGACCTGCAGGCCATAGTCAAAAACATATACAAAAAATTTGGCTCGATTATCGGCATAATTTCATACACTTTTTAATGATACAATAGTGAAAATGGATAAAAAAAAATGGCGATCACAGCACCCTCTTTCATCGCAATATCTCCAAATTCGAGTGGGACCTGCTGGCCATAGAAAAAATGTAGAAATAAAATTGGTTTAATTTGAAGCATAACCTCATATACTTTTCGATGATACAATGAGGAGAGACATACAGACATTTTGTAAAAGCATGTTTTTCAGAATCCGAGCCCTAAAATGTGTAAATCAGTCAAAAACCGGAAGTAAAATTTTTTTTTGATTACAATACTTTCTTCTGTTATAGATAGAAGAAAGTAAAAATATATTAAATTTGCTTACAATGTTACTGTCTGACGATGTATGTAATTTTATTTTCATTTTTCAGAATACCAACTTGCACAGATCTGTCAAACCTCAAATATTATCAGTGTTTGGAGATATTGCACTTGCAATTGGACCTCATTTTAGAAAATATTTAGATATAGTGATACAAACGCTTCTTCAAGCTTCTCAAACACAAGCAGAAAAGGTATGTTTTTAACAAAGTTTTTAAAAAAAATTTCCCCTATTTTTACTTTTAGATATTAGAAAAATCTTCCAGTAATGTTTAAATACGTTGCAATAAAATGTTCATAATTTGTAGAATTAACGCCGATACCAAATTCTTTCTTCGAGGATGCTTCTCGTGCTTTGGACAAATTAGATAAATTCCATACATTCCTAAAAGACATACTCAACAAAAACTGACGGACTCAATAACGGACTTTTAAAAAAAATAGTTAGCAAGTAAATAAATTTATTACTGTCCAAAATGATGATCAATTTGTTTTAATTTTAATTAAATTTTCTATTTCTTATTAATTTATGATTTTAAGAACAGGCATATATTTATACAGGCGCCGCGCTAAGATTTTCAAAATGCTAGCCAATAAATTAGTCATTTATCTATAATTAGCTGAAAGTATATAATGTATTTTTTATCATTAACTCTTTCAGCCCTGACTTTATTGAATCAATGGGTAAAAAAGCATTTTCTCACTGCATTTACATTTGCTGTGTGTCCAAAAATTGTGCCCATTTTTTTCTTATTTAATTTTTTTTTTAGTTATACTCCATCTAAAAATAAAAGTGTTACCGTAAAGCATAGCTGCCAACTGTTCCAATTTTTGCATACCACTGAAATTTAATAGAATTTTTTGCCTTATTTAATCGTCGAAATGCTGTGGTTAAATAAGGCAAAAATTTCTATTAAATTTTGGTAGTATCCAAAAATCGGAAGAGTTGGTAGTTCTGCCTTAAGTTGGTTGGTTGTATAGGGTTTAATGACGCAAGGTCCCATTAGGGACAAGCTGCGCCAATAGTTCTGCCTTAAAGTAAAGATTAAAATTAAACTGTCGCCAACTAAAAAACCCCAAAAAACTGCTGATTTAAATTTGAACTTAGTACTGTTTTATTATTGTTACTTTTGTGAGCATAGCATACATATTTTTCACTACAAACTTTTTTAAAAAATCATCCGCGTTTCAAAACATGATTACAAGAACGAAAAGCTCCTGATAAATTATTCGCCAGTCTCTTCGCCATAATTTTTTATTCGCCATTTTCATGATGTATTCGTATTTGGCGCATAAGCGAATGACAAGCGCGGCCCCTGTTTATAGGTTAATTCATTTAGTTTATATATCTAACATAGATGGTGCCACTACTGAGGTTAACACGAAAAAAATTCTCATTTTGAAAAATTCTCACTCTCAGTCCCTTCAATTTCGTGTTAACGAGGTTCGACTGTATTTATAACATTAAGACATTTAGGGACTCATTTAATTCAATTTTTGATCCTGCAATTTGTTAAGTGCGAGTATGTTAAAGCACGAAGATATAAGTGATTCATTAATCTTTTAATGATTTATTCTTTTATATATTTTTTTACTTAATTTTCATAATTCTTGATATTGATGTTTTTCTTTTTCCTTTTAGGTTTTTTGTAAATATCTGTAAATAAATATTTTCATTTATGTTTAATTCTCTGTTTTAATTTTATATGGGATAACACAGATATTACATCGAGTAGTTGTTTTTGTTTATTAATTTTTAGTTGATTTATCAGGCGAACTAGTTTGTAATTTCTAGTATGTTGGATATTCATATACTTGGTCTAGTCACGCTTCCTATGATGTAGGGCAGCGTAAAAAATTCACAATGTAAGAAACTTAATTAAAAAAAAAAAAAAAAAAAAATTAGAATAAGTTAAGTAATGGAAGTCAATAGTATGTATATTGTATTATTCAGTGGATTATTCTAATTTTCACCTAAATCCAGAAGCCACGATCATGCCTTTTACCTGCTAAGTTTTACCTACTAAGTTTTCGAGATTCTTCGACGACATTTGCCTTTTTTTCGAGATTCTTCGACTAATTTTGTCGTTTTCTCAAGATGCTTTGATGTATTTTGCTGTTTTTTCGAGATCCTTCAACGAAATTTGCAGTTTCTTTTTTTTTTTTTTTTTTTTTTTTTTTTTTTTTTTTTTTAAATTTCCCCCGAGATCTTTTGACTTTTTTTCGAGATCCTTCGATGAATGTTGCCTTTTTTCGAGATCCTTCGACGAATTTTACCTTTTTTCGAGATTCTTCGACGAAATTTGCTGTTTTTTTTTTTTTCGAGATTCTTCGATGAATTTTGCCTTTTTTCAAGATCGTTCGACAAATTTTGTCGTTTTCTCGAGATTCATTGACTAATTTTGCCGTTTTTCCAGAGATCCTTTGAAAAATTTTGTCGTTTTTTTCGAAATCCTTCGACGAATTTTGCCGTTTTTTCGAAATCCTTCGACGAATTTTGCCGTTTTCTGATATTCTCTGACGAATTTTGCCTTTTTTTGAGATCCTTTGACGAATTTTGTCATTTTCTCGAGATCCTTTGACGAATTTTGTCGTTTTCTCGAGATCCTTTGACGAATTTTGTCATTTTCTCGAGATCCTTTGACGAATTTTGCCGTTTTTTCGAAATCCTTCGACGAATTTTGCCGTTTTCTGAGATTCTCTGACAAATTTTGCTTTTTTTTGAGATCCTTTGACGAATTTTGTCGTTTTCTCGAGATCCTTTGACAAATTTTGTCGTTTTCTCGAGATCCTTTGACAAATTTTGTCGTTTTTCCGAGATCCTTTGACGAATGTTGCTGTTTTTTTTTTTTTTTTTTTCGAGATCCTTCGATGTTTTGTCTAAGTGGGCATGGTGTGTGCATTGTACATTCAGAGAGGAGGTTTTTCAGTCTTTGCCACATATCAAAAATCAAAACATGCATTGTGTGTGTGCGCTTGGAGAGGGGGGCTGATTGACAAGTCAAAATATTTTCAGTCCGGGCCACATTTCAAATTTGCACCCATGGTTGATAAGAAATTAACTGGCTTATTATCCAATAATGTAGCACACGGTATTTCTGTACTGTTAATGCATGCTACTTGTTCTAAACTATACTCCCTTTTTTCTTTTTTTATCTCTGATTCTAAAGGAAGCTTACAATTAAGAATTCTATTGTGTCTCACTGTGCCTAATGAAAATATTCTGTTCTGTGATAAAAATTCAAGTAAGGGTAATGAATTGAAGTAATTATCAAAAACAACTTATGGTTGTGATTTCGTGGAATTAACCTAAGACTCACAACATCATTTGATGCAGACCCTAAATCTGGCTTATTAGGTGGTCGTATGACACTATTTTCCTGACCACTATATAAATCGAAATCATAGTCCAAACCACTTATACTACATAAAACAAATTTAAAGCCCCATTTACGTGGTTTCTTGGGCAAATCTTTCAAAATGCTTCGAGGCTTTGTTGCGCAAATTTGTTCATCTATTGACGAACACTCATCCATAGTAACTTGCATAAAGTGTTTTCTGATACTCTCTATTAAAGGCCTTACTTTGATAGCAGGGGTGATTCTGTTCCGAATTTTCCGAAAATAAAAGAAAATCTGTCATAAATCCGAAAATTCGGACATAAAATATCTCATTTTTCGACAAAAGATCGACGAAAAAAATCAGTTTCGTCAATCGTTCGAAGAGAAATCACCAATTTCGTCAAAGGATCGCGGGAAAAACGCAGATTTCGTTCAGGGATTATGAAAAAAAATGTGAATTTCATCAAAGAATCGCCGAAAAACACGTAAATTTCATTAAAAGATCACGAAAAACGGCAAATTTCGTCAAAAGATTGTGGAAAAAAGGCAAATTTCGTCAAAAGATCGCGGGAAAAACCGCAAATTTCGTCAAAGGAGTGCGGAAGAAAAAAAACCACATAGTTAGTGCCGGGAGTGGATTCCTCCTCCCCCTCCCCCCCTTGTTGTAACCTTTCAGAATTTTTTTTTTTTTTTTTTTTTTTTACTCAGAATTACCCCTGTTTAATAGTCTATCATGGCCATTCATGTTCAAGCAAATTCTATCGTTTACGATGCAGTCTCAAAATTTTTTTGGGAAATCAAAATCTAATAGTGAGGTATTGCCAACTAGTGTGAAAAACGGACACAAAACTCTTTGTTCAAATGTTCTAGATATGGCGCAAAGTAGAGTCCTGCACGGGTCGGGTTGAACCCGACCCGAACCCGCAAAAATAATTTTCGTCGACCCGCAACCCGACCCGAACCCGCAAAAATAATTTTCGACTACCCGACCCGAACCCGACATACTTCAACCCACACCCGACCCGAACCCGCAATACTTCAACCCGAAACCCGACCCGAACCCGCAGTGAAAGGACAATAAACCATGTTTTAATGCTATTATGAAAAGTATATGTACAATTATTTGTCTAATACCAATTTTATACAGAACAAGTTTGAAATTGTACCTCAAACGTGACAAATGTACTATAACTAGTTATATAAATATTCAGATCTTGGTGATCTTTAATTCTGTGAAATTAATTATATCGTCTGCGGATTAATTTCCATAATAAAATAAGTATCTCGGTTGCTTGACGATTAAACCTCGGAAGCTTATTTTTATGAATATCGTTTTAAGTTTTTATCCGATTGACATAAAATTTGAAATGACTCGTCAAAATTCTTCAAAGAATATATATATATTACACTTCAAATCATTCGGTTGGGTAGATTTTGCGTTGTCATATGCGGACAGACAGATTGAACGACGACAATAGGTGCTACGTATTTACATAATTACGAACGCCCCTTAAAATGGACAAATGTATGTTATTTCATATTCAAATACAGTGAAATCTCTAAATAGCGGACACCTCAAGATCGTTGAGCAGAATCCCGCATCAGGTCGTGTACTTGACCCCTCATTTTAAAGAGAATTTCATAAGATTAAATTTGATATACAAGTTTGACTATGCTTGGTTAAAAAAATAATAAATTAAATTAAAAAAAATAAAATAAAATAGTGTTGTTTTTTTTAAATTATTTTTTTAAAATTTAATATTTTAAATTTTAAATCCAGAAAGTTTTAGAATGGAATATGAATGGTATCAGATTTATGGAAAAAAAAATTACTGTTTAAAGTTAATAAGACAATATTGTCTTTAGTACAATCCTAAAGTTGGCAAGGTGCTTAACTTTTTAAATACCAGCCCTAACTGGTGTTTAACATTTTTTCTTTTTTTACATAACTGCTGATCTCATTGAGATCCCACTCTAAAACTTTTAGGATTTAAAGTTTATAATATTACAAAAATATATAATTTTTCCAAAATTAAAAAAAAAAAAAAATATTATAAAATTTTATTATTTTTTTTAGCCAAGTATAGTCAACATTCATATCAAATTAAATCTTATGATATTCTCTGTAAAATGGGGGGTCAAACAACTCTCTACGCCTGATAGAGCTTGAGAAATTCAAAATTGAAAACAAACCAAAAGATGATGAATTTTTGAAATTTAAAAATGAATTGTATGAAAATTTACTGAGATAAAGAAAAATTGTAAAAGCATATTCTCATTTATATCATCAGGGAGTTCCTGTAACTTTCATTAAAATCTAAAATGCACAGGTTGAGCCACTCGTTGATTTGGCATTCCCAATCCAATAGGAAAAATTTTTAAAGCTTATTATTAAACGACATAGCTGCCAAACCTTCCTATATAGATATAATCAAATAAGCACCAAATAAAAGAAAGATTAAGATGCCTTATTCTATAAATTTTCTGTTTGAAAACATGTTTATATATCTGGAAAAACATTAGAAGGTTTGGCAGATACGAAACGACAACTATTTTGGTTAAAATTATTCTCAATAGTTTTTTTTTTTTCTAGAATTAAATGCTTGTTACTTTAATTTCTGTTTCTTTTCCCATTTTCTGATTTAAACGAAGAAAAAAAAAGATCGAAACTTGGCTGGTTTTAATCTAAATTTTAAATAAAATCACAAAATTTTAAAGGGATATAGTTAACTGCGACATTGATATTTTGTGCGATTTTCAATGCGATTTAATTTATACTCAATAAAACTATCTCCGCAAACTAGAAACAAAAACAAAGTAATGTAGCTTATTGAACAAACACTATAAAGCTAATTGACAGAAATTTGCGCCGACATTATGGTATTTCATACAAAATCCAATAATCAGCTATTCTGCCCATCAGTGCTGTGTTTAGCACTTTTTTTAGTTAAAAGTTTTCACTGAATCAGCTTCTCACTGCAATCGGAGAAAATTATCATGTGATGTTTTCAATTTTAAGAAAGTTTGCACTGACAACATCCTGTATAAATGAGCTAAATTTAATTGTAGAATCTTACTGCCCATTAAATTTTATTTTTTACCTCCACTGCATCTTTAGATTTAGGGAGAAGGAGATATATTATTTAAGAATATTTAAAAATTAATAAGACATATAATTTTTTTAATTCCCAAAACTCAAAAGCTGTAAAAAATAACTTTAATGATCAAATAACCACGAGTCAAGGTCTAAAAATTTGAATGTTATTTTAATTTGTGGCTTCTGCACATGTGTCTATTGCACATAATTCCCTTAAAGGGCGGTGGCATATTATATAAACATCTTACCATATATCAAATACCCATATGCCACTATGGCACCAGAATTTTTGAATAAAATTTTGCTTTTCTAATGCACGTAAAGAAAAGCTTTTAGTTATTTTCAGAAAGTTTGTTCACAAATTCTGGTGTCATTCAATCCTTTCAACATCCTAACAATAGAATACTTTGCCCTTAAAAGCGTTAAACGAAAATTAGTGCGCAATTTACATAACAGAGCCGCTCAAAGATTCATTTGTCATAAAAATAAGAATTTACATTTTGTACATATTTCTATCGCTCCCTGGGAACATTAAAGTGGTAACTGAAAACGCCTGTCGGCATTTTAAAGTGCTTGGTGCCTGGTGCCGGGGCACCGTCCGCACTACTCTTGGTGTGGACCTACTTGCGAGTCATTTGTATTTTTTAATCAAATTAGAGTTCTTTGAATTTTCATAAAATTTTGTACAGAACTACGTTTTAGAAGAAAATAAATACATATTTGAATATGAATGAGTATATATTCAATTTACTGCAAAATAATTAAATTATATATAAGAAATTTAATCATAAATTATTCTCTATGGTACAGTTAAGAACACTGGAATATGAAAAATATTACCAACATTTTATTTTTGATACACATAAAAATACATGTATCGTATTTTTGTATTTGTGATAGTTCCTACATATACACATATATTACACTTGACGAAGCAGTACCTTGAGGAGAATTATTCGAATTAAACTCCCTATCTGCATTCTTCCCCATTTTTCCAAATTATGTATTATTATTCTAGAACAAAACTGATACAATCAGTCATCCAGGCGGTAGTGGGTATTTAGCTCTTTTTATATATATATAAACTTTTGTTAATAATAACCATTAAATAAAAAATAAAAAAAAAACATTCTATAATATTAACCGACAAATACAATACAATATAACGAAATATCCAATAAATTGAGGTTCTAATTTTTGAATAAGATGAAGATATTACGTAATGTAGAGTGAATTAGAAAGTGACAGCAAGTAACCAAGTTTGATAAGGAGAAAAAGCACCAATTGTAGCCCCGGCGCACAGGTTCTAGGTGGTGGAGGGGAAACAAAATTAATAATAATAATAATAATAAGTGCTGTTTTAAGGTGGTTCTTAAATTCCCTTCTCGCAACAACGCGAAGCTTTCTAACACATTTTTAAATGTAAAGTCATAAAACTGGCAGCCATGTCAATTGAAACAATTTGGAATCGAATACTGTTTTCCATTTTTTGATAAATAAAAGTTTGATAAATAATCGAGTTAAAAGCAATTCGTGTCACGTGACGACTAGTTTTCCACTTTACCACGCTGTCACGTCCGGAATTCGCTTTAAAATGCCAACTTTGACAGTATTTTCTGAAAAATCTTCTGCCTTCACACACAAAAAAAAAAAAAAAAAAAAAAAAAAAAAAAAAAAACCCGCCAATCAATTACATAGTTTCTGAATAAAAAAAACCTGCTAGTTCCATCCTTTTATGAACATAAATGAATTCCAATATATGTCAGAAAGTAACTCTTTTGCATTTGAGAACATCCTTAATAGAAACATAATATTTGATGAAATAATAGTCAGAGATTTAGATAAATATAAATACACACATAAAATTGATATATTAAAGGGTGTTGAACTAATAAACTGTTCTGAAAATTATTGTAAGGCCATTGATAAATTAAAACCTAGACCACCAAATGAATAAAAATAATAACAAATTTAATAATTTCAAACTTCTTGAGATACAACTCAGTATTTTAAAATTAATGTGTTATAAATTTAATAATATTTTTCTTCCTATTTTGTAAAATTAATAAGTTACTCAAATATATTAAGATTTAATTACTGAATTTGATTTCCTGTCATAACTTCATAACTTTCATTTTATATTTGTTTGCATTTGCATCCGGTTAAATATACTTATTTGAGACTCACAATTTTGTTATAAAAAGTTATTTAATCTTGCAATTTAGACAAAAATCTAATTTTCTAATTTTTAATGACATGGCTTTATTTACAATAAAAAATTACTGAAGTATTATTAAAAACAGATTTTTTTTCTACTAAATACTTGATATACAGTGCTATAACATTAAAAATAAATGACGACCTTAAAGGCCAAGGGGTACAAGTTACAAAATTTCGATTTCGAGTAAATTGAGTTCAAAGTTTTGAGTCAATATTAATCGACTGAAATAATTATGAAACTGTTGCTTATTTCATTGTGGTTTTTGAACTATTATTTCAATAACTATGTAAAGAAGGTGGAGTACATTGTTTTGTTTTTTCAAATTTATAGTTAATCTGTATTGATAAAAAGTGGTAGAAATTTCGAATGCTTCAGTAAATGACCTCCAGAACGCAACAAATAATTAAACAATCACTTATATTTTTTTACGTACTAATAAATAGCCTTATTTCGAGATCGCCTGTGCAGTTAACTCAGTTTTTTCAATTTTGTCACTTATACCCCTTGGCCTCTATGGTCCTCAAATACAATAGTGAGAAACTTCAAACGACAGAATTAAGTATTTATAAAAATAAAGAAACTATCAGTAACTAAGGTGAAAATTAAAAAATATATATATCCACAAAGAATTTACAATTAAGCATATTCAAATATAAATGTTGTTATATATATATTTAAATATTATACAGAAAGCATTTCCAACTATTTTCTTTCATGGATTTTTGATATAAATATATATATATATATATACATAAAATCTATTTTTTTTTCCCAAAAAATTGCAGATTGAAACATTGACATTAAAATTTACACAGTACGAAAAATGATAATTTAAAATCAAACATCCATAAAAAGTTGACAATGATAAACATATTTAAAAAATATTCCTGCAATTATTTTATGTTATATTATTCATTTTAAACTACTTTAATTTTCAATATAGAACAAGAATATGCAGATATCACCAAGCTGTATCAAGTTTTCAGGCTGAAAAGTTTACACAACAGCAAGGACAAGGAAGGATGATAATTTGAAAGCAAATATATATATATATATATATATATACATATATATATCGTTTAAATTTTATAGTATTTTAAGTTTAATTTGGAAATTTAATATATATATCTATATATATAGAGAGAGAGAGAGAGGGTGCGTAGAAGTGTTTTAATCTGAATACCAGAATTGTAAGACTTATTAAATTTCAGATTTCTGCTATTAAATTAAGCTAGAATACTATTCGGAAATAGTGGTAGTAAAAAATGCACGGTTATGCATCCTGAAAATTTAGTACTTAAAAATAATCATATTTCAAAAGTTATACTGTAATTATTTTACGTTAACTTCTCTTAGTGAATCATGATACTTTAAATTTGCCATGTAAAACAAAATTTTGCAGAAATGACTTTTTTTTATTCTTTTATGAAACTTGCTGATTAAAACAATTTATCTGACAAAAAAATAAATAGATAAATATATAAAAAATGATAATTTAAAAAGAACACATAATAATAATAATAATAATAAATAATTAAAAGATAGATATAAGTTGAAAAATATACAGTAGTTAATATACTCAGTTATGAATCATGATTATTTAATTTGCAGTACTGAATAAAAAATATATAAAGAAGTATCTTACTTTTTGATGAAACTTGTTGATCAAAATATTTTATGACATAAAGTATAATTATATTTTAAGCTTATATAGAAAATGTTTTAGTTTCTTTTTTTCTTTTTATGCATCATGATATTTTAAATTGCTGTGTAGGAAAAGAATATCATCCAATCTCTTTGGACATAAATTTGTTCTTCTATCACTAAGAGTTAAACCCGCTGAGGAAAAATCTCTTTCACTAGCTGCACTACTTGCAGGAATACTTAAAATGAATTTTGCTATTCTGGATAGCAAAGGAAAATTTGCTTCATTTGTATGCCACCATTTCAGAACATCTGTTTGATTGCCATCACTGTCCCTAAATTTGCCAGGTTTTAGAGCTATATAGCGTTCTAATTCACTAATTTCGTTGTCACTTTCATCTGTGTCTTCAAATGAAATGTTACATTTTATTTTTTGCTTTTTGGCCGGGTTTTTTTTACATATTATTTCCATTGATTCATAACTTGGAATAGATTTCCTGTCAGTAACATTTGTATTTTCATCTTTGATCTTCTTGCTATAGGCAGAAATTAAATTGTTTATTTCTGCATGCACAGAATCAATTTCTGTTCGATCGTTCAATATCTTCAGCGACTTCATCTTTGGATGTAAGAAAATAGCCATCTTATGATATTTATTAATTTCAAAAGTTTCTTTGAAAATGGCGTGCCATGATGATTTTAAATCACGAAAATTTCCATCGTCATCATCGGTAACTTCAAGATGCTTTAACAGTCGGTTGTACCAAATTATTACCAAAAAAAGTGTTGGTCGTTTTGTTGCTTCAATTTCGTCAGATGCAATTTTAAATTTTTCCAGGAATGATATAAGTTTTTCAAGGCAAGGCTGTCGGATTTCAATGAGCTTGCTCTCTTCTTTTCTCTGCGAAAGAAGCTCTTTCACTTCACAGTAAACATCTGCAATTGATTTCAGCATAAAAAATGAACTGTTCCATCTGGTATCTACACTAGCCTTTAAAGACTTCGACAGTTTATTTTGCAAGCCACTTTGCTTAAAAAACTTCACAAGGGATTTTGAAGCATTTATCATATCTGAAAATTGAGTATTCCTATCCACAGTTTTTTCCAGAATGTTATTTAATATGTGAGCAGTACAAGATAATCTAACATTGTTTCTAAGAGCAGCAATCAAATTTGATCCTCTATCTGTTACATAGATTAAATTTTCAAATTGTTCACTAATACCAAACTTTTCTAGATTCTGTATAACTATGGGCTTTATATTGTCACCCGTTTTCTTCTGGTTACTGTCCCATAAGGTAGTATGTAATACTCGGTCTATTAAATCCCACTTATCGTTTATATAATGAATTGTCATGCAGAGATAAGAGTTTTTTTTGTAATCATCTGTCCACAAGTCTAGCGTAACTGCTCCACCCCATTTTTCAATTGTGTTACCTAGTTCTTCTTTAACCTCGTCTCTAATATTCTGTGCAATTTGATGAATATTCCTTGATACTGTTGTTGGATCTGGAAGTACATCTTTCACATCCATATCGCCACATCTACTTCCCAGCGAAATTAAAGATTGGGCTAACTCCTGAAAATCTTTTCCTTTAATGATGTTAAATGATCTCAGGTCCCGACATACAAATTTTGTTATTTTTTCAATGATAATTTTCTTATCTTCTTGAGATGGTTTTTGTACAGAAGGTACCGTTTCTTTTTCTTTGAAGAAGCTGTCAATAGATTTTCCTTGAGCTCCTTTACTTGAAGGCATACATTTATGCTTTAAAAGAGTAGATGTTCCTGTTTTATGGCTGTCAAAACGAAACACTTTGTGACAGTTATCACAAGCTATAACATCCGGTACTAAAACATAGTCTTTATCAAAAACTTGTTTAAATCTTTTCCATATTTCTGATTTTCCAACTTTTGGTTTTAAGAAATATTCTTCTTCGTCTATCTTTTTCTTTATATCGTCGTTAGACATTCTCGATCGACTTATCCTCTTCAACTACTAGATTTCAAATGAGTAAAACAGTGAGAAACTTCTCGCACCAATTCGTATAATATGTTGCATCCAAAAACCCATGTAAACAAGAATCTGTCAGTATAAATAATATCCAAGTACCAGGCAACGTTTAATTGGTGGTACCCACTTAGAACTCTCTAGTGAAATAAACACCATTAAGTTGCTTATGCTTTATTTACATCCAGAAAACTAAAACACTTTCATCCCTGGACGTTACCAAGAATAAATAAAAAGAGTAAAACGATCTTGAACTTCAATTATAAGACGCCAGCTGAAAACGAGTTTCAGTTTTCTACCATTTCTGTTTATTTACAACTCGGGACATAAACTGATATATTCGCAGACTGATAGGATATATTATCTATTAAATGGAGTAGTTATATTTAAGACATTCTAAAGAAGGGGAATGCGTAATTAATTACGAGTTACTTATGATTATAAAATAGATGTAGAGCGGAAAATGTATTATCTGCTCACACGTTTTACTAATTTCTCGAGCTCGTTTCACCGGCTCAATATGAATATGAATATACAAGTTTACATTAGATGAATTTATAAAAATAATTAAAAATATTAATTAAATATTAATTATAAAAATATTTTAATCCATTTGAGAAGTTTTGCCAACTGAATGAAAAAATATATATATGCGTGTATATCACTCAAAAAGTTATGGCATTTATTGCTTATGTATGATATGAAAAAAAATTCCCTTCTCCCCTACACACATACTTGCTTTAATTGTTTTAAAGCTTGGAGGAAGGGGGGGGGGTATATTGGTTGCAGTTGCAAGGAATGGAAATATTCTATTTATTATTTACATGTATAAATATATGGCATTTATATTTTTAGACCGTATTAAAGCTTTTGTTAGATGCGGTCGCTATTAAAATACAGTTTTAAAAAAAACTTTTGAATTAACCATTAATGTTATACGAAGGAATTAAATTTAAGTAAAAGATATGAACAAAGATATATTAAACACAGGCAAAATTATACTAAATGTAAACAAGAAACAGTAACATATTAACAATAAATCTATAAATGTTTTGCTCTTGCCCTCAAACCACGGATTAGTGAAGAATGACTAACTAGATTTTTTCGACATGCGTTCTGCTTTTAAGATGGTTAGTCAGTGTTTTTTAAATCGAGTTTTAAACATTTTCTATAATTAAAGTTTTAATTTTGTCGTATTTATCAGTAGATGCTTTTTAATTATTATTATTTTTTTACAATATTAAAAAGATAGATTAAGTGGAATTCCTGAGCATTAATGTAATGCTACTAATTCATTCAATTAAATAAAGAAAAGTGCCCAGTTAAACTGATGGCATTGAGCTCACAGGCTATTCACACTAATCGTATAATGAAAAATTTTTTAAATATTATACTCTTATTTCAAAGAAATATTTTCAAAATTTGAAGCAAATCGGATAGTTCTGCATAAAATACCTATTAAGGGGAATTAGGCCCCCGTTCCCCCCGTTACACTTAACCAATAAAACCCCCAAAACTACTGAGGTCTTATCAGTATGAACCTATGTATAAAAATTGAAGCAAATCGGATAATTCTGAATGAAAAACCCATTAAAGGGGGATTTCCCCCCTTTCCTCTCTTTATACTTAACCAATGAACCCCCAAAATTGATCAGGGAAGCGCCTTATCAGAATGAACCTATATACAACATTTGAACCAAATCTGATAATTCTATCCAGAATTATCGCGTTATGTACGTACATACATACGTACATACATACAGATCGGGTGGGCACAGTAGCTCTTAGACTTTGATAGCCTGTAAGCTAAAAAGGGTTTTCCTTAATGATATTTAAATGAACTATTTGTTTTATTTCGTTGCGGGTTGCGGGTCGAGTTCGAGTTAAATTATTTCGTGTTCCGATTGAAATGTGCCGGGTTTGGGTCTGGTCTCAGGTTGCGACTCGACGATAAATATTTTTCATGTTCGGATCGGATTGCAGATTGATTTCAAATAGCTTTTTCTGTTTCGGGTCAGATACAACTGAGCGAAAAAGGAATCTACTGTCGAAGCAGTTTGTTATTCGGAAATATCTACTATTCAGTGATAAAAGCGTACAAAATATATGTGTTAAAAAATGAAGAAGTGATCGCTAAATAGAGTTGTTCGTTATAAATATTTTTCAACTGAAAAAATATTTTGGATATACTTTAAAAAAAGCGGGTCAACCCGAACCCGACCCGCAAGAGTTAAAAGTCAACCCGAACCCACAAAAAATGAAAGTCAACCCGACCCGCAGCAAAAAAGTAAAAGTCAACCCGACCCGCAACAAAAAATAATGCGTCAACCCGACCCGACCCGCGGTTCGGGTCGGGTGCGGGTAACCCGACCCGATGCAGGACTCTAGTGCAAAGCTCAGAACACCTATATTTAAGATCCATAGGAAAATAGAGGGGTTTTATTGGTATGTGCCACATATGGCACACCGTGCAATGAAGGGTTAACACTTTTATCTCAGCAGTCAACATGAGATATAGCGGGTCTGGATAATGTTTGTATAGATGTGGGATCAAAATTAGCATGTGTTCATGAACATATCTGACGCCCTAAAGAGTTATTACGTGTGAAATTACTGAAGCAAAAATAGTTAATAACATAATAAGATGATCTTTTAGATTTTGATCAGGAAAATTTTCTCAATTGGGAAATTTTCTTTAAAAAAAAAAAAAAAAAAAAGTAAGACATTCAAAAATTGAGTACCATTTATAGCATTTCATTAATACAAATCAGTCTTTTCTGTTACTTGTGGAGTCTAATGGCCAAAAATGTTGACTTGGAGTTATCACTCAAAAATCAAAATCACCAGAAATATTTATAAGAAAAGTTCTTTAATAACTGCAGATAGTGATATTTGTATTAAAAAAGTTAACCATTCTGGACATAATCTTGTTTATAATTGAGAAGTAGTCATTCCATGTCAAATCAATAAAATTTCTGGCCGAAATCTCCCTTGACCCCTCAGATTTTGATGAAACTTGGTTTATCAAGTATCTTTACATATTTATGAAAGAAAACACTAAAAAATTTTTTAATGCATTTCGTTTTAATTTTATTAACAATTAAGTTTTTCATTGAAATTTGCTACATCTTGATTGTCATCTTCTCAAACTAAATGCGATACAAACTTGGTTTATGCATCATTTTAAAGCTCTTTTTACAACATTTAATTTAATATGTAACATGATCAAATTTATTAAATTTATTTTTTTTTAATTTTAAATTTCTTAAAAAGCTACATTTTTTTTTAAATTTTCAAAAATTTCTCAAATTGACTTCATATTGCCCTCTTACATTTCCCCCTCAAGTTTCATGATATCTTTATGGGATCATCAGTTAATTTTAACTTCATTTCAATACCATGTTAGATGAAGCACAATCCTTTTATTGGAACAAATTTCAGGCCACTACACACCTATTTGTAGTATATTTTAAAGAGGAAAATGAAATTAAGCATTGTAGTTTTGTCATAGTTTCAGAATGTTTTGAACACAATACCACAGCTGTATACATATTTCAGAAAAAACTTATTCCGTTTTAAAAATCTAAATTTAATGAAGTGAAGAAACTTTACTATTTTTCAGATAGCGGTGCAGCCCAATACAAAAATTAAAAAAATTCTCACAAATCTTTGCCATCACAAGTATGATTTTGGAATTGAAGCAGAATGGCATTTTTCTGCGACAGCTCACGGTAAAGGATCTTGTGATGGAGTAGGAGGCACAGTTAAAAGGGAGGCAGCAAGAGAAAGCCTAAAAAGACCTTACCAAGATCAAATTATGATGCCACTTCAGTTGTATGAGTAGTTAAAGATTAACTTATCTAAGACAATAGAATTCTGCTATGTTACCCAGGATGAGTATATTAAAACTGTGCAGTACCTTGCAAACAGGCTCAATCAGGCTGTGGCAGTATCTGACACAAGAAAATTTCATGCTTTTATCCCTTCCACATGTGGAACAAAAGTGCAAACAAAAGTATTATTTCACTGTGTACAGCAGTTTATTCTTTGAGCATAAGACATAGTAGTTACTAATAATGTTTAAATTACAAATGATTGCAATTTTCCACTTAACTGACTGTAATTATTTAATTTGAATTATTTTCAAATGAAGTTATATTACTTATATATAATATCCAACAATGTTTATTTTTATGAACAAATATGCATCAATATAGAATAGGAAATGATATTTAAACAAAAAACAAAACAGGTTTATTATTTTAAAAATAAAAACCCTGTTTTTTACCAATCCTGGACCCAACATTCTTTGTGCTACAACGGAACTTGCATAAAGCTTCATTGAAGGTAGCGTAAAAAAACCGTTAGATTTCTTCATTCTTTTGCTGCAAACTGCATTTCATTTGATCTGTTCGTATTTTTGTTATTAATCTTTTAGAATAATAAAGATCTTTCTTGGATGGATATATATATATATATGTGTGTGTGTGTGTGTGTGTGTATTTTTTAAAAGTAATTCTTGACTTCTTTTCTTTTCAGAATGATTATGATATGATTGACTATGTTAATGAACTTCGTGAAGGTTGTCTGGAAGCCTACACTGGTATAATTCAAGGATTAAAAGGAGATCAAAACACACCCAGTTGTGAGTATATTAATCTGTAATCTATAATTTTAAAGATGTTCTCATTTTTATTTTTCGACCATGCTAAACTTTGATACATTCAAAAAGTTTTTTTTTTTTTTCACCAGTATGAAGTTTGTAGAAATTTTTATATAAATATCTAACAATCAGAGCGTTTATTTTCCCATGAATGGAATGTTAGTTATAAATTGCTTACTGATGACCTTTTCTGAATTGTCTGGAAAATAAGTTCAAACTCACTTTCTCAAAGATCCTTTTCTTTTGAGGGGCATGTTAGAACTATTCAATTTCTTGGTACTCTAATAAAAGCTCATAATTTTGTGCATTTACCCCCCCCCCCAACCAGAAAAAAAAAACTGAATATGTTGAAAAGTAGTGTTTTGTTGCCTAGTTAAAACTGATTAAAACTGCATTTAATCATAACAAAACTGAACGTGTATAGTGAGTAAATTTTCCTTATAGCTTGACTAGAAATATAAATAAAAGGAGGGGGGGGGGGGAGAATACTGCTGTTGGAAAGAAAATATTAAAACTGAGACACATTATTAAATTAAAGTTTATTAAATTACGAAAACATATGAAATAGAATTAGGAATAAACATTAAGTAGTATTTAAATAAAAAATTGTATTATATCAACTTTTTAAAATTACAATTATGACTTAATTCAAAAGAGTACCTTCAACCATCACTTAATGATTAACAGAATTATGGATGTCAAATGTCATGTGCACTCATTTTCACCTTTGTAATACCGAGCTAACATCCAGTCCTTATTTCAACCTCCTATCCAAGTTTTCTCACATTACCGGCAATCTCCAAAAACTTGCGTAAAATCCAATCTTCCGGACACCATCGCGTTGATCGTATTCCCGTGCATCGCCACAAATTCTAAGTTATTCCAAATCGCCTCCAGGGTCAACAACTTCTAATGCATATCGTTGACCTCCGTCCTTCTTCCGATCCCTCGGTCCGAAGTCCACAAAACATCCGAATTCACTCAAAGATTGAAGTAACTCCCCATCTCTGTCGCTGCCGCTTCATTTATGTACGAGCTGCATCACTGAAACACATTGTGCTGTCCTGTAAAAAAAACGCACAGTGAAATGTTTCTTTAAAAAATCCCACTCTAGTACTACATCAAATATTTCACTGAAGTCAATTTTTACTTTCTTCTATCTTTACAAGAAGAAAGTATTGGATTCATGAAAATTTTCGACTTCCGGTTTTCGACGGATTTATACGTTTTAGAAGGTCCTGAAAACGATTTGACTGTTTTTAGAAAGTGTGTGACTCTGTCTGTCTGTCTCTGTTCGTCTGTCTGTATCTGACAAATTTTGTAGGCGCTCTATCTCAAGAACTAATGCACGAAATTTAAAAAAAAACTTTATATTGAGTTAGTCCCTAATATAAATTGGTGCTGATTAGTTTTTGGTGAAAATCGCCCAACAGGTGCTGTATTTTTTGCGATTTCCACAATAGCTCTATCTCAAAAACTAATGCAGTTATTTTTATCAAACTTCAGATTCAGTTAGACCTTGACATAAATAGACGCTCAGGGTTGGAAAAAAACATGTTTAAAAAAAAAAAAAAAAAATTTTTTTTTGTTTAAAACATGTTTTAAACGTTTAAAACGTTTTTTTTCTCATTCAACAGCACAATTTTGATTAAAGTGAGCAAAGCTTAATAAATTAAATATAAAGAATGAAAATATCTTCAAAAAACAGTAAGGAAGAAAAAAATTATATAATAAATATCAAATATTAACAATTTTTTTTTCTAAACTAAAACATTTAATTATTAAGTTCTTTAAAAATAGTAACAAGTTTGGCAGCCTTATCAACACCTAACCGGTTTCTAGTTTTGCTCTGCACAAAGCCAAAAGTAGAAAACACCCTTTCTAAACCTGCAGTAGAGCATACAGCTGTATGTAATTGTTTTATGATCTGCATGACATTTTTATCGATGTGTTTTTCAAGGCTTATCCACCAAGATAAAGGTGTTATTTCTACAAAATTGTCCACTTTATCATTTTTTTCTTTTTGCATCATATCATTAACAGCATCAAACATATAACTGGAGAATGGAGCTGACTTAGCTTTATAGTTTATAATTATTGGAATTAGTTCATGACATAATTCAGCTGCAAGGTTCATGCCTTTTTCTGTCTCATCAATCGTAAGTGATTCTCCTTTAAAGCGTGGATCAGTAATGTTAGCCAAGAAATGTGCAGGTGTCATAGCCATTTCATATCTGTCTTCTATGGCTTTTTCAATATTTATTTTTGTAATCATGGTAAGATTACTAGCAGCACATATTTCTGACATTTCTTTTTTTAAATCTTTCCAAACTTCAACTACATCACTAATAGTACAATTATTTCTCTGAGCTTTGTCACATGCAACTGCAATAGGTTTGAGCCTTTGGATATAATCTTCAACATTCCTTTTTAACTGGAAGTCTATGACTTTCTTAGAAATATCAGATTTGATTTTCTCTCGATTATCTTCACAAACTTTCAAAATTTGTGGCCAATTGCTTATATAAGACTCCATTGTGTCCAACATGGAATTCCACCTGACATCTGATGGTAACTCAAGCTTTTTAGCACCTGTTTCCCGAAGCTTTGCTGAAGCAAAATGATTGTTTCGAAAATATTTAACAATATCAACAACTTGAGCTTTTATATTGGAGATTTTAATGTCTTTTGCTAGAAGATTTAAGACATGAGCTGAACATCCATAAGTTAAAATATTCATATTATTCCTCTCAGTCTTTTTAAGTTCATTTCTCATCTTCATAACATTGGCAGCATTGTCTGTTACAAAGCTACCAATAAGACAACCATAGCATTCTTCTACTTTGTTTATGGCAATACTTGCAAGCTCACAAAGATAATTAAATTCATGTGGATGGCCAGATGTATCAATTGAATCTACTAAGTAAATTTTGCCTTTACAAGATACTGTAACTCCTACAACTGGCTCATTGTGAATGTTACTCCATCCGTCAAGAGCAGCACAAACAATCTGTTCTCTTAAATCATTTTTATAGGTTTCCAGCACATATTCATGCACTTTGTCAAGTAATATGCCTCCTATTTCATGACGATTTGGTGGTTTGTAGCCAGGTCTTATACTTGACACCATCTTTTTAAATTCTGGATGATCTACACATGAAAAAAATGTATTTGTTGCGTAAATAAAGCGGGCAACTTGAATATCAAACAATTCTTTATCATATTTAGATGTTCTCACAATAAAATTGCTTAAACTTCTAGTTGGTGCATGTCTCTTATTGGTATGTATATAAGGATCAGTAGCCTGTCTCTTTCCTGACTCTTTAATAACTCCTTCAACCTTCTCTAGTTTAGGTGGATCATCTTCCTGAGCAAAAGTTCCAGCATTTAATAAAACACAACTGTTAAAGTGATCTTTCATTCTTGCCACTAACCCTGCCATTTCCTTTTTACATTTTTTACATTCAGCTCTGAAACCTACTTTACCAGGTATTTCTTTCTGATCAAAGGATTCCCAAATCAAATCCTTTTTCCTCCCTGTAGCCATAATTAATTTTAAACAACTCAGCTATAAGTCAGTTAAAACTTTCTTCAAAAACAAACTATAGACCACATGGAATAACAATACAATAGAGAAGAAATAATTATCTTCACTTCAGTTCTCTTGCAACAGATAAAAGAAGTATCTTTAGTTCAGTTCCCTTTTCTCAAATAAAATATTAAAATATAATGAAATATGTGAAAAGTTAGTTAATTTTAAGAAAGAAATATTGTTTAAACATGTCCATTTATTATTATTTTATTTTTTTGAGAACATGGATTCAAACTGAAAATCAAAATAGATAGATTGGTTGGTAGGTAGCATACTGTATATCTCTGAGGACTGAAAAGCAAATTTAAACAGTTAGAATTTAAAAGGAACTGAAAGTAGATAAGTTTTTTCACTTCAGTTTATTTTCATAAATGAATTTTTAAAAATGCTATTAAAAGAAATAAAAGGTAAATATTTAAATATGAATATTTTAAAATGAAGTGATTATAATTTTAATAAAGAAAGAGAAAAGGAAAACAATAAAAACGTTTTAACTATTAAACAAATATCTATGTAGTATTGTAGTATTATAATTTTGTTGTAGTTTGTGCACACTAATAACACAAAAATAACAGGGAGACAAATTATGTATTAAAAAAAGTTGTTCACTATTTTTCATTATTGAAGTAGCACAATAACAAAAAATAAAGTAAAAAAATGATAAAGTTTAATGAAATCTTCACAAAAAAACTATCCTACTATTAGTACTGAACTGAACACTAATTGTTCTCAATTTCTGCTCATTATAAAGAAAACAGCAATAACAGAGATGGTGCAATCGAGATGTTACGCAATCGTGGTATTACACAAAGTTGAGCAACACAATTATAAAAAGATGACTGCTGACTTCTTGTTTTTAGACAGAAAAACCATGAAAATTAAAGATAGCAGAATAGTACAAAAATGAGATAATAGAGAAACAGAAATGCATGTTTATAGATAATTCTGTCTTTATAAAAATTTTAACAACACTGAAATACTGTTAGTTTTATAAAATTAGATTTTTAATATTAATACATTATAGAACTTTAATTTTGATATTATAGAAAATCATAATTAAGATATTTAAAAAAATAAATTACATATTTTCAATTTTAGAGGAAATAAATTTACTTTAAATACTTAATTAAAATTAAATAACCGATTGATAATTTTAATAAAATTTAAATGTCTTTTAGTGTATAGAGTTAATTAGAAATTTTTCATACAATTTTAATTTGCAAACTGTCACATTGTGACAATATAAACAATAAACATGTTTTAAACATTGTTTTAAATATAATGTTTTAAACATTGTTTTAAATATAATGTTTTAAACATTGTTTTAAATATGTTTTAAACATTGTTTTAAATATAATGTTTTAAACATTGTTTTAAATATAATGTTTTAAACATGTTTACAGCTGTTTTAAACAAAATGTTTTAAACGTAACAACCCTGTAGACGCTGATTACATTTTGGTGTAGATATCCCAACAGGTGGCACTGCTATACCACTTTTTTCATGATTTTTACGATAGCTATATCTCAAGAACTAATGCACAGAATTTCATCAAACTTCAGATTCTTTTAGACCTTGACAAAGATAGATGCTGATTACGTTTTTGTGTAAATAGTCCAACAGGTTGTGCTGCTATGCTACTTTTTTCATTATTATCACGATAACTATATCTCAAGAACTAATGCACAGATTTTCATCAAACTTCAGATTCAGTTAGACATTGTCATAAATTATTGTTGATTAGGTTTTAGTCTAAATCTCCCAACATGTGGAGCTGCTATGCTGCATTTTGCAAGATTTGCACGATTTTAGCAATAGTCTTATCTCAAGAACTAATGCACGGAATTTAATAAAACTTTAGATTCAGTTAGACATTGATATAAATTGGTTGCTGATTCTTTTTAATGTATGCGAAACCTGTGTCAGGTAGAAGAAAGTTTTGGGATTGGCACATCCAACTAGTTTTGTTTTGTTCAGTTTTTCTGTACCATTTAGATAAGTTATTAAAATACTTTAAGTTAGATTAAAATACTTAAAATGTAAGGAGTGCTTATTTAGTTTAAAAATAATTTAAACTAACAATTGCAGAATTTTGGCAAAACATGAGTTTTATTTTTACAGATTTTCTTGTTATAATAGAATTTTAGAATGATCTACATAAATTTTTAATTGTTTTTATGTTAAACAATTAATAGGTAATAAAATGCATCATTTTCAGCTGATTACATCAGGTGTTTTGTGTGTGTCTAGCATGTTAATTTTTAGAAAAGTGTTTTTTCAAATTCTTGCTTAATTGGCTGTCACATTGTAATAAAGTGATAAAATGAGAAATGCTCAGCATTAACCAGGACTGCGGAGGCGGAGTCGGGCCCATTTTAGGGCAAAAGAGTCGGAGTCACTAAAAAAACAGTCAGACTCAGACTCCAGCTTGTTTTTTAGACAGTTTGAAGTGAAATTAAATCAATTCTATGTAATTTTAAATTTATAAACTGAATTATTTTTATTTTTGGACTATATATATCAGGCAACCCAGGTTAAACATACCCAATATACTGTCCAGTGTACATTATATATGATTGAAACCTCTTTTTAATTGAGACCTCTAGTTGATATTTTATATTTAGTATATAGTCCTTTCTCTCGGTTTTTTTTTGGGATTTGCGGAACTCGAGGTAATGCAAAAATTGTAAATATCTGCTATTTTTGGAGTTTACAGAACCCAAAACATCATTGTAATAGAAAAACCTCCCCCCCCCCCCTTATTTTTCCCCTTCTTTTACGAAGTCGTGAGAACAGAATTAATGCAAAAATAGTAAAATTTTCACTTTTATTTTTGTTTCATTCCCTCGTAATTTTTCGGGTTCTTGATATCCCAAATGACGCGTAAATTGTAAAGTTTTCACCTGCTATTTTTTGGGTCTGTGGGAATGGATATAAAATCAAAATTAAACATCCTTTCGCCCATAATTTGGTATAATGTATATTTGATAGTATGCTATTTGGCATTAAATATTTTGGTTATTGTCTTAAAATGTCATATCAACATAATATATGTTGTTTAGATTCAACTGATAGATCTTTGTGTGCGTTGTTAAAAGTAAATTTTGGAGATTAATTAGATTTCAACTGTTGTTTCTATCTAAATATCTTCAAATTTAACTTTTCGATTGTAATTTACATTACATGTATATAAATATTTTACATACAGTTTTTGCACAGTTTTGACATAATTAAATTATACCACATATAAAATTTTTTGCACATTGTGTTTTTGTGTGAGCGTGCATAGAGTATTTGGGAGGAGGAGGGGGATGTTCAAAATATTTTCAGTCTTGACCAGAGTCGATTAATGCAGGGGCAAAGTTCCACACGCATTTTATAAGAGTATTTTTGCCTTATTTTTTAAAAAAATTTGCATTTAAAAAAGGTAACTTTTTATACTTATATACCAATACAGTTGGAAGTTTGCCGCTGCAGTAATAATATGCTTCAAGGTCAAACAGGAATGTGCCAGTAAGTTGCAGTGTTGCCAGTTTTTTTTTTAGTATTCAGATTGCTTGATTGCTGCCACTTTTTTTAAATATTTCCTTTATTTAATAACAAATTTAATAAAGCGACTATTACTATTTCAAAACAAATGACATCAATGAAGCAATTTGAATAATAGGAATCAACAGGCAATACTAGTACTTTAGCTGTCCCGGAGTCGGTCATTTTTCCCACCGACTCCGCAGCCCTGGCATTAACATCTCAGTCAGAACAAGCTGTAAAAATTTAGCCTTCTTTAATTTTTTTTAATTCCTTATTTTACTTTTTATAGAAAAAATTTCTTTTTTTAGGACAGTACAATATGCACATTAAATAGTTTGTTCGCATTCTCTTGACTGGAAATTTTATCCTCAAATGTCGTATTCACTCATTTTCCCGGTAGCAGAAATTGCGCGACGTGTGTCGCAGATTTATTTTAGACCTTGCAGATAAATTTACCAACTTAATTAAATTTGAGTTGGAACGCTAACAAATTGTTCTTATGCCGGTCCCTCCGTTTTTACACGCATAAATTCATCGAAGAATCCAGAAATAAACGCAAATACCATCCAAGGATCGCTGAAAAAAAAGATTAGTTTCGTCGAGGAATCGCAAAAAAAAAAAAAAAATCTAAATTTCGTAGAATCGCAGAAAGAAGACAAATTTCGTCCAAGGGACGCAGAAAAAATGGCAAATTTCGTCGAAGAATCTCAGATAAAACGCAAATTTCAGCCAAGGGCCGAGGAAAGAACGCGAAATTCATTAAAGAATCGCGGAAAAGGGCTAATTTGGTTGACAGATCACGAAAAAAAAGCTCACATTTCGTCAAAGGGAAAAACTTTGATTTCGTCAAAGCGTCGAGGAAAAGCGACCAATTTCGTCGAAGAATCCGAAGAAATGGCAAATTTCGTCGTAGGAGCGCTAAAAATGACAAATTCTGTCGAACGATCGTGAAAAAAAAGTCAAATTTCGTTGAAAGATCGCCAAAAAAGAAAGTTTGTCGAAGGATCTCGAAAAAAAAATGAGGCAAATTTCGTCGAAGGATCTCTGAAAAAACGGCAAATTTTGTCGAAGGATCTCGGGTGAAAAAAATGGCAAATTTTGTCGAAGGATCTTGAAAAAACAGCAAATTTTGAGGAAGGATCTCGAAAAAACGGCAAATTTTGAGGAAGGATCTCGAAAAAACGGCAAATTTTGTCGAAGGATCTCGAAAAAGCTCAAATTTTGTCGAAGGGTCGCAGAAAAAACGGCAAATTTTATCGAAGGATCGCGAACAAAACGGCAAATTTTGTTGAAGGATCGCAGAAAAACTGAAAATTTTACCGAAGGATCACGAAAAACGGCAAATTTTAGCGAAGGATCCTGATAAAAACGGCGAATTTCGTCGAAGGATCTTGAAAAAAAAAAGGCGAATTTCGTCCAAAGATCGCGGGAAAAACGCAAAAATCATCAAAGGATCTCTCGGAAAATGGCAAATTTCGTTGTCAGATCACAAAACAAATTTTGTCAAAGGGCCGCTGAAAAACGTAAATTTCATCAAAAGACCAGAGGTGCCAAGTATTACGGATTCGCAGCAAAATTACGGTGTTACGGACATCGATTAAAAATTAAGAATTATTCCTTTGCTTCAAGTTTTTTTTTTCCGTTCTTCCCCCCCTGTTAAAATCTTTTTAAAGACATTCCAAACGATATCCATACAAAAATTACGACAATTTTCCATAACAGAAGCTAGTTTGCGACTGTTCTTTCATTTTCAGACTTCCGTAATCAACTATAAACAGACAAATGTGTTACTTCCTAACTGTTGCCAGTAACGGCATCGCTCATTGGTTGCGAGAATGACGTCAGTGCTGCTTGCTGTATACGTGCACGAGCAGCTGCTATTAAAATTCGGCAGAATTAGTTTTCCCCGGATGCGTTTTAAATAATATTCCAAACTAATTAAATGATTCACTTACGTCTATTTTAAAAGGTATAAAATGCTGTTTTTTTAAAATTCTGTTTCAAGAATTGCACCGCAACTACTTCGCTGCATCTCGCTGTTGCGTTCACTGACTCTTGAAGCAGTAATACAGCTGAACTTCTCCAAGCTGATTCAATCATGGACTGCCTGCTAGCGTGTTCGCTGCTTGTTTGCTTTCTCCTTAATGTGCGATTGCAACGTGTGTTTTCTCTATTTATAATTTGCGTACGTAATGTTATTTTTTCAAGCCTAGTTTGATATGGATAAATGGCTAAAGCAGATTCGAAAGATGTCTGAAGTAATTGGATCCGGAAAAAAATATGGAAGATATTACTGAACGATCAGATGCCAAAAGAAACCCTATTGAAAAAGTTGGAAATGCCATAAAAAATGGAAAAAGACTCAAAAATATCGCCTGGAATACACCAAAGAGTGGCCTTGTTTAATGGAATCGTCTTTATCGCAAGAGTATGTTTTTTGTACTGTTTGCTCTAGAGATATTACAATTTCTCACAGTGGAAGAGATGATTGCCGAAGACATATAATAGCTACTGTACATAAAAAGAATGCAGAAGCTCGGGAATTAAAAAAAAAAATGCAGAAGCTCGGGAATTTAAAAAAAAAATGCCTTCGTACCTAAACACTCCTGATGATGAGACTTCATTGATAAAAGCAGAACTTTAATTCACAAATTTTTTATCTGAACATAATTTGCCGATATCATGTTCCGATCATGCTGGGCCGTTCTTTCGAAAAATGTTCCCTGACTCAAAATTAGCAGCGAAATATGGTTGTGGCCGCACAAAAACAACAGCCTTGTTGAAATGCCTCTCATCGTCAACGCGAGATGATTTAATTAGAAATTTAAAATCAAGGCCCTATGCACTCGCAACAGATGGCAGCAACGATAAAAACGATAGAAAACTTTATCCCATTGTTGTGACATATTTTTGTGAAACTCAGGGTAAGATTATTAACATGATACTGTCCATTTTGGAGTGTACTGACAACACAGGTGAAGGCATTTTCAACATAATAAATGAAGAGTTTGAGAAAAAAGAAATTCCGTGGCAAAACTGTGTGGCATTTGCATCAGACAATGCCAAAACAATGACGGGGCACATAAAAGGTGTAATTTCATATATTAAAAATGTTCAACCTAATATAAATTTTCAGGGCTGTTGTGTTTGCCACCTATTAAATCTAGCGGCAAAAACAGGTTGTTCAGCATTACAAAAATTTTATGTTGAGGAGTTTTTGGTAAATTTTTATTATTTCCTGCAAAAAAGCTCCAAAAGGCAGCATGCTTTCCAGCTGTGCCAGGATATATATGGCATGAAACATCATAAAATACTAATATATGTTTCAACCAGGTGATTATCATTGTTTGAAAGTATACAAAGAATTCTCGAGCAGTGGGACCCACTAACTGAGTATTTTTGTGCGGAAAAAAATATCAAACATTCCAAGTATCTGGAAATAAAAACAAGCATAAAAAATCCAGTTACAAAGGCGTATTTGTTATTTTTAAAAAGTGTATTGCCATTGTTTGTGTCTGCAAATGTATTTCTGCAGCAAGAAAACCTCTGATACATAAATTAAGCAAGACAGTTAATGAGTTATTAATGGGGCTTATTGTAAGATTTATTAAACCCTCTGCAGTAGATGATAGTCCCAACTCAATCATAAGTCTTGACTGTTCTAAAAAGAAGAATCAAAAAGCAAACAATGACCTTGTAATTGGGGCAGAAACAAAGTCTTACTTAAAAAATATTTCTGCAGATGAAATTGAACAGTTTTATAAAGATGTAAGACAATTTTATCTAAATAGTGTAGAATATGTGAAACAGAAATTGCCTGTATCTGATCCATTTGTGCAACATGCAGCAATTGCAGATGTTTCTCTTAGGAAAAAATGACGTACTCTTCTGTAGAATTTATAGCTGCAAAATTTCCTCATGTGTTATCAGATAACGAAAAAACTAAATTGGACATAGAATTTAGTTTGTATCAGTTTGAAAATTTTGAAGAATTTGATTTGGTGAATAACAGTGCAGATACTGTATGGTACTCATATTACTGATGCAAATGGAGCTAAAAAATATATAGCTCTCCCAAAATTAATTCTGGCATTATTGCTTGTGCCACACAGCAATGCTACTTCAGAGAGGGTATTTAGTTTAGTTCGGAAAAATCAAACTGATTTCCGCCCTTCTCTAGGAACAGAAACACTAACGTCTCTGCTCGTAGAAAAGCAGAAATATTTTAATTCAAGTACAAAATGCTATGAGCACAAATTCTCAAATGAGGTGTTAAAAGCTGCAAAAAAATCAACTTTGACAAACATATGTTCAAACAAAAAAGAAAACACTGATCCCCAACCATCAACTTCAAATGCTGCCCAATAATTTAAATATTTTTTATTGTGTTTGTGTATATATTTATATTTAACCAATTTATGCTTTACAATAATTATTTTTTTGTGTATATAATTTTTTTTAAAGTGTAAATTCAATTATTTTACAAAGTTTTTTTACAATTTATGTTTAATCAAGTTATGCTACTCAATAGTTTTTAATATGCATTAATGTCTATATCTCATTTTTAAATATGCAAATAACATTTAATCTACATAAATTTAAGTAAAAATCTTGAATAATGTTTATTGATTTAAAAATGCTTCATTCTTGCAAAGTGATCATGCTGCATTATTATATGCTTGACTATTTAAAAGAAACTTGTATGTGGAAGCATGTCTACCATAAAAAAATAATTTAAGAATTTCAAGAAATTAAAATATATATTTTGTAAAAATTATAAATATTGGAGGTGTTATATATTTTCTGATGTTTTTTCTCTAAATCACACAAGGAAAAAAAAGATAAACAAAGTAAGTTTAATTTTAAGTGTTTAAGAATATATGTATTTTATGTTATTTACAAATCATTTTTATATTTATTTTTCAATTAGTTAATGAATATTTATTTCTAAAAATAATTATTTAACAGTAATCTGTACAATAACCTTGAATATGGCTGTTTGTATATATGTTTGCACGACTCGCGTCTCGTATAATATCTCGCGTTCGCGTTGTGCACAAAAGCTACATCTCTGGTTACTGATAACTTTCATTGAAACTTGGCACCTCTGAAAGACCATCAAGGGGTTTGCGTGAGGGCGTGAAAATTCAGCTTTTTTGTGAGCTTGTACCATATCTGTATTATGTTATTCATATTCAATGAAATTAGATTTTCTTCCAGTGTATCTAAAAAATTATTCTCTTTCAGATTTTTTTTTTTTTTTTTTCATAGTATTTATTTAGTTTTTCAAGGTGTCACCCAACATTTCTGCACAATTTAGCAAAAATATTGTATCAAATGTTATTTCAAAAATTATGAATAATTCTGAATGTCTACCCTTGTTTTAAACTGTATATTATAAAAATATGGCACATCAAAAAAAAAAAAAAAAAAAAAAAAAAAAATTAACAAATTAACAAATTTTCTGATTAGAAATGATTTTCTTTGTGCATTTGTATATAGAGGTTTTCGGAGGAATTTTTACAGTTCATTTTAATTTATGTTTTATATTGTTGGTTTGATTTAATAAGAAAGATATTATGTTAGGCATATTATTCAATGAAATTAGATTTTCTTCCGGTGTAGCTAAAAAACTATTCTCATTCAGAATGTTTTTTTTTTATATAATATTTATTTAGGTTTTCGAGGTGTCATGGCTATAAAACTATGACCTATATAATATAGTTATATTTTTATAACATTAATCAGTAAGAACTATATTTTTTAACACACTTATAATGTATATAAGAAAATTGCAGCATGCGATTTCTGCAGACAATTTTCATACCACTAAATTGCTGTCGCAAACACAACCATAATTTTCTGCTACTGGGCTCATTTTTAATGATGTGATTTACGTACCTTAATATTTTTTTTACATTTCATTTAATGACATTACATTTTACACTTTGCATATAATTATTTTGACAGGAACAGAATTTAAGAAGTCTTATATTTACAATATTTACTGCATATGAATACAAAAAACGCTGATGGACGTGGATAACCACGTGCATCCATAATATTTCAACATTGAAATTATTTCAGTATAACACAGAAAACACATAATATAGAGATAATTAACAATTTAATTCAATTTAATATGTAGTATACTGAAATTTAAATACCTGGTACTGAAAAATCCCAAAATAAAAGTTGCCTTACTTTAGCTACTAATTTAATTATTAAAATTTTACCTAAATAAGGAAAACTAAATCAATCAACCAAGGTCCCATGTGTTCAATCTTTAAACATGGTTAATCCTGCAGTGTACATATCGAAATCAGTTTTTAAGTAATATCTCAAAAATAAATTTCAATTTCAAAATCTCAACTGCTTTGACATTCCCGGAGCAATTCTTGCAGATACTCCAGGGTTGGTGCTGCTTTTTTTTTTTTTACTGCGAAAAAACTGTTTTTGAATATCTGCCGGCCTAGTATGCGAAAACAGCATGTTAGTTTTAACTTTATTATGAAATTATAATTTTATAAAGCACATTCATTTTATTTAACACGCACATTATTTTTATTTTCACACATTTGTATATATTAATGATTCTTATATTTTATTTATTTATTTACTTACACATACAATTAATTTTATTATGAAACATACATATTTTATTATTAAACACCAATTTGCCATACGAAGCAAAAATCAATGGATTATCATTTTGGTGTCAAAAAGAACCCCCAGTGTGTCTGCAGCATCTGTACCATATGCTCAGATCATTATGAATAATTCAGTGTGTCTAGCCACCTGGATAACCTGGAAAAGTCAGGGAAATTTACCATTTCTGAGGAAAATTTGAAAATTCTGAGAAAAAGGTAGAAAAATTTGAACTTTCAAGAAAAAAATAAGAAAATGTTTCATATTATATTAAGGATTTGAAATTGCAGCGCCATTAAAATCAAACTTTGCTCTTTATAAGTACTGTAAAGAGTATTTCAACCTCTCGTGCAAATCATTCTATCTACCCTCTTTCAGTCCTTCTCTGTAACTCGGAAATTTTCAGTTCCAGGATATACTTCCTGGATATAGTTCCAGGATACTTCACTGAAACTTTCTACTGAATTTTGTAGGATTGATTAGCTGTTCCACTCTGCTTACTTATCTTTGTTTGGGAACTGAACATTTGTTAGCTTAATTTATTGAATATTTATTGTTTGTATTAAAATATGTCAAAGCAATCTATTTAACTGTGGCTGATGTGATAAAAAATTTCATCCTCATTTGACAAAATAGATTGGACCTGATGCTAAAAGTGTTGAACAATTGTGTATTGAACAATTTGTAAATTTTGTAAAAAATTATGTAACAAATCAGTAATTTGTGCCCCAGAATCAGTTTCACTTTCAAATTCACAACTTTTAAGATTTTTTATGTGTAACATCATAAACTCTCGATACCTGGAATATTTTCTTTATTGGTATGCAATATTCCGGGAAATGTCAGGGAAATTTGTTACTGATCTGGAATAGACACCCTGATAATTGATGTTCGTTTCAGAGACATGAAGTTCTGTGTACTTACAGCTGAATACCTCTTGTCACACGACAAATAATAAAATTTTTATTACGACAGAAATTAGTGGAGGTATTAATTAAAAACCCATTTAAAAAACTTAACGTACATTCTCTCTTAGATTCATACCCTCCATCATGAGACTATCTTGATATCTTCTTTCACTGTGACCTCGAGACAGGCTATCAATTTCCCCCTCAAAAAGATAAAAACTGCAACTGTTAGCATTATTTGGGCTCTATAAAATTATTAAATATATTGCATTTACCAATTTGAAATTTACACATCTGTACATAGATTTGAATGCTGAATACAAACATCCAATTTTTATAAAAATGGGATGCTAATTACCAAAGATATTCATTCAAAATTATTTTTCCAAATGAAAATTGACTTCTTTTTATACACGTGCAGCCTGTAGACAATCGATAGTAGTCTTGGACGGAAGAAAGATTTTAACCACAGATATAATTTCAGGTACTGGCATGGCTTTAAGGCAGCGGTTCCCAACCTTTTTTCTCTCGCGTACCCTTTGCTTAGACGTTTTATTTATGCGTACCCCTTCTTACATAAATCCGTTTCAAACATGTTTGCTTTTTGTTCATAGTATTAAAGTTCTTATGTTAGAAGCAGTTCTCTTCAAAATTCCAATTTACAACCACTTATCCATTTTGAACCAAAACACAGTATTAACATAAAGTCACCCAAAACGCGAAATATTAGTAAAGCAGGGATGAAGATACACCTATTAATTCACATTAATGAGTTTATGCTAATGCTGACCAGTTTGAACACTATACTAATGATGACCTTGTTTCAAATTTGTTTTTAATGAAATTGTTGAAAGCTGAAGACCCGATACAATTTATTTTAGGGGAGGGATACATGCAAAATCGCAAGATGTTATTAGCAATGGACGAAGATAACGGCAACAAATAATCAATCAGCATAGGCATTTTACTTCATTTCATGCGAATAGCGACTATTTTACTTTTACACAAATTTTTCTTTGCAAACGAAAGAGTTTAGTTTTGTTTTTCTGCTTTCAATTTAATTTTATTTTTTGCATTAGCCACCATTACTAATGTAATTTTCACGTACTCCCAAATATCCTACCACGTACCCCCAGGGGTACGCGTACCCCAGGTTGGGAACCGCTGCTTTAAGGTATAAATAATTTTTTAAACGGATTTGATTTTTATAAGCAAGACCACATGCTGATTAAGCTTTTCCAAAAATAGAAAAGGTTAACCTGTAACTTTTTATTTTGCAAATAAATTATTTCTTTTATTTTCGGATGTGAAAGATTAAAATAATAATAATAATAAAATAAACAATTCTGATAATTAAATACCTCACTCACTAATTATAACGTATGTTAAAAATTTTAAAACTGTATAAGATAGGGATTTGGAAATTTTTATACATACACAAAATCATATTCTATTTAAGAAAATCGAAAAAATCAACCAGTAAATTTTATTTTATAAAAAAAACCCTGATTTTATGGAAAAGGAAATGTATTTGGATTTATTAATTAAAGGATAGTGTTTTAAAAGGAATATTAAACAAAACCTTTTGTTCTTCGAAATGCTTCGTGTCATTCACTTGTTTATTGAGCTGTTTGCTAAAACGATGATGAACAGGGTATTTTATTAAAGCAATTCAGGGGTCTTCCAGATTTTTCTCAGTTTTTTTATATTTGTGAAAATTAGTCATAATTTTGTGAATTTGAAAATATAGCTATATTAGAGTTCCTTTGTATATTCCAAAAAAAAAAAAAAAAATGCTAAGTAAATGCAATTTGATGACTTTAATTGTTATGTGACAGGTTAGATTTAACTTTTAAATTATTCAATTTGTGAAAAGTTCAGTTTGGAGGTGTAAAAGTTTTGTGAAAGGTCTATTTTTATAGGTCCTGTTTCGAAATGAAAAATTTTGTGAAGGGCCCTGTTTTAAGATGAGAATTTTTCTGAAGAGCCCTTTTAAGGACCTAAAAATTTCCTAAACACAGATCCCTGTAATTACTGATAGACCTGTCTATATTTGCTGATTTATCGTAAAAATATATTTTTATTTTTAATCAGATTCTTTTTCTTTGTAGCTGAAGTAAATGTTGTGCAGCCTCATGTACCATACATTGTCCAGTTTATAACTCACATAGCTCAAGATCCTGATCACTCAGATGGTACTTTAGCTGCTAGTGCAGGTGTTATAGGGTTAGTTATATTAATTTTTATCTCATTTAGTAAAAGTTCTACACCAAATTGTAGCAAATTTATTTTACAAATAGGATATCTTTTAAATATGTGTACATTCTTGAAATTTATTATCTAAAATAGTTGCATTTTATTCTATTCCATAAAACTATTTTTATATATAAGCTTATTCCAAAATTTAATCTTAAATCTAACTTTAAATATTTTTTATCTATTTCAAAATATTTTCTGTCCAACATTTTTTTCAATATTTTTTTTTTCTTTTTTGAAAATACATTAAGCTATTTAAACTTTTCGAAAAACACTTGTATTTTTAAATTTGTATTGTTTGCTTTTTCCAAATTGTAGCATAAGGTAATTTTTTTTGCTTGTTTGTTTTCCAGTGATCTCTGCCTAGCATTTGGTCAAAGCATGCTTCCCCTTGTAGATAATGATACAATTAATGACTTATTAGCCAAAGGTAGGCGGTCAAAAGTTGCTAAAACAAAAACTTTGGCCACATGGGCATCTAAAGAAATAAGAAAATTAAAAAATGCTGCTTCATGGTAAGTTAGAATTTCATTTAAATCAAATTTGATTTTGCTAAAAATTTTATGTATCTAACACATATTTCTTACCTTGCCAGTCAGTTTAAAAATTATCAAATTATTTTTTATTATATATGCATGCTGGTTCATGTGGTTAGTATTAGAAAATCCTTGTTACTATTTTTCTCTGTTGAAGAAATCTGTAAATATTCTTTTAAAAAGGAGTTATGTTAGAAAGTTATTTTAATTGTAAATGATGTTAATAATGAAATTATTCAGTCCACTTATAAATAGTTGCATGTTGAAATATATCTTAAATTAAAATGTATAATTAACACCATTAATAAAGCTCCTCATCAGTCTGATCTGAAATTTCCCTCTCCACTGTTAATCTTATGGTTTTAGAATACATTCAGGTTTTTCAAATTTCTCATCAGAAAAATATAATTTTAAGCTTTTTTTCTGTATAAGATTTTGACACTTGAAATAGAAAATTAAGTGTATATATTTTAGAGATTTTGCTAAGTGAAAAGCAAAGAACAAGGGTCTGTCCAGACTTTTCTTACAGGGTACTATTTTTGTGAAAATTGTGAATGTCATTTTAATATTTGTAAAAAATTTCTTTGAAATTAGCATTATATTAAGGTTCCTGTTTAAATATTGTATTAAAACAAGGACCTGTTTTAATGAACAAATATTTATATAAATTCATCAAAATTGGTTATTTATATGCTATCTAATCTGCCTGGCCTTGCTCAGTCTCGTGTAATAACCTTAAATCTCTTTAAAAATGAAGCTGTCCTGGATCCCTGCTGCCTTTGCACTGTATATCGGGACTGCTGCATGCAAAATTCCACCTTCCACTGCCAGGAGGCTCATTCCATTCTAAACAAACCATTTTACAAATGAACCTCTGGCACGGGTTCCTGCTGCCTACAGCACCGTATAGAGATAACAAGGGATGAAGATTATTAAATTTTTAGGCTTTTAAAGGACTTCAAAACATGAAAATAAAACAGGAAAGCTGTATGTCAAATTGTAGAAAATTTTGATTTTATTCATAAATGGTGGTGATACAACTTATCTGTAGGCGACGAAAGGTGCTGGAATGGAATGGAAATACAGTCGAACTCTGCTATAGTGAACGGTCTGCGAACCCAGCAATATGTCCGCTATAACTGATGGTTCAATATATCTAAATTCTTTGAATAATATATCTTTTAGCATATGATATAGTATTGTTAAAAATATGGATTGCAATGATATGTAAATTGTTTACAAATTATTAACTAATCAAATATTAAAAAGAAAAAGTTACTGAAATTTGATTTTATTCTTACAATTTATGGAAGAAATTAGTGATTTTTGATTGAATACAATTCTATTTTAAGTAGAGTTCATCAATTTTCTTATCAACAATCAGTAAAGAATCCAATATTTTCTGTAGGGAAAAAAAAATTCAGGATATTCGCTGCCGATTTCACTTCCGAGATAGAAAATGCTGAAATTTTAAAGTTCTTCAACATTGTCTTCTAAATCATCTTCAGCATCGTTCTTTTGTTTAACTTCAGGTACAATGTCATAATCTGTAGGGGTACGAGAAGTGTACATTTCATCATCGCAAGATTCGAAACACTCAGTACTGTCCCTTGGAAAAATGTTCACACTATGCTTTTCCAGCCACAGAGCTGTTGGTAAGTTTTCTTCGTCTTCATCCTCCACCTTGGCATCTTTTCCTTCCAACAACACATCTTTCGAAAGACGCGCCCAATCGGCAAAATTCGCGATTTTTATGCACCCGATGGGCAAAATTCATGATTTTTATGCACCCGATGGGCAAAATTTGCGATTTTTACGCGTCCGATTGGCAAAATTTGCCCTTTTTACGCAGACGATCGGCGAAATTTACAATTTACACGCACCTGATCGGGAAAATTTGCGATTTAAATGCACCCGATCGGCAAAATTCGCGATTTTTTCGCATACGATCAACGAAATTCGCGATTTATATGGGCCTGATCGGCAAAATTCGCGATTTTTTCGCATACGATCGACGAAATTCACGATTTATACGGGCCCGATCGGCAAAATTCACGATTTTTACGGGCCCGATCGGCAAAATTCACGATTTTTACGCAGACAATCGGCAAAATTATGATTTTTACGCAGACGATCGGCAAAATTCACAATTTTTACGCAGACGATCGGCAGAATTCACGATTTTTACACGCGCGATCGGCGAAATTTACGATTTATACGCACCCGATCGGCAAAATTCGCGATTTATATGCACTCGATGGGTAAAATTTGCGATTTTTACATACCCGATGGGCGAAATTTGGCAAAATTCGCGATTTCTATGCACCTGATCGGCAAAATTCATGATTTTTTCGCGTCCGATCGGCGAAATTGATCCGCGGGCCACCAGTAATACGATCACGGGCCACTTTTGGCCCGCGGGCCACAGGTTGTGCACCCCTAAAATAGAGGGTAGGTGTACCTTTTTACTGATGCAAATTGATCACGAAAGTCGCAATTTTCTTCAATTTATCATTAAAAATACTGATTTTCATTGATTTGCACAAAAAAAAAATTTTTTTTTGGTGATCAGTTACCAAAAATAAAATTTTTATTGATTAGTCATTAAAAAAAAGCTTACGATTTTCGTTTGTCAGTCACAAAAAATCCCAATGCTGTTTACTTTTTGTTTAACCCTTCATTTCAGATCTAATCATCTCTCTGCACACAAGTTTGCTTCTTTCAATACTTTCATTTCCCGTGTTCGTAACATATGTTCAAATACAGAATTATTCAATAGTGAAATTAATTATATTAAAGCCATTGCTATCAATCATGGTTTTCCATTGGATACCATTGATCGTATTTTATCTATAATCTTATATCTGGAAAGAAAGATTTAAAAAAATGTTGTACTACCATATTTTCCAAAAGTCAGTTCTCAAATTTCACAGATTCTAAATAAATTTCATTTTAAAGTTGTTTTTTCTCCAATAAATAATCTTAAAGATCAGATTCCAAGTCACAATAGTTTGGGTATTTGCAGAATATATTGTGAATGTGTTCTTTCTTATATTGGACAGGCGAGGCAAGCACTTAAATTTAGATTAAAAGAACACAAAGATTATCTCAAAAGGCAGGAACTTGATAAATCTACAATAGTGAGGCATTGTTAGAATTTTGACCATAGATTTAACTTTTCCGGAGCCAAAATTATTCAAAATTGCAATTCAATATTTGATCTTGACTTTTACGAGGCACATTATATTTATAAATATACAGATTCATTGGTGAATGATGTATCCAGCACCCCTTTTCTTTCTTCCGTTTGGAGAGAGCCTGACCGGTGATGCCTGTTTTCGGTGATTTCTTGTCAGTTGCGTCACTTCTGCTCTTCTGGTTACACTTGCTTTGCCATTTTGATCAGATTACAGCCAGTACTCGGGGCTATAGCCAAGCGTGGTTCTTTTGAACCCTTTTAACATTTTTTAGCTTGTTTTTTCTCCACACACTGATGATGTTGTATCCTTGAAACAGCGTATGTGTTTTAAAGTTTTGTAATTTGTGTGCTTCAACGTTGTTTTTAGCTTTTTCGTATTAATAACCACATAAAGTGTACCTTTTATACCTAATGTTTATTCTAAAATCATCACATCTCTGGAGGATTCAGAATGGGAGATTGAAAAAAATTCCAAATTTTTTTAAAGTTCCTATGTTTTAAGGTGAAAAAATTGTAAAAGATACTTTAAAAGACTAAAGTTCTTCCTAAACTGCTTACAGATCATATTTTCTTTGTTAAAATTTTCACGTGAGACACTGAACACAAAAAAATATCAGACTGCAGCCATAATAACATTTTGAATATATTATTTTATAAATTAAATTTCAATTTTTCCAATTTGGAAAAATTGAAAAATACCCCTACAAGGGGGGGGGGGGGGGAACTGGGAAAGAAAGTTTTTTTTTTTTTTCCAAAGTTTCCGGTTTTTCCCCGAGCATTCCCATCTCTAGTTGTATCATACATGTTAGTCATATTTGTTTGTAATTTTGTCAACTATTTTTACTTTCTTCTATCTTTACAAGAAGAAAGTATTGGACTCATGAAAATTTTCGACGGATTTGTACGTTTTAGAAGGTCTTGAAAACGATTTGACTGTTTTTAGAAAATGTCTGACTGTATGTGAAAAAAAATTTGTAGGTGCTGTATCTCAAGAACTAATTTTTCGAGATTTCTGCAATAGCTCTATTTCAAGAAGTAATGCGCTGATTTTCATCAAACTTCAGATTCAGTTAGACCTTGACATAAATAGATGCTGATTACGTTTTGATGTAGATATCCCAAAAGGTGGTGTTGCTATGCTACTTTTTTCATGATTTTCACAATAGCTATAACTCAAGAAGTAATGCACAGAATTTCAACAAATTTTAGACCTTGACATATTAATAGATGCTGATTACGTTTTGGTGTAAATCTCTTAACAGGTGGTACTGTTATGCTGTATTTTTCAAGATTTATATGATTTTAGCGACAGTCATATCTGAAGAACTAATGCCCAGAATTTAATAAAACTTTAGATTCAGTTAGACCTTGATATAAGTTGGTGCTGATTAATTTTTAGGCGTGTTCGTAATTATATAAATACATAGCACCTATTGTCGTCATCCCGTCCGTCTGTCTGTCCGTCCGCATATAACAGTGCAAAAACTACCCAACCAAGCGGTTTGAAATTTAAAATATATTATCTTTGCAGAATTTTGTCGCAACATTTCAAATTTTGTGAAAATCGAATCAAAACTTTAGAAAATATTAATAAAAACATTTATTAAGAAATTTGAATTTATTTTTTTAATCTGTGCTTTCTTGTTATAGAAGCTTCTGAGGTTTAATCGTCAAGCGACCAAGATACTTAATTTATTACAGAAATTAATCTGCAGACAATATAATTCATTTCACAGAATTAAAAATCATCAAGATCTGAATATTTATATAACTAGCTATAGTACAAACGCACCTCATTTGTCATGTTTGACGTACAATTTCCAACTTGTTATTTTTAAATCTATCCCTAATCTCCCTTCCTAGTATTTTTAGGTGCGTTCGTAACTATATAAATACGTATCGCCTATTGTCGTTGTCTGGTCCGTCTGTCTGTCTATCCACATGTAACAACGCAAAAATTACCCAACTGAATGGTTTGAAATTTAAGATATATTATCTTTGCAGAAATTTGTCGAGACCTTTCAAATTTTTTAAAATCGAATCAAATCTATAGAAAATATTAATAAAAATATTTACTAAGAAATTTAATTTAAAAAAAAAAAATCTGTGCTTTTTTGTTATAGGAGCTTCCGAGGTTTAATCGTCAAGCGACCGAGATACTTATTTTATTACAGAAATTAATCTGCAGACGATATAATTCATTTCACAGAATAAAAAATCATCAAGATCTAAATATTTATATAACTAGCTATAGTATGAACGCACCTCATTTGTCACGTTTGACGTACAATTTCAAACTTGTTTGTGTATGCGAAACCTGTGTGAGATAAAAGAAAGTTTTGGGATTAGCACATCAAACTAGATTTATTGTCTTAGAAAATTAATATGGGTTAAACTTGAATACAGTTAAATTTTTATCTAAATATGCATGAAAGACACTAATTTTGACAGTAAGCATATAAGTAAAATATCATTTAGACGATTAGATGAGTAAATAAGCTTAGTTCCTGCAACATTTTACAAATCATGTTTAATATGCAGTCCCGCTTAATACGCATCTCTTGTCCATTTCCTTGAAACATGTCTTCCGGGTTCGACTGTATAAATAAAAGTGATGTTTATTTTATCATATGATAGCTGTGCTATGTTAAAAATAGGTAAAATAGATTCAGCACAATTTTACTTAATTTTTATGCTGACCCTTGGCAGGAAAATAAGATAATTAAATTTATATAAAATGGATTTTTTGTGATGGTTATTCTTGTTGGTAGTCCCTGATGCTACATTCCATAACTAAAATTAAATTTTTTTTTCCTCATATGGCAACCATTCTCAAAGTTAGATAAGACAGATTCAACTTAATATTCTTTTACACCAATAATGCTCCCAAGAAACAAATACTTAACAAATTTAATTAAAATTTCTTTTTTTATGTTTTATTGTCTGAAACCATACTGAAGTTTAAAAAAAGTTGTACAGATTCAACACAGTTTATTTTTATTTTTAGCCCTCTGTGTGGGAAATATTTTAATTAAATTTAAATAAAATTGATTTTGTATATATTTTTTAATGAAATCTTCAGGTTAAGAGTCTGCTACAATCAAATTTGTGTTCTGATAAAAATTTTCACATGATAGTTTTTACACTGGTAGAAAACTGTGTGTGTGAAACTGAAAATGTATAACTAAATTTTTTAAATGGATTTTTTTTAGTTTTGCTTTCTCATATGGCGACAATACTCAAAGTTAAATTTGGTAGGATAGGTTCAACTCAACTTTCCTTTACACTTATAACGTTGCCTAGCGAAAAATTTTAATTAAATTTAAAGATTCTTTTTAATGTTTTACTGTATGACAGCCGTACCGTACTGAAGTAAAAACTGGTAGGTCAGATTCAACACAGTTTCCTTCGTTTTTATAGGGGAAGGTGGGAGCATCTTGGGATTTTTTCATTAGTTTTTCTAACTTTTATTAATATTTTTTTAATCTAAAATAAATTAGACATAAGCATTTCTGCTTCAAATAAACTTCATACTAATCTAATATCTCACTTAGGGTAATAGTAGAAACAAAACAAAAAAGATTAATTTTAAATAGAAATACATATAAAACTTTGTTAAATTGATGAACAAAGCTTTATTTAAATCTTTCATTGAACATGAAAAACTCAACACATTTTCATAATTTGACATTTAACGTTTTCATAATTTAAACTGTAACACATTTTCATTAACAGATCTTGTACTTGATATCAACAAATTGATGTTCTTCAAATTCTAATAGAACACATCTTTGCCCTTATTGTCTCTTTAGGAGTGCCAAATTTTAAAAGAATGTCTGTTTGATCCACAAAAGATCTGTCCTCTTTATACGAATATAAAAAAGACCACTCTTGATTGCGTCTTCTCAAAGAGGACATCTCATACTCGCCGCCATCTTCAACATTTTCAACATGACCTACAAATGCAACAATGCTTCATTTTCCTGCAAACACTCTCCCACACTGAGTTTGCCTTTAGCCTGTATGTTTCTGGACCTCTATCTTGAGCAAGTTTGTAATCTGTCAGAAAGTCAGCATAGCATCACTTGGACAGTTAAATTCATCAGTACTGTCATCACACAAATCTCTTATGTTTGGTTTCCTTCCAGGGGTAATTTTCATGAATCTTCATTGCTTGATGAAAATTCCAACTTTCTGTATTTTTTTGCTTTCTTTTAAGCTGCATTTGGTCTTTTCAGCTTTTCTTGCATGTTTTTTCAGAGTATATTCAATCAGTTTTACTCTTTTAGGTGAGTCAGTATACATAGTCGACTTACCTCGCCTTTTTCTTCTAGAAAAGGTTTCTTTACATGGACTTGCTCTTGGAAATGGTCTGATTTCTACCAGAATTTGTGGCGACTCCTTTGTGTTGATTAGAGATGAATTCGATGATTGCTGTACAGTAACGAAACAAGTAAAAGATTTAGTGTATCAGTTACATAAGGTGATAAAAATTCATCACCAAAAATGCCACTGTTAAAAAACCATATTCCTGATGCAAGAAAGCCTGACACAATATTATTATTCGTAAATTAAATCTGGGAAGCTCTACACATACATTCAGTCGCATCATAAATTGTTATTAGACGACCTGCATGTGATAACATCCACTGGCTGCAAGCAAAATTATAACATTTTTTGAAAGAACCGAACATAGTACGAACCAGTGGCTGTAATTTGTGAGAAAAGTCGAAATAATTATTTGATGACTCTTGCAGAAGTCAATCGCCTTTATTGACTTTCATGATTATTCATGAGTAAAATAATGGGTGCTTTAGTGAAGGTTTTGCATGACTTTCCAGGGGTTGCACTAAGATTTTCAAAATGCTAGCCTGTAAATTAGCCAAATTTATCTATTAGCCTAAAGTGTACATAGGATATATGTATTTAATTTTCAACCCTTTCAGCACTACATTATTTTAATGGGTGTAAAAGCCTTTTCTCACCATATTACATTTGCTGTGTGTTCAAATACTGCACACATTTTTATTTTTAAATTTTTTACTCCATACAAAAATGAAAATCTTTATTTTAGAGCATTACAAGTTTGATAAATCATAACTTTTATAAAAAGAAATTTTATGATTTCCCTTTTATTTTTCATCTCTTGATCCTTTTTGCCTCTTGCTTCTGTCATCTCCAGTTTTTTCGTGTATAACAAAATTATCATTTATGCATTGGAAACCAACTTTGTTCAATTTTTCATGTTTGTTGCAGACGAATTTCCAAATCTTCATTATTATTTTTTTCTTTTTACACCATTTTCTTCTTCTATACTATCAGAATTAGGATATATTTTTCCAAGATATGAAAAAATTGGAGGAATTTACCATGTTACCATATCAAACATCGATTCAGCAACAAGCTTTTCAAAATGAAACCATCGTGGTTGCAACGACTACCATTTAATATCAGCACAGAAAATTCATTAAACATGTTTCCTTTGCTGAACCTATCTTCATCTCCAAGCCTGTACTCAAATCATCTGCTCTCCATGTAGTATTAGAGCGCAAGCAAAAAGATGTTCGCTCCTCTCTCTCTCCTGCCAAGTGAGTGAGGACATGGTAGAATCTGCTCCAATTAGCACATGTGTATTACTCAGAAGGAGAAGAACTCTGTAAAGAGCATTAGCCAGAAGAAGTGGGTCTGATGCTTAGCCTAACTTTGGGCGGGAAGGCAGGAAACAAAGAGTGAGAAATAACGGCTGTACACGAACTCGCGACAAAAATGGAAATGAATTTACATTTCAAAACATGATTACAACAATGAAAGAGTCCCAAAAAGTCATTCTCCAGCCTTTTCTCTCACATAATTGTTTGTTTGCCAATTTCACGATGTATTTGCAATTGGCATGTAGGCGAATGATTAGCACAACCCCTTCTTTCAAAATACAACATAAACATTTCTTGACCAGCCATTTGGATTAGCTGATCCCGTAGTTCCAGATGGAGCACCTTTTATCTCACGTTCCTTAAAAATTTTCCATGGAAAAGTAAGCATAGGAGGTACAGAGTTACCAATGACATTCACATCTGCAATAACAGTGACAAGCTGGCTGCTCTCCAAAAGTCATCTGCTATCAAACTTGTTTAGAACCCTTAGTGGCTTTAGATTACTTTTGGTGGGACATGAACCGTTGTTACTCCAGATCCATCCACATTGTAAATTTGTTCAAAAAAAAAAATTGCCCCTTTTGAGAGCTTTAAAATTATTAAAGGTGGTTGTGGTGTTGACGTTCTCCCTGTTGAAGCTTATGGCCTGAGACAGGCTAGTAGCTTCAGGTGTTCGAAGAGATAATTTTTCAGAATGTCTTTTTATGAAACCTAAATACCAATCTTTCCCAGCTTTCTTATCTACTTTCCAGTTTGATGGCAAATCTTTGTTAGAGGCTGCCGCAAATTGAAAAAACAATATTTGTACCTCATTTATTGCAAGATCGTACTGATCTTTGGAAGCTTGTAAAAGATAATTCATCAACATAGTCTCTTCTTCATTGCTGAGTATTTGACTTTGGATTTATACTGGAAGCTTGCATTTTGTTCAGCTTTTTTAATTTCATTACATGACGGCTGAGGGTACTTTTGCTTACAGAAAAACTTTTTGCAGCTTCTCTCACAGACGTCTCACTTTTCAACACTTTTTCTGCAGCAGCTTCAAGCATATTAGAATTAATAATGGGATATTTTCTATCTTTTCTTGATATAACCATTTTTGCGTAAGTAAAAGTAGTCCCTTTTTGTGTATCATTTAAAGTTTAAATAATGCATTTTATTTTGTAAAAATGTGTTTGTTTACATGTGGGTCCCAACCTGTCCCATCTTTGCACTCACATTAGATATTGAAAACTCTTACGCTGTTAGGCAAGTCTTAAGTGTCTGTTAGGCATTAGTCTTATTTTTTACCATTAAAATAACAATATAAATTTAAATAAAATTTATTTAATTTTTATTTTTTAAATAAATTTGTCACTGTCAAATTTGTTTTTTCTTTTCTTTTTAATTTTTCACATGATAGGTTTTTATGTTACTAGCATTCCTGGTGGGAAATTGCATAACTAAGTATACAAAATGGATTAATTTTTCTCTATGGCAACCATACTTGGAGTTAAAGTTAGTTAACACAGATTCAACTCAACTTTCGTTTTATGCTGATAACTCCGCTTGCAAGAAATAAAGCAACCAAACTTAAATAAAATTAGTATAAAATAATTAAATGCATGTGTAGTGAAAATTGGGTTTTCTCGCCAAATGGCACAAAGAAAAATTGCACCAATCCCAGTGTGTCTGTGACATCTGTTCCATTAAATCATGTAAGGGTATTTTTTATTTAATAAATAAAATTTATTAATGTTTAAAAGCAAATTTTTGAGTAATTTATACTTTAATCTTTTTGTATTAGTTTTATTGTTTCAGCAAATGTTAAAAGTAAATAAATTGGTGACATAATGTTAAAAGTAAATAAATTGGTGACATTGATATTTTAATCAATCTTTGTTTACAATTCTACTTTGCTCAGATAGCTTGAAGTTACGGTCAGACTTCAATTTAGGGCAAAGTTGCAGCGTCCTCTGGTAATTGACTTTATGACATCATGTGCAGATGTAAAAGTTTTATTTAAAATTATGGCTAATTAATAAAACTTTTAAACAAACCTCGGAGCAAAGATACTAGTAGAGAGCAGATTCCATTGTTATTAAGTCGAAAAGTTGGTTCCAAGATCAGCTCTGATTTGGCACTTTAGAGGCTGTCTGTTTTGGCAGTAATTGCTTTCTTGGCAACTTCGATTTCATACTCGCAATGAAATAAACGCAAATAAACAAAAAAAATTAAACTAAACTGTCACTCCTGCTGTTAACTTATCCTAGGATTTTATCTCGGAGGAAGGATAGAAATAAGTTATGAAAGGTTCCCGCCCCCAGTGAAATCTTCCTGAGTGCCTTTCCCCCCCCCTCCCTTTATCTTCTGGATAGATTTTTTTTTCTTTTCGAAGTGAAAACTTCTTTAGGCACGTTGGGCATTTTTTGAGATGGGAAAAAAATCATTGAACTCGCGACACTGTTCCCGTTGTGTTCATGTTGTGAAACATGAATTAAGATTAATTTTTTTACGTTCAACTATCTCTACATTTCATTTTATGTTTTTCAGCATTTTTATTACAATCAACAATAAGTAATATTGTAATTAACGTTCAATAATGTTTAAAATTGAAATGTATCAATGTTTAAAATCATGTTGCTGCACCTTGCGAATTCGTAGTAGCTATGCACTTTTTTTTTTCTTCTGTTCTCCTAATTTATAGTATTAAATACAATTGGTACAACTATTCTATCGAAATAATTACTTAAAATTCTCCAAATAATAAAATGTAATAAGAATAATAATAAAACTCCCCTGTGAAATACAACAATTTCCTGATGCAGCCTTTTCATTGCAGCTGAAAATGCAAAAAGTTTGTGGCATTTTGTTGTATTGCTAAAATAAATAATAAGTTCTTAAAAGAACTGCTTAAAATGAAAAAGTGCAGTCAACTCCAGAGGAACATGGACGCAATAATAAAGTTTCGGCGGGAATACAGAAATTCCAAGTAGGTTTTGGCGGGAGAAAAACCGGTTTGGTGCACTAAATTAGGTGAGAATCACGTTTGGTAGGTAGGTGATCTTGGAGCTCAGAAAAGGTTACCAATTTGGTGTCTAGTATATTAGGTCTATGGAATAAATGAATGTACGATATCAAATCTGTGTTCAAATATCTTTCATTTAAAAAAGGTATGTAATTTGATGCAGTAGTTTGTTATCACTGACTGTCGAAAGAAAATGAGTAGCATTTTAAATATATAGATGATTTTGTATGTTTTACTATATGATGTCATACTCGTGTTTAAAAAAAAAAAAAAAGGTAGGACATATTTATTTTTATATCTTGGTGTGCTCTGGTGGGAAAGAAGGTAACTAAAATGAAATAAAATTATTTTTTTTTAGATAAACCTTCAAAATAAACTTCAGGAACAGACAAATTTGTTTTGATAAAAACTTTTTTTTTTTTTAAATACATTGTTTGCACCCTTAGTCGCATACTTGCCAACTTTTACACTTTAGGTGTAAAATTTACACTTTTGGAGCATTTTTTACACTTCTACACTTAAGGCACATATTTTTACACTTTTTTGCAAATTTTCTTCCAAGTTTCATTTTTTATCCCATAATTTAAGAATTACTTTCTAGTTGCTTATAATAACGGTAAATAATGAATGTGAAGGAAATATTTAGTATTGCCAAAGAATGAGTTCAGGTTTCATTGTCAAAAATCATCAGGAAGATTTTTAGGTAGCTTTCAATACAAAAAAGTATAAAGCTACCTATTGCAGCCATTCGGAGGAAAGCAATTCTGGAAAATTTTTATATATTTTCACCGATCATGACCCCCAGACCCCAAAACCACCCTTCGTTCAAATTTTGATATATATATATATATATATATGACCTATGTCATACGATAACGCCCATATTTATAAATCTATTTTGATGAAACTAATTGTGTGTATTAAGGTCACTAATGTCTCGACCGAGTTCGTTGGCCAGCTTGGTCCGCCATTTTGTTTCAAGATGCGGCCATTTCAAAATTTAAAACTAAAATAAATATACAAAAAAGTTAAAAATTCAAATTTATTTTTTAATTACGTGTTAGGCCTTGATACAAGGATTCCAGAGCATTTTTTGGTTTACCTCTATCTCAAAAAATGGCTGAGATACAGCAGTTTGAAATTCTAGGGTGGCTGACATTTTGAAACAAAACAGCACATTAACGCGATTACTCGCAATTTATTTTCTTTCATTGTTGTAATAATTTTCCCAATCATACGCATAAAACTATATATTCATATCCGTTAGCGGAAAATTCTCGCCAAAATTGGCGACATTTGGCGAAATATCGCCAAATTTGGCGACCAAAATAAGTCTTCATAAATGAAGCCAATTTGGCTATTGCTCAATAATTTGGCGAATTTCTTATTCAAATTCAGTATTAACGAATGTTTTGTAAACGTTTCTTTGCATTTTAACTTGCTGTTTTCGTGTAACATTAGCTAAAATTTTAAAACGAAGATATAGGAAAGCTACCTTTTCCTCCCGGTACAGGCCGGAAGGACTTTTTTGTATTGAAAGCTACCTAAAAGTATAAAGCTACCTATTGCAGCCGTTCGGAGGAAAGCAGTTCTGGAAAAAATCTATATATTTTCACAGATCATGACCCCCAGACCCCAAAACCACCCTCCTATCAAATGTTGATTTATATATATATATATATATATATATATATATATATATATATATATATATATATATATATATATATATATGACATATGTCATACGATAACGCTCGTATTTATAAATCAATTTCGATGAAACCAATTGTGTGTATTAAGCTCACCAATGTCTCGACCGAGTTCGTTGGCCAGCTTGGTCCGCCACTTTGTTTCAAGATGGCGGCCATTTAAAAGTTTAAAACTAAAATAAATATACAAAAAAGTTTAAAATTCAAATTTATTTTTTAATTACGTGTTAGGCCTTGATACAAGGATTCCAGAGCATTTTTTTTGTTTACCTCTATCTTAAACAAGTAATATAAAAACAATTTTTTTAAGTCAATTCCTACTTTTTAATCATAAATATATAAAATAAACCCGTGCAGCATTAATGTCCCACGTTATCTTTATTGAACATTATTTTATAATCATCGTTGCGGTATTTTATTTTTTGTTGGCATCACAAATTTGAGATAAATCTTTCATTTCATTTATGAAACAATGGGAGAAGTTTTTTTCTCCCATGTAAAAATTAAAATTAATTAAATTTACTGAATGAATTAATATTTGAAAAAACTGTATTAACTTCAATTGTCATCCAGTACAAGTTTTAAAATATTTATTTGAACTTGAATGGATCAATAGAAAATATTTTATTAACGATTGAAAATTCCAACAAGATATATATATAGAGAGAGTGTGAGCTAATAGTAGGAATTTAAAAAATGGCTGAGATAGAGCAGTTTGAAATTCTAGGGTGGCTGACATTTTGAAACAAAACAGCACATTAAAGCGATTACTCGCAAATTATTTTCTTTCATTGTTGTAATAATTTTCCCAATCATACGCATAAAACTATATATTCATATCCGTTAGCACCAAATTCTCGCCAAAATTGGCGACGTTTGGCGACCAAAATAAGTCTTCATAAATGAAGCCAACTTGGCTATAGCTCAATAATTTGGCGAATTTCTTATTCAAATTCAGTATTAACGAATCTTTTGTAACCGTTTCTTTGTATTTTAGCTTGCTGTTTTCGAGTAACATTAGCTAAAATTTTAAAACGAAGATATAGGAAAGCTACCTTTTCCTCCCGGTACAGGCCAAAAGGACTTTTAAAATTTGTATTGCATGTAAGAAGTCGTGTTTTAAATAAATTTGCTGAGACGTAAAACAAAAATTAGATAAGAAAAACTGTGTATATGTCTTTAAAATCAGTTTCTTAGTGAGTGTTGTAATGTTTCATATTTTTCTCATCAAACTATCTTTATTATGGTCAGCAGCACTGTATTATTTAATACTATTAATCTATTATGTACTTAAATTTTTTTGAAAAAGGTCGTGTATGGGTTACATGGGTTTTATATTAAAAAAATGGTGTGAAATGCTTTTCACGCATCATTTTACACTTTGCCATTTTCAAAAGTTGGCAGGTAGGTATGTGGGAAATTGCTTAAGTACAATTTAAAAATTTAATTTTTTGTTTTCTCATATAGCAACAAGTTAAAATTAGCTTAGACAGATTCACTGAAATTTCTTTTATTCCAATCCATTATTTAATAAGCAGCAGGAATATATGTTAGTAATTAATCTGGTTTGAACTTGGCATGGCATTTTTTGTATAGAATATGAAAGAGTTTTCTTCAAACATCAGTGATATTAAAATAATTTACATTAGATGTTTCAAGCTTTATACAAACACCTCATCAGTACAAATATCAATCAAAAACCAAAGCTGTTGTTTACACATGTTCACATTCAGAATTATGCATTTAAAATATTAAATCTCCAAGGAGTATGCCACAGTAGGACCACATATTCTGGTGGAATTGTACATGCTTCATTTAGCGGAGAATTCTGTAATCTTGTAAATCAACCATCTAGAAAAATTCTAATTTTAAAATTATTGAAGTTAGATTTAATTTTTTTTAATCTGGGATGTGGTCGGTGCCTTATTGAATGATTAACAAGTTTTGATTGTAAATTGCCATTATTTGTAAGCATATTTGTGCTCTTCTAAGCAGATGTTGCATGATCGTCCAGTTTCACCAATATAAACAGTCACAATCTTTCCAAGGGATTCTGTAATTGGGGGGGGGGGGGATTTTAGGCTTGAATTTGCATAGCATATTCGTCATAACATTCTGAGGTTTAAAGATTGTACTAATATCAATTGATTTGAATAAGTAAGATTTTTTTTTTGACAAATTTTTATAATATGGAATGGGGATATAACTTGTGGTTGAAAAAATATCGAATTTATTCAAATCAATAAATATTGGCACAGTCTTTTAAACCTCAGAATGTTCCCCCCTCCCCTTCCTTTTCCACCATTACTGAATACCACTATAGTTTACAATATCTCTTGTAAAGATTGTGACTGTTTATATTGCTTAATCTGGACGAGCTGATTCTCTGAATGTCTGAATCATTCTTGAATTCATTTTTACAGAATTTCCGTTAATTTTTCTCTTGTTCCGTTTTATTTTCATTGTAATCTTTCACTGGGGATATAATTAAATTTAACTGGTATGTTTTTAATGAAATTTCAAATTTATTAAATGAACCAGAATTAATGTTTTGAATGTTAGTGTCGTAAATTTTATTTCGTATATATATTTTTTTATTTCTTAGTCTCATCCCTGAAATATATTATCGCTCTGAAATTTGCAGTTCCCTTTCTTTGCCCCGTCATTTTGTCACAAAGCTTAATATTTTAATGTTTTTTGTGCTTCAAAACTCTAAAAATTCAAAGTATCATGACTTGGTAAATTTTAACCATACATAAACAGAATTTTTACTGTTTTACTTGTTAGAGCATAAAGTTTTTCTAAATATAACTTATAGGGTTCAGAGACCATAAAGAAAAAATTAATTTCGTAACTTTTTGCATAACTGTTTTGATGTACGTAAATTGATTTTCATACGATGAAGAACATCTGAAATATTTTTGAAACTGGAACTATACCTCTAAAACTAACGATTTAGGAATTAGTTATTTGTCAACAACGCCCTGTATATAAAAATCTATAGATATGCAGTGCTACATAAAAGCTTTCTAATATATCTATTGGCGGTACTTACTGACTCTGGGTTTTATTTGTGCTATGCTTTTTTTGTTTAGATATCTCCTTTCATTATATGAAAAATAAAGTTTTATATGTATTTAAAATTGTAGATAGTGTTTTAAAATCTATGTATAATAAATGATTTTCTTCTATTCTTTCTCCCCCTCTCCCTGCCCCCTGTTATTTTGTTGGATTTTCAACAATATTTTATTTATTGAAGTTAAAGTTGTCTAAATGTTGACATGTCTGTAAAAATCCATAAATTGTGATCCTCTGTGTTTACTTTAATTCCCTTTTTAATGAGTATAGCTGTTTTTAACATATAACTTTTATAAATTTCAAATATTTGCTGTAAATATTTTAAAAAGATTGCATGGTAAGGTAGTACTTGATGGTATGTGGTTGGTTCTATTTTAACAAACATAAACTTGATTTGTGACAACTTTTGAACTTTAAATTTCTATTACATAATCTTAAGTATACTGTGAAAGATGTTACTACGTCTACTAACCACATGTTTTTACAATAGGCAATTTTGGAGTATGCAATTCCTATGTTGTGATAAATTCTTAACAGATGTCAATTTGTTTCTTTTAAAATGATTATTTCTAAGTTTTTTCCATAATGTGTAATATTTTCACTGTTATATCTAAAAGAAACTTCAAGGGAAGTTTCACTTTTTCTGCCTAATATGAAAATTGTAGTTTATTTTAAATTATATACTTTTTAGGATTATTTCAATTTTGCTATTTGATATTTGGCTCATAAATTGTTATCATTCAGGAATTGGTATGATTTGCTATTTGCAAATGATATCAGTATAATTTTTCTCCTTTTTTTATGTCAAATTGAAAATGTGGTTCCTAAATATGCAATCTTTTTGAAATAGAAAATAACAAAAATGAGACTGCTATTTTCACATATTAATAGTAAAACTATCAATAGTGCTAACTTATAAATTGAATCTTTTATTAAAACTTTTATTTCTGACATTTAATTCTTGCACCCACTTGTGTAAAAACAAGGCCTGAAAATGAAACGATGCAGGCACTTCTGACAAAAGCTGTTAACTCCTAAAGAAGCTTATGGTGACGTTCCTGCATTAATTTTGCATGGTAATCTGCATTTTAAAGTTTGATATTTGTTGCATGCTGCCCTTCCTGGCCTGAAATTTCAGAAAGTGTATTATGTATCAACATAGCTGCTGCATGGCAGAGATTTCATAGGGAGGGATTATACTTCAAATGTTTGCTTATTTAAATTGTTTTTATTCATTTTGTATTTAATTTAATGGAAGTGTCTTTACTTTTTGATTTAAACCAAGTAAAAGATTTGATTTTTAAATATTTGGTAGATAATTATTTTAATATCTAATATTTTGAAGAAGTAACATTTTTCAACTTGTTACTTTTTAACTTACGTACTGCAGAAAAATGTCTTGTGCGATTTAGTAAACTAAAGTAAATAATTTTGTGCAAGCTTTAAATTGTTTATGATATGTCTTTTAAGTCTAATATAAGATCTTTCGATGAAATTAAGATGTTGTAATGTCAGTTTTAGAATTCGTCAAATCAATTTAGTTATGTTGAGATTATGTATTGTTCATGTAGGGTTTTTTTCTCTCTCCTTGTTTCTTCAAAAAATTAGTGTACATTGTACCTTAGTCAGGGGTCAGTCTGGGCTCTTATTTTTGAATTCCCATTTTCTGGAAATAATAAAAAAAACTTAAATGTTTTTTTTTTTTTTTTTTTTTTAGCCATTTTAAATTTAGTAATTTGGATTTCTTAAGTTACTAAACAAATACCTAAATTTCCTATTTTAAAATTGTGTGCTCTTATAGTAATATTAATTGCACACAACTTATAAAATTTAGTAGATTAAAACTCATCTCATCCAAGCCTTTCACCAGTAAACAAAATTTTGTGAAAGGTAGCAAAATGAACCCAAATTTTTCCTGTATTGACCCCTGTTGATAATTTCTAAAAGTTGCTTTTTTATTTCTGACAATCTTGTATCATTTTTAATGCATTGTAATTTTTAAAAAAATTTTTTTTCAGACTTGTGTTGGATTAAGCTGTAGTCCACAATGACTCTGTGCGCTGTCATGTACACTTTTCCTGTCATGGCTGTCACAAGAGGGCGTCTTGAAGCTAACGCCGTTCTAGTGTTTGAGAAAGAGAGAGTGAGAGTATGTGTGCGTTTTCCATCTTTCACACCAGTATGATTCGTCAGTCTCTTTCCAAAAATAAAAAAAAAAACTTCAGCCTGCCAGCTTTTCATCCATAGCCAGCAACACAGTTCTGTTGATGATCTTCTTATTCAAGCAGCAGCTTAAAACAAGTCTCCAAGAATCAAAAAAATACGTTCAACTGTTTAGACTTATAGCCTCATTATCTTGGAGTGAATATGAACTTCTAAAAATGAGGCTTTTATGTGCATTTCGGACTCCCCCCTTTTTTCAACTGCATCTGTGATGCACACAGTAGGTAAACCTACGTTCAATTCCTCAGAATTTCAAATCTAATTCATGACTAAAAGTTATTGAAAGTGCCTTTTTGTCTTGAGGTGCATTTGACTATGCAGTCCAAACCTCAGTCCAGCGGCCAAATTGGAATTTAGCTGCTTACGAACTTTGAGTAACAGCTCATACAAATGCTGATTGAATAGGATATTTGCTGTAAAAGAACAAGGGTAACTGAATTTACCATTTTTTAAAAGTTTCTAAGCATTTTGGCTCATTCTTTGATATTTTTTTTTCAACAGCCTTTTTGTTGGAGCTGTAACTGTATTTTTAGTGGTTTTTAATATTGTTTATATAAAAGCTAACTGCACCTCAAATACATGAAATTATGATTTTAAGGTTGTTTATGAAAAGTTACCCTTGTTTTTAAGATAGCTGGGATCAATTAGTTGTGATTTTTTTTTTCTTTTTTGTACAAAAATTGTAATTTCTTAGTATATTATTTGATCATCTAAGTTGTCTTAAGTACATATTTCATTGTTTCGTGTATTGGGAAAGCCAAAATTATCATAGTCATTTATTCCCAATATTTTACTGCTGTGATCTTATATTGGTAACTTAACATTCTCATCATGTCGAATCTTTAGTTGGTGTGTATATTAATTTTTCTAAGTTAATACTGTTTGAATTATTTTTAATTATTTCTTAAACAAATCTTATCATTCATGTGTGAGTGGTGTGTATGTAACATGTATTTTTTCCCCTTTCATCTTTATTCCATCCTCTAAATATGACCAATAAAAATTAGCTCAACAGAAATGTAATTTTTTTTCCCTTATGTGTACATGTTTAGAAACTGTTTCTTTTTTAAAAAAAAATAAATCACTGTATCTTATTTGTATATTTCCTTGAAAATTGACAGTGTATATTTAGTCATCAGTGGTTCCTGCTCTGGCACAGCTTATTTGTTAATTGTAATTTAAATTGCTGTGTTTTAATAAAAAATTTTGCGATTTTTCAGTTATGTTTAAATTATGCCATAGTTTTACATTTTTAAACTCTCACATTTAGTACATTCGTATACCACCACCTTGTATTTTGGATTTATTGTATTGGCAAACTTTTCTCTATTTTCCTATTCATGCTTGCTTATGCTGCATAAATTTAACTAACAGTTAACCTGAAATGTGCAGTGATGCCACTTTTTTGCCAAACGGCAGATTTCTGCTTTTTAACAAACCTGAGATTTCTGCCATAATTCTGCAGTATGCTTCCCTCCCTCACACTTTTTCCCTTTCTGTGTTTTCTATTACCCATAAATGAAACATGTTTTAAACATGAATGCCAGTTTTTCACAGTGCCGCAAATATCTGGATTTCTTCCCCTTTTTAAAATCAATTTACAATGTCCACAGAATCGGAGGGAAAAAAAAAAAAAAAAAAGCCTTGATGTGTGCACCATTAATGAAAGTCTGAGGCATGATGACACAATTAGCCGGGGGGGGGGGGGGGGGGGGATATTTTACGATATCTCGTTCGCGTTTCAATATTTTTAATGCTTTTTTTTTTCATTGGACAGCTGAGGTCAATCTCTATGCACACTCCTTTGTAGTTTTTTTTAATTTTTGTTGCAGTTTTATTTATTTTTTTATTTTTTATTGAAGATACTTTTACTTTTGAAACTAGTTCTAAAAGTGAAAGTATCTTAATAAAAAATTGTGATCAAAATCGAAAAAGTTCAAAGGAGCATGCATAGATTGATCTCAGCTATCCAATGCCCAAAAAAAAAAAAAAAAAAATGATTTAAAAATATTGAAATGCAAACGAGATATCGTAAATTATTTCCGACCTAACATTAACATTAGCGAGCTGGTGTTTTTCGCCTGAGTGAAGTAGCCTCTTAATAAAGCCGAGAATTTCGTCAGTAGCTTGTGCAATAAACTGCTAATCTCATCAATCAGTCACGGGGCGAAAAATATATAAAAAATTCATCAATTTATCGCAGAAAAAAATGTGAATTTCATCAATTGATCATGGCAAAAAGTAAAAAATTTTGTCAGTTGGTCTCAAAGCATGAATTTCGACAAACAATTGCGAAAAAAATCAATTACGTCAATTGGTTGTGGGAAAAAATCAGGGTAAAATTACGATCTGTTATGGAATTTGTCATTTATTTTCTCAATAGGGATTTAAAAAATAGAAAATCCTTAATGATTTCATGCCAACAAAAGTCAAAATGAGGCTTATATATATATATATATATATATATATATATATATATATATATATAGTGTTCAATCTTTCTCCATCATTTATTTTATTAAAATCTGAAACTAAAAGAAAATAAAACTTCTCCATATTTCTTGCATATATATATATATATATATATATATATATATATATTTATTTATTTATTTATTTATTTATTTATAGACATTTTTGCAATAAAATGTCTATAAAAAAAATAAAATTCATGACTGAGCTCATTGAATCTATTTCTGAGTTTCATCAATTGATATAAAATACTGTGAACTAAAGAAAAATAATGTTCATTTACTTAATCGTATAAGTTTTTATGCAAGATGCATTAACATCATTAAAAGTGCAGAGAATAACAAGTTGGAGGGAAATGTTGAAGGTTTGCAAAAAAAAAGGGGGGGGGGGGAATCTGGTTTTATTTCATTTTTTAAGCTAGTTGAAAAATAATTTTTTATTTTTTACAACGTTTATTGTTTATAATTCATTTAGTTAATTATAAGTTTTAATTTATTCATATTCTTTAATTTAAAAACATTGTCAAAATCTTTCTAATTCAGACCATCCTGATGAGTAGATTTTTAAAGTACATATTAATATATTTGTGATGGTTGACACATATTTGAGTCTTTTCAATATCTATAGCTCTGTCCAATGATGGTACTTTCGCATTTTGTAACACTATTTCTCAAAGTTAAACAATATTCGAATTTATTCAATTAGTATACTATGCATATACATACTTAGGTTAGAAAGAGTAACATTATTATATACACTAGCGGAGCCCCTAATTTACATTGGGGCCTCGAATCTTGGAAAACCTCAAACCGAACAAACCTCTGGCTCGGGTCCCTATATACATATATGTGTAATATAGAAAGATTGATTTCCAGAACCGAGAAAAATTTACTAATACTACAGCATACAAGAGTAATGCCCATAGATGTGGTATCCTCCTTAAATTGCTATAATTGGCTGTCATGGATGTATTAAATTTACATACTGTATTTTCGGGTGTATAGCCCGCACTCCTAAATCGAGCAGTACAGTACAAAAGTTCGTGTATAAGCCGCGGAGCTGCATTGGTGTATAGCCCGCGGGCTATACACCATCTACGGTCGTATATTTTCATCAGGGTTTGAAATTAGTGGTCATTAATCATAATTTGTAACATAAATAAACCAAATTATTTCGTAATCCTTAATGTCTACAGCAATTCGGTTAAAAATTAAGGACATCACTACAAAAATTATGCAAATACAAAAAAATTGATTTTTTTTATTTTTATATAACAGGTAGCTTTTTGTAATAAAAAAGTATGGTAGCAAAGTATCTTGAGTATGTAATTAAACAGCAGTAACTCAGAAATACTATTACAAAACTGTTACTTAATAATTTATATTGCTTTCAGCAAAATCTTAACATCTCTGTAAATGCAGTAAAAAAATGTTTTGTAGTGCTGCCATCTATTCGCGACATGAAATATGTATTAATAATTTTACATTATTTTAACATAACGGGCATTTGTTTTAATTTGTAATGAAAAAGTATCAGATTAAAGTAACTTAAAGCTGCTATCACACGTACTCACCTATCATAGTCAATATCAGATATTTCCTCCGAAACAAGTTGTTCAAGAGGAAAACACTCGAAAAAGGTCAGTGTGATCGATTGCTTCATGTAACTTCGTCAAGCGCTAACTTATGGCTATTTGTATCGCCTACGATAGATATCAGCTCGAAATCCATCAACCAGAGCTTTCTAAAAATTGTGTTTCTCCGTTCTTATCCAAGATGGCTATCGACAGTGAGTGTACATGTTATCTTCAGCGTGGTACACAGATATTGAAACCGAACATACAGAAGACTTAAGAAAAATGTAATATCTTTGGTAACACAGGGACCAATTACACACGAAAAGAACTTTAAAAATGTGCAGTTATTTTGAAATTAAAGAATTACGTATGCGGCAATTGTCCTTTCGGAGTTCGCTATTTTTCACTACCAATAAGAACTTTATTTACTAATTTAAAGTTATTTATTGAGTTTAGTTTATTTTATTTCAATTCCTTATATTATTTGCTATATGTTATAATTGCACTGTTGTAGTCGCTTATTTATGTCTCAAACTGCACTCGATATACTACTTTCTGCAGCTGGATTTGGCGTTATTTCGTACTTGTTGCCAAGTTATGTCGCCAACGAAGCAGAAATAATTTGGATGCACTATGACAAACTTAAATTTTTTGAGTTGAAAAGTTATAAATACACTTATAATATCACTGACAATTTTAACTTACATAAGTTGTGTAATGAATGTATAAATTTTTAATTTCTTATTCCATTAAGATTGTTTACAATAAAATCTATTTGAAACAACAGATATTTTTGGGCCCTTAAACCTGTGGGTTCTGGGAAAGTGTCCCGCGTCCCTTGCCAGTAATATGGAATTGATCCTAAAATAGAAAAAAATATTGTTGATTGAGATTGTCCCAAGCAAAATTAATTTATTGTCAAGCAAGAATCGAAGCCAGAATTTAGAGGGGAGGGTTCATTTTTATAGATTATAAGCTGCAATGACTTTCTTTTAAATGAAAGTATATGAAACAACCCATTATCACTTTTCAAAATATTTCGGCGTTGGAGGAGAGGGGGTCGGGTTCTGCCCCATATCCCCTCTCAGTTTTTCTCTGACTACAGCGTTATTGTAAAACATGATTGCTGTTTACACCGCAATTCAATGTGTTTCGTAAAACTCAGAACATTATGTAAATTTAAATCAGCCCCCTTCCCGAAATTAAATCCTGGATACGCCACTGCACTCTGTTTTACAGGGTGGTTTTTGTATCTTTCCTTTCTTTCTTTAGTTGAATAACTGGAGACATTACTAGTGATTTACTGATTTTGTAATTATTTCATTTTTTATTTTAAATTTTCCGCAATATTTTGAAAATTATACTTTTTAACACAAGATTCTTCAAAAGTAAATGTTAAAAATTTGCAAGTTTCGTTTTTGGGTATCACAATACTCATTTATGTTTTGTTGATAATAAATTATTAAAAACAGAATATTGTTAAACCCCAAAAAAGAATCAAACCTCTTATGTTACTAAAGAAAATAGTAAAAAAGAATGAAAAATATTTACTTGAAAAATGCATCGTTTTTTTTTTCTCAAGACTTGGTTCAGCCACAACTTCATCTCTTCCTCATTCATCCAGCCTTTTTTATTCGCTGTTACAATGATTCCTGAAAGAAATGGTCCCTTGGGTAGTGTTTTTCTTTTGAAAATTACTAAAAGATTTAATTTTGTGCCATCTGCACAGCAGGCCAATACAATCGTAAAGGAGTTCCTTTCATTCCCAGTAGTCGAAATGGATATATATATCTTATCTTTAGGACTCTCTTCATTCTGAATCAGAGACTCGTGTATACAAGGGGATAAACACTCGGTTGGAATTCTATATTTTTCATTAAATTTTAATTAAGTTTTAATTAAAATTACTTTTTAATGGCAATTTTAAATAGAAAGTGCAACTGAAATGACCATTTAAACAGTCAATAATATTTTACAAAGGCATTAAACAAAGTCAGGAAAGCTATTCTTTTCTCGAAATTATGTACAATTAATGCATTTGAAATAGAAATTTTAAAAGGGCTTAGCTTTCAAATATCACAATAATTTATGTATGTTTTACTAAAATTCCAATTGTAATTGGATTTTATTAATTGTTTCACAAAGCCTTTAAAATTAATTTTTAATGATTTTAAAGATTTGTAAATTTATTTTATAAATACAGTCGAACCTCGTTAACACGAAATTGAAGGGACTGCGAATTTTTTTCGTGTTATCCGAAATTTCGTGTTAACCGTCATAATAGTGGCGCCATCTATGTTAGATATAAAAACTAAATAAATTAACCTAAAAGTATATACCTGCTCATAAAATCATTAATTAATAAGAAAAAGACATTTTCATTAACAATTAAACATCATTTTTAGGCAATAATAAGTTTATTTACTTGCTAATCATTTTTTAAATAGTCCGTTATTGACTTTTGCTTCAATTTTTGTGAAGTAGTTCTTTTTAGGAATGTATGGACTTCATCTAATTTGTCCAATGTTCGGGAATCATCAGCTTGTTCCATAAGGAAACGTGGTACAGTTTTCAATGCTGTGGTAGATTAATTTAATGACACTAAACTTTTCTGTTCTGTGTCAGATTCATTATTCTCGTCTGACACTTCAATGTTGTCATCTTTTTTTTCAGCAATTATTTCTTCGTCTGTCGTCACATCCGAAGTCAGCACATCTTCATCTATGCAAATGTACTCGGAAAAAATTTCCCGTTTTTTAATTACATATCTATGACGGTCTTTAAATCTTGTAAGTCATCCGTTAGAACATAAGAAATCTCTCTCATCGACAGCATTAGCAAAAGCCTTTGCTTTCTCTTGCAAAACTGCAAAAGATAAAACAATGTTCTGGCTTCTTGCCTCTTTTATCCACCGCAAGTGAGCAATTTCAATTTATACATTCTTTCTTCTACACATTAGTTTTCTTACTGGTTTGAATTGACTCACAGCATAAGTCGCTTCAATCTTTTCACAATTCTTTAAAATTGTAGAGAGGACCAATTGAAAAGAATTGTAGGTATCGCCGCATTTTCTGATTTTTCAGCACTTTATTGCTAACTTCGTTCTAAAATTTTTGCTTGGTTTCTAAAAATACAGCTTGCTGTTTTCGACTCATCTTTTACAGAATTCTACAGAACAGCTGTGAACAGAGTTTGTTATGTTAGTCAGGTAGTGAAGTAAAGATTGTCACCACTTTCACTCACAGATAGGAGAATTCGGAAACCAGGACTATGGTTTATGTCACTGTCAATACAGTCAACCAAGTAATGTAACAATCACTTTCCAAAAAGAAATTCCTTATCCCAAACTTTCATTGTGACTGATTTATAGCTCATATGGTTAATGTGGGAACACTTGTGCACATTAGAATTTCAGGAATTTAGCTAGTTACTAATAGACTAATTAGCTAGGAAATTAGTCAGGAATTTAGCATTTTACAATTTTCTGAAACCCTTTTTCCCTTTATATATTTTTCAAACCACGAGAAAATTCCATTTTTAATAAGAGGATATGACATGTAAGTTTAAAATATCGAAAACATTGTGTAAGGATTTTTTTTTTTTTTACTTTGGGGCAAAAAAAAAAAAAAAGAATATTCGCCTTAAGCGGGATTTTCTGAAATTCTATTTCGTGTTAAACGAATTAACATTGATTTTCAGGCTCATCTGACGGGACCTCAGTATTATTTCGTGTTAAGCGAAATTTCGCGTTAACGAGGTTTGACTGTAGTTATTCTATTAAAATATCTCAAACATGGAACACTAGTTTTAAAAGTGCTAAAACAAAACTCAGTTATTATAAATAAATAAAACTTCCTAAAAATTAAGTCATTTGAGCCAGGTGGCAAAGCAAGACACTTTGCCCTTACCTTATATGACAACTTTCCTTTTGCAATTCTTTTCTAGAGAATGATTGGTGTTAGGCTTAAGGGGACTCTTCACTGACACGAAAACACCTGCTCGCTAATGTTAAACCTATGGACAGGTTCTTTTCCAATTTCTCGTTTAAATTTGAATATTTTTAAACTTTTTTTTTGCATAAGATAGCTGAGGTCAATCTCAACTATCCAATGCAAAAAAAAAAAATCACTTAAAAATACTCAAATTTAAACAGGAAATTAGAAAAGAACCTGTCCATAGCTTTAACAAGCTAGCAGGTGTTTTCGAATCATTGAACAGTCTTCCTTAATGTCTTCTGATCGTTAAATGACCTACTGTCGTGAATAAGATAAATAAAACATGGCAAAAAATTACAGACCATTGCAGGGGTACAGCCAGCCGTTGCATTTATTTGAAATCGCAACATATCAAATTAAACTCTTTTTTATTCATAAACTATCACTATTTATATTATCATATTACAAGCAAATTTTCTCCAAGTCATCTATTTCTCGTTCCTATGTTCTCCTTCTTTTCCTTTGAAAACAGTTTCCATCCCAATTGGCAGATCTCACAGGACTTTTTCAATGTGGCTGGAGTTAACAGTTGTTTTTGTTTTATCAAACTTCATTTTCACACTCACTAGAAAAGTAGAATGAGCAAAAATCAAAATTTGTCCAAGTGAATTTTCCTCATGAAAATTACTAACTTATTACTACTTATACTATGCTTACTTATTTTCCTTTTTATTTACAAACTATGTAATGTAAATGCTAGATTTGAATTTAATAGTAAAAAAATATAGCTTGAAAATTATTTTTTTTTCAACCGAAATATTTAACCAAACTTGTGTTAATATATTTTATCTTTTTGACTGTCTTCACTCTGAATCAGAGTCTGAACTTACTGATTCTAGATTTTTCTGCATAATATGAAGCCAATCTTCTGAACATACAATAATTATTTATAGAGATATAACGAAATTATAGTGAATAAGAACAACAAAGTACCTAAAATTACTTAATTTGCAGCAAGACTTTTATAAAAATGAAATGGTTACCAATGAAATACAGGATAGTTCAGAATGCAATTATCAAAATTTGGTTTTCACCATGAAAACCAGATTTAGAAACGTAATTTTTTTAATTTTAATGTATGAATGATAATAAAAATAGTTTTGTTTAGCTTTAGTGTGTTTATAGTATAAATGACACTTATTAAGTGTGTGGGATAGGGGCACTACAACAACAAAGTACCTAAAATTAATTAATTTGCAGAAGTATTTTTAAAAAAGGAAATGTTTACCGATGAGCCACAGGATAATTCAGAATGAAACTATCAAAATTTGATTTTTACTATCTTAAAACCGCAGACTAATCGAAACTAACATGCTATTTTTAGGAAAACTTAATTTAGCTAAATAATTTAGTATATATATACATGTATAAAAAAAAGTTTGTTTACACATCGATATTATTTTTGACGTTACTTCAATAAACTTACTCCATTTTCTTCTTTTTCGGCACAGAAGCGATACTCCTATTCTTTCAATAGATTGTAGATCTTCAAGGTAAAATTTCAATCCAAAATATTTTTAAAAGTAGCAGCTAGCACAGAGGAACATCAAATTTTACGTGCTTGCAGAAGATCACTAATGGTAGTCGTTTGTTACACAATAAAACTACACACTCGTGATCTTCAGAGAGCAATCAAACCCGGAGATATCCATCAGACATTGATTTCTTCATCTGTTTCACTTTTCATAGATTGAGATATTAGTTCTTGGCAGAAGTGACGTCAAAAATAATATAAATGTTCCCTAGAAAGTAGTTTTTACCAAAAGCAGAATATGGTTAAAAGTGTGATGTATGTCACAGAACAGTGGGCTTCTTTACCGAACATTTCAAATTCTCAATTTCAGTGAAATTTATCATTCAGTCTTAGTAAAAAAGTACAAAATTCATCAGTGGATCACCACAAAAGTGCAAAGTTTGTCAGCCTAACATCATAAAAAAAAACCTGCAAAATTCTTCAATCATTCAAGTAAAAAATAGCAAAATTCATCAATCAGCAGACTTATATAAAACCAAAAACTTTCTGCTCACATAAATATTGGGTCAAAAACTTTCTGCGCACATAAATATTGGGTCAAAAACTTTCTGCAAATCAATTTAATGTTTAATAAAATTAACAATTTATTAATTTATCTTTTTGACTGTCTTCATTCTGAATCTAAGTCTGAACTTACTGATTCAAGACTAATAAGTGATGAACAGTCTGTTGGGAAAAATATTATGTTCTAAAATAAATAAATAAAATCAATAATTTTGAAATATCTCAAGTGATAAAAACTAAAAGTGTCTTCAAAGAAAAAAAAAATCAACCAAAATCAGAAAAGTACAAAGAAACTCCGATAGACATCAACCTCAGATATTTTATGTAAAAAAATCATTTAAAATATTAAAATGTAACGAAAAATTTCTAAACAAAACTCCCCTGGTTTAACATTAGCTTGCGAGCATCATTCCATTATTAAATAATGCAAAGTTTAAATTTTAGGTGGGATTAAGACGCCTTTTTATGCTAGAAGTGTGGCAGGTTTATTTCATACAGAAATTAAATAGGATTTGAAGTTCAAATTTCTAAGTTAAGCAGATTCATGATCACCAAAAGTTTTCAAACTTACCATATATATACAGGCATGAAAGCATTATTATTGCGATATAACATGCAGAAATAAATATCTGTGAAAATTACACAATGTAATTGATTTAGGTATATGTAAAATAAATATGCAATTGAAGTTAAAAGACATTAAAATTAAAACCACTACTGTTTTTATTCACAACTATTTTCTGTTATTCATGCTATATTATGAGTTCAAAGACATCCTAATGCTAAAATTTCTGCACTATATTAGCATAGCTACTCAAACTGAAACAAACTTTGCGGGAAGAAAACACTCTAAAGCAGAATCGGAGATATCATCACAAAATTTGCATGCATTATGAGCACAAAATAGTTTAAAAATTATATATATCAGTTTAGCGCTTTTTAAAAAAATGCTTTTTTTAAAACTATTTCTATTTCTTATTTTAGTACCTCCCCCACCCAACCTTCATTTTACATTTGAAAGAATATTCGCTAAAACTGGGAACACTAGAAAAAAAACTGAGCACACATATTATTTTTGTTGCGCATCTTAAAATCAGTTTTTAAACTTATAATATTAGTTTTGTATTTTAAATGTTGCATATGTTACAAGGAAAATTTAAAAGCACAGAATTTGTACACCATTACAATTTTATCTAATTAATTTTACTCAAAATCATGCATAAGCAAAAAAAAGGGGGGCAGGGGGGTCTACTATTTGCTTATTTTTTCTTACAAAGAAACGATGGGGTATAAAATTACTCACGGGTATACTTGAACGACCCTCTAAGGTCACTTGAGAGATGACATCACCGTACAACTTTTGTTTTATTCATGTTCGACGAAAAATATCTCTTCTCCATCAGAACCACCAGCAAAAAGGAAAAGGTTGCTAGAATTTACCAGAAAATGCATATCGCCAAAATTTGACAACTTTTCAATTTTTCTTAGCAGGAAAATTTTTATTTTTTGCAGACAAAAGCATCAATTTAAAGCTTAAATTGACTATTTTTTAGATTTGTGTGATAAATGTGCCACATCAATGTATATTTTAAATATTAATACTAGCTGCAAATATCTGTTATCCACCACCACAGTAACAGCCATTAATCCAGGAACTGATTTCGGGAGTTGAGAGTATCAATCGCGATTGTCACAAGAAATTATTATGAAAAACGATTTTATTTTACGTTGTATTAAAACAAAGTCAAAGATATTTAACTTCTCATTATTTAGCAAGAAATAAAAATAAAATGACAAAAAAAACTATACAAAACAACAACTTGCATTCTTTAGCAGTCAATAATTAAAAAAGAAATTAACGTAATAGTGCTGCTCCATTTTTTTTTTTGGCAAAATATAAAAGTGTCTATTAATCTGTATACACGTACACTATTATACAATTATATTAGCACTAGAATCAGTTAAAAAGGAAAAAAACATAAATGTCTTTACTGTAAATTATGTTTTTTTTACTATATACTATATATTTCTACTATATACTTTTTTTATTATACACATATATTATGAAATTAGTTTAATGTAATCTTAACATAAATCTATAAAACACAAAAAGCATAAAATACGCAGCTTTACATATATGTCACAATGTTGGAAAATGTCTGATAATCTATATGTAGCACATAATTTTTTTTACCCATTCATACTCAAAATGGCCATAAGGGTAGCGAACAGCGGTTAAATTATTTGAATCCCACCACTACTGCTATATTATTATTATTATTATTATTATTATTATTATTTTAATCTTTATTATAGGAATTTTAAGAAAGAATCGAAAACATTTTGCAAAAATTCCTTGTTCAAATAGGTTTTCCTTTATGTATCCACTGTAAGTTGATCACAACTATCTACGGGAGTTCCGAGATCTTTTGAATCATCTTTTTCAGGAGAGAAAAATAAAACCCCAAACTGAGGAAACAAAGTGGTACTTGAGCACTAGTAAATTCGCTTATTAGGTAGATTTCGTAAGAAATACTACCTATTATATTCTCCCCTAAGTTGGAATTTTTGAAAAAATTTTGTAGATCTACGCCGATTATGACTCCCAGAACCCAAAACCACACCTAGTTCGAAACTTTATCTATCTATCTATGTCACTTTTTTATGGACACGATAACTTCAATAATTCTGCACAAATCTCTTCCAAACTGATACATAAAATCAAGAGTCATACAATCTAGATCATGTTCGTTAATGGGCAAAATCGAACCTAGGGGGTGGAAATGGAGGGGGGGGGGTGTCTTTTTGTGAAAACAGAAAAAAAAACCCATAATTTCTTAATTATGATACGTATAGAATCCATTTAAAGTTATTATTACGTCTAGGAAAAGGGCCGAAAATTTATGTATGACAGATTTTTGATATCATTAAAAATGGCCCCAAACTGGGAAAAAAAGTTTCAGAAGAAAAAAATTCGTCAATTCACAAGATATCAAATCCTCTTAAATTTATTATAAATCCTATTAATATTATCTAAAAGTTTTTTATATCACCAATCCTTTTAGCAAACAGACAAGTTAAATTTTGAAGTGGGCGGTCCCAACTGCAGCATCATGGCAAAAAGGTCATTTCTTCTCCAATTCCCAACAAACAGGCGCCCCACGGTCTGAGTCTTCGAAATCTACCTGTGTCTGCTGGCCGAGCCGCCAGGGATTTTTTTATATTTCTTTTGACAGAGACGATCCTCAAATTAAAATTATGCTTGAAACATATGAAGCAGTGAAATATACACGAAAGTGTGTAACCATGCAGTTATTAAAATTGATCGAAAATCAGTTTTTATTAACTGATTAAAATGCAATTGTTTAGGGCATAGCGATGTATTTCTTATATTATTGAAAACTGTTCCTAATCAGATTTTAAAAATATATATATTTCCCACTATTATTTAAACAAGCATTTACTATACATTAATTTTGTTCCTTTCTGATCAATTTAGCACAAAAAGTTTCAATAGTAATGTAATTAAGTCGCAGGTGATAAGTACATAGCTAAATAATAGACAATATTTTAACTGAAGTACAATAATATACTTCTATTTATCTTAAGATAAATTTAAGAGAAAGTTTATTTATCAATCACCCCCCCCCCCCCTGCACTTCTCTCTCTCTCTCTTATTATTATTTTTTAATCACATACACATTAGAAGGATTTTTTGGCCAGAAACTCTGCTTTAATAGAATCAAAATCTGCTACTTTAAAATAAAATAGCGTATTTTAATTTATTAAAACAGGCCAGTCTAACAAAGACCGATTCCGAGGAATTGATCCATTTTGGACCAATTCCTAGGAATCGTTCCTTTTCGGAATAGCTACATTTTGGACTAATTCCGAGGAATCGGTCCTTTTCGGAGTCGATTCCGAGGACTCAGTTCTTTTCGGAGTCGGTACATTCTGGATCGATTCTGAATAATCGGTCCTTTTTGGATTTGATGTATTTTGGACCGAATCCGAGGAATCGTTCCAAAAAAGACGGATTCCTTCAATTTCACTGCCAGAGTCGTTCCTTGACAAATGACACATCTCTAGTGCAAAGGCTTCAAAATCAGGAAGAATATTTCTCTTTGTATCACATTATTATCAATTCAGTTTACTTTCAGTTTTTAAAGGATTGTAAATCACTGGCCATATTCTTGTTTCTCAAATAACAAGATTTTTTTTTCTTTTTTTTTTTTCATTTTTGTATAAATAAAATTTTGACCATGAGGCTGAGCCTGAGAGCTGAGATTATTTTTTTTTCCAGATTACCACAATCGTAATGTAAATTAATATTTGTTTCAATGAATTTCTAGGTTTACTTTGAATTTCCCTCATATTTCCAGGTTAACCAAATTTCCTGATATTTCCATGTTTTCCAGGTCTGTGACCGCCCTGTTTTACGCATGCGCAAATGGGGTCATTTTCATGTGAAAAGTGGATTTGACAGAATGTGCTTTGTTTTAAATATATAGATATTTATAATATAAAATAAGTAATTATAAAAAAATAATGTCTGTTGTTATTTACTACAGTCCCAATATTTTGAAAAAAATAAAAATATTTAGTGTTTTTTTTTTTTTAGCTACACGACCTTTAAAATTTTTCATTAAATTATTTTTTATCAGTCTGATTCCAAAACTCTGAATTTAAACTTTGCTGTTTCTTTTATATTTTCCATTTTCACACATTATTTAAATGTTAAATCATGGATATCAATATAATTTAGTGTTTCTGTATGAATATTTTTCCCTCTTTTTGTTATCTCCTTTTATTTTTCCCTTTTTATGAAAAATAGTCACATAGTTATTATACACTGCTCAAAACAATTAAAGGATATTTGAAGTTTTATATAAAATAAAGATATAAACGAAATTTTTTTTGCCGAAAATAGAAGAAGAGAATCACAAATGCAAATTTTTCTGGTTTTCAAACTGTGGAGTATGCAAATTTTGAGTTCGACGTCAAAAACGTCGCTTCAGCGGCAGCGAATGAAATTTGACTTTCAACTGGATAAAAGAGAATGAAGACAAGGATGATCGGCATTCAGTGATTGCTTTGTTTCGATGAGTACGATGTCTCAGCGAAGTCATTTGACAGATTCAGAAGCTTGGAGAATTGTTGCTAGGTTAGAAGGGGGCCAAACTCAAGCCGAAGTAGCGCAAGCCATTGGAGTGTCACAAAGTGTCATTTCCAGGATCTGGAACCGTTTTTTGGAGAGTGGATGTGCAGGCCGAAGACCAGGGCAAGGTCGTAGACGGGCAACAACGCCCAATGAAGATCGGTATTTAGCGTTAACAGCTGGGAGACACCGAAACATGAACGCTACTCTTCTCCAACAACACCTTCGCTCGGCTACAGGCACCACGATTTCAACTCAGACTGTCCGAAACCGGCTCCATGCTGTAGGTCTGTATGCTCGCCGACCGATGGTATGTGTTAGATTAACATCAAGGCATCGTCGCGACCGCAGGGAGTGGGCAACCGAGCATGTCAACTGGAGGAGAAATGAATGGAGCAATATTCTGTTTTCTGACGAGTCCCGTTTTTCTGTGCATCCGGATAATAGGCGTATTTTCATCTGGAGGGACCGTGGCAGTAGGAATAATCCTGCATTCGTGCACGAAAGTGTCAGATTTGGCGGTGGAGGAGTGTTGGTGTAGGGTGGCATCTCCATTGACGGGCGCACTGACCTCTACATCATTCGAGATGGAGCTCTGACTGGTCGCCGATATAGGGATGAGATCCTCAGACCTATTGTAATCCCTTACGCTGCAGCAATCGGAGATAACTTCATTTAAATGGACGAATTTTTGCAGGCCACATCGTGCAAACCTGGTGGAGGATTTCCTTTTCGAGGAAGGAATCGTTCGAATGGAATGGCCAGCGTGTTCTCCAGACATGAATCCAATCGAGCACGTTTGGGACACTCTAGGAAGACGAGTTTCTGGCCGCCAATAACCCCCACAAACTCTCCAAGAACTGGAAAGAGCTCTTCTGGAAGAGTGGGGCAGAATACCCCAACTCGTCATTAATAGCCTCATTGAGTCCATGCCTCAAAGGTGTTCAACGTTGCTGGCCGCCCGTGGAAACCATACCCCCTACTGAAAATGATTTTCTTTGAAGAAAACACCTTTTCTTATTCTTTTTTTCTCATATGCACAAATTGTGTTTTTTTCCTTTTGTACACAAATGCGCAATAAAATGCATTTTTTTCTGCCAAACATGTGTAATTTATTCTCATATAACCTACTATGTCTGTCGACCATGTATCAATCAGCTAAAAAGTTTCCCAGATACAAAATCCACCTAAAACTGCAATATCCTTTAATTGTTTTGAGCAGTGTATATATATGACATTCTGGTAATGGTCATACCAAATATAATAAAAATTGTAGACCAGTTCAATTTATTTAATCGATAATTACATGCACAATCTTTTAATTTAAATACTTTTAATATAAATTTAGTAATTAAAATAAAATATGCTTGGGTGATAAATTTCACTTAATTATAAAGCATTCGAATAAAAAAAAATACAAATTATATAACTTTTCTTCCTGAATTAAATATGGCATTATTAAAATGAATTATTGCCACTAAAATAAGAAAAATCATTCTGTCCGGAGTAGGTTTCGAACCGACACATTGATCAGAACAGAGAAGCACTACGCCTTATACCACTCGGCCACTCCTTTCTCGCTGGAGTCTACTTTAAAACTGGTTATGTTCTAAATTTAATTTTACGTATGCGCAAATGGGTCATTTTTGTGTGAAAAGTGGATTTCATGAAAATACCTTTTCATTTTAATATATAAGATAATGCACATGTGTTATTAAATAAGGCATCCCACCTATACACGGCCACTCATGAACGTTTTAGGACCAGGAAAAATAAAATAATTTTGGCCCAAATCTTAGATTGATACTTTTACAAAGAATGCATATGATATTTAAAGTATTACTGAATGCAAAAATACTGAAAGAAACTTGCATAACTGTTAACACACTTAAATTATTATTAGCATTTTTTGAATTTGAACTTATTATGAAACTCTTGAAACTTTTAATATGGAACAGAAACAATGTGTTGTTCTTACTTTCATAAAAAGAAATACCTTATAAAATATTCATAAAAATTAAGAATAACTAATTTGTAAAGCTATAAATTTCCTTTTTTTTTTTTTTTTTTATTAGTCAAATCGCTTCTTTAAATAATGTTCAATGTAGTGCTCTTCTTACAGTTACTGCCTAATGTAAGTTTTACATAATTCATATATTGAATCAATCCAATGAAAACTTTTTATCTTAAATAATACTATTACTGGGGATCAGAATTTTTTTTAGCAGCTTATATCTGTGGTCAATGAGCAAGTGCCTGTCGGCAACAGGGCATTGCACCTATGCAACTTAGTAACTCCTTCCAATATACCACACAACATTATTTTTGTAATTCCCAAAGCAACATAAAGCTTATAAAAATTATTTTTGTAACCATCAACAAGAATGTTTTCTGAATCTAAACAACTTATCCATTAACATTTTTATCTACCAATATAATCGTAAAAGTGTATTTATATTAACTTCCAGAAAATAATTCGAAAACTAGACAAAACTGACAGACATGTATTTCCTTATAGCGAATCGCTGATCTGAACTTAGCAGTTTAAAAAGGAGTTTGAAATCTGGAAAAATGTATTTTGAAAATACAAAATAGTTCGTAAAAAAATTAGAAAATACATTACAACAATATACTTTGATTTTATCGGTTTAAAATACAAAATACTAATGTATTTTGAAAATATATTTCGAATACATGTATTTTCAATACTGCCCAACTCTGACCACAGTCAGCTCTAGCAAAAATGTACAACATATTATTAGGTGGTGCACATCTTTTTGATCTATACCTAAAATATTATTGCTGTGCAGCAAGAAAAAAAATGTCCAATACATGTAGTTAATCACCTTAAAGTGATATATAATTGCTTGATACATTACATAAGAATAAGAGATAATAAAGCGCTAAAGATAAAAAATACATGTCATATATAGAATGTATATAGCTACATCACTGATCGAGTACAAAGGAAGGAATGATATAACACCTCGCAAAGGTAAGCGTCGAACGAATTCAAGCTTTTGATGAGGAAGAAGAAATGCCAAAGAAACAAAGAAAAGTTGTTAAGGCTGTTAGCCAGTCAACTTCCCAATTTCCCTCGCTAATTGTTAAACCTATGGACGTAGAATGCCTTTGTATATTTAAAATATCTCCTCAGTAAATTAATACTTAACTTTTTTTTCTGTATATTTTTCATTTCTCTGTGCATATATCTTTTTTTCTTAGTTGTCAAAATATATGCTTAATTTAATATTTTATGTGTTAGCTGATGAGCTATGAGTAACTTTTTAACACTTCAAATACAATTAAGTATATATATTAGAAATATTTTCAAAATTAAGAAAAAATAGACATCTTTTAAGAAAAGTACAAATAAAAAATAAGTTAAAAATATTAATTTCCTTGGGAGATATTTTAAATATATACAATTGCATTCTACGCACATATGTTTAACATTAGCGAGGGAAATCAGGAAGCTGACTGACTAAACCGCGACATTTCTCGTTCCACTAGACTTCTGTTCTAGCCTACTTCTGAACCAATCACGGCTATCGCTGGATGTCTCGCTATGAGGGGAATGACAAGTTTGTTTGAAGGATATGGATATTTAAAAAAGTAGATTTAAGCTCTGTTTTCAATTATTTCGTTGCGCTCTTAAAGAGGAATATTAAATATAATAATTTGAATAAAAGAAGAGTCATTTACTATTATCAGTTGTTAAAAGAAGAGTCATCATTTGCAGTTATTTTTCAGTTACATAGCTGCCATGTGTTTCGCGAATTGAAGTGATTCTTTGCTATGACCTATTCATTATAAAATGAAATATGGATTTTCTTTTAATTGAATTTCTGAATTAATTGGCCAGCTGGTGTCACTTTTGAAAGCAGATGTGTAATTTCTTCTACTGCTTTGAAAGTGTACATTTGCTAGCCGAACTCGATTTAATAAATTGACTGTGAAATTTTATAAATGGACTAGCAAGCTACGCCCGCTACCCTGGTCAATTTCTTTTAACGAACCTTTAATCAAACAAAATATTGACATTTCATAAATAACTTTTATATTTTAACAGAATAATAAGGCTACTATAATTTGTGACTCGTGCTATAGCCAATATACACGTCAGGACACGTCGCCCTTATCATTATCTTTTTACGCATGAAGGTTTCGCTATGGTACTCCATTGGAAAATTTGGTAATTTTTGAAATTCAATATTTGAAAAACGGCATAATCATTAGATTTGAAATTTATAGCAAGAAAAATACAATTTTTTACCTTTCAAACGCAGTTTGTCTAACAATTTTCTGACAAATACTTTTTGAGCTATCATTTTTTTCAGTAACTTCAAATGTTTCATTTTCCGAGATTAATCTGGTGCAACAATTAGCGAAAAACCCAGTCGTCAGCAACGCATAGTTTTTTATTAAAGAGGCTGTTGGAGCAGGGATTGTCACCACCAATTTGCCACCATCACTTTTGAAATCGGTTCCGTGGTTCCAGAGATTCCATAGAAATTGTAATTTAGAATGACTTCAGAACGCTTTTCGCTCATTTCACTCATTTAAATTTCGATTTTTTTTTTTTTTATTTATTCTTAGAGAGCATTTACATCTTATAAGTAACTACAGTGCTAAATTTCAAATTTCTTGCCCCTTCAGTATAAAAAAGTCGCAATTTTCGAACATTTTTCGATCCTGCACCCCATTGATGTTAGTGGCACCGACATAAAATATAGCCTATGTTGGAGTAGGGATTGTCCCCATCAATTTGCCACCATTACTTTTGAAATCGGTTCGGTAGTTCCAGAGATTTCATAGAAATTGTAATTTAGACTGTTTTTAGAACGCTTTTCGCTCATTTCACCCTTTTAAATTTCAATTTCTTTTTTATTTTGTTCTTAGAGAGCATTTACATCTTATAAGTAACTACAATGACAAATTTCTAGCTCCTTCAGTATAAAAAATAAAAATAAAACTGCCCAGTTAAACTGAGGGCATTGAGTTCACAGGCTATTCACACTAATTGTATATTATACTCTTATTTCAATGAATTTGAAATAAGCCCATCGAAAAATAAAGAAATAAACAATATATTAAGGGGGGGGGGTTCATCATCCCGTTACCCCCCCCCCCCCATAGTTAACTAATGAACCCCTTAAACTAATCAGGTAAATCTCTAATTACAATGAATATATATACAAAATTTGAAGAAAATCTGATAATTCTGCATGAAAAACCCATTTATATAAATTAAGGCGGAATTAGCCCCCCCCCCGTTCCCCCTTTTATACTTAACCAATCAATCCAGAAAACTAATCAGGGAAGCGTCTTAACCCAATGAACATATAAACAAATTTTGAAGCAAATGGGATAATTCTGCAGGAAAAACCCATTTATATAAATTAAGGGGGGGATTAGCCCCCCATCCCCCCCTTTTATACTTAACCAATCAATCCCGAAAACTAATCAAGGATGCGCCTTAACACAGTGAATCTATAAATAAAATTTGAAGGAAATGGGATAATTCTGCATCAAAAACCCATTTATATAAATTAAGGGGGGTATTAGCCCCCGTTCCCCCCCTTTATACTTAATCAATCAATCCCTAAAACTAATCAGGGAAGCGTCTTAACCCAATGAACCTATAAACAAATTTTGAAGCAAATAGAATAATTCTGCATGAAAAACCCATTTATATAAATTAAGGGGGATTATCCCCCTGTTCCCCCCTTTATACTTAACCAATCAATCCCGAAAAACTAATCAGGGAAGCGCCTTAACACAGTGAACCTATAAACAAAATTTGAAGGAAAACGGAATAATTCTGCATGAAAAACCCATTTATATAAAATAAGGGGGTATTAGCCCTCCGTTCCCCCCTTTATACTTAACCAATCAATCCCGAAAACTAATCAGGGATGCGTCTTAACACAGTGAACCTATAAACAAAATTTGAAGGAAAACGGAATAATTCTGCATGAAAAACCCATTTATATAAAATAAGGGGGGGATATGCCCTCCGTTCCCTCCTTTATACTTAACCAATCAATCCCGAAAACTAATCAGGGAAACGCCTTAACACAGTGAACCTATAAACAAAATTTGAAGGAAATGGGATAATTCTGCATTAAAAACCCATTTATATAAATTAAGGGGGGTATTAGTCCCCCGTTCCCCACCCCTTTATACTTAACCAATCAATCCCGAAAACTAATCAGGGAAGTGCCTTAACACAGTGAACCTATAAACAAAATTTGAAGGAAAACGGAATAATTCTGCATGAAAAACCCATTTATATAAAATAAGGGGGGGGGGATTATCCCCCCGTTCCCCCCTTTATACTTAACCAATCAATCCCGAAAACTAATTAGGGAAGCGTCTTAACACAGTGAACCTTTAACCAAAATTTGCAGGAAATGGGATAATTCTGCATGAAAAGCCCATTTATATAAATTAAGGGGGGGATTAGCCCCCCCCCGTTCCCCCCTTTATACTTAACCAATCAATCCCGAAAAACTAATCAGGGAAGCGCCTTAACACAGTGAACCTATAAACAAAATTTGAAGGAAAACGGAATAATTCTGCTTGAAAAACCCATTTATATAAATTAAGGAGGGATTAGCCCTCCGTTCCCCCCTTTATACTTAACCAATCAATCCCGAAAAGTAATCAGGGAAGCGTCTTAACCCAATGAACCTATAAACAAAATTTGAAGGAAAACGGAATAATTCTGCATGAAAAACCCATTTATATAAATTAAGGGGGGGGGAATTAGCCTCTTGTTCCCCCCTTTATACTTAACCAATCAATCTCGAAAACTAATCAGGGAAGCGCCTTAACACAGTGAACCTATAAACAAAATTTGAAGGAAAACGGATATTTCTATGAAGAGTTATCGCATTACGTACGTACATACATACATACAGAACCGGCTGGCAAGCTCTCCTGGCTTGATAGCCAGTTTGATAGCTAAAAAATCGCAATTTTAGAACGTTTTTTGCTCCTGCACCCCCTGGGGTTAGTGGCACCGACATAAAATATAGCCTATGTTGGAGCAGGGGTTGTCACCATCAATTTGCCACCATCACTTTTGAAATCGGTTCGGTAGTTCCAGAGATTACCCCCTACAAACAAATAATCTTTACTCCTTTATAATATTAGTGTAGATTACCACATTTAAAGAAAGGGCAAAGAGCTGAATAAAGCTATTTCAAGTTTAGTAAGCATTGAGTTTTATGTCCATTATATTTATTTCTAATGAATAATTCTAAGCACCTGTGTATTATTTGCATATTATTTAATAATATTAAACAGTGATTTAACATGTCTGTTTACATGTAAAATTTCAAAGAATAAAAGTAATTTCAATCTATTTTAGTAATGGGAGATTTCCAAAATAACTGCCCGTTTAATACTTTATACTTAAAACACATAATTCCATTAAAAAAAATATCATTTGACATGGGTATAACATAACATATATATAGGGTAGATGTACCAGTAATGAACCGCCTTCCAGTAATGGGCCACCTTCAAAAGTTTTTGGTTTATAAAAAAGTAACCAATAAAAATTTAGCTTTTTGTATATTTTTTCATTACTCCCCCTTCCATGTATTATAATCTGGGTTACTGTTGACACTCTTAATTAAACCAATCAGGAAGCAGAAAATGTTTCACAGTTCCACTGTTTTTCTCTGAAAATCTTAATGAACATGCTAAGAGCTAACTAGGACTTCCCTCAAAGGGATTAGTCTGAGTGATATTGCTGAGAACATAAAGTTAACAATTACGATATAAAGAAGATATCAACAAGAATCTAAGTGAATATACAGCATATGATAGACAAGAGATAGATAAAGATACAACATATGAAAAATAGCAAATTAAATGATATAATTACAAAATATCATATATAAATTCATATACTGTTATGTTTTCATATGCATTTTTTTATAACATTTGGCAAATAATCTCATTTTCTTAAGCGGGAATTGCTCAAAACTTAAAAAAAAAAAAACCGCCGGATCTTTTAAAACGATATTTTTAAAGTCACATAATCAGATTTGCAGCCAATAGCGTATTTTAGCAAGCGTAGTTTAACGCAAATTTAATTTAATTTTTGCAACATTTTCTTTGTGACAAATATCTAAATAAAATATTAAAAAATAAAATATTAAATATTGAAATATTAAATCAAATATTTAATATTTGAATTAAAAAAAATTTCCTTTGTTTATTTAACTATTTATAGAAACTCGTATACTTCAAACCACATTGATAACATGCTTTGCTACAAACGTGTCTACCAGTCTAACTACTCGTATGTCTTAGCTGTGTCTCTCTCCGAACTCATCTGTCTACTGTCTCTCTACTCTTCTGTATACCCGTCTCAGTATCCGTCTGTCTTTCTACCCGACTCTTTAATCGTGTCTCTACCTGTCTCGCTTCCCGTTACACTACTCGTCTATCAACACGTCTGTCTGTCTATATACCCCTCTCTCTACCCGTCTGTCAAGTCGTCTCTGTACTCGTCTCTCTATCCACCACGCTACCCGTCTCCCTACCCATCTCACTACCCCTCTGTCAACCCTTTTTTGCACCTGCCTCGCTACCCGTCTGTCTATTCGTTTCGCTACCCGTTAGCTTATCTCTGTCGCTATCCGTCTCTCTACCCGTCTGTCTACCCGTTTGTTTACACGTCTATCTATCTCTCGCCAACTCTTCCCAATATTTAAACAATTTAGTAAACGGAAGCCGTTTATCTGTTATTAAATGCAAACAGGAATAATTTATCTAAAGAGTGTAATCAGATGCAATTTCTTTAAATACATACATAAACCAGCATAATAATTCACCAGTTTTATTTTCATAGTAGTTTATGTCATTTGACACTAAATCTCAACTTCTTCAACCCGAACTGCGTCAAGCTTTTTAAAAAAGCCCCAAGGTTCGTATAACTGGGAAGGGGAATTGTCCTCCGGGCTATTAGATACATGTTATTAAGTTAAGTGAAAGTTTTGTAATCGGGTTCGCAGCCAATTTCTTATGTTAGAAAGGGTGGCTTCACGCCATTTTAAATTCATTTCTGTAACTTTCTTTTTCTTTTTTTGGTGGGTGGTTGGGGGGGGGGGGAGGGTTCCAAATATATACACTTAAATTCAAACTTTTGCCCCCATGTTAATATTAGTGTTGTTTGTATTATCAATTAATACTTTGTTGATCGAGCTTCATTCGAAACAAATGTAAAAGACTTCTACAGTTTTTTTTTCTAGGAGAAAGTTCCGTAATCGGGCCCTAAGCTAATCGGGGAATTTAATATCATTATTGTTTCTAACTCTTATAGAGTTAAAACAATATTGTTGCTAGCATTACTCTTGTTTGTGACCAACCTCTTCTGTGTATCTGAATAGGGAAAAGTTCCGTATCATGTACTGGTTGGTGCCAAAGGCAGTTGTAGAATCTTACAAATTTTTCTAGAGAGCGGAAAAACATGTTTTTTAAAATATTTACAAATATACGTTTATTAAACCATGTTTTTGAGCCATTTAAAAAAATTAAGTACGGTGCTAAAATAAAATTTTATTGCCATTTTCGATATTTTAATAAGAAATGAAAATACATAACAAACAAATTTAACAAAACTAAGCCATTTTTGGGTACTTCTCTATTATCCCGTCGACCACTTTTCATAACAAAAAACTATCGCCAAACTAAGATTAAACGCCAAAAATACAGTCCCATTTACTTGATGCCAGAAGCATTATACGTATTTGTTATGCCATCAAGTGGTTTTTAATTCGACATTTGCGTGTATTTTTCATTATGTTTTACTGATTTATTAGTTATTTCATTAATTAAAGTAACAATTGTGTCCTTAAATTCTTATATTTTATTTATTTTGATATTTCAATGGCAACGTTCTCCCGTTTATTTAGCGTTACAGTTTGGCGATAGTTTTTTGTTATGAAAAGTGGTCGACGGGATAATAGAGAAGTACCCATTTTTTGTGATAAATAATTGTTATTGCCAGGGGGGCAAATTGTAAACAATTAATAAGCGAACTAAAAAAATTACCGGAAAAAACTTGTGGGAATCTCAAGAAAGAAATATCTGATATAAATAGCATTTAAAATCTTAAAATGGAGAAGTGGTCCGTATAAAAATGCAAAACATTATACACCTGATATAAGAATTTTTTAATTTTTTTATATTTCCGAAAGCACAGATAAAAGGGTAAAAATCCCGGCACAGATGCCATATACTCACCACGTTGGCGCGATTTTCCCCCCGCCCCTTTGGCGAAAACTGTTTGTTGTGTTTGTTTACTTTTATTTTTTATTTTAATTCTATAGATTATTTTTATATGTATATCAATATTAATTTAGGCACAGATGTCATATGCGCACCAGATTGGCGCGATTTTTCCCCCGCCAATTTGGCGAAAACTTTGTTTTTGAATATTAGTTACAAATACCATACAATAATAGCATGTAATTTTTTATTTCAATATAAAAATAAAATAACGTAATAAATGAATTAGCTCCTATTATTCAAAAATGGGAAATAAAAATAAATAAATGATAGTTTGATATAAATAAATATTGATATATATAATAAAAACAATTTATAGAATTAAAATAAAAAATGAAAGTTAATAAACAACAATTGAAACAAAATAACCGGGTTACCATGTGAGGCATAAAATTGCCATTTTGTTGCAATCGCGCCAATGTGGTGCGTATATGACATCCGCGCCTTTATTTATATCAAACTATTATTTATTTATTTTTATTTCCTTTTTTAAAATAATAGAAGCTGTTTCATTTATTACGTTATTTTATTTTTATATTGAAATAAAAAATCACGTGTACTATTTGTCACACTATTTGTAACTAATATTCAAAAACAAAGTTTTCCCCAAGCTGGTGGGAGGAAAAATCGCGCCAACGTGGTGCGTATATGACATCTGTGCCTTGTTTCATTCACATAGAGGTACTGCTCTATTATCCCGTCGACCACTTTTCATAACAAAAAACTATCGCCAAACTGTTAGATTAAACGCCAAAAATGCAGTCCCATTTACTTGATATCAGAAGCATTATACGTGTTTGTTACGTCATCAAGTGGTTTTTAACGCGACATTTGCGTGTATTTTTCATTATGTTTTACTGATTTATTAGTTATTTTATTCATTAAAATAACAATTGTGTCCTTAAATTCTTATATTTTATTTATTTATGTATTTTGATATTTCAATGACAACGTTCTCCCGTTTATTTGGCGATAGTTTTTTGTTATGAAAAGTGGTCGACGGGATAATAGAGAAGTACCCACATATGTATTGGTACTTTTATGTTAACTTGGTGCAGTTGATAAATCGCCAAATATTTTTCTCATAACATCTTCATATTGCATTCATTTCATTTAAATATAAATCTTTCACTGATTTCATTTGAAATACATACATTAAAAATACACGTCTTTCACTCATTTAATTTAAAATACACGCCTTTCACTAATTCCATTTAAAATACTAAAAAGGAAAAGAAAATAAGAAATAATGCCACAAATCGAAACCTTTTATTTAAACATCAAAGAATTGCTCCTAACATACACACGCGAAATAAAAAAGCTGCTAATGGTGTGATTTACGCCAAATCTCTAATACTAATACTACTCTTACTAATCTCTAATACTTTTCAAACAAAAAAAATTCCAGATTAACTTTCCATTTTTATTAAATTGAAATATATTTTATTGTGCTGAATATTAGTGCTTGCATATTTTTTTTGCTCCATGTATTCCATGAACTTTTCAATTCCGACTGTCTACGAAAATCTCCCGCCGGTGAAAATGACGTACGCACAAAATTTAGTGACGTATGTACTTTAATTGTGCTTTTTTATCTATTTTTTTAATATAACTTCCAAACGGTTTGACACTTATTCTTGGTAATAAATAGACGACGTTGTCACCTTTATAGGTACCTGCTGTAAAAATTTGAACGAAATCCGTTAAATATTTTTTGAGTTATGCTTGACGAAAGGTTTTAATATCCATTGTAGCTATATATGGGGCAAAGTAATACTGCGCTGTGTATGAGTCTTCGTTGCACTCAGACAATTAATTTATATATTTTTATTTTCTTGAAAAAAATGCAAATTTGTGTTTTAATAGTAATAGAAAACTTTGAATTTTATATACTAATAGCAATTTACAAAGTTTAATTTATTTTTCAGATTTTAGGACCATGGTCCATTACTGGAATGCTTAATTAGTCAATTTCTAGTAATGGACACCCCATGTGGACGTTACTAAAAAAGCAATTTCAGTAATGTTCATAGTGCATAAAATTTTTTATTTAACTTAAAAACTAAGTAATCAAATTTAATTTTTTAAATTGCACTTACCAGAATGTAATAACAATATATATATATTTTTTTGTAAATAGCTGTTTTTTATTAATTTCACGCAATTAATATATTTTTTAAAGATTGTAATAGAATATTTTTTTTGAACCATGCCTTGCTTACTTTATAATATGGCAATCAACATCCAATTAGGAAGCAGAGTATAATGTTTAAGGGCACAGGAAAATGAAGAGCTCATGGGGCTCAAGCTCTCCCCATTTAAATATAGACAATTTTTTAAGTCACATAAGTTGTTAAAAATCTATTTTCTATCTTAAATGTTTGATTTTTCATCTCTGACAAAACAACTAGTGCATACTTTAAAAATAAAATAAAATTATAGTAGCAATGAAACTAGTAAATCTGCAGATCACAAGGCTCAAATCTCAATTCTGCAATTTTATTTTGAAATAATTTTATTTAGTATTTAAAAAACATTCAACCCATATTTTCATTTATTTGATATTTTTTATATAAATTGCTAAAAGTAATATATCAAGCAGTTTTAGGAAGTTTAAACTATTAAAAATAATAGGAAATAAGATTCCATGCAGTAGTACTCAGATTTTTTTTAACTAACCCTTCTAACCCCCCTCCCCCCTTCTTCCCCAATGTCTCAATAATTTGATAAGTGTAATTCTTTGAAATTTAGTATTTTAAACCTTCTATCTGAAATAATTAAAATATTGATCTTGTGATAGTGACAATTAATATAAACAGTGACTTATTCTCATAAATATTTTATCAATTATTGATATCCTAATTGTTAAATTTATTTGAAAATTACTATTTTATTTCATTAATAAGCTTTCTTTAAATTCTAGTTTTAAATACAATCATAATATCAATTATCTATTACTTTTTGTGGGGTGTCCATTACTGGAACAGAGGCTGTCCATTACCGGAATTTAGGGTGTTTTGATATATTTCTGTTATTTACAATCCTTATATATTATTTCTCCTGTCAACATCCCTTTTACTCAGAAAATATGAAACGCAGAACAACGAATGAGATACCATATGAAAGGTTTTAGAACAGGCTTCTGACATAGCCCACTTAACAATTCGTTAAAACATGTTTTTGATTAAAATTTGCTGAAATTAAAAAATGAAATCGGCATTGTTTTCATGAAAGAAATGAAAGGTTTTCCTGAAATTATTGTTGCCAAAAAAAATACCACAATATATGATGCTCATAGCAATTATTATAAAAAACACCGCACGGATTTGTTTTATACTTATGATTAAAAAGCGAAATTGAAATTGAAATGTTTAGATTTATATTTCTAAGTCCCATGGTTTTCCCGAAGCGGATGACGTCATCCTCTAATGCAGTCAAAATACGATTGTTAATTTTTTTTTTCTCGCGTGTGCCTTTAGCAATCTTGGATCAGTTTTTAGTCTAATGGAATAAATTATATGATATTCTGACTTGACTAACAACTAAATGTTGTTTGCAGATATTTTTTATCCTTGCTTTTTCTTTAGAAGTTTAAACCTGCATCTAATAAATATTACATATTGATAAAAAAGGATACTTCTCTATTATCCCGTCGACCACTTTTCATAACAAAAAACTATCGCCAAATAAACGGGAGAACGTTGCCATTAGAATATCAAAAAATAAATAAAATATAAGAATTTAAGGACACAATTGTTATTTTAATTAATAAAATAACTACTAAATCAGTAAAACATAATGAAAAATACACGCAAATGTTGAATGTAATACCACTAGATGACGTAACAAACACGCATAATGATTCTGACATCAAGTAAATGGGACTGCATTTTTGGCGTTTAATCTTACAGTTTGGCGGTAGTTTTTTTTGTTATGAAAAGCGGTCGACGGGTTAATAGAGAAGTACCTAAAAAATAAGATTTCAGTGCGAAATCTTCGCACGGGCCCTCTGGTTAAATTTTGATTCACATTGGGAAATGTGACTGTGAGTATGTTTAAATATTGTTGGTAGATTAATATAATATTAAAAAAAGTAAAATATAATAAGTATAACTATTAATAAAAAAATACTTTTTAAAGAAATTCCTTAAGGATGTCCATTACTGGCACATCTACCCTATATCACATTATGTATTATAAAATGTATTGATTTACGTGTTTATATGTATTTAAGTGATTGAGTGTTTGATTATTGTAGTTACGAAATTACAGAAATTTAACATCTCGATTTAACAAAGTTATAAAGGTTGAAAGTTTTTAAATGAAAGTTTGAAATGTTTCTGCTTCTTTCTATATTTATATTTATATATCCTTAAAATAGAAGGGGAAAAGACAAGCTGTAAATCAGCCCCAACAAAAAATTTCAAAGCTACCCCCCCCCCCTCCTGACTGGTTGCGGCCCTGCGTTACAAGCGTAGGCATTTAAGTTTAATCTTTACAAAATTTGTACCAAAAGAAAATTCTGACTCATTGCAATCAACTGATAATAGTAAATGATGACTCTTCTTTTATTCAACTTATAATATTAAATATTCCTCTTTAATAGCGCAACGAAATAATTGATAACAGAGCTTAAACCTATTTTTTTAAATATCCATATTCTTACAAAACAAACTTGTCATTCCCCTCCACTGAGCTCCAAATATAACAGGAGATCTGTTTTCCTAATGCCCAACATGCTTTCCAGCGGTCAGTGCGGAAGGATACAGTGACGATAATTTTAGCTCACATTCATGGCAAAACATGCTGTCTATCGCATTACCTTACATGATTAGTGAATTATTTATGAATTAGATAAGCATAGCTTAATTATAAAAGCAGAAATTAGGATAATAGTAAATGAGAATACTAATATCTGACATTGTCAACACGGACTATTTTTTACTTTTGCTTAGCAAGCTTCATTTGCCTTTCATGCTTCTGACCGCTGATTCTGAACTCCTGTTGTATATATAGAGCTCAATGTTCCCCTCATAGCGAGACTTGTAAAAAAGTAGGAGGTTCTATTTCCATCCAGCGATAGCCGTGATTGGCTCAGAAGTACGCTAGAACAGAAGTCTAGTGGAACAAGAAATGTCGCGACTAAACCAGCAAGTCTCATTTCAATGGATGTAAATCAGAAATCAGAGTTATGTGTATAAAATGTAAAGTTTATACATTTTGAAAAATAATTGTTTTGAAATTTTCACACTAAGTAAAAAAAAATTTTAATTTTCCAGTCATTTCATAAATATAGTTCACAATAGGGATGCACCGAATATTCGGTATCTATTCGGTATTCGGCCATATTACCGAATATTCGGTTAGGCCGAATATCAAACTATTCGGTCTGCCGAATATTTGGCTTGGCCGAATATCAAACTATTCGGCCTGCCGAATATTCGGTTAGGCCGAATATCAAACTATTCGGTCTGCCGAATATTTGGCTTGGCCGAATATCAAACTATTCGGCCTGCCGAATATTCGGTTAGGCCGAATATCAAACTATTCGGTCTGCCGAATATTTGGCTTGGCCGAATATCAAACTATTCGGCCTGCCGAATATTCGGTTTGGCCGAATATCGAAATATTCGGCCAAGCCGAATACTTAAAAAAACTTTTTTTTTTTTAAATATATTTTTTAAAACCCACAATTTCTACTTTTAACTGTCAATTAATAAAGATATTAAAAAAAATTAGTAATAAAATCATATTTCAATGAAAGAGAATGCTTTTACATTATTTATTCGCTGTTTGAAAAGTGTCACTTAAGAAAATTAACCATTAATGATGACCTTCATAGGAATTAATGATGTACAAATAAATGCAAGTTCCTGAATATTGTCTAGTAAATAATATGTTTCTTGCTTTTTTGCAAACATCATGTTTCTAAACAAAATGGAAAAAAAAATTTCACAGGTGATAATAGACATCAAGACAGAAAATTTTTGTCCAGGAAATCAGAATCGCAACACACTTATTCAATCAAAAATAAAGTGCATCTCACTCTAGGTCAAATTGGAATTTTCGTTTGTTACTTTAATAATATTGAAGATTTTGTAATTATATTTTCAACATACTTACTTTGATTTCTGTGAATCACGGTAAGTACTGGAAATTTTCACCATTCATATCTAAACAACACTGAGCTAGATATTCCTTTATTCAGAGTGCAGCTGAAAGTACTACTTATACTGTGTCACTGGCCAAAATTTAGCCACTTCCAATAGTAGTATCATCATATTTTCTACAATGAAAATTAATACGATGTAAATATCGCTAAAATATCTTCATTGTTGTTAAAGTTTTAAACAAAAATTCAGTCTCAGCTTGCGGTGACACACTCCGTATTTTTGATTGAATGTATTGTATTTTTGATAGAATAAGTAGATTGAGATAATGATTCTTGCTCAAAAAATGTTTGCCTTGACAACATTATCTACACAGAAAGTTTGTTCCGAGTTGTTTCTTCTAATTCATTCAAAAAATTTCTTTGATTTTAAAGTATTTGTTATAGAATATAAGAACATTTTATAAATTTATTTGAATTCACAGAAGAAGCTACAAAGTTTAAAGCATTATTAATTTAAAAAGTTTTAAGACTATCCTCTTTTTAAGTTATAACTAAAAGCACAGATTTTTTTTAATGTAATTTTTTCTTGTAAAAATGTCTAGTTCATAAAATAGTAGTAGCTGTGTTAAATATTGTGTAAACATGGGTGAAAGTTTGAAATGTGGCCAGGACTGAAAATATTTTGACCTGTCCACCCCCCTCCCGTCCAAGCGCACACGTGTGCACAGACAACACATGTTTTGACTTTGAGATGTGGCAAAGACTGAAAATATTTTGAATTCTCCACCCAGACCTCCTCTCCGAATGCACATACCATGCCCACTTAGACAAAACGTCGAAGGATTTCAAAAAATACGGCAAAATTCGTCGAAGGATCTCGAAAAAACGGCAAAATTTGTCAAAGGATCTCAAGAAAAAGGCAAAATTCATCGAAAAATCTCAAAAAACGGTAAATTTTGTCGAAGGATCTCGAAAAAAAAACCGGTAAATTTCGTCGAAGGATCTCAAGAAAAAGGCAAAATTCGTCGAAAAATCTCAAAAAACGGTAAATTTTGTCGAAGGATCTCGAAAAAAAACCGGTAAATTTCGTCGAAGGATCGCGAAAACACGCAAATCTCGTCAAATGGCCGCCGAAAAAGCACCAAGGATCGTGGGAAAACTGCTAATTTCGTTTAAGGATCACGGAAAAACGGGCAATTTCGTGGAAAAGTCCGAAAAAACGGTGAATTTTGTTGAAGGATCGGAAAAGAAACGGCAAATTTCGTGGAAAGATCTCGAAAAAAACCGCATATTTTGCCGAAGGATCTCGAAAAAACGGCATATTTCGCCGAAGGATCTCGAATAAACGGCATATTTCGTCAAAGAATCTCGAAAAAAACGGCAAAATTTGTCAAAGGATCTCAAGAAAAAGGCAAAATTCGTCGAAAAATCTCGAAAAACGGCAAATTTTGTCGAAGGATCTCGAAAAAAAAAAAAAAAAACGGTAAATTTCGTCGAAGGATCGCGAAAACACGCAAATCTCGTCAAATGGCCGCCGAAAAAGCGCCAATTTCGTCGAAGGATCGTGGATAAAACTGCTAATTTCGTTTAAAGATCACGGAAAAACAGGCAATTTCGTGGAAAAGTCCGAAAAAACGGTGAATTCTGTCGAAAGATCGAAAAAAACGGCAAATTGTGTGGAAAGATCTCGAAAAAAATGACATATTTCGTCGAAGGATCTCGAAAAAACGGCATATTTCGTCGAAGGATCTCGAAAAACGACATATTTCGTCGAAGGATTTACAAAAAACGGCATATTTCGTCGAAGGATCTACAAAAAAACGGCATATTTCGTCGAAGGATCTACAAAAAAACGGCATATTTCGACGAAAGATCTCGAAAAAACAGCGAATTTTTTCCGTCCCGTTTCCGTCCTCGGCAATTTTCAAAAGACGGAATTCCGTCCTGTGGACGGAAAACTTGCACCCATGTTGTAAAATTCTTTTATAATTTAATTATTAATACTTTTAAACTCTGAAATATAAAAATGTTCGGCCAGCCGAATATTCGGTATTCGGCCAAATATTCGGTTGGCCGAATATTCGGTATTCGGCCTCACTGATACTATTCGGCTAGCCGAATATTCGGTATTCGGTTTACTTGTGGGCCGAATATTCGGTATTCGGCCAAAATCACTATTCGGTGCATCCCTAGTTTATGACAAATTTATTTAAAAACTTTGAGATTTACGATTTAATTAATTTAATACTTTTAAAGCAATAACAAATAATATTTAATTGTAATATGTTAAAAAAAAAACATTTTTGCAATTTTAAAAAAGGAAGAAATGTTTACAATGATATTCCAAAATTCTGAACTTTTTATGCAATTCAATCCTTGGTACATCAATATTTAAATTTTTTTTATTATTTTAGAAGCCAAAATAGAGAGAAAAAACAATTCCAACATTTCTTTCAAAAATTATTTTTTATTCAGTAGCGAAGAGGATATAGTAATATACCCTCCTATACTCCTACCAGCATCAAAACTGAATTTCTTTCAAAAAAATATAAAACACTCAATCAAAAATTCAGGTACAAATTTAAAAAAGCTATACCTGAAATTATACGAGACCAATATTAATGAGAAAAGAAATTTCTACCAGAAAAAATTATATAGTGTTGTCAAATTTGATAACATAATTGGTCTTTTTGAATGAAATATATTAGACTATGTATTTCAAAGTTTATGCATTGTAATATTAAATGCAAAAAACATTTTAAAAAGAGTCAACAAAAGTACTAAAACTTTAAGAGATCAAAATGCCAAGTTTAAATAAGTTATCTGCTGTACATAAAAACTTAATTTTCTAAAGCAAGCAAACTTTAAAAATGGAAAACAAAAAATATTTAGGCAGAAAACATTTTATCAACAAAATTATTCGAAAATTGAGAGATTATATGAACACTACATGTTATTCATTTCTATATTATACAAACAAAAAATGAACATAAACATACCATAAAATAAAAAGATCTCTTTCAAATAAACTGTGATATATAAAATGTTATCCTTATGAAGATAAATGATAAAGTTAGGCCTAAAAATTCTTGACTTAAAAAATATTTTTTTTTAAAGCAAAAAAACATTTAAATAGTATAAATAATAATAAAATAAAGTAATAAAATGTATAGAGATAGTATTCATGAAAAATAACAAATACTTATGTTAATAAGAGCTTTTCAATAAAAAAATTTAATATTTTGTTTATAATAAATAAGGGACAAACATGGCTACCTTTAGCTTTGTTGTGAACTGCAAATGTCAAAACTTATTTAAAATTACAGTAAAATTCTTCAGGTACAGAGAAATATTAAAATTTAATTTAGAACTATTATTAAAATATTCTAAAAAGGAATACTTAAATTTTCACAGGATATAGTGTACTATACTTTTAAATATATATACAAAAACTGGTCTAGTTCACAGCTTAGGACAAGATATTGTTGAATTAGGTATGCTTTGATTAGGGACACAAATGTATACAGTTTGATAACTAAAATAATCTAATACTGAAATATTTGTAAACCTATGCTTTAAGATATATACTTTCTTTTTCATTAAGTAGCATACCCTCCTATCAATATATAAACAGAATTTCTTTCAAATAATATAAAACACTCATTCAAAAGATTAAGACAAACAGGTAGCCATTTAAAAAAAAAATAAACAAAAATATAGGCCTAGGCCTAGTAATGCTTTACTTAAAAAATACAATTCTTAAGCAAAAAACATTTAAAAAATGGAATAAAAAAGTAATAAAATATAGAGATAGCATTCATGAAAAATAATATAAATACTTATGTTAATATAGGAGCTTTTCAAAATAAATTTTTAATTTTTTGTTTACAATAAATAAGAAGGGTCAAACAAGTCTTACCTTTAGCTTTGTTGTGAACTGCAAATGTCAAAACTTATTTATAATAACTACAGTAACATTCGTCAGGTGCAGAGAAACAAATATTAAAATTTAATTTAGAACTATTATTGAAATATTTTAGAAGGAATACTTACATTTTCATAAGGTATAATATACTAATTTCTTTTAAATTTACATACAAAAACTGGCCTAGTTAACAGCTTTGGACTGGATATTGTTGAATTAGGTGTGCTTTGATTTGGGACACAAATATATGCAGTTTGATAACTAAAACAACTAAAACAATCTAATAATGAAATATTTGAAAACGAAAACCCATAAACACTTTATTAATTATAAAGTAATATACCTTCCTACCAGTATCAAAACTGAATTTCTTTCAAAAAATATATAACAGTCATTCAAAGATCAAGACAACAAACAGGTAACCATTTTGTAAAAAAAAAAAAAAAAAAAAAAAAATACCTGAGATAATTCGAAACAAATATTCATGAGAAATTTCTGCCAGAAAAAAATATAATGTTGTCAAATTTGATAACATAATTGATATATTTGAATCACGTATATTAGACTATGTATTTCAAAGTTCATGCATCGTAATATTAAATGCAGAAAATATTTTAAAAATAGTTGACAAATTTTAAGAGATTAAGGTGCAAAGGTTAAATAAGATGTATATCATACATGGAAACGTTATTTTCCATGTCTGACTATAACAACTGAGTACATAAAACACTACAAAATTAAAAAAAGTAAGGATATGTGTGAAAGAATATTTAGCTGGGCTTGATTCAGTTAAAGAAAACCGTCCATAAAATCCTCAAAATAGCTTTCTAACTGAAACACATCTATACGGTCTTCTAAGCGCTAGCAGAAAGACATTTAAAGGCAAGAAAAACAATTGCATTTCAGGCCATTTGAATGCTTTCTGCTGGCTAAATATCACAGTCAGCAGCACCTAGTCTAAATTCCATAGTTTTTAAACTAAAAAAGAAATTACGAAATATGTAAAGTCAGGAACATACAAACTGGAGACAAACAATTTACAAAAACACAAATCATGCATATACACATTAAAGGCATACAATTTATAAAAACAATTAGGCATATTTTACATAGATCTGAATGTTTTAATTAAATTAAGTTGTATAACCAAGATTTTGTTTCTGAGGAAGGGGTGGGAATCAGACAAGGCTGTAAGATAGCTTTTTAAAAAGTACTTTATACTTATATAAAACCTAGAGATGTAACAAATAGTGATATGGTCGAACACAATCTTTTTTATATTTATTATAAAGTGTTTAAATGTTAAATTGGAAATACAGTAAAATTAAAAAAAAAGTATTTTTATGTTTAATAGATGTTTCATTACGCGAAGTGCATTTTACAATCCAAATAACTTTTTTAGGATTATATTTAAAAGACATTTTAGGCCTAATCCGAATCACAGCAGCTCTCAGGAAATTAAACAACATTAAAAGTACGTAATTTTTAAAAAATCCGAGTAAAATTTATATTTAATAATAATAAAAGTTTAATACACACCATTCCGAGGAATATATATTGAGGCAAAGCAAACATCTTAAAGTGCAAGTGCAACTGAATTCACAATACGAACGAATAGCGAATTTTACATTTACAAAAACTCAACATTTGAGCGCGCCCCAGTCCCAACGCCAACTCCACACGCATGCGCGTTGCAATCTTCTCTGTCCAAATTATTTGGCTACATTCACTTTTCGCCAAGGGTGCCCAAAGGTTGAGGGTTTGGAAATTAGCAGGAGGGACGATCAAAGACATAAGATACAGAAAAGAAGATACAGATTTAGAAATAAGTTGTATAATGACTATTTTGACTTTTAGATAATAATTTAATATAAATATTAAAGCTTTCTACAAGTTTAACATTCAAGCATTTTATTTCTTACAGATATATTAATGCACTTTATTCTTTGATTTTTCACAAAAATCTTAAATTAACATGATAATTTAAATTTTTGTCCAAACTAAAAAAAAAAAAAAAAAAAAAAAAAAAAAAAGATAACGTGGGACTGGGACATTAATGCTGCACGGGTTTATTTTATATATTTATGATTAAAAAGTAGGAATTGACTTTAAAAAAATAGAAGGATATGACAATGAAATATATTAAATTAATACGTACTACATTAAATTAATAATATAATATATTAAATTGAAATACTAAATTTTAATATATTAAATATAAAAAAAATATAATATATAAATTATTAAAAATAATCTAATAATTTAGTGATTTTAATATGATTTTCTCTTTACTCATAATTAAATTAAAATACTAAATTTTAATATATTAAATATATAAAGTATTATAATATATAAATCGTTAAAAATAATCTAATAATTTAGTAATTTTAATATTTCCTCTTTACTAATAATTAAAACAAATTTCTTATAAGTAAAGAGAAATAAATACATCTTGACAGACATGAATATAAACATCACCGATTCAGGCCATGCAAACAACCGCCATGTTTGTCTAACCGGAGTTAAGCTAATGAGTTTTTAATTCAAATTTAAAGCACAGAATCAAAAGTTTGGTGAATTCATAATGAAAAACTTGACTTAAACTTTGCATAACAGTGCCTAAAAATTATTATTCCTAGAAGATTTTTTTTTTTTTTTTAACAGGCACTTTGATCTGTTTATGCCCAGCACCATGCTGAAACGTCACACTTCAGCACGCTGAAGTCGTGACGTCATCAATATGGCACTGGGCATAAACAGACTGAAGTGTCCATTGAATTAACATGGACGTAAAAAATAAAATTTTCTAGGAATAACAATTTTCAAATTTAAGAACTTTCAGGTACTGTTTTGCAAAGTTTAAGGTACGCTTTTCATTATGAATTCGCCAAACTTCTGATTTTGTGATTTAAATTTGATCAATTTATAAAAAACTCATTAGTTTAACATTTAACTCAGGTTAGACAAATATCACAGTAATTTACATCGGCTGAATTGGTGATATTAACATTCATGTCTGTGAAGATATCTCCGTCTCTCTCTGCTTATAAGTAAAACTTTTATTAATTTTAATTAATAATTTTACTAATTTTATATTTTCAAAAATTATTAAAGATATTTTATAATTTATAAATTACTATAATCCATAAATTATAAATAATTTTTAAATTAAATTTATAAATTATATATTAAATAATATATTAAATATATAAAGTATGATATATTATAATGATATAAATATAATATATTAAATTATAATACTAAAATCATATACTATATTAAATTAAATATTAAATCAATTTAAGCATATTAAATTAATTATATACTACAGTAGAACTCCAATTATCCGAACTCCGACTATCCGAATCGCTGATTATCCGAATCGCTTTCAGAATTTCAGAAAAAAAAATAAGACGGAAAAGTACTGCGATTCGCAAAATAATGATTCTGTGTACGAGCGCTATTGTCCTTCCCTCCGCGAAGCTAGTGTAGGCGAAGCCTTAAACACCATTACAGAAGGCAACTTTTAATGAAACTTTTGGTAAAGGGCGAAGACGAAGAAGGTTTGTCAGCTAACCACAAAAAAATAAATTTGAAAGATTCCGCTTACATGGTGGCGGAAGCTTGGCTTGGTTAAAGCGGTCACATTAAAACGCGTGTGGAACAAGTTGAAAGGCATATCAACTGACGAAGAAAAGGAAAATGAGAATAAGAAAAAAGAAGATCAAGAAAAGGAAAGGTAAGAGACAGGAGAAGATGAGGATGACGTGCCTTTTGAAAAATTCAGAAACATTCTTTGGAAAATTCCTGGATGTTCAGAAGTTAGTGCTGAAGATATAGGAGAGTAGATGGTGTGTGATTCGTCAGACCCCGGGTTTCAAATTATAAATGATCATAGGCGTAACTAGTGGGGGGGCCGGGTGGGCCGTGCCCACCCCAGGTAGTTCCAGTGCCCACCCCAGAATTTCAAGTTCACGTGAAAATTTTATGACTGCGATATGGTCAAAATTTTAATTTTCAAATATTTGAATGATTATACCAATAAATAATACTATATATTTCTGATTTGAGAACTAATGTAACGAAAACGGCGCGCACGCATATGTAAATGTGTGTGTGTGTGAGGTAAAAAAGAAGCAACAGACAAAGAAAATCCTATTACTCTTCTACATTCTTTGCAACACTTATATGACCCGGAGTCTATAGGGTTCCAAAAGGAACAAAGTGAAATATTATCTGAAAGCTCTAAATCTGAACGAGAGTTTTCTTTTTTTGTCACGAGGTGATAGGGAAAAAATCAGTTCCAGATGTCCAGTTCCGTATTCTTTCAACTAAGTCATCTGCTGTGGTGAGAGCGGATGAGAGAGAGAAGGAGATAGTGGGGGGCACAGGTGCCCGAACGGTTTTTCTTTTACAAAATAATGACAAATTTAAAAAACAGGATGTAATTGACAAATTACTGATCAATTAATTGTCTTGTCTGAGTGATGAGATACGGCAAAAGTCATAAATGAGAACATCATCGCGGGGGGCTTACCCTTAACTTTGTAGGGCGAATTTTTTGCAATTTGCCTGCTGCTGTAAGCGTGTGGGATTATTTCCCTTTTCCAAGTTTACATGCGTAATTATCAGTGCGCAAACAAATTCTGTAGTTTTGGAAATTTTTGTTTGTATTGCTGCATGCTGCTTCATGGATCGAGGCTCTTTGCTTCATGTTTCTGAATGTACTTTTTGTGAGTAAATTTTTTCTTATCAATCTTTGATATTCTGAATAAATAGAAGGGCTAAGTGAAATAAGATGTTACGTAACAAAAATAAAATTCTGAGACAATTTAAATGAAAGCTTTTAGTTGCAATTTTTATTTTATTTTTGTTCTTGTACCTTGTATTTAGTAAGTTAACGAGTAGTACTAAGCTCTCTCAGAAAAACTTAGCAATATTTAATTTTATAATATAAAAATTATTAATAATATTTAAGTTATTTTTATTAAAATATTAACTTTTAATAAATAATATATCAGATTTTAAAGATTAATTAAAATATAGGTATTTTACCTTTACCATATGACATATTATCTCATAACACTCTCATCGAAAAAATAAACTGTATTTTGAGAAAATGTAACATAACAGGTTCTTGCTCGAACCTCTTTAATTAATGTCATTTATTATTTAAAAAAAAAAAAAAAAAAAAAAAAAAAAAACTATTTGGTAAAGACAGAAATTTATTTTTGAAATGGTCAAATTTAAGCTTAAATTTTTTTTTTCAAAATTTTAGAAAAATCCTGTATGTTTGCAACTTCTAAAAATGATCGCCCGCTGTGGTGCATTTAAAAATTTCATTGATAAATCAAAAGGAGCAATAAGTTTTTTTTGCCGAGTTGCCAATTGAATAGAATTTTTCTTACTGACTTACTGTTTCTTTCTGACAAATAACACTATATAACAGTAAAATTTTCCTTCTATGTCCTTAAAAATTTCTTTTCAATTTTGGAATATTTATTTTAAAATAAAGGAGCTCTTATAAATTTATTTTAATTTAGAGAAGGAATTATGGAATTTAACGTTTCAATAATTAATAATTTTTAAGATCATCCTCTTCTTTAAAAAAAAAACTGAAAGCTTTTTTATTTTATTTTTGTGTGTAAAGTTTACTTGTAAAATAACTCATTGTTGTACTCATTACTCAAAACACAAGTATTTGTGTTAAATATGGTGTACAATTTACTTTAAAGTTTATTTTTGAATACTTTTAAATCTTAAAATACATTAATATTAGGCCTACCGAATTTTCAGCATCTGGTTTACAGATGTCGAATATTCGCTATTGGATCAAAATCACTAATCGATGCATCTCTATAAGCACCTTTCAAATGTGATAGAAATAATTTTGAAGAATACTTTTGTTTTCCCATGAAAAAAAGGTAAAACTTAAGCTTTTTTATTTATTTATTTTGGGCGAAAATTATTTCAGGTAAAAATGTTTTCCATGTGAGTTCTCTTTAATCAAATCTCTTTCTGCTGAATTCTGATGGAGCTAATTAAATTTAAAATCATTCCACTACTATAGAAATCATCGTAGTTTTAAAATTATAATGTACTATTAAAATTTAAGAATATATATATATATATATATATATATATATATTAAACTTTAAAATACTTCTGATTTCTTTTTTTTTTTCAAGCTTTTATACACTATTTTATGTGATATGTCAACTTTTGAAAGGACTATAACTTATACAGTATCGAATTTAAAAATTGTGTTCTTATAAACATATTTTGCACATGTTAAAAATTGAGGATTTTATGCAATAAAACAGTGGAGTATCCACTGAATTTTAAATAAAAAACGCATCGTTTTCAGTAACGGTTTCGAAGATTAAAAAAAAAACACATAAGAAAAAGTAAAATGCGGTCTATGTAGAGATTGACATCAACTATCCAATGCAAAAAATAAAATAGAAAATCATTTTAAAAATATGAAAATGCAAACTAAATATTGGATGTTTTCGCGTAAGTGAAGTCTCTTGTCAGAATGTCAGGCTGACGTATCATTTTTACTGCAGTTAAAGGAAACATTGTCTTTTGCTTATTTAAATGTATTCGTCCCTCAAAATAAAAACTAATCTTTTCATTCCACTCCTCAAAATATTCTTTTTCACATTCTTACATTTCTTAGAATTTTTAAACAAATTTAGAGTTTACATTAATGATTTCAAGAAAAATTTTCTCTAATTTTTCCCTTTATTCATTCTTAAAATAAATAGATTCAGTTTACTTTACCTGCATAAAATTAGAGTGATCGGAAAACTTCTACATTTTAGACAGGTTTCAGTTGTATACATTTTTCAGACATGTATAAATTATATCTATATGGTATTCGTTCTATCGGAACCACGAAAATTTTCCCAAGACAGTTTTCTGTAATAGACACGTAATAGACACAATTCAACATTTTGCTGTTGGAGAAGTGGAATTCGGTAAGAATCAAAACATTCATTTTTTTTAAAATGAATTTTGGAGAAGTGATAGTTTAAGTGCTGTGTTTAAAACCGGGACATTAAAGAGATGTATTGGGACACCCAGACATTATGCCTAAAATTGGGTCTCTCTCGGAACTTCTAGTCATCTTAAAAATTTCAATGGCGCAATGAATAGCAGTGGTGCCGACTTATATGGGCCCGTGGGGCTTTAGCGTTGAGCCCGCCCAATAATTTGCTCATCTGACCCACCTAATTTCCGCCCCACCAGTGGCTGAGAGGTTGTGCTCTCGAAGCTGGTAGACGGGAGGTGCTGGGTTCGATCCCAATCGCGCCCGTCGGCCTAATCGTTCGGAGTTTTCGTGGTTTTCTTCGAGCCGTGGATTTATCCATGCGTAAATACGGATTAGGTTCCCTTAGAAAGACCCCCACGAAGGGCACTCCCCCCGGGCCTATATCCCTAGTGTAGATAATTGGCCGTCAATAATCAACCCAACCCAACTCAACCCAACCCACCTAATTTCCCTTGTTTTATTTCACTACGTATTTATTTAAATTTTTAAATCTCTGAAACAAAATTTCATTTTCTATTAGTGGACAACAAATAAGAGTGAAATATGCCAGCCCAGGATATCGTCGAAATAGCTCAGTAGGGAGAGCGTTGGTACGGCAAACCAAAGTACCCAGGTTCGAGTCCTGGGCGTTAGTCCTGTGTGCCTTGGATATAATTTACTTAGTTAAATATACTTTCCTCTGTTCATTATGAAAATTTCATTTTGTTGACGTTGAAAAATAGCATTGACATCCGTAACAGAGACATCAAGAGCACTAAATGTTCTTCAGTACACATATAATTATTAAATTTCTCTCAACAGTTCAATTTCCTATATACTTGATCAGCAGTATTGTTGTCGTACGTAAACCGAAAGGTAAATGCTAGAATCATGTGAACTTTAATGACTATGCTATTGAGAAAGAGAATGTATACGGAGCATTAAAAAAAAAAAAAAAAAAAAAAAAGATTCTAAAATGTATACGGCGAGTAACTTCGTATGCCCTCCACTATACCCCTTTTGATCAGTGAGTATAAATCAGTGAGTGAACATTATCTATATTTTAGTGTCCTAATCCTGATAATTATAAAGCTCATAAATGACTGAAATGCTTTGCTTCTTGTGTTTTTAATTTGTATTGATATTTATGATATTATAGAAAATATTAACGTTATTATGCAAAAGAATTCACGAATAACATAAGCAAATAATAAAACGTGCCGAGCTATTTTGCTTAAAAAATTTGGGCCCATACAATATATTTCAAAAGTTGGCTCCATTGATCAATGGCATTACTAAATAATAACCTTGATAATAAGTTGTTTCTAATTTTAAGTCAAAATTTTCATTAAATTAACGAGTTTGGTCTCAATGCAGTTTTTTTTTTTAATATTCTTGTACGCATCAGTGGCGCAGCCAGAATTCTGCTCAATGGGGAGGAGAGGTTTGAATTGTTGATAATGGTGGTCGCTGGTTACTTGAATCACCGGCTAATCGAATCAGTTTAGCTAATGAAGTAATAATCATTTTTTTTTCCCTCGAAGAGTAGAATCAATAGTTACGTTGACCATAATTCATTTCAGCAACGTTTACTTATATAAGAGTTAGAAAACATAAAATGCACCAATGAAATAACAAAAAACTGTTAGATTAATATAGTGTTTGAAAAATGAGGAGGCAAACTTAAGAAATGGAAGGGAATAGTACAGCAAACAATTTTTTGTACAGAAAATCAGGAATCTATTTTTAAATCAGAAATACATAGGATTTCATTCCAAGACAATCCCGAATTCTTGTTCTTAACTTTAGTAATAATAAAGCAATTTTAGCAAAATTTCCAATAGACTTTACTTTGCGTCAGATGTAAAATAACACGAGAAGAGGTAGAATTTATCCGCGTCCAAACAATGCCGAACTAAGTATTCCATATTTTAGGATGTAGTTGACATTAAACGCGGTATCGTTGACTGAATTACTGACTGTGCACTTCCAGCACTTTATTTGACATCTAATTTCGTATACAGTATACTGAAAATTTCGTTAAAATATCTTCATTATTATTAAAGCTCTCTAAAAATACTTGGATTCGACTTGACTTCCTATATCCTATATTTTTCACTAAATAAATGGATCGCGACCTGGTTTCCTATACAAAAATCTTAATTGTAGTGTGCTCTACCACCTTTTACAGATTGTCCTACTTTTTTTTAAAACACATTGTTTATGTGTTAAGTATGTGTGCTTTCTAAATATTATTTTTTAACCTTTTTCATGATTTTGGAGAATATTTATCTATTAAAACACACATAAATAACGCCTGCATTCAAGTCTAAACATACACACAAATATTATACACGCATACAAACTATAAATACAATAAACCCAACAAGTGTGAAAAATTAGCCAGAGCCAGGAATCGAACCTAGGACCACAGCATACAAGACTCATGCTCTAACCACTGAGCTACCCCGGCCACCTGGGTCTGCAATTTATTAGTGAGAAATTGCAGACCCAGATCATGGCCGGGGTAGCTCAGTGGTTAGAGCATGAGTCTTGTATGCTGTGGTCCTAGGTTCGATTCCTGGCTCTGGCTAATTTTTCACAATTGTTGGGTTTATTGTATTTGTAGTTTGTATGTGTGTATAATGTTTGCGTGTATGAATGTTTATCTATATTTAGTTTTCTGTTAGAAACACCTATGCAGAATGAAAGATAGGTTGTACCTGCCTTCGGCCGTGGAAAAAAAAGAAAATACATTATAATAACATTTTTGAAAAAAGAGGGTACTTTTTAACTTTCTCTGCCCCTTCCTGAAAGTAGGGGCGAAAGGATCTACTTATATATAATTTTATTTAAATGAAATACATTATAGCTAAAACTCTAAAATATATTCCAGTTTTTATTTCTTATCTGATTTAAACACGACTGTAATTTTGTCCACATGAAAAACAATATATCATAATTTTGATGATATAGAGGCAGCATTATTTAAGATTTAATAAGTGTAGATCAATGTATAACTAATTTATTACTTATTAATTTCAGTTAAAGCATAATTAGCATAAGTTTGTGTGTAATTATAGTAAATTTTATAAATTCTATGAAAATGCTTCATATTTAACGCTTTTCTTTTGAAAACCTTGCTCATAGGCATGTATCTGTAAGTCAAAATCAATAAAATTGCAATCAGTGCTTCTTTCCTCCGGGGAACGCGTGGTCTGAAGAACATTTCGAGCTACCTTACTAGCTAATGAACTACACTCTTTAAATATATAGCCCCCCCCCCACCCCTCAGGAACAAATTGTTCGAATGAAACACTACAATAATCTGTTCAATCAAAAACACATTTTACATTTATATCTTTATAGCGCATTTTCTTAATTCTTACTTTGTCAAAGATTTTTACCTGCATCACTCACATACCTTGGTCTTAGAAATAACTGATAGCAAAAACACAAAAGAAGATGCACATGCAGAGGTCTGTTTGGGCTCGGTCCTGGCCCGAAACCGGACCAACCCACGGGCCAGTCTCCGGCCTATTTTCGCATTCATGGCGATCGGACCGGGCCTGGCTTCCTTTTTTCCAGGCTGGGCTGAAACTGGAATTCATTCTTCCTAAAGGTCTAGACGAGTTGAAATTTTCGGGTCCTGTTTTTATCAAGCCCATATGAAAATAATTGACCCTGCCTATCCTGACATGACCCATGCAAAAATCAGTAAAATTTCGATCGGCCCAACAATTTTTGCCAAAAATGCATATATTTTTAAATCGTCATTGTTCTATATTAAAATTTTCAATTTATTCTTTTTAAAGAATAGTTCATTTTCTAGGCAATTAAAATTAAAGTACAATAAAGCGTGTGAAAAAAAACCTGCCCATGGCAGAATCCTGTTTCAAACGGAAAAATGTATTTATCCATGCAAAATGAACATAATAATACGTGAGAAAAGAATGTAATATATTTATAACCGACAGTGTATATGCTAAGAAGGTAACTTTCCTATAACGGATATTTCTGTTCTCCTACGTGATTCCGTCTTAGATATTTTTACTATACTATAAGAATATTCAGGTTTTTAAGTCTCCAAGCCATGTAATATGGATTAAAGTTATTAATAACAACTGAGTCATTTGCATACAAATCGAGATCCAGTAACAAAATAAATATAGCACAAAGCGTTTTTTAAAAAACGAAGAATGCAACAAACAACATGAAAAGAAAAACTAAAATAAATATTTTTGTCAGAACTCCTCGTAGAAGACAATTTTTAACCATACCAGTGTAAAAATATGTTTTTGTTGAAATGCAGGCGAGCTGGGAAGGGATAATTACGTTTTTGTATGAGCCAGGCCGGGCTCGGGCCGAGGTTCTAGCTTTTATACTGGGTCGAGCCAATAAACTATGTTCATGGCCCGGACCGGATTCGAGTCTAACTTTTAGCTTTTTTTTTTTTTTTGTGCCAGGCCGGCCTAATATACATACATATATTTTTTACTATCCGAATCGAACTTTTAACTTTTATACCCGGCTGAGGGGCAAAAAAATTTCTACAAGTCGGGTCGCGCTCGAACCTAGAAATTTCTCCGTTGCAGACCTTAACAGAAAGTCTCAAACTGAGAAAAACCTATAAACATATATTTTGTTTTTTTTTTCCTCCTGGAAATTGATGTCTATTATCCTTTTGAACATGGAGCAAAGACAGAAATTCAATTTAAAAACTATCCACTGTATAATACTCAAAGCGTATGACGGTCGAAATAATGATTCTTTTACTGTAAGATGTCTGAAAAATGTAATTGCTACCCTTTTTCAAAACAAATGACAGTTTTCACTTAACCAGCGCATCTAAGATCTAATATACGTTTCCACAGTTTAAATATAATATTCGCGATCTAATTGAATCACTTTGTTGAATATAATTTGATTCAACAAAACTGCGAATTTCAAATAAACTAAAAAAACTTAATATTAACTTTAGTTTCGATTCTTAAAAGCGTCTAATTTGCTTAACTAGTGATTCATATAAGCGGCAATTATAATATTTTTTTAACTCTGGAAGGGGTTTTACCCCTCCCCCCCCCCCCCCCCCCCCCTTGGGCTGTGCCACTGGACGCATACACACATACAAAGGACTTATAAAGTTGGGGGCCTGGGCCCACCCCACAAAATAGCTCTAGTTACGCCTATGTAAATGATGATGAACTTATTGAAAGTGTGAGAGAAGAAAGTGTCGAGGAAGAAGATGACCTTAATGTCGAAGTTGAAGCAGACACTGGACCACCAGCTAGTGAAGCATTTGCCGGCCCTGAAACTGCGTTGAAGTGGATGGAGCGTAAGTCCGAGTGTGACCACATGCAACTTCACACTGTCAAGCGCATGCGGGATTTGGCTAAAAGAAAACGGATGAAGACTGTCAAACACCTTACTTTGAGCGAGATGTTCAGCAAGCAATGACTTTCATTTACAGTATGGTACGTACATACTGTACAGCATTTGTAAGTACGCTTAACATGTAAAAGTGCTGCCTTTTAATTTAAATAATTAAAAGTTATTTTGGTTTAAAAATAGTTTTTTCTCCCATTTTTAACATACATACTGTAATTAATTAAAATAAACCCTTTTTTCGGAAAAAAATCCAATTATCCGAATAGGGTCCGGTCCCTATTGATTCGGATAATTGGAGTTCTACTGTACATTAAATTAATATGAATAATTAATACTAATAATAAATAATTATTTATCTTTTTAAATGATTAATAAATATGATTGATATTAATAAATAATATAAAATTAATTATTAATATTTTTTAAATTATATATATGTAGGGTTAGCTTCGGTGTCTAGGGGAATGAAAGTATAGTCCAGACGTTTTTCAAAGTAATTTAACGTTATACTTTTCATGTCTTGATTATCATATAAAATATTTACAACATTAATTAAAAAACTTATATACAATTGGAATTGATTCGACCGTCTGTCGGGCTTAAATATTATTTAAATGCGCGGTTCCACCGACCGGCATAGAATTACACAGAGACGATTCCTCGATCCGTCTGATCGAGACGAAGGCTGTAGCAGATCTACTCTGTTCTCACGATAAAATTGCACATCATCAATATTCTATTGTTCGCGAGGCATTGAACTTTGATTTAACATCACAAGCCCCAATAAAATATGTGCTTGGGTTTACAGTCCAAAGTTCAGATGAGAACTCCTGCGACCACACACACACACACACACACACACACACACACACACATATATATATATATATATATATATATATATATATATTTATTATTATTATTATATTATATTATAGGTTATATTATAATTTTATATTATATTATTATCAATATTTATAATTATATCAATATATTTATATTTAATATAAATTAATAACATAAATAATAATATTATAAATTTAAATTATCATAGTAATATAATTTAATTATTATTAAATAAAAATAATTATAATAATATGAACTAAAATATTAATTATTTAATAATTATATTTAATATTTTAAAATAATTATATTTAATATTTTAAAATTAATTATTTAATATCAAAAAACTATAATTAATATTAATAATGATAAAATATTTATATTTATAATTAGTATTAATCTTAATAAATAATATATACATATATATATATAATATTATAATTAATTATATTAAATTAATACTACATTAAATTAATAATATAATAAATTAAAATACTAAATTTTAATATATTAAATATATAAAGTATTACAATATATGAATTATTAAAAATAATCTAATAGTTTATTAATTATAATATGATTTTCTCTTTATTTATAATTAAAACATCAAATTACTTATAACTAAAGAGAATTAAATACATCTTGACAGACATGAATGTAAACATCACCGATACAACCGATGTAAACAACCTCCATGTTTGTCTAACCGGTGTTAAGCTAATGAGTTTTTAATAAATTATTCAAGTTTAAAGCCCAAAATTAGAAGTTTGGTAAATTCATAATGAAAAGTGTACCATAAACTTTGCAGAACAGTGCCTGGAAGTTCTTAAATATGAAAATTATAATTCCGAGAAGATTTTATTTTTTACGTCCATGTTATTTCAATGGGCACATCGATCTGTTTATGCCCAGCGCCATGTTGAAACGTCAGCCTTCAGCGGCGTAGCGCCGCTGAAGTCATGACGTCATCAATATGGCGCTGGGCATAAACAGACTGAAGTGCCCATTGAAATAACATTGGCATAAAAAATAAAATCTTCTAGGAATTATAATTTTCATATTTAAGAACTTTCAGGCACTGTTCTGCAAAATTTAAGGTACGCTTTTCATTATAAATTCCCCAAACTTCTGATTTTGTGATTTAAATTTGAAAAATTTATTAAAAACTCATTAGCTTAACTCCGGTTAGACAAACATTCCGGTTGTTTACATTGGCTTAATTGGTGATATTTACATTCATGTCTGTCAAGATATCTCTGTCTCTCTCTACTAATAAGTAAAATTTTTATTGATTTTAATTAATAATTTTACTAATTTTATATTTTTAAAAATTATTAAAGATATTTTATAATTTATAAATTATTATAATACATAAATTATAAATAATATTTAAATTAAATATATAAAGTATATATTAAATAATATATTAAATATATAAAATATGATATATTATGATAATATAAAATATATTAAATTATAATACTAAAATTATATACTATATTAAATTAAATATGAAATCAATTTAAACATATTAAATTAATTATATATTGCATTAAATTAATATGAATAATTAATACAAGTAATAAATAATTATTTATCCTTTTAAATGATATTAATAAATATATAATTGATATTAATAAATAATATAAAATTAATTATTAATACTTTTAATTAATAATTGAATTATATATATATATATATATATATATATATATATATATATATATATATTAAATTATAATACTAATTATATATATATATATATTATTATTATTATTATTATTATTATTATATTATCAATATTTATAATTATATTAATATATTTATTTTTAATATAAATTAATAACATAAATAATATTATTATTACAAATTATAAATTTAAATTATCATAGTAACATAATTTAATTATTATTAATTAAAAATAATTATAATTTAATAATATGAACTAAAATATTGTTTAATAATATATTTAATATTTTTAAATAATTATTTAATAATAAAAACTATAATTAATATTAATAATAATAAAATATTTATAATTATAATTAGTATTAATTTTAATAAATAATTAATATTCTATATATAAATAATATTATAATGAATTATATTAAATTAATACTACATTACATTAATAATATAATATATTAAATTAAAATACTAAATTTTAATATATTAAATATATATATAAAGTATTATAACATATAAATTATTAAAAATAATCTAATAATTTATTAATTTTAATATGATTTTGTCTTTACTTATAATTAAAACATCAAATTACTTATAAGTAAAGAGAGATAAATGCAGTTTTAGTCGATATAAACAACCGCCATGTTTGCCTAACCGGAGTTGAGCTAATGAGTTTTTAATAAATTATTCAAATTTAAACCACAAAATCAGAAGTTTGGTGAATTCATAATGAAAAGCGTACCTAAAACTTTGCAGAACATTGCCTGAACGTTCTTAAATATGAAAATTATTATTCCTTGAAGATTTTATTTTTTACGTCCATGTTATTTCAATGGGCACTTCGATGTGTTTATGCCCAGCGCCATGTTGAAACGTCAGACTTCAGCGGCGTATAACAACATCATGCCAAAATGTATGCTAATGCGCCATTTATTTCAACCCTGAATGTGCAGATAATTTTTATTTCAAACCGTGCCAAGCACTGTGACTCGCTATTATATGTCGCTATTATATGTCGCTATTATATGTGACTCGCTATTTATTAAACGCGAATCTCTTTTTTTGAAAATTATTATTTAATTGTAAGCATGCAAAACATTTTAATTTACTATTTTTTGAATCGTAAATACTTTTTATTAAGTTATAATCTCATCAAAAACGTCACCTTTAAAAAAATGCAGCCAAGTCTCGTGACTCTTTTTCCGTAAAAAGTTCTGAGATCGTGTAATGCCAAGTTTAGCTATCTTATTAACTCGGAAATTTTCATGCACAAATCACTCCTAGCCTCTACATCTTTAGTTAAATATTATTTTGTGACTTGGCAATAACGGAAAGAAGAAACAAATTCATAACTTCGTCAATTCCCAAGATTTCAAATCCGCTTAAATTTATTATAAATCCTCTTAATATTATCTAAAACTTTTATATTGACATGTTTTTTATAGGACCAACTCTTATAGCAAAAAAAAAAAAAAAAATCCTTGCTGGCTCCGCCTGCAAACAATTTTGGTTTCGAAGTAGGCGGTTCCAACTGCAGCATCATCGCAAAAAGGTCATTTCTTCCGCAATTCCCGACAAACAGGCGCCCCACGGTCTGCATCTTCGAAATCTACCTGTGCCTGTAGGCCGAGCCGTCAGGGATTTTTTTTTATAGTATTGACGGTTCAAGCTTAAACTCTGAGAGCATGCGTTGAATTTCGCATATGCTTTCATTTCATTATGATATTTAGATTTCGGCGGTGTGGATGAATATTTGTTCTTTGTTGTTGAATAATGTGTGAATTCGGGAAATAGAGAAAGAAAGTATTTTATTTGTAACAGTGGATTTAATGGGACAAATGAGCAAAAAATAATTCAGACATGTTTTCATTTATTCTTTATAATTATTATTTTATGAAAAAAATTATTAATTCCTTAGTAGTATGTAATAATGGATATTCTAGGGTAAAGAAGGATTTTTAAAAATGCAAATATTTTCACTTCTATACCGTGAGTTTTTGTCTCCCCAGAATTTATTTTTAAAATCGCGTTTGCGTGATATATGTGAGTATCTGGTATTTGACTGCCTTTGTATTGACTGACCATTGGTCGCTGCCTAAAATCGTTTGGTGGTAATTTTGCATTTAAATTTTTAAAACCATGAAGCATTATTATATTTTATTTGTAACGGTGAAAATAAATATTATGCAATTTTAATACGAAGTGTTCAATTTTAATAAAATAAAATATGTTGAAATGTTTCTTCCCTATTTTTATCCGATTTACCCCCCCCCCCTCCCCCGTTCTTCACAAATGAGATATTGAAAAACAGTTTACGCGATGGCGCGGCAAACAAAAAAAAAAAAAAAAAAAAAAAAAAAAAGATATATTTATTTTTTCATAATTTTAGTTGTAAAATATTAATTGTACTATTTGATAAAAAATAATCGAACATGCAGATTATTCATTTTTTAATTACTTTTCATACTTCCATCCATTTTTAAGATTTTCTTCATGCTTTTTTCCATTACGATGAAAAGTGTGTTTCATGACTATTTAATACTGTAATCAGTCTTGAATTCAGACATTTTTTTCTGGAGGTATTTCGGAGGTTCGGGATGGCGGGTGGGGGGATTATCATGGGCGCCGGCAAGGAAGGACAATTGCCCCTCCCTGAAATTTAAATTTGTACATTTTTATGTTGACAAAAATATATAATTTACTTATCCCCAAGTAGCATGATTATTTACGGACTAACAGAAGAATTATGAAATTTTGGTCACTGGGGATCTGCCCGCTGAAACTCCGATGCAACAAAGTTTTTATTTTTTTAATTTTGAGTTTATGTGTTGAAAAAATAATCTTCTCTGACGAAAAAGAGATGTAAAAAAATTTGTATTTTTTATTTGTTAAATTTCTGTATTGCATGTTGAGGACTAGCAGCACAACTGTTTCAATATCTTACACTTCACTGTGTTTCGTCGGTGTCCATAAACATTTTGGTATTCAAAGTGTGTGTGTGTGTGTGGGGGGGGGGGATTTGCACTTTCGGGACATTAATTAACCGAAAATGTGGAAACTTTAGGGCCTCAGTGTCACCCATGAATTCGTCACTGACTGTAATGCAAGTAAAACAAATTTTGATTAAATATTTTACATGATAGATAATGTTTCTCTGAAGTGTTTATTTCAGTTATTTGGGATTTTGAATATATCAGTACAGGGAATTGCTGATTGTTTTAATGTAATATATGCTGTTAAATTTATTATATTATAATTTGAGTGGAGGAGGGTATGAAGCGAACCAATAATTGCAACCAGTAAACCGAAAATTTTTGTTTGAATTGTTGTAATAATCAGTCTCAATACTTTGTTAGAGATTTCACAAGAAGCTAACATTTCATAAAGCGCAAATTGGTGAATAATTTAGTAAAACTTATTTTATATTATTTATAGAATTTTTTATGCAAGTAATGCTTTCTAAAAGATGTTATATGTAGTAATTGTTCTAATAATGGAATATGGTGGTACTTAAAATTTCCATTGTTGGTGCCAGATGCGGTTTTACTAACCCTGGTCCCTTGAAGGCGAAATTTTTATTCATTGCTACGAATTATATCTTTTAAGTATATATAAGTTTTAACCAAATATTTTGTCTATTTCCCGCCAGTTTGATTTTAGCGACTCAAGCGGTCGCCCTAATTCGCTTTCGTCTAAAGCCAGCCCCCTATTGTGGAAATACGAATAAAACTGATTTTTTTCTTTCTTTCTTCTTCTCAAAATATTCTTTGTATTTATCCTGTATATTTAGTTTTAATATCACGGTATATCGTCATATCGCGATATTTAGCGGACGATACATCACGATATTGAAAATGAGATATCGCCCAGGCCTACTAGAGAGTGTAGCTTTACTTGAGAAACAGAGGGTGTACGGTGTATACCACCGCATATCCTCCTCTACAGCCCTGCATTCAAACATTTCTCCTTTATTCTTGGGTATTTAAATGCCTCCTTCCTGTATATAGGGTGTCCTAAATTGGACTGAACGTTTTTAAAATTCAATAATAAGTGGATGGTGACAGCTTTTGAAGTTATTATAGCAAGAGATTAATGTGTGAAGTTGGAAATTGATTTACTACACTTCCTGCTTTTAGTTGTGCTGTTTCAAGCTGTTAGAAGGCTCAAACGAATGTATAAAAATGGATCAAAGTTCACGCAACTTTTAATCCTCATTGTATTTAGCTGATAAACTACCCTACCCGCCCCTCAAACGAGAAAAAGTCTTTGCGCTTCAAAATTTCAAAGCTGTTTTGAGCTGTACACTGCAAATAGAGGCATATTAAACTCAGACACGTGTGTGTCTGTCTGAAAAAATAATTTAACCCATTCGCTGCCTACCACGAGTATACTCGTGGTTGTCAACATTCAAAATAAAAGTGTATGATAATAAAAAACCTGCCTAGCCACCACTATTTTAATATGTTAAAAAATATTTTATTTAATGACAAAAACTTTGCTATTAAAGTTACCAAATATTATCTTTCAGAACTTTTGGTGGGAAACGAATTTCAGTAAAAATATCGAAGACTCCGCCCACATAGTTTTGGTAGTTAATGGGTTAAACACATAAGTGTCTGAATGTGAAACTTCAAGACACATAGATTTCTTTAATTTAAGACACATAGGTGTCTTCAGGGCTTAATTCCTAACAAAAAAAGTACCGGAGCCCTAATATTCTGCAGTACTAATAACTGTAGCGTGACCCCCCTCCACCGTCACTCCAATCTGCATATTTATATTTCATACATTATATGTATTTGAAAAATTTAAAGCAATTTTTTTCTTTAGCAAAATAAAAATTTTAAATATATCTGTCTGCATTTACTTAGCTGTCAATTATTCCACTTTTTAGTTATCACTCCGGCCGAATAGAAATCTTTGCCTAATTTTAATGTTAATTAATCGCAGAATTCTGGGATTAAATAAAGTAAGGATTGTGATTCGGAATTAGTGTTAACACAAAAAAAGAATAGTTTGCAGCTATGTATTTTTATGAAAAAATGAATGAAATTTTCAAAAACTAATATTTATATACTGAAGAATCGAACAAAGTTTTTCAATTTCCTATAAAAGGTGCATATCTTAAACTATAATCGATTGTTTCCGTATAACAGTCTTTCGTGATAAGTCCTTGAAAATCAGATGAAATTAAACATTTGACACTGTGATCGGAAAGATTCGATGCTTTTATAGAAAAAGGAGAACTTCTGAATTGTTTACTGTAAGAATAACATTACGTGGCAATTATATTATATCTACTTACAAATGAAAGTGACTATAAAAAATAAATAGAAAATTTACTAACGTTATTTTGTACTCGTCTGCAATAGAAGATTAAAAACTTTAAAAAAACCTCCAGCTGTTGCTCGTTGACTAAAAACAGAAAATATTCTTTTCGGTTAGATATCTAAAAAGAAAAAAAAATGATCCAATTAAAAACTATCCTAGTGTCGCAAAAAAAAAAAAAAAAAAAAAAAAAAAAAAATAGAATTGAAAGCAAATTTATTTTTTGCTCTCTTTTGAAGGACGCCATATATATGTCGCCGCCATCAATGCCAGACATAAATTTGCAAATATCACCAAAATAAAAACACACACTTGTGTTTCCCCTTCATTCTGCTCAAAATAGCATTAAAAGAGAAAAAGAGTTCTTTATTTCATATATACTAGAGGGCTCTGCCCCCTGCTCGCTACGCTCAACAACCCCTGTTCCGATTTCGTAGCCTCTTAAAACCTGGTAATGTATCCCGTTTCAAAAAGATGATGATGATATCACGAACAGCGATTATCTTCTGTAATCTGGTAATAATGCTTTTTAATTTAAATGGGGTATTTTTCGGTCACCATGGCCTTAACCTCCGCTGTCGCGAAAGTTTACGGTTGTTTTGGGGATTGATAAGTAAGATCAATTACTAATTTGGAAATCAGCTTGTATAAAATGATTTGGTTAAAAATGTCGCTGCCTTTCAGACTGATAGAAAAGAATGCAAAAACTTCGATATGGGAGGAAAAGGAAAGGGTAATTTAGGCTTCGGTTTTTCGGAAGCGCTTGCTTCTTGTACATAACAACTAGACAGAATTCCCCAATTCGAACTAGAAATAGTCGAATAGCAAGAAAGTTTTAAATAAAAATTGGAAGGTTCCCACGAAAGTCCAGATTAAAAAGATCGCGAAGAATTCCATAACGCCATGTTCTGTCATAAGCTTTTGCCATGTCAAAAAATACTGAGACCAAATGACTGCATTTTAGAAAGGCTGTCCGTATGTGATTTTCCAAATGGATTAAATTATCGATAGTAGACCTACCACATCGAAATCCACTTTGAAATGCGGCAAGGCAATTGTTTGTTTCTAAAATATGCACGAGGCGGCAATTTACCATTTTTTCAAGAAGTTTGCAAAGGCAGCTAGAGAGTGCAATCGGCCTGTAATTATTGGGATTGGTAGCATCTTTTCCTGATTTAGGAAAAGGTATAATTATAGCTCTGCACCAAGCACTGGGAAAATTCTGCTCTATCCATATGAACAGGCTCTGTGACGGACAGACAGAGAAGCTTGACGAATAAGGTTTCGTGAAAAAAAGAAACCCTAAAAAAAAAGAAAAATGGCGGCGATTCAGACGTTTCAAGGGTCTGAAATTCAGACACAAAAAGTGTGTGAAAAAAAAAAAAAAAAACATTTTAAAAGTCTGAAAATTGAACTATTATCGTTGCAGGCACATATGGGTCTGAATTTCAGTCAATTGAATTTACAGTGTATTAGAATTTGAGAAAGTTCAGTGCCATCTACCGGTGATATTTAGAACTAAAACAAGGAAGCGTAGTAAAAAAAGTAAACCGTAAAAAAGTTCGCGATCCTACGTCGAAGGAAAGTTGTTAACAGTCACAAATGATGCAGGAAATGCATTATTTAATTAAAAACTAGATTTTTTTACTTGCTAGTAGCGATTGTCCTCTTAATTAATGAACAAATTCATGTAAATTTGCATGTTACTCATCGGCCAAATTATCGTGGGAGGATTTATTGAATTTTAAGAACTCTCAGTCTATTTTAGGATACACTGTGTAGATATATATAATTTCAAAAACTTGTAACAAAACTATACATTTGACCAAACTGTCTGTACACAATTTAGAACCAAAGCTCAATCTTTTGCTACAGTACATAATAAATGTAAATTTATGTTTTCTGAAGAATAACAACCATTGGCAATTAGCTTGGTCATTATTTTAGTATTTAGAGTTTAAGTGATTAATGTTAAAGGTAATATTCTTTTTTAGAATGCTAAAATGTATACATAAAATATTTTTTCTTTTAAAAAATTAATAGATATCCTTTAAAAAATCTGTTTTACTTTTCTCTCTCTACGTCTTTGTAAGTTTTATGTATATTTTAAAACTACATGTTAACCCTTAACTGCTGTTAGCGGTCTCACACACCGCAGCTTTTTTCATTTTTCACCGTTTAACTTGTAAGTTTCACTTTAATTATAGATTCTAGTGCATCCCAATAGTGAAATGTGTTTCGTTTGGAGCCCTAGCACTATCGCTAGAGACTTTTAAAATAGGTAAATTTTAATTATAATAGTACATAAAGTTTAGTATAGAAATAGTATCCTATGAGTTAATTAAACCTTTTTACTTTCTTCTATCTTTACAAAAAAGTATTGGATTGGTGAAAAATTTCTACTTCCAGTTCTCGACGGATTTATACGTTTTAGAAGGTCTTGAACACGATTTGACTGTCCACAACAGCTCTATGTCAAGAACTAATGCACGGATTTTCTTTAAACTTCAGATTCAGTTAGACGTTGGGATAAGTTGTTGCTTATTAGGTTTTGGTGTAAATCTCCCAACAGGTGGCACTGCTATCCTGCATTTTTCAGGATTTACACGATTTTACCGATAGTCATACCTCAAGAACTAATGCACGTATTTTCATTAAACTTCAGATTCAGTTAGACGTTGGGATAAGTTGTTGCTGATTAGGTTTTAGTGTAAATCTCCCAACAGGTAGCACTACCATCCTACATTTTTTCAGGATTTACATGATTTTAGTGAGAATCATAAGGTCTGTCTCAAAAGTTTAAGCACAAGCATAAAATGTCGATTTTCAAAGAATTATAAAAAGTTAGAATGAATAAAAAAAATTTTATTTGCAGAATTCGCAACATTATTTAAATAAATGATATCAACAGTAGAAAAAATAAATTACATAATTGTAAAATATATAATAAAAAAAATGTTTAAAAAAACTGTCTCAAAAGTTTATGCACAATGTCAAAAACAACCACATTTATATAATTTTTACAGAACTTTTACTTACAAATTATTTTTCCGTGATTTCGGATTAGTTCAAATAAACGTGCATCCATCGAAATTATTAGTTTTTGTAGGGTTTCTGGTGGCAAAGAGTACCATGCTTTCTCAATAGCCTCTTGGTGTTCTTCAATAGAGTCATACTTCTTTCCATTGCCGTAAATCTGGCGGGTTAAAATACCCCAGACATTCTCAATCGGGTTTAAGTCTGGACTTAAAGCTGACCAGTCAAGAACTTTAACATTTTTCTGAGAAAGCCAAAGTTTTGTCGAATGTGATACGTGGATTGAGGCATTGTCTTGTTGAAAAGTCCATTCAGGAACCCCCAAAATGTCACCGAATGGAAGCAAATGTTGGTTTAACGTCTCTTGATACTTTTTAAAATCTTGTCTTTCTTTTAGAAAAGCCAGAGTAGTCTGGCCATTGAATCCAAATGCCCCCCCCCCCCCCCCCAAACCATAACAGATTTACCGCCTTGCTTCCTGCTGAAAAATTCCCTTGGTTCCTTTCGTAAATCATGCCAATACGCGTTCCAACCATCAGGGCCATCTAAATTCCACTTTTTCTCATCACTGAATAAAACAGTAAGCCATTTGTTCCCGTATAGGACATGTGTTTTTTAGTCCAGTCCATTCTTGCCTGTTTGTGATGTAATTTGAGAGACGGTTTGCGAGCCATTTTCTTTAGTATGATGTAATCTCACTCTTTAATACGTGTATGTACAGTATCTTTGGACACCTGTACACTGAGATTATTTTTAATTTGCCGTATGGACATATTTTGTCTAGATACCAATCTCCGTATTCTCCGATCAGTCTGAACAGTCGTCATACGTGGTCGTCCACATCTTGGTTTCCGCTGAAAATTATCATTTCTAGCGAATACTTGATATATACCGCGCTTTGATCGATTTAAAATTTTTACAATTTCAGAAACAGTTTTATTTTGCGATTTCAATTTAAAAACTTTCAAAATCTCACATTTTGTGAATTCTTTACCCTTCGGCATTTTGAAAACGAGAGGAAATAATTTCTCCACCTTTTATACTTTTATAAAAGTGCAATATAATTGTGTGTCATTGTGTCATTACACACGGCCAATCCCGTGTTTCTAAAAAAAAAATCGCATAAAGTGTTTAAACTTTTGAGACAGCGTTTCTTCAAAAAAATAAAATAAAAATAAATATATTTTTTATTTTAACCTCCCAAAATGGCTTATTTTATTTTATTTTGGTTAAATGTCGAGTATTTATTGTAAATTAGCATAAAATATTTTCTTATTCAATTATTTTAAACCAGATTTGCAGAGTGCTTAAACTTTTGAGACAGACTATATCTCAAGAACTAATGCACGAAATTTCATCAAACTTCTTATTCTATTAGACCGTGGACATAAGTTGGCACTGATTAGGTTTTCGTAAAATCATATAACAGGTGGCGCTGCTGTGCTGCATTTTTTTATTCTAAAATACATAATTTAAAAAAAACCCTTTTTGAAGTATTAGCATGTGTGAGATAGAAGAACGTTCTGGGTTGGGCCCATCCGACTAGTTTCATCTTTTGATCAAGCGGCCTTAGAGACCACTGCCAGTACACTGCAAAAAATAATTGTTGATTTTACGGTATAATACTGGCAGCTGGGGTGTCAGTTTTATACTGTAAAATCAACAATTATTTTTTGCAGTGTAGCTACGCGACAATTTCTGTCACATCAGTTAAGTGTTAATTCATAAAATGTCTCTACACTACAAAAGAAAAAAAAAAATGTTGATTTTGCAGTATAGTATTGGCATCTCAACTGCCAGTATTATACCGTAAAATTAGCAGTAATAAACACTAAAATAAGCAGTAATACGCTGCCACGCTACTGGCATCCCAGCTTAATAAATAGTAAAATAAGCAGTAATATGCTGCAGCGCATGCGCGGCACCGTATTACTGCTTATTTTACTGTTAATTTTACGGTATAATGCTGGCAAGCTGGGATGCTACACCCAGAGAAAAGTTTTGTTGAATCAACAAAAATTTATTTGGCCCAACAAAACTTTCCGTTTAAATATGGGTCAATGGAAAATTTGTTTGAATCAACAAGAAAAATATTGTTGATTTTTTTTTTGCAATTCCAACAAAAAATTTTGTACCGTCAGCAAAAAAAAAAAATTTCTGTTAATTCAAGTAAAAATGTTCAATTATACTTGAATTAACAAAATTCTTTTGTTGAAAGTTTTCTCAAAATAAATATAATTATCTGTTACTTTAAGAGTTCTTTTCAGTTTCGGCAACAAAATCTTTTGTTAAAAGAACAATTGGTTTGTGTAATTTTAAGAATTTTCTTTGTTTTAACAACAAAAGGTTTTTGTTACATAAACAATTATAATATTTACTTTAAAATTATTTTTTGTATTAGAACCAATCTAAACTTACCTATTTTTTTAGGTAACTTGTAATTCATTTTCAGCAGTGAATTACGCCTGTAATCCTTGAACAACAACAAGTGAATTTTTATCCTGCTTTTTTTTAAGCGTAAACCTACAGATTGCACAATGTCCCAAACTGGGAATTGAAACCGGGTCCTCAGAACAATGATTTTATACTCTAACCACTAAGCCAGAAGGAACGATATCTAAACTCGAAATTTCTCACTCTTGTATATGTTGGACCGGCTGCATCCGCAGCACAAGATGGAATTGTCATCATGAGCACAGGGTCCGCTTAAGATATAAACAAGAACGAAAAATCATGCGTCAAGCATAGATTATGTAGCACTTCCCAACGCTTCCAAAAGAATTTTACAAAACATACCGTTTAATAAGCTAAAAGATAACATCTAAGTAAACAATTTGGAAAACGCATAACATATTTAAAAACATAATTTCAGGAATTTCCAACAGATACAATATTCGGAAAAATATCCGAATACTTTTATTCAGCCCTGTATATGATCTATAGATTTGTATATGCTAGGATGCTAAATTTTAGTTTAGTTAGGAAACGCGTAGCACAGTTTAAAATTATCTTTCTGGAGTTTCTGTCAATAAACGGAAATGTGTTCGCGAACTTTTGTGCTGCCCTGTATAGCATCTACAGAATTTATACACACCACGTAATAGACAAAAAGCGAGTTAAAATTAAAATCGCGTTTAGTAACTTAAAACGCACTTCCAGGAATTAGTGTTAACAGACAGTAGAGAATTCTTTTGTGTGTCCCTGTAAATGAACGATGACTGCTATACACACACTATTCTGTAGTAAGCCTCTTGCAATGCACCTTAGATATATATATATAAATTTCAATGCGTTTAAAATAGTGAAACATTATTTAAATAAACCGCAGACGATTTTTCTCCATAGACGTCATGTAACGGCATTCTTTTGACTGTCCCTGTGAAGTAACTATAAGTGCTATGCACACCCTATTACATATTAAGCTTCTTCTAATGCACCTTAGTGATATATATAAATTTCAATGCGTTTAAAATACTGAAACATTATTTAAATAAACCGCAAATGATTTTTCCCCATAGACCGCAATGTAACGGAATTCTTTTGAGTGACCCTGTAATAAAACTATAAGTGCTACACACTTCCGTTGAAATAGGGAACATGCTATAGATAACAACTATAACATATAAAAATTGCAGAGCAATCCGAGCATATTTACGGGAGTTAGAGCACGGACAGACGGCAGACGGCAGACGGCCAGACGGCAGACGGCCATACGGCCAGACAAACCGAAGTCATAAGCACTTTTCAACTAGGTTGGAAAGTGCTAAAAAGTAGGGGAAGCCCGACGTTAGTCTGGGGCCCCCCTCTAGCAATTGCTTTGTTATTTACTAAATCCATTTTCGGTATGCTGCAACAATTTGAAATTTTACCATCAACATTTCGAGTAAACAACAATTTCGAAAGAGCGAGCTCCTTAGATAAATATTTCGTAAGGAAAAAATGCATTTTTTACCCTGATAGATTTTTTTTTTTTTTTTTTTTTGTAAAAAGTTGTTCTGAAAAGTAAATTTGGGGCACCTTTGTATTTCTTTGGGTAAGCACGGGCTTCCCGGGACTATTCGGTAAACAGGCCCTGCATGAGCATGCAAATTTCTGCGGCAAACATGACACGAAAATACAAAGACCAGCATACGGCAACATATAGTTAATTTTTAATTCATTTTCAGCCGTGAACTACGCCTATAAAAAGCAGAATAAAAATTCACTGGTTATTATTCAAGGATTACAGGCGTAATTCACTGCAGAAAATTAATTAAAAATTAACTGTGTTGCCGTATGCTGGGGCCTCAGAGCGTTATTCTGAGGACCCGTTTACGATTCCCGGCTTGGGACATTTTTCACTCTGTCGGTTTACGCTTGAAAAAAAGCAGGATAAAAATTCACTGGTTATTATTTAAGAATTACAGGCGTAAATCACTGCTGAAAATGATTTAAAAATTAATCCGTGCATTAGTTCTTGAGATTTAGTTATAGTGAAAATCATGAAAAAAAAAAATAACATAGCAGCGCCACCTGTTGGGCTGTTTACACCAAAACGTAATCAGCTTCTATTGCTTCTATTGAAATCTGTTTAGTGAAATCTGTTTTTACCGTACAATTCGCGAAATCCCGTGCCAACGTTTGGGGAAATTTAAAAACTGGATAATTCATTGTCATTATCTAATACCGAATACATATTTCAAAATCAGTTTTCGTCATCAAAAAGTTGACGACTGATACAGATATACTTCATTTTCAAAAAATACTTTCCTGAATTTTAAGTTACTGATTAGTTACTGATTTTAATTACTTATTAAGTTACTGATAGTTAATTTTAAATTGCCTTTTGAAAAATTAGCGAGAAACGTATTGAAAACGCATTTATCCCACTCCATTTCAAAACTATGCCTAAATTAGCATGAAGCATATTTTTCACAGTATTGTCAAGATTGGTCGTTTTTTTTTTTTTTTTAATTTAAAAATCTACCACCATTTTCGAATTACAACATTCGCCTTATTTAATGGTAGATTAAAAAGGTGAATATTACTGTTAAGAAATATAACAACATTTAATAATAATAATAATAAGAATAAGAATAATAATAAAACCGACCAATTCACAACACTGATTTTTTATCTAGTTTAAACAGACCTAAAAAAGGAAATGTTTAAACTCTAGTACAATTTCTTATTTATTTATTAAAACATACTCCTCTTAAAGTCAATCAAGTTCAATCAAGTTGATTGAAGGAGAGAAAATACGCGAGTAAATGCGGTAACCTAGATTTTCAATACGTAATTGTCGAATTCAGTTTAACCTCGTTGGTTATTATTAAAAAAATATCGAACCATCTTTAACTCTCCTGATGCTTTTATGGAACTCTCGCGAATTTGTTTTTGATAAATTATTGAAATCAGGAAAGTTCATGGTGGTCAGTAATGAGCTTTTTCCTCATAGACATAGCTCGCTTATGACACTGTTTTTGCAAGGGTCAAAGTTTAAACAGAAGGTAGTTCGTAAAAAGAGAGAGAGAAAAATAACAAATAGGAAATTTTTTGACCGGGATATTAAACGAGATCCTCAATCATGTAAGCAATAATTCTAAAAGTGGTCAGACTTGTTTAGTAAAAGGGATATCTAATGAACTTCATGTATCACCTAATTTTAGTTTCTTTCAAGCGTGATTTCTCTTGACAAACAGCCTTAGAGCGAAGAAGATAACAACGGAACTTCCATTTGCTGTTGAGCCTTTTTCAAAGTAAATACTGCACTGCAAAAAAAAAGTGTTAATTTTACAGTATAATACTGGCATCCCAGCTGCTAGTATTATACCATAAAATTAACAGTAATAAACAGTAAAATAAGCAATAATACGCTACCGCGCATACGCGGTAGCGTATTACTGCTTATTTTACTGTTTATTACTGCTAATTTTACTGTTTATTACTTTTAATTTTACCGTTTATTACTGTTAATTTTACGGTATAATACTGGCAGCTGGGATGCCAGTATTATACTGTAAAATCAACACTCTTTTTTGCGGTGTACTTTTAAATCTTCAGATCAAGGGCCTCAACGTAAATTTTGTAAGACATTTTAAATTTCATATCACTTTACACAACATCTAACATGTTGAAATCCGCAATTTAACAATGTTACACTGCAAACAAAATTTTTTGATTTTACTGTATTATAATAATGGCAAAAAATATAAAATTAACATTAATAACGAGTAAAATAAGCAGTAATACACTACCGAAAAAGGCGCTGCAGTATATTACTATTATTTTACTGTTTATTACTGTTATTTTTACGGTAATAATACTGGCAGCTTGGGATGTCAGTATTATACCGTAAAATCAACAATATTTTTTGCAGTGTATATTTCTAAACATATGAGATTTCCCAGATTCGGGGAATCAAACTTTTAAGAACTGTTATATTAAACACGATTTCAAGCAATTATACACTTCAACTGCTTATTGTTTGAATTTTCTAGAATAAAAATGTAAACACTTTTCACGAGGGCTCTCTTCAAGGGTGTCCATTTTACATTTTATTTAATTATTATTATTTTTTTTTCAATCTTTCATAATCGGGAAAGTCACAATGAATGAATTATATTAATAAATTTTCTTTTTCTGACACTTTAAAAAATAGAGTTATTAGGCAACTGGTAAAGTAAAAGGGAAAAAAATATTTGCTTATGATAAAAAAATATAAAATTGAAAAGTTAAAATGCTTTATATCTTTATTAGCCCAAAATTCCATTAAAAAATACATAGATAATTTAGAATGGGAGTCATATGTATTGATAAAAATTTCAAACTAATCTGAGTAATTTAAGATCCCCATTGGGGAATTTTAGCATCCCTAATTTAACATTTTAATCAATTATCCAAAGGCGCTATTTTCTTTTCAATGATTGGCAAAATTTGAAAATTGTCTGAAATCCCATTGAAAAGCAGTATGACGTAAAATTAAATGTTCTATGTTTTTCGAACGGATGAATCCAATTTAACCGAATACTATACAACTTATTCCGGGAAACTCACCATAACTACCTGATTACAGATTAATCGGATGCTTTTTGCAGCAGTTATCACGGAAATGACAGACAAACAGACAGAAACAAAAAAATTTCGTGTCTCCGCAGTAAGCCTCAACTGTTGTTTCGGCAATAATAATTCTGGGTAAAATATATTTAGTAAGGGCATTCGACCGCACTCTAGCCCTCTTAAAATAATATCGGTTAATGTTAAAATGTTTCTATATGATTGTTCTACAATATTATGATACTTCTACTGTGAAAATCTTTTCATTTTTAATCTTTAAAATGGAATTTATATATCTCAAAAGTCAATAAATTACTGTCCCCTATCCTCAACCCATAACTTGATCATTAAAACCATCAACAAACAATAATTATTCAACATTTTCAAAAAAAACAATGCAAAAAAACAATGAATCTCATGGAGCATAATAATATAATTTTTATAGGAGTGAAATGGTTAATATTTCTTTTTGTTGGGTCTTTCACTTTTTTGGTCACTACTATCCCGGTGTATGAATTTCCTCATATTTCCACCAGATGGCAGTATGCAGTCATTTTCAGTATTGTTTCCAATAGAAGAGCACATATTGTTCTTAAAAAGTCGCCATTGCTTGCTGTTTGTTCATAAAGAAGATTTTCTGAATTCAAAAGAATGTGGAAAAGGTGAGAGTGCCTTTATTAACCGTCACTACTACCCCGATTGTTAATTTAAATATTAATATTTATAGATTAAACAGTATCTAACCATTTAATCATAGGTTGATATGTCTTTGAAAATAGTACATGATACAGCATTCCAAAAATGAAAAGAAAAGTGACAAAATTACAAAAAATATCGCTACTGTCCCTGTCACTTCTGTCCCTTACAATTTGTATTTTGTCTGCTAAAAACTACCATGTCATATTTGTTTTTTAATAAAGTTTGTGCCCATCTACTAATTATTATTCTTCAATATGTATCAGCGGTTATCAAAAATTCAAACTGAGCATAATATGAGATTTTAAAATTCAGATATCAGCAGAAATTCACATTTATGAGATTTTGGATCATATAGGTTAAAATAAATGTATTTAATTTTTCTAAAAAAAAATATATTGGTTTGTCATATTTTCGAAATTGTTCTAATGTTCTTTTAATTCTTTGAACGACGACTGTATATATGACATATTAGACGATACAGACAACGAAACTGCGAGTCAGCTGGCGCACCGGCGAGGGGCAATGCCATAGCAACGTCGCACAGCCCGCTGCAGCGTGAAATTAATATCAATTCGATTACTGATGTTACCCAGACTCGGGAGAAGTCATCAATAATCGGGTTGCCATTCATTTTTGCATTGTTGTCCGATTTAGCTATGACAACATCTAAATATCATCGACGCTAAAAATGGTTGAAAAAATGTGACACTGCCTCCAGGACTAGAATACAGTGAACTGCTGTTAGTGCGCATTTCCCAGGGAGGACATTTTTCGCCCGAAATAAACGATATGAACATTTAAATGGTGTTATATCTTACTTTGAATAAATTTAATTCAGTTTTACTTTCGTTTCGAATTCAGTTTTCGATCGCGGCAGTGTTTGGAAATATTATTATCCGGCCTTTTAAAAATCGGACAAAAATAGATAAAAATTGGCTCTTTCAAAATATGTATTAAACCTCTATTCAGATAATTAAATTTTAAATAATTATATTAAAAAAAAACTCGAAAATATACGATCACTGAAAAAGGATTATTGGATACTTCACATCACAATCTAGTCAAGTATACGCCTAAAAAAGCTTTACTTTAAAAGAGTTTTACTATGTATTGTTCAATTTTTGATCCTCTGTCTAGTCTAAAACTTATGTAACTGAGTAATCCTGAGCAATTTCAACATTGAATAGCGTCTAAAATACATCTTCGGTTTAAACATTGTTTTTCAGCGTGTTTATCGTACATTTCTCTATAAAAATGTCAGTTTTCATGATTTTATATGCTACAGTTTTTGCAGTACAAACTGAAAAAGTGAAAACGACATCAGATATTACATTCAAAACCGGAGGCGTCGGCAGCGTTAGTAACTTTTATTTCAGAATAGAGAGATACTTCATAAGGTTAATTGTTAAAGAATAGCTTGTCTTCGCCCATCTAAACAAGCCATTTTTGATCCTCTGTCTAAAACTTATGTAACTGAGTAATCCTGAGCAATTTCAACATTGAATAGCGTCTAAAATACATCTTCGGTTTAAACATTGTTTTTCAGCGTGTTTATCGTACATTTCTCTATAAAAATGTCAGTTTTCATGATTTTATATGCTACAGTTTTCGCAGTACAAACTGAAAAAGTGAAAACGACATCACATATTATATTCAAAACCGGAGGCGCCGGCAGCGTTAGTAACTTTTATTTCAGAATAGAGAGATACTTCATAAGGTTAATTGTTAAAGAATAGCTTGTCTTCGCCCATCTAAACAAGCCATTTTTGATCCTCTGTCTAAAACTTATGTAACTGAGTAATCCTGAGCAATTTCAACATTGAATAGCGTCTAAAATACATCTTCGGTTTAAACATTGTTTTTCAGCGTGTTTATCGTACATTTCTCTATAAAAATGTCAGTTTTCATGATTTTATATGCTACAGTTTTCGCAGTACAAACTGAAAAAGTGAAAACGACATCACATATTACATTCAAAACCGGAGGTGCCGGCAGCGTTAGTAACTTTTATTTCAGAATAGAGAGATACTTCATAAGGTTAATTGTTAAAGAATAGCTTGTCTTCGCCCATCTAAACAAGCCATTTTTGATCCTCTGTCTATGAAACTTATGTAACTGAGTAATCCTGAGCAATTTCAACATTGAATAGCGTCTAAAATACATCTTCGGTTTAAACATTGTTTTTCAGCGTGTTTATCGTACATTTCTTTATAAAAATGTCAGTTTTTATGATTTTATATGATACAGTTTTCGCAGCACAAACTGAAAAAGTGAAAACGACATCACATATTACATTCAAAACCGGAGGCGCCGGCAGCGTTAGTAACTTTTATTTCAGAATAGAGAGATACTTCATAAGGTTAATTGTTAAAGAATAGCTTGTCTTCGCCCATCTAAACAAGCCATTTTTGATCCTCTGTCTAAAACTTATGTAACTGAGTAATCCTGAGCAATTTCAACATTGAATAGCGTCTAAAATACATCTTCGGTTTAAACATTGTTTTTCAGCGTGTTTATCGTACATTTCTCTATAAAAATGTCAGTTTTCATGATTTTATATGCTACAGTTTTCGCAGCACAAACTGAAAAAGTGAAAACGACATCACATATTACATTCAAAACCGGAGGCGCCGGCAGCGTTAGTAACTTTTATTTCAGAATAGAGAGATACTTCATAAGGTTAATTGTTAAAGAATAGCTTGTCTTCGCCCATCTAAACAAGCCATTTTTGATCCTCTGTCTAAAACTTATGTAACTGAGTAATCCTGAGCAATTTCAACATTGAATAGCGTCTAAAATACATCTTCGGTTTAAACATTGTTTTTCAGCGTGTTTATCGTACATTTCTCTATAAAAATGTCAGTTTTCATGATTTTATATGCTACAGTTTTCGCAGTACAAACTGAAAAAGTGAAAACGACATCACATATTACATTCAAAACCGGAGGCGCCGGCAGCGTTAGTAACTTTTATTTCAGAATAGAGAGATACTTCATAAGGTTAATTGTTAAAGAATAGCTTGTCTTCGCCCATCTAAACAAGCCATTTTTGATCCTCTGTCTAAAACTTATGTAACTGAGTAATCCTGAGCAATTTCAACATTGAATAGCGTCTAAAATACATCTTCGGTTTAAACATTGTTTTTCAGCGTGTTTATCGTACATTTCTCTATAAAAATGTCAGTTTTCATGATTTTATATGCTACAGTTTTCGCAGTACAAACTGAAAAAGTGAAAACGACATCACATATTATATTCAAAACCGGAGGCGCCGGCAGCGTTAGTAACTTTTATTTCAGAATAGAGAGATACTTCATAAGGTTAATTGTTAAAGAATAGCTTGTCTTCGCCCATCTAAACAAGCCATTTTTGATCCTCTGTCTAAAACTTATGTAACTGAGTAATCCTGAGCAATTTCAACATTGAATAGCGTCTAAAATACATCTTCGGTTTAAACATTGTTTTTCAGCGTGTTTATCGTACATTTCTCTATAAAAATGTCAGTTTTCATGATTTTATATGCTACAGTTTTCGCAGTACAAACTGAAAAAGTGAAAACGACATCACATATTACATTCAAAACCGGAGGTGCCGGCAGCGTTAGTAACTTTTATTTCAGAATAGAGAGATACTTCATAAGGTTAATTGTTAAAGAATAGCTTGTCTTCGCCCATCTAAACAAGCCATTTTTGATCCTCTGTCTATGAAACTTATGTAACTGAGTAATCCTGAGCAATTTCAACATTGAATAGCGTCTAAAATACATCTTCGGTTTAAACATTGTTTTTCAGCGTGTTTATCGTACATTTCTTTATAAAAATGTCAGTTTTTATGATTTTATATGCTACAGTTTTCGCAGCACAAACTGAAAAAGTGAAAACGACATCACATATTACATTCAAAACCGGAGGCGCCGGCAGCGTTAGTAACTTTTATTTCAGAATAGAGAGATACTTCATAAGGTTAATTGTTAAAGAATAGCTTGTCTTCGCCCATCTAAACAAGCCATTTTTGATCCTCTGTCTAAAACTTATGTAACTGAGTAATCCTGAGCAATTTCAACATTGAATAGCGTCTAAAATACATCTTCGGTTTAAACATTGTTTTTCAGCGTGTTTATCGTACATTTCTCTATAAAAATGTCAGTTTTCATGATTTTATATGCTACAGTTTTCGCAGCACAAACTGAAAAAGTGAAAACGACATCACATATTACATTCAAAACCGGAGGCGCCGGCAGCGTTAGTAACTTTTATTTCAGAATAGAGAGATACTTCATAAGGTTAATTGTTAAAGAATAGCTTGTCTTCGCCCATCTAAACAAGCCATTTTTGATCCTCTGTCTAAAACTTATGTAACTGAGTAATCCTGAGCAATTTCAACATTGAATAGCGTCTAAAATACATCTTCGGTTTAAACATTGTTTTTCAGCGTGTTTATCGTACATTTCTCTATAAAAATGTCAGTTTTCATGATTTTATATGCTACAGTTTTCGCAGTACAAACTGAAAAAGTGAAAACGACATCACATATTACATTCAAAACCGGAGGCGCCGGCAGCGTTAGTAACTTTTATTTCAGAATAGAGAGATACTTCATAAGGTTAATTGTTAAAGAATAGCTTGTCTTCGCCCATCTAAACAAGCCATACTCAACTCTTATTTTTTTTATTTATTTATTTTTTTTTTTTTTTTTCACGGACCACAAATATAAGTTTACAACGTCACACTGTTATATAATAATGATATAACAGTAAATAATTAATCAAATAAGGATAATTAAAATAGTAAGATTAAAAAAGTTGAATAAAGCAATATTACAAAGTTAATAATATAAGTAGGAATGACCGTTTGTCGCGGAAGAAATGTTACCGAAAAGTTTTACCATCGCTGTTTCCAAACAATATATGTCGTGGTAGATTGCTGTTACAAGTGTTGTAGAGCTATACCACGAAGATTGTTGTTTGAAAAGTTTAGTGGTGTAAAACTTTTTTGCTGCCAATTTTTTCAGCGCAAACGTTCTACCCTAATAAGCAGTATTATAGGGCTGTAATAACTATAATATTGTGATAAATAGTTATAATAACTATATAAAACGTAGTAATAGAACGATGCAGAATATCCAATTTTAAAGGGGAAAATAAGGAGATTTTCTTTAATATATCAGTCTTTTGCTCAATGCGAATCCTTATTATTATTTTTTTTATGTAGAAATATATAGTGCAAATGTAATTAATTTGCAATAATGTTCAAGAATAGTGTTCAAGATTAAGAAATGTATACACCACTGTAGAACAAGTGAGTAGATAGAACTTTTAACATGTAGATAGAACTTCTGACATTAAAATGTTTTAACTTTTTTTTTATTATAAATTAATCAGTCATTATAATAAAACCCCAGGTCTCTCAGATAATGTTCAATCAGCAACCGATCAAGCAGCAAAATCGCCTGAGAGTCGGACATTTTAGGCTAATTTCAGAGATTTAATTTTTTGAATAAAGTTAAAATAAATTTATTTTTTAGAAACATTGTGAAAAAACAAAAACATCTTGAGTGATAAACTATATCGAAATATGCACATATTTCGAGATATCTGCAGTGGAAATTCGGCTAATCACGTGAAAACCGATGTAAAGAGAAATGATTCACTCCTTTGCAATTCAATAAAATATGGACTATGGATGAAATAATTTTGTTCATTCGCGCAAAGCAATCAATTGCCTATGCACGTCATATGTTATTAACCTTTCAGATTTCAGAACATGCAGCTATGGCATTATTTCTTTGCTGTTAAAAATTGAAAACAATTTCTTTTTCAGGAAATTTTTGTATTTCTGAATATCATTTTCATCACGTGTGACGTCATTCGCCTGTAACCTAATCAGAGTTTATCATTCGCCTTGCTGTGAACTCTGATCTATTTTAAATTCTCGGATTAGAGGAGTTGGATTGGAATTCATTACGTAAGATTTTATTCTCTTTTGCTCTTGGAAAGTGTTTTTACAGAAAATAATGTTCTTTATTCTTTACATTTTTGCTGTTTTTATCGGATTATTTCCAATGATTCAAAGATGCACATTTTTTAATTTTTTTTTTATTTAAAGAGAGTGGAAAAAATGACTTGTTCGATATTTACGTTTTGGTCAGAAATGAAATGTATTTTCTTGCAAATGCTGCGAGTGTGCTGCCATCCACCTTTATTTTTAATATGTATTTAAAGGTGGCCTTATTTATTATGTGTTTTCTGAATAAATGTTGATGTTTCATTTTTAGAACTTAGAGGGAAAACAAATTTTTTTTGGTGATATTCTTAGTATAAAAATAAAAGTGACAATAGTTTTTTAATAGAGAAAAGCGACTATTAGTAGACTATCAGAGAAAATTATTAATTTTTTGTGATTTATTATAAATCTATTTTAAGATAAGATGATATTTAATTTTTTTTTCATTATTAAAGATGTATTATTATTATTAATTTTGACCCAAACTCTCACACCCCGTAAGCTGCGAGTGTGCTGCTGTCTAACTTTATTTTTAATAGGTATTTTCTCAGGGTTTTTCGAATATATGTTGAAATAACATTTTTTTAACCTAGAGAATATTTTTTTTTGTATAATCAATTAGCTGCGATATTTGTAATGAAAAAATAATAATAAAAGAGAAAATAGTTTTTTGATACAGAAAAGAGACTCTTAGATGACTAGAAAAAAGTATCATATTGTTGTGAGCTCGGGGTTCGAAAGGACTGATGCCAATATATAAGAACAATAAGAACAATAAAAAGGCTTTATTCACTATAAACAGTGCAATACGATCACAAATATCTTCTGAAAATTACAAGATATTCAGTAATCTTCAAATCCAATAAAAGCGCAGCAAAATTTCACACAGAAACAATGCTTTCAATACGACGTATCAACGACAAAATCGATCCGAGTAACACAGTTCTCAATGCAAAGCCTCTCGTGCGTATTCAATCGCATTTGACAGAGAACTAACTCAACTGAACTGATGGAGGTCCTTATATAGGTTTCAGAGATCTTTCCAGATTATTCCAGAGCCTTCAGATGCTAGAAATTACCAGAAAGTGCTTTAACTTTCGATAGAGAACCCAAGCAAGAAAGGATCCCAATGTATAGGTATAAGGGGGGGTGTGGTTGCACAAAAAGTCGCCAAATCCGTCGCCAACTTGGCGACATTTGGCGATATATCGCCAAATTTGGCGACAAAAATAAGTCGCCAAAACCATCGCCAACTTGGCGATAAACCCATTCCTTGGCGATTTTCCAATAGAACTCATTATAAAAACCGATGCTGTAAGGTTGTTTTCCTTGCAAACCACCTGAGGCTTTTAGCATTGAGTTACATGATGCTCAATAGGAAATACATTAATAATACTGCAATTTTCACAATAATAAAATAAAATAAATTTAAACAAATGGAATATTTACAGATATATACAAAATTCATAACAATATTTTTGTGTGTTTATTATGAACCTATTTTAAAATAGGATGAATATATATATTTTTAAGTTTTTTTAATCAAAGTCGATTAATTTGTTTATTATTTTTTGTACAGCATAGAACGGGGATTCGCCCGTCTGTCCAAGTGTTTCATTAAAGTTAAATCTGTCTATAATGGAAACCGGCATAAAATTAATAATTAAAAGGACAGATTTTGTCTTCACGCGAAAATATATAAAAACAACAGTAAAAAGTCTCTTAAAAACCTTTCATGCGCATCGCCATTCATCTCATATACATGGGTTAATAATTATGTGTTTTTTAGGCTGTATGCAAAAGTTTGCCCGGCCACATAGATAAAAACTTCATTCTAAAATACATAAAATACTTTATTCTAAAGAAAAGAAAATACAAATTACAAAATACAATACTTCATTCTAAATAAATAAAATACTTTATACTAAATTATACTAAAATAAACAAAATAACGAATAAAAATATAAAAACAAAGCAAAACAAAAAAACAAGTAAATAAAGATATTTGCGGAAAAGTTCCTTCCGCTAATTCCAGACAAGATTAAATGAAAATATTCCCTACATTTCCCCCTTACATCGGTAAAACCGATTCTTTAAGATATCATTGCACGTTTGAAAATAGGATCGCACAAGCATCGATATTTAACAACAACAACAACAACAAAACAATGGTTCATGACAAATATATACCTGATTTCGTTTGAATCATTCTCTAAATGCCGGCCACAATACAATCTTGGCATTTTATCGTATAATTATCAAAAATTAAAGGCGTAATCTTATTACGTCATGTGACGAGAAACTAAATTAAATCTAGGAAGTAGAAACAATGCATTTTCATAACACGCAAGCTATGCTTTAAACAAATTTGAATCAATTCGTTAAAAAGTGAATACACCAAATGCTTTAAAAGAAAAAAAAAAATAGTATATATAATTTTTCTTTTTATATACAGAACTCTCAAGCATATAAAAAAGGACGTACTTAAATAGAGTCAATTCGATAATCGTGTAGCAAAAAAAGATTTACAAATCTGATAAAATCTCGTAGCCAGCAAAACATTCTAGTCGCCAGTAAAAAAAAATTAACCCCCCCCCCCCCCATCATTGATTTTCAAAAACGAAATAAGTTTTTTTTTTATGAATTAATTGAAAAAAAAAATAAGAAGCATAACTTAAAATTATTAGTTACATGGCTTAGAATAGTACATGATTTAGAAAGATAATATAAACTAAGTTTTCTAATAAAATTTATCAAAATTATATATCTCTGAAAAAAAAAAAAAAATACTGTAAAGGCTGAATTAACCGGCATATTCGGAAAATACTGATTGCCGAAAGCTTTAAATGCCCGGATAGTTGAGTGCTGTAAAATCTATAATTGATGAAATAGTGAAACAGTAAAAAAAAAAAAAAAAAAAAAAAATTGCCTAATTTTCTGTCGAAGTTAATCAAATAATTAAATTTTTTTTATTTTGAAATTCGTATTTTATGAACTTATTTTTGCAAAAACTAATAGAAAAAGTTAAAAATAATTTTTGTTTGAATATAATTTCTATATTGCTTAATATTTTGTAATTTTGCAACATCTATAATGCTACATCTTATAAGAATTACAAAGGGAGCGGAAAAGGCAGTTTGTGCTCCTTTCTTAAGTCAGTTTTGTACAAACAAAATTGCCATATAATGTGGTCACCAGTGGCAACTGGGCGACTGTATTTGTCAAGCCCTGCGCGTGCCAAAGTTTGGTATTTTAAACGTTGAATGCATTCATTATAAAGCTATTCATTTTTATTAAAAACGGGTGTCTAATCAAATTAACTGCCTTAGCTAGCAAGATTATCAACAGAGAAAAAAAAAAATGTCAAAATTATTTTTGCCGCTGCGATAATTTCCAGCAAGCCAGTCATTTTGAGGCATAATCCTTTGTTTTTCTATTTCCATTTTAGAAATCATTACGCAAAAAATCGTGTTGAGTTGTCTAAAACTTCATGCGCGGTAGCGTATTACTGCTTGCACGGCAGCGTATTATTGCTTATTTTACTGTTTAATACTGTTAATTTTACGGTATAATACTGGCAGCTGGGATGCCAGTTTTATACTGTAAAATCAACAATTATTTTTTGCAGTGTGTACAATATTTATTTTGAGATAAGCGCATCATTTGACTGTCCAAACTTTTAAACACGTTATGCTTATATACTTTTTATACTCTAATTACTAAATGCATGCATGATTTCGAAGTCAAAACTAAGTGTAGCGTCAGTATAGAGTACTGTGTGTATGGTTACGCCATTTGCCTTTGCGAGGGCAGGCCAGGCAACTGTGATGTGAGACGTCTGTACGTACAAAATGGGATACATGCCGCACTGCGATCCGGTATACATGCCGCAGTTTCTTTTGTACGGGATGCTGCGATTAATAAAATTCAGTTCATCAGACATTGATGAATGTTCAAACAGTTAGTATGAAGCTTACTACACCTAAGGATAAAAAGGGAAAAATAAAAAGTAAGAAGACGAAGAAAAATGCAAGTCAAGATGATAATAATGAAAAGTTGGATCACACATGTGATGCAGACGTTCTTTGCAAGGAATGTGTAGAAAACTACTCCAAAACTAAGAGGAACTGTGATTGGCTTCGTTGCATCATGTGTTAAATGTGGTTACATGAAGATTGTACTATTTTCGACACTTTTTGTGTAGATTGCGGTCGAAATAACAGGTCTATTAACAAATAAAACAATGTAAACACAATTTAACTTTTTTCTGTTCCCTCTCTAATACACCGATGTTACGCTGTTGCTGAAATAATAATTAAAATCCAGACTTTAAAAAATAAGTAGATAATTTTAGTAGTAAACAAAGTAGGCAGACTAATATTGATTTGAACCTACTAATACGTTTCATTGTACTCATTTAGTTTCTTTTTGTTCTAACATAATTAATTATAGTCCAGATATGAATATTTCTTTGAATATTTTTTATTTATAATTTCATTCTGTTCTTATGACAAGCACGGTTATAACTCCCGCACAAGTGCGGTGTTTTACCCTGAATGTACGCAATGTAATGTTTTAGAAAAAGAATGTTTAAAAATATTAATTATTTTTTTATTTTTATTTTTTTGGTCGTAGTACACGTGTTGTATATTTAAGATTAAATAGCACACCATGAATTTTTCTAGTTTACATGCACCATGTGATTTTATACACAAATTAAAAAAAAATATGCGGCATCTCATCCGGAATTACTGTACAGGAAAATGCAACTATATAGATTAAAAATCTCAATTTTTTTGCCCCCCCCCCCCAAAAAAAAATCTGAAGACCCTACGCGCATGCCTATTTTGCCATAGGCTATAATAGACCCTGCTTAAATGTGCATTTTTTCAACCAGTTTTTCAATCAGTTAACAGCTATTTCAATGAAATACTTTTCATGTAATTAGAGCCGATATGAGGTTGTAATTTCAGATTTCTTACAGCCTACTTCTCTGAATTGAGTCTCTTTTAATAACGGTTCGGATGAGCTCTGAATATCAAACAGCTCGAAATAGACAAAAGTCGCGTGTCATCGATGAATAAGATGGTTTTTTTTCTTTATTATTGTGCTACTGTAGTTAAATTGCTGGATGATTTAATTGAATATTTGTTTTTAATTGATAAAAGAAGAAATAACAGCAAAAAGATTTTAGAAAATTCTTCCTCCTTTTTAACAAACATAGTTTTCTGGCGAGACAGGTCTTTTATGCATTCAGTTTGATAAGTTGATCTTTTATTCTAATACACGATTAATTAGAATCTCGTGCTGTTCAAATGTCAAAAGCATACTGCACGCAAACCACAGGATTTCTAACAAGATATTACCGTTAGAATTTATTTATTAAAAAAATGGTGCAAAGGCTTAGGCAATTTCTAAATGAAAACTTCATTAATTCTAATATATTATGTTTTTTATGCATGCTGTGTATAATTCTTACGACAATTTTCGGATAAAAATTTTCTTCTTATGTAATCGCAGAAAACAGTTACAAATTCTGCGATTAATCACAGAAAGATCTAATCTGAATAAAAAATATTAGACAAAGATTCCGGATCTGAAATAGGGGAACAATACTCGTTGGAAAGTCTAAGGAGTGTATTGTTTATAGCACCAAAAAAAGAATTATCAAAATCAAAACATCCGTTCCAAAGCTACGCTTGGACATACGCTCTCTTTTGTTGAAAGTCAGTTAATAAAAAGTAACAATTTATGGAAAATCCCTTATGGTCCAGCTATCTTTAGAATACAATTGAAATTCTTCTCGCTATATTGCAGACAGCTTTCTAAATTTTCACGATATTTGATTAGTCTTTTTTTTTATGAGCAAAGAAAATTTCTTAACAGATTCTTTTACCAGAACCTAAAAAAGTCCACTTAGAAGATAAATCTAAATTCCAATTCCAATGTGGTCCCGTGTATTAGAGATGAGATGTGTTCAGCATGAGCCCGTGAGCCCGGTGTATACCAGTCTTCAGGCTCAGGTGTAGTCATGTTTAATGGATTATCAACAAATTGAAAAGAGAAAAAAATTGCCAGCTGCTATTTGAGAAACAAGAATATAGTCTAAGTTTCTTAAAGTGTTTTACAATCCTCTAAAAATTAGTTTGAAAGGGAATTGAATTGTTATATATGGGATATAAAGAGAAATATTCTTACTGATTCTGAAGTCTTTGCACAGTCAGCGTTAGTAACATAAAGAATTGCGGGATATACGTTGTCTATCCCCCCTTTCGGTATGACGTTCCTCTCCAGAATAACTGTAAAACAGAATTTATGTCTTTCTGCCATAGTTGTACAATGATATTTTAAAAGAATCAGAATTGTGCTTTTTGTAGATTTCTGCCAGTGGTTGGGCCTAAATAACAAATTTGCTATTTTAAACAGTTTTTCAGAGACATGAAAATAATGGGGGGAGGGAGGGGGGCATTTAGGATTAATAGTTATTTCTATGCAACAACAACAAAAAAAATTAAATGAGTAAATTAATCTTAAAACAATTTTAAAATGTTATTAACAATTCTTTGGTGTGTATACTTTCGGTATCTGGCTCGGGCTCTGATGACACAAACTTTTTCGGGATCGGACTCCTATAAAAGAACCCGAAAGTCATGTTTAATGCTACCGTGCAGCCCGGTTCTTCTTTATTCGAAGTATTGAAACATTCACTTTCCAAATAGGCGACATACGCAGCTGTTGGCTCTTCTATTCACATTTAGAAACTCCAATCAAAAATTGTACTCTGAAACAAATCTCTCGGGATCGGGTAGAGAAGTAGAGCAAAAAGGTACTCGCTGGCCAATGCTGAATGCAGTGTGATGAGATTTGTTCCGAATCCGAAGTTACTTGCTAACTTCTCACTATATATACTACATAACGACAGTAACTATTTAACATAAATTCGCAAAATGCCCATGACAATCAATTCTAAAGATCCTTTCTCACTATGTAAAAATTAAAGGAAGACAGAATAGATTTCTCATTCAGCCACAATGTTACTAACGAAAACTTTGTGATCACGCAAGCAATACGCACTCGTCCACTAGAGTACCCTTATTAAAGAGTAGCTAGACATAATGCCACAAAATATGTAATCACGAACAGGTATTAGAGAGCAGGATGACTGTTAAAATGATTAGGGATAGATGAAGTGTTATAATAGTTTAGAATAACAGATTATTATTATTATTATTATTATTATTATTACTATTGAAAATATTCCTAATCTGACGATAGAAAACAAATACAGTGAAATCTGCTAAGAAGAAATCGCAAAGCAAAGGAGAAAATACATTTCAGGCAGATTTTTTTCTTTGCAGATACATCGTCTACTATGATTGTACCGTATTCTTTTCATCGGGACCATGTAATTATTTCGTTTAATAACCTACGCTTTTCAACATATTGTATTGGCAAGCTAATGTTAAACGAATAGAATAATTTTCTACAAATTTCGTGTTTACATTTCAATATTTTTAAATTATTCTTTTTGCATCGGGTATCTGAGATCGAAGCTCTTGTTGTAAGTTCATAAAAAACTCCCGAATTTTGCAAAACTATAAAGTTCTTTTCAAATGTTCTAAAATTGAAAGTGTTCCTATTGAATCTGCATCAAAAATCGGAAAAGTACAAAATTACCACATTAGCTTTTGCTTTTAGATATCCTGTGTAAAAAGAAACATTTAAAAATATTGAAATGTAACGAGAAATATTGTAAAAAAAAAAAAATTCCTTACGTTTAACAATAACTTTTGAATGTCATATGCTGTTAAATGTAGGTTTTTAAGACTTTTGGTCAGTGAGATTTCAAATTTCCCTCGCTAATTAGTGTTAAATGTATGAACGTGAGTAAGACATATTTCAAGGACCGCTCGTAGCATCCCCGATTCGAGCACTCACTAGCGGGAAAATTAGTGTTATTAATGAAGAAAGAGGGTTTTGAACTGTAAAAGAGGTTAAAGGGAAAAGATTATCATACTATAAGATGATTAAATTTATATTTTAATTTTAAACAACCATCACCTTCATGAGTATCCATCATTAATTAAAACAATGTAAAATATAAATTTTTATGGAAAAAGGCTGATTTTTTAACAATCTTTCATCTATAATATCAAGCTATAAGATGAAACTTAAACTTATATTTTAGTTTTTGAACAACGAACACCTTAATGAGTATTAATAATTAAGCAAAGGAAAATATCAATTTTCAAGAAAAAAATGCTGATTTCATAAGAATTGTTCTACTGTAATAAGATGACGGTTATCAATTTATAAGAGGAAAGTTAAACTTATATTTTAGTTTTTGAACAACCATCACCTTAATGAGTATTAATAATTAGACAAAACAACGGAAAAATATCAATTTTTAAGGAAAAATGCTGATTTTATAAGAAATTTTCAATTATAAGATGAGGAATTCATGCTGTAATAGGAAAATTAAACTTATATTTTAGTTTTTTAACCGTAATATATAGAAAATACTCAAAATTTGGATGATTTTTAACGAATTAATTGATTTTTCCATGCAATAATAGTAGTTTAGTAACCAATTACCTAATTTTACAATGTATACTTGATTTAATTTAGTTTAGACTGCATGTAACATAATTTTTATATTATTTAGACTCGATTTAGTCGCTCATATTCAAGGTAAAGCCACTTGTTTTTTATTCTCAATATGCATCATCTAATAGGGGAGACAATAATTCATCCCCATTCGAAGAAAAGGAGAGAAATCACAAAGGAAGTAGGGTCGTGAGTTTTACTTTGAAATTAAAAAATATATACAAAAAATTAAAAAAAAATACAAAAAATAAACAAAATCACAGAATTTTTTTTAAAATTATAAAAAGTTATAAAAATGAATAAAGTTTTTAAAAAATTCACAAAAAAGTTTAAAAAAAAATTTACAAGTTAGTGAAAATTTTAACATTATCTAAAAAAGTTTTTACAAAAATTACAAGTTTAACTGCTACCATAACCATCATTGCATCTATCGGATCTTAAATATAATAATCTACAATTTACTATAAAGAAATTTTTAACTACAATTGCACCAGCACTATTATTAACATAGCACAAATAAAAGAATACGCGGACAACCTTAAGATTTTATAATGATCACATACACCAAATTTGATACTGTATTTAGTGAATTTCCAAATAACATCTTACATGCAGAGTAACTTTTTCATCTAGCATTCGGATTCGTGGTATATCCGTTACTTTTTTAATAGAAATTAATATTTTAGTATATATTAAAGTCATACAGATTTTATTCGAACACAATGTCTTGAGGAATCTTATTATACTGAGGATTTTTTTAAAGTATGCATGTGCAGCTTGTCACATGATCACTTTAACTGATGATAATATAAAATGTTGAAAAAGTGACGTAGAGTTTCTCATTTCCTCCGTCAAATTCTTGCGTGAAGTTAAATATGTAGTTCCAATAAATTTCCTGATTTTAATCAAAGTGAGAAATCAATTTCTCCATTAGCGAATAACGCAAGTTCTACTATAAACCATATCATTGTAAAAAAACAAAACAAATAATAATAATATTTAACATTATCTAAAAAAGTTTTTAAAAAAATACCAGTTCAACTGCTACCATAACCATCATTGCACAGGGCCGTAGCTAGAGTAGTGCCAGGGGGGGCTCAGCACCCCTGAAAATTTTTGAGCCCTCCCTGGGAAAGTTGCCAAGGTCACCAAATGAAATTCTGTTTCAAAAATCCAAATGAAACTATGTTCTAAAATTGAATTTAGTTTTTTTTTTTTTTTTTTTTTTTTTTTTTTTTTTTTTTACAGTTTTGCATAAATTAAATTGTAGTATTTGTTTAAAAACTGCAAATAAGTGCTTCAATATGCGCGCATCCTATCTGAACATACTCAGAATTAGCAACCTTTTGCTGATGCAAACATTGATTTTTGCGTTAATTATATACTAAATTTTTTTATTTTGCAGTGTTTTCCATTATTAGCATAAAACAAAGTTATTCTAATGAGTTTGATAGTAAATATGATGCTTATGATAAACATTATGTTTCCTATTTGAGTCATCTTAGTTTAAATATATATAAGATCCTTAATTTATAAATGATACTAATGAAAAAAGCTAATAACCAATTTAAATACAAGTGGTTTTAGCATTTGTATAATTTTAGAATGCAAAATACATCCTTGATTTTTCTAATGTTTTTTATCATATAAAAACATAACTTTAGAATCTTTAAGGGCAGGGAATATTCAGAAAAAAATTAAAGGTTGCAACTCTTTTGAACTGTGAGCTTTTTATTTACTTACTGACATCAGCACTTATTATTTCACTAGTATAATTTTACAATGAAAATTTTCATTCTGCAGCCAGTGACGTAGTTGTTAAAAAACCAGAGGGAATACGCTGTAGGCAGAGGGAGTATATGCTAAAGAGCTTATGCCCTAAAGAGTTTATGCTATAGTGCTTTTGAGAAGTGGGTATACGGTATTCCTTAAAATAATCCAGAAAATATACGGCGTATCCATCGTATATCCTCCATTACATCCCTGTCTGCAGCTTTTACTTTTCTTAGAATGAAGTAAAGTTATTACAAACAGTTTAATAAGAAACACAGTACCTACAATATGAAAAAATCCCAGGCAGCTCGGCCTACAGGAGCAGGTAGATTTCGAAGACGCAGACCGTGGAGCGTCTGTTTATTGGGAATTGCAGAAGAAATGACATTTTTGCCATGATTCGGCAGTTGGGACCACCCACTTCGAAAACTACCTGTGTCTGTAGGCGGAGCCGGCAGGGATTTCTTTGTTTTAAATATTTTTTTGCTGTAAGGGTTGGTCTTATAAAAAACTTATAGATAATATTAAGATGATTTATAATAAATTTAAGCGGATTTAATATCTTGTGAATTGACAAAGTTATGAATTTTTTTCTTCTTAAACCCCTATTCCCCCCTCCCCTCGAAGTCAATTTTAATTATATCAAAATCTGTCATACATAAAATTTCGGCCCTTAACTTTAAATGGATTCGATACGTATCATAATTAAGAAGTTACGGGTTTTTCTGTTTTCACAAAAAGCATCCCCATTCCTCCTTGTCCCGATTTAGCCCATTACAGAGCTTGACCTAGATTTTATGCCGTTTGATTTTATGTATTAGTTTGGAAGAGATTTGTGCAGAATTATTGAAGTTATCGTGTCCATAAAAAAAGTAATATAGATAGATAAAAAATTTTGAACGGGGGGTGGTTTTCAGTTCTGAGAGTCATAATCGGCATAGATCTGCAAAAGTTTTCCAGAAATTCCAACATAGGGGAGAATGTAATAGGTAGTATTTCTTACAAAATCTACCTAATATGCAATAATTTACTTTTATATATATACTTTGATCATATATATCTGTGTGTGTGTGTGCCTGTGTCAGAGAGAGATAAATAGTATGAGCCCCCCCCCCCCCCCCTCCATACATTTTCTTGAGCACCACCTATTGTTTGCTTCTAGTTACAGCCCTGTCATTGCATCTACCAGATATCAAATATAATAATCTACAATTTACTATAAAGAAATTTTTAACTACAATTGCACCAGCACTATTATTAACTAAATAAAAGAATACGCAGAAAACCTTAAGATTTTACAGTGATCTCATATACCAAATTTTATACTGTATTTAGTTAATTTCCAAATAACATTTTCCATGCAGAGTAACTTTTTCATCTAGCATTTGGATTCATGCATATCCGTTACTTTTTATATACAAATTAATATTTTAGTATTAATATTAAAGTCATACAGATTTTATTTGAACACAATGTCTTGACAAACCTTATTACACTAAGGATTTTTTTTAAAATACCCATGTGCAGCTTGTCACATGATCACTTTAACTGATGATAATATAAGATTTTGAAACAGTGACGCAGCGTTTCCCATTTCCACCGGCAAACTCTTGCGTGAAGTTGACTGTATATGTGTAGCTCCAATAAATTTTCTAATTTTAATTCAAGTGAGGAATTAATTTCTCCATTAGCGAATACCTTAAGGTCTACTATAAACGATATCACTGTAAAAAAGTTTTAAAAAAATACCATAACCATCATTGCATCTATCAGATATGAAATATAATAATCTACAATCTATACTAATATTATAAAGTAGTAAAGATTGTTTTTTTTGTTTATTTGTTTGTTTGTTTGTTTGTTTGTAGGGGGTAATCTCTGGAACTACTGAAGCGATTTTAAAAGTGATGGTGGCAAATTGATGGTGACAATCCCTGCTCCAACGTAGGGTATATTTTATGTCGGTGCCACTACCCCCAGGGGGGTGCAAAAGCGAAAAACGTTCTAAAATTTCGATTTTTTTAATACTGGAGGAGCTAGGAACATGAAATTTGGCATGGTAGTTACTTATGAGATGTAAATGCTCTCTAAGAACAACTTATAATAAAATTCGAAATTTAAAAGGTGTGAGATGAGCGAAAAGTGTTCTAAAAACATTCTAAATTACAATTTCTATGGAATATCTGGATCTACAGAACCGTTTTCAAAAGTGATGGTGGCAAATTGATGGTGACAGTCCCTGCTCCAACATAGGCTATATTTTATGTCGGTGTTACTACACCCACGGGGGTGCAGGAGCGAAAAACGTTCTAAAATTTCGATTTTTTTTATACTGAAGGAGCTAGAAACATGAAATTTGGCATGGTAGTTACTTATGAGATGTAAATGCTCTCTAAGAACAACTTCTAATAAAATTCGAAATTTAAAAGGTGTGAGATGAGCGAAAAGTGTTCTAAAAACATTCTGAATTACAATTTCTATGGAATATCTGGAACTACGGAACCGTTTTCAAAAGTGATAGTGGCAAATTGATGGTGACAGTCCCTGCTCCAACATAGGCTATATTTTATGTCGGTACCACTACTCCCAGGGGGGTGCAGGAGCGAAAAACGTTCTAAAATTTCAATTTTTTTTATACTGAAGGAGCTAGAAACATGAAATTTGGCATGGTAGTTACTTATAAGATGTAAATGCTCTCTAAGAACAAATTCTAAAAAAAATCGAAATTTAAAAGGTGTGAGATGAGCGAAAAGTGTTCTAAAAACATTCTGAATTACAATTTCTATGGAATATCTGGATCTACAGAGCCGTTTTCAAAAGTGATGGTGGCAAATTGATGGTGACAGTCCCTGCTCCAACATAGGCTATATTTTATGTCGGTGTTACTACACCCACGGGGAAAGCAGGAGCGAAAAACGTTCTAAAATTTCGATTTTTTTTATACTGAAGGAGCTAGAAACATGAAATTTGGCATGGTAGTTACTTATAAGATGTAAATACTCTCTAAGAAAAAATTCTAAAAAAAATCGAAATTTAAAAGGTGTGAGATGAGCGAAAAGTGTTCTAAAAACATTCTGAATTACAATTTCTATGGAATATCTGGATCTACAGAACCGTTTTCAAAAGTGATGGTGGCAAATTGATGGTGACAGTCCCTGCTCCAACATAGGCTATATTTTATGTCGGTGTTACTACACCCACGGGGAAAGCAGGAGCGAAAAACGTTCTAAAATTTCGATTTTTTTTATACTGAAGGAGCTAGAAACATGAAATTTGGCATGGTAGTTACTTATAAGATGTAAATACTCTCTAAGAAAAAATTCTAAAAAAAAATCGAAATTTAAAAGGTGTGAGATGAGCGAAAAGTGTTCTAAAAACATTCTGAATTACAATTTCTATGGAATATCTGGATCTACAGAACCGTTTTCAAAAGTGATGGTGGCAAATTGATGGTGACAGTCCCTGCTCCAACATAGGCTATATTTTATGTCGGTGTTACTACACCCACGGGGGTGCAGGAGCGAAAAACGTTCTAAAATTTCGATTTTTTTTATACTGAAGGAGCTAGAAACATGAAATTTGGCATGGTAGTTACTTATGAGATGTAAATGCTCTCTAAGAACAACTTCTAATAAAATTCGAAATTTAAAAGGTGTGAGATGAGCGAAAAGTGTTCTAAAAACATTCTGAATTACAATTTCTATGGAATATCTGGAACTACGGAACCGTTTTCAAAAGTGATAGTGGCAAATTGATGGTGACAGTCCCTGCTCCAACATAGGCTATATTTTATGTCGGTGTTACTACACCCACGGGGAAAGCAGGAGCGAAAAACGTTCTAAAATTTCGATTTTTTTTATACTGAAGGAGCTAGAAACATGAAATTTGGCATGGTAGTTACTTATAAGATGTAAATACTCTCTAAGAAAAAATTCTAATAAAATTCGAAATTTAAAAGGGTGAGATGAGCGAAAAGTGTTCTAAACACATTCTGAATTACAATTTCTATGGAATCTTTGGAACTACAGAACCGTTTTCAAAAGTGATGGTGGCAAATTGATGGTGACAGTCCCTGCTCCAACATAGGCTATATTTTATGTGGGTGCCACTACAACCAGGGGGTGCAGGAGCGAAAAACGTTCTAAAATTTCGGTTTTTTTTTTTTTTTTTTTTTTTTTTTTACACTGAAGGTGTTAGAAACATGAAACTTGGCATGGTAGTGACTTATAAGATGTAATTGCTCTCTAAGAACAAATTTTAAAAAGATTCGAAATTTAAAAGGTGTGAGATAAGCGAAAAGCATTCTAAAAGCATTCTAAATTACAATTTCAATGGAATCTCTGGAACTACAGGATCATTTTCAAAAGTAATGGTGGCAAATTGATGGTAACAGTCTCTGCTGTCACATAGGCTATATTTTATGTCGGTGCCACTGCCACAGGGGGGGGGGGTGCAAGAGCGAAAAACGTTCTAAAATTTTGATTTTTTATACTGAAGGAGCTAGAATTTTTAAATTTGGCATGGTAGTTATTTATAAGATGTAAATGCTCTCTAAGAACAAATTCTAAAAAAGTTCAAAATTTAAAAGCGTGAGATGAGCAAAACGCGTTCTAAACACATTCTTAATTACAATTTCTATGGAATCTCTGGAACTATAGAAACATTTTCAAAAGTGATGGTGGCAAATTGATGCTAACAGTCCCTGCTGTAACATAGGCTATGTTTTATATCGGTGCCATTACTACAGGAAAAAGGGGTAAAAGAGCGAAAAACGTTCTACAATTTCGATTTTTTTTATACTGAAGGAGCTAGAAACATGAAATTTGGCATGGTAGTTACTTATAAGTTGTAAATGCTCTCTAACAAAAAATTAAAAAAAAATCGAAATTTAAAAGGGGGTGATGAGCGAATCGCGTTCTAAAAGCATTCTAAATTACAACTTCTATGGAATTTCTGGAACTACAGAACTGTTTTCAAAAGTGATGGTGGCAAATTGATGGTCACAGTTCCTGCTGTAACATAGGCTATATTTCATGCCGGTTCCACTCCCCCCAGGGGAGTACATGAGTGAAAAACTTTCTAAAATTTCGATTTTTTTATACTGAAGGTGTTAGAAACATTAAATTTGGCATGGTAGTTACTTATAAGATGTAAATGCTTTGTTTCTAAGAACAAATTCTAAAAAAATTCGAAATTTAAAACTGTGAGATGAGCAAAAAGTGTTCTTAAAACATTCTAAATTACAATTTCTATGGAATCTCTGGAACTACCGAACCCTTTTCAAAAGTGAAGGTGGCAAATTTTTGATGGCAATCCCTGCTCCAACATAGGCTATATTTTACGTCGGTGCCACTAATCCAAGGGTGGTGTAGGAGCGAAAAACGTTCTAAAATGGCTTTTTTTTTTATACTAAAGGAGCTAGAAATTTGAAATGAGCGAAAAGCGTTCTAATAACATTCTAAATTACAATTTCTATGGAATTTCTGGAACTACAGAACCGATTTCAAAAGTGATGGTGGCAAATTGATGGTGACACTTCCTGCTCGAACATAGGCTATATTTTATGTCGGTGCCACTAATCCAAGGGGGGTGCAGGAGTGAAAAATTTTCGAAAATTGCGACATTTTTTATATTGAAGGTGCTAGAAACTTGAAATTTGGCATGGTAGTTACTTAAAAGATGTAAATGCTCTCTAAGAATAAATTTAAAAAAATCGAAATTTAAAAGCGTGAATTGAGCGAAAAGCGTTCTAAAATCATTCTAAATTACAATTTCTATGGAATCTTTGGAACTACAGAACCGATTTCAAAAGTGATGGTGACAATCCCTTCTCCAACATCCTCTTTAATATAAAGCTATGCGTTGCTGACGACTGGGATTTTCGCTAATCTTTGCCACAGATTAATCTCGCAAAATGAAACATTTGAAGTTACTGAAAAAAACAATAGCTCGAAAAGTATTTGTCAGAAAATTGTTAAACAAACTGCGTTTGAAAGGTAAAAAAATGTATATTTCTTAATATAAATTTCAAATCTAATGATTATGCCATTTTTCGAATATTGAATTTCAAAAATTACCAAATTTCACAATGGAGTACCATAGCGAAAAAATAATGATAAGGGCGACGTGTCCTGACGTTTATATTGGCTATAGCACGAGTCACAAATTATAGTAGCCTTATTATTATGTTAAAATATAAAAGTGAACTATGAAATGTCAATATTTTGTTTGATTAAAGGTTCGTTAAGAGAAATTGACCAGCGTAGCGGGAGTAGCTTGCTAGTTTAGTATAAAGAAATTTTTAACTGCAATTGCACCAGCAGTATTATTAACATAGCACAAAAAAAAGAATACGCAGAAAAAAGTGACGCCGCGTTTTTGATTTCCACAGTCAAACTCTTGCATGAAGTTGACTGTATATGCGGAGCTCCAATAAATTTCCTGATTTTAATCCAAGTGAGGAATCAATTTCTCTATTAGCGAATAAAGTAAGTTCTACTATATCATTGTAAAGAAAAATAAAATAAAAATCAATAAATGAAAATTCATCCATTAATTATTTTTCTAAGTACATAATTGTATTTCTTTTGTTGTGTAGATGTTTCAGCAACATGAATCAAAACAGCAACAACCCTCTTTATCAGAAACGGATACTCTGAAGGATTCGTCGATAACACATATACGTAGATTTAAAAAATAATAAACAAGTGAGTATACTTATATGTGAAATATTAGAATGCATATATTAAATATAATTAGAGTGAATTTACAATAAAATATGGTATCATGTTTTTCATCTATAGTGTTGGAATGAATTATAAATGCTTACATTTATTTGTCTTACAGATGTATTCCACTTGTAACAAATATTTTTCAAGTAAGTGGAATTTAAAAGAACATATGCAAATAGCAAATCCATACTACTGAAAAACCATATACTTGAGGCATCGTCAGAAATCGATTAAGAAGAAAGCGTGAATTAAAATTGCAGCATTTGTCATATGATAAAATATTATCTGTTGTATGCGAAGTTTGTGAGTTATCTTTTACTAGAAAATTTGGACTATCAGTTCATATGAAAACATACCCTGTTGAAAATCGTTTCAGCGTGAAAAGTGTGAGAAAATCTCCAATCTTCGTAGTAAACTGAATAGACATATGACGGTTTTGTTGAACTTGTCTAAGATAGTATCCCTGTGATATGGTATCACATATATTTTTCTTAAATTAATCCTTTTCCTTAATTTTCAGTTTAAACTAACTTTTAAATACTTAGTTATTTTATCCTAACTTTTATTTCATCTCCCGCCGTAATTTTCCTCCATTAAAAGAAAATACATTTAACATATGCCCTTTATCAATAAAACTTTCTCACATAGATAGAATTCATTTAAACAATTAATCACCCTCACTAGATATATATAAAAAAAAGAGATAAAGATTGACTTTGTATTCGGTCTGCATTTTATTCTCATTCCGTCCAACGTTCGTTAGAAATGTCTGTGTCTGCTTAATTTTTCAGTTTAGCCTTTTCGGTAAAATCCTAAACATTTCCAGTACATGAGAGTTGTTTTGTCTACTTCAGCTAGATTCCCAAAAACTTTGCTCTCAACGTACATTTGGCATTCACATTCTTGTTGGCTCACTTTTTAGGACTGCTATTCTGGTACCCCTGTCCTGTAATTCAAAAATTCTCCAAATTGCCTAATGCGTAACTGATAATTTTTAGTTTATATGACATCATTCTTTTCATATGCTCTTTCGCCAATTTCATGTTGCCAATATGTCTATGGCATGAAAATCGACATGTGTCGGAGGGGACATTCTCTCTCTCGCACGCTCTTCTGATAAGAAGTTAATAATGTAAGCTCACGTTGCTTAAAAATGCTCTCGGGCACCATCCTATCCCTTTATATACGTACTTTGTAATCGTACGCTTATAATTTAAAGTTTAATAAACTAATATCGTAAAGAATCTTTTCAGAGCATTTAATTCTACAGCCTACTGCCTTTTTATGTTACTTTCAGTGGATGCATATCGAATCTGGATTATTTTTCACGCAATATACTTTTAAACACGTATATTTCCTTTACTATAATCCCAATTCATACTGAGGAAGAATATTCAAAATTTAACCAGTCGTTTGAAGAATCTAACAGTCAAGGATCAGATTGAATACTTTGAAAAATTGACTGAATTGAATATTGTTACTTATGATTTTCTAAATGATATAAATGTATTGTTTAAATGACCATAATAAATATTTTTTGATTTACACATATCTATGAGTTTAATTTTTATAAAACCTATTGGAATATATTATAATATTTTTATCTTTAAATTTCTACAGGCTAACTATTATAACTAATTTTACTTTTCAGAAGACTCTCGTAGCCTTTTCTACGAAACAATATTTTCACCAATGAATATCCAATTTACATGTAACATACATACGAAAATCAGCTTTTGTAATATGAAGCAACAGATTAATGAAAAATTATATACAAATAAGTAAAAAAAAAAAAATACAAGCTAATAAAAAATGTAAAAAAAGTTTTAAAAATATCACAAATTAACAATTAAAAAAAAAAAAAAATTACAAAAAGTTTTTAAAAATTCTCAAAAAGTTTAACATTTAAAAAAAAAAATTGCAAAAAGTTAAAAAATTTAGAAAAAGTTAAAAAAAAGTAAAAAAGGTAAAAAAATATTTAAAAATTAAATTTTTTTTCCAAGTTTTTGAAAGTTGTACAAAAAGTTTACAAAAGCATTTTTTCGACTTCGGTTATTAAAAGAGTTATTTAAAATTGTAGTATAATGGTTGGACAACCATTATACAAGTATTTAAAATAACATGCTTGAACTCTTGTCCTTGAACTCTTATTTCTCTACTTCTGACGTGTATTGTATTCGAATTTTTAAAATATTTCCTCAAGAAATTAATATTTTTAACTACTTTTTGTTTTAAAGTGTACTATTATTAAAGGATGTCCCCCTCCCGCCCCCCACTTTTTTCAAATAAAAATATTTCTAAAATATGTATTTAATTTATAATTTAATCTTAGGGAAAATGAGAAATTTTAAACACTTCACATAAAATTAAGTATATTTTTTAGAAATATTTTGACAACTAACAGAAAAAGAGATATCCTTTAAGAACAGTACACAGAATAAAGAAGTTCAATATATTAATCTACTGAAGAGATATTTTAAAAATAAAAGTGCTTTACATAATTTAACAACCAAAAAAAAATATATTACAGTAGAACTCCAATTATCCGAACTCCGACTATCCGAATCGCTGATTATCCGAATCGCTTTCAGAATTTCAGAAAAAAAAATAAGACGGAAAAGTACTGCGATTCGCAAAATAATGATTCTGTGTACGAGCGCTATTGTCCTTCCCTCCGCGAAGCTAGTGTAGGCGAAGCCTTAAACACCATTACAGAAGGCAACTTTTAATGAAACTTTTGGTAAAGGGCGAAGACGAAGAAGGTTTGTCAGCTAACCACAAAAAAATAAATTTGAAAGATTCCGCTTACATGGTGGCGGAAAGCTTGGCTTGGTTAAAGCGGTCACATTAAAACGCGTGTGGAACAAGTTGAAAGGCATATCAACTGACGAAGAAAAGGAAAATGAGAATAAGAAAAAAGAAGATCAAGAAAAGGAAAGGTAAGAGACAGGAGAAGATGAGGATGACGTGCCTTTTGAAAAATTCAGAAACATTCTTTGGAAAATTCCTGGATGTTCAGAAGTTAGTGCTGAAGATATAGGAGAGTAGATGGTGTGTGATTCGTCAGACCCCGGGTTTCAAATTATAAATGATGATGAACTTATTGAAAGTGTGAGAGAAGAAAGTGTCGAGGAAGAAGATGACCTTAATGTCGAAGTTGAAGCAGACACTGGACCACCAGCTAGTGAAGCATTTGCCGGCCCTGAAACTGCGTTGAAGTGGATGGAGCGTAAGTCCGAGTGTGACCACATGCAACTTCACACTGTCAAGCGCATGCGGGATTTGGCTAAAAGAAAACGGATGAAGACTGTCAAACACCTTACTTTGAGCGAGATGTTCAGCAAGCAATGACTTTCATTTACAGTATGGTACGTACATACTGTACAGCATTTGTAAGTACGCTTAACATGTAAAAGTGCTGCCTTTTAATTTAAATAATTAAAAGTTATTTTGGTTTAAAAATAGTTTTTTCTCCCATTTTTAACATACATACTGTAATTAATTAAAATAAACCCTTTTTTCGGAAAAAAATCCAATTATCCGAATTTTTGATTATCCGAATAGGGTCCGGTCCCTATTGATTCGGATAATTGGAGTTCTACTGTATTTGAATTTGCTTTATTTGTCTTGGTTAAACTGATAATCAATCTTATAAAATCAATAAACAACCACGAATGCCATGTCAGTTAATCATTATTTTTTGTTTCAACTATTCTTTGCCGCTTTTTATAACACAGATTTCTAAATATAACCTATACATTTGTATATAAATTAAGCTTGTTTTCAGAGCTCATTTATATCTGTACTAAACACGTTATCGATCAATTTCAGCGAGGGAAAATATGTAGAGAATTGATGCACGAGAAATATATTTTTGCTTCCGTCTTTTATGGGTCAATAATGTAATAATATCATCCTATTGCTATTGTAAACGTTAAGTTTCGAACTAGACTTTAGTATCTGGAAAGCTCGTCTCTCGAGCAACCAATCATAGTGCACCAGTGGAGAAGCTTCGCCAATGTCTACGGAGCCTTCCCTTCCTTACGTTAGAAATTCTTTGGCTTCGCCTTCGCCAACGTGCAGGAAAGTAAAAATCAAGCTTTCCGTTGACTAAGCGTGCACTGAGATTTTTTTTTTTCTTGTAGCCTTTAGCCCAATAAAGAAAGTTGATATTATTAATATATATTGAAGTAAAAATATATTAAATACTAGGAAACTTAGTCCCAACCAGCATTTTTCTAAAAGGAGATTTGAAACAGTTTTTTTTTTTGGGGGGGGGGAAATTCTGCCCCTTTGAACCCCCAGTTTAAAATTCATTTGAAACACATGAACTAAAAACGAAAACAAAAACGAACGACTAATTGTTTTGCACGGGTGGTTCTGGGGAGGACACACATACCCCCCCCCCCCTCCCAAGAGAAAAAAAAATCGTAGTTCCTCTTTCTCTTAGCGTTTAATTATTTTAAATCACTTGTGAAACATAAAATTTATTTTTAGGTAGATTTAGTAAGAAATACTAATATATCACAATGTATTACATTCTCCTCTAAGTTGGAATGTTTCGAAGTGGGCGGTTCCAACTGCCTCATCATGGCAAAAATGTCATTTCTTCCGCAATTTGCAACAAACAGGCGCCCCACGGTCTGCGTCTTCAAAATCTACCTGTGCCTGTAGGCCTAGCTGTCAGGGATCTTTTTTCTTCCAAACTCATCAGAAGAAAAGAAAATTTAGTCATTTGAATTTCCAAATCAACAGCAAAAAAATAATGTTTATATATCTAAACACCAAGTCAGATCACAAGAAAACCATTTTTTTTTACTATATCTTCTATACTAATAAAAGAAAGTTTCGCTCTGTGTGTGTGTGTCTGTCTGTCTGCGAGGGTTAGTGAAATCTACCACGCGTAGACGTCTGAAATTGTGGGTGAAGATTGTCTAAGGCAGGTCTTGATGTACCTGAGGCTCATACTTTTCATTATTTAATAATTAGCCGAGATATTAATAAAAAACTCATCTTTTTCTTTGCGAGCTTGAAATATCGCTCGCGCATGCACAGAAATCGATTTGCGCATCGGAAGGAAATGAGGAACCGGATGGGAGTTTTCTTTGTGTAATTTCGTAATTTTAAATCGGTTTAAATCGACCAAACCGTCCGGTACAGTTAAAATTGGAGGCATATTCAGAAAGATTGTACTCATACGTCTCAAATGCCGCAATTAATTGGAAAATATATTGTTGTAAACCTTTTGATTTTTTTTTTTTCATAAAGGGTCGCTTTCCCGAAGGACGCTTTTCCCCTTATGGCAACGCCCCACCAGGGTGCAATTTCAAAGGTCCCGGCAAACCAAAAATATGCTCTGAAACCTTCTTCTAATTAACGGTGCAATTGGTTTTAAAAAATACGAATTTTAACCCTTTCAGAAACACCGGCGAACGCAGGTCACTACGCGTCTCATGGAGACCATTTTTTTTACGCTAAAAGTAACTAAACGTCCGTATTTCGATACATTCTTTTTAAAGTATTTCGGTAGACCAGATTTACATTACCGACAAATTTATCGAAACATTCCGACGTGTAGAAATATCTCTCTATATTTAAAAAAAAAGTGTTAAAAAAAGAGTAACCACCGCCTCCGCCGCAGCAGCCGCCGCTGTCAATGAAGATTTTGTGCCTTGAAGTCTTTCTGAACTAATATCCAGAAAACTAATGTATATGAAAATATGAAAAATGGTAGTTTTATAAAAAAAAATGTTGAATAAACACGTTGAAGCAGACAGTTTTTAAACTGAATTGTTTTAAGATATACAATATTAAAGTTGATTAAAATAGTTTCCTTAAAAAAGTTTTATAGGAACGAAAACTATGCACTGAAATTTAACCATAATTTATAAGGATATAGTTGACAAGCTTGCGGTGTGCAGACTGCAATTATTTTTTAAATAATAAAAAAAAAATCAGAGATAATTTCGGGAAAAAAAAAGTGGATAAGAGGGGTGTTTCGATGTGGCTTCGCTCTGCTTCGATTCATGTTTTCATTACTAAATATGTATACTTTTTCACGAAATTTTAAAGCGAGCTTGAATACAGTTTTATTTATACCGATTAAAATTTCAGAAAGTTCGGAAGATGAGAACTATTTTTTTTTGTTGTTGTTCTGTTATAGGAGCCAACGAGAAAACAAACAAAAAATCGAGAAGAAAACATATCTTTTACAACTAGATAACAATATTTTTTCACGAAAATTTTATATGGGTTGTGAAATCGTTACATTTATAATAGATAAAAATTTGAAAAAGTTTGAGCAATAAGAACTTTTTTTTTGAACTGTGGAAGGACCCTATGCGAAAAAACAAGAAAAATGTCTTCTTACGAGCTCTTTTACCACTAAATATCAATATTTTTTCGCAATTTTTTTTCATTTAAAAATATAATTTCATATAAAATCGGTTAAAGATATAAGATCATACAAACTTGAGATTTTTAAAAACTTATTATCATGGGTCGAATCAACACCGTGCGGGTCAGCTAGAATATACATATTTCCTATGTTGGCGAAACTTTGGCTAAGCTTTACCGTTACCAGACTCTGATTGGTTTTCGCAAGACGAGCTCCCCAGCTGCTAAGTTTTAGTCTTTTTTACAAATCTTCTTACCTTCAGCTGCCATATCCTAGACGGTCACTTTTGCTAACCTTTCGATTGAGGCCGAGTTCCATTTCAAAAGCCACGATTCAGAGTAGTAGTGGTCAGTATTTAGAATACCCCCTTCGACCTCATGAATTTTGATGAGCAAGTTTTTTTTTTTTTTTTTTTCCTTCGCTTTTTTTTTATTTTTCTTTATTTTAAGGAATGTTTGTTTAAAACAGGTGTGCGAAAAATACAGCTTGAAAGATAGTATGGTTGAAAGTTCATAACCTCAGTTGCAGAAACTGTTTGAACATATGATATTAAGAGGAAAGAACGCTTAAAAGCAATTTTAGATTGAAAATTTTTGAAATATCCAGCTAAATAACACAAACTCTTGTCAACGCAGTGACACATTTTAGAAAAACCGATCTGAAAGCAACATAATTCAGAACAAAGTGTTAATTAATGTTTACTTTCTACCTTTCTTTAACGAAATACATTAGATGTTATACTCAATTTTGTGACTTCATAACTTGTAACTTCGATTTAAAAATCATGCTAATCAAAATATTAGGTTGATATATATATATATATAGGGTGTCACCAAAAGACTGAAACTCGCTTTAATTTCTTTTCCTGCTGGAGATACGTAGGTAATGTAATTTGAAAAAAGTGTTTAAAAGAAGGTAGGAATCAAGATGAAATTGACCTGCCATTAATTTCCCAAAAATTACAGTTTTTAAGTTTTTATAGGGTCCCTGGGTCTTATAAATTATATTTAGAAACATTTTCTTTATGCTCTGACACTGACAAATAAATCAATTTTTTATACCGAGAAGCTCCGAAATTTCATAAAATTCAAAGCAACATAACCCGGTGAATTTTGGTCGTATAAGAAGGGAATTTTCACTGTTTTATTTGTTAGATCATGGAGAAAATGTTTCTGAAAACAGCATATAGAACGTGTCAAAATTTAAAAAGTGATACTTTTCAAGGACAACCTTGTAACATAATGGGGGGAGGGGGGGGGGGCGGAGAGAGAGAGAGAGAGAGAGAGAGAGAGAGAGATTTCTATTTTTACTTATCCATCATACGTAGTATAGGGTAAGTCTTGTAATCGTTAAAAAAAAAAAAAAAAAAAAAAAAAAAAAAAAAAAAAAAAAAAAAAAATGACGGATCTACACGTTTCAGACACTGGAGATTACGAAAAACATATTTTTAGAATTTTTTTTTTTGCCGTCTGTATGTCTGTCTCTGTGTGTGTATGTAAACGCTCTATCTCCCGAACAAATTGAGATAGAGACTTGAAATTATGTACTTAGTATGTAATAATAGGAAGAAGCTTATTGAATTTCAGTAACCTCGATTATCAAGAACTATTTTTTTCGGACTCTCGAAATATTCGTTCTGATAAAAGGTAGATAAAAATTTTCGAAAGTTTATTTTAAGGAGGGAATATAAAAGACATAAAAAAGACATAAATTTTACATCAAGAATGAAGTCGATTGGATAATGAGTTGCCGAGATATTTGTAATTATATTTTCCACACTCTTCGATTTTTCATGACCCTGTATTTCATTCAAATTTCAATTCAAAGATATATTTTAATTAGAAATGAGTCGCTTAGTCCGACACAGTAAACCGTTAGTTAATATGATTATCAATTTTGGAGTTATAGAGCATTTAAAGTTTACGACGTCATCAAGTCAGGATTTTATTCGAATTGCAATGCATTTTATAAATAGTTTGCACATGTTTTATTTTCATATTTTATATTATGCATATCCATGATTGGTAAGTATTACGGTGGCCTCCCAACGACTAGTTTAATTATTCAAATCAAATAAATATAGAAGCATAATAAGATATATAAATATAGAAGCATAAATTTATAGCATAGAAGTAGGAATTATTAACTAATAATTCCTACTTCTATGGTTTTAAGTGAGTGAGTTTTCAATAAATAATCAACACTTGCCACTAGGGGAATCGATCTAGGAACCTAGGCCGTCGTCTTGCCTACTGAGTATTAGACAGGCCGCTTTCTCAAATGTTGTTACTTATTTTAGATGCATTTTATGATGTACGCGCATGGTATAGAAAAACTTGATAGTTTCGTCCGTAGATATATTTATTCCAACTGAGTTCCAATGTTTTTCATATTTTCTTTCACATTTTAAAATATTTTGCATTATTATTTGATGCCTTATAATAGATAAACTTTAGTTTTTTTATGTATTATAAGCGTAAAACACTGTATTAAGACTAATGATTGCAATGTAGATATATTATTTAAGGGTACCAACAATTTCTTTTCTCGAACATATACTTTTTCAAACAATTTGTATCATGCTATGTACTTATCAATTCCAGTAAAAATAATATTTATCTTGAAGAGAAGTATTTACTATATGCTATTAAAATAAATTTTCTTTATCGCTTATTATAAAAAAACTTACGCAAATAAACAACAATTACTGAGAGTTTTTGTATACGGTACTGTTAAACTGCATAGTTTAAAAAAATATATTAAAAAAGCCACGACTAAAACGAAAATTAAAAAAGCCGCACAAAAAATAGATTTTTAGAGACTATTTTGAGATTAATGACCTTGTGATCCTAATTTGATCCAAATTTGATCTTATTAATTTAGTTTAATTTATAAAATTATAAACTAACGAAATAAATTTTCCAACTTTATAAAATTACTTCATTTTTTATAAAAATAAAGAAAAAATTATTGGCTATTTTTTTTATAAATTTAAAGAAAAAATATAATTTGTAGAATAATAAATTTTATTTTAATTCATAAATTTATAAGCCAAATTAGTTTAGTTTTAACTAATAATAAAAAAGATGCTATAAAATTTACTTTTCATCTGCCTCTGACTTAAAAGAAGAAATACATTTTATCTATTTTTTAACGTGTCGTAAATAAATTTAAATTTTTTATTAAAAAAAAAGAGATAATATTAGATGATATTGGCATTCCATATTGGAAATAAAAATCTAATATAAAGCCAATATTTGTGGGCATTTCAATGGAAATATTAATAATGTAAAATAAATACAGTTAACTCTGTTTAAAGCGGAATCCATGCATCTTAGACAATATTCCGCCTTAGACGAACTTTTATCTATGTCGATGAATTAGCCGGGATTTGAAATTTTTTCCGCGTTAGACAGATGTCTGTCTTACACAGAGTCTGCCTTAGACAGAGTTTAGTGTATTTATTATACGTCTGCACGAGTCGAAATTTTCGGGCTCGGGCCGGTTTATTTTTATAGACTTATTATTATAATACTTGTCATAATTAAAATTATGAAGAGAATTTTGGAAAAAAAATTCACGCAGTTATTTATTATTATTTTTAAGAGTTATGTCAGATAAAATAGCAAAGTTTAGACCTATTTAAAAATATAAATAAATAATAGTAAAATGGAGCTAAAAATGATCATAATCATACGGTACACTTATGAAACCTGAACTTTATTTCAGTTGTTGAAATAAAATATCTGGCGTGATTTCACTCGAATTTTGGAACACTGGTGATTTCTGGCACAGTGAAATCGACGAACACTAAATATTCTACCACATTTCCTTATTGATTTTCCCTACAGAATCGGTTGAATAATTGTTTGAAAATAGTTTTCAAAAATTATCTTTTTTGGTAAAATAGCCAAAAAAGGCTTTTCAGGGTAAAGCTTAATAGGAAATAAAATATCTGGCGTGATTCCACTCGAATTTTGGAACACTGGTGATTTCTGGCACAGTGAAATCGACGAACACTAAATATTCTACCACATTTCCTTATTGATTTTCCCTACAGAATCGGTTGAATAATTGTTTGAAAATAGTTTTCAAACAATTATCTTTTTTGGTAAAATAGTCAAAAAAGACTTTTCAGGGTAAAGCAGAATAGGAAATAAAATATCTGGCGTGATTCTACTCGAATTTTGGAACACTGGTGATTTCTGGCACAGTGAAATCGACGAACACTAAATATTCTACCACATTTCCTTATTGATTTTCCCTACAGAATCGGTTGAATAATTGTTTGAAAATAGTTTTCAAACAATTATCTTTTTTGGTAAAATAGCCAAAAAAGGCTTTTCAGGGTAAAGCAGAATAGGAAATAAAATATCTGGCGAGATTCCACTCGAATTTTGGAACACTGGTGATTTCTGGCACAGTGAAATCGACGAACACTAAATATTCTACCACATTTCCTTATTGATTTTCCCTACAGAATCGGTTGAATAATTGTTTGAAAATAGTTTTCAAACAATTATCTTTTTTGGTGAAGTAGCCAAAAAAGACTTTTCAGGGTAAAGCAGAATAGGAAATAAAATATCTGGCGTGATTCCACTCGAATTTTGGAACACTGGTGATTTCTGGCACAGTGAAATCGACGAACACTAAATATTCTACCACATTTCCTTATTGATTTTCCCTACAGAATCGGTTGAATAATTGTTCGAAAATAGTTTTAAAATGTATGAAATACCTAATCCATCGGCCAATTTTTACAAAAGTATACACAGTTCTTGCGACAGTGGTCTATAACTTCTTCACCAAATTTGAGATCAGTCGGAGGTACAGTTTGGTTGTTATCATGTTCATACACACACATAAATCATGATTACAATCCTTTCCTTACCCATTATGTGTTGGGAAATAAAAACTAACCGGATGTGCCAGTCCCAAAACTTTCTTCTATCTCATACATTTTAATACTTCAAAAAGTGTTTTTTTTTTTAAATTATGCATTTCAGAATAAAAAATGCAGTACAGCAGCGCCACCTGTTATATGTTTTACACGAAAACCTAATCAGCAGCAACTTGTGTCAAGATCTAACAGAATATAAAGTGTGCTGAAACTCCGCGTATTAGTCATTGAGATAGAGTTATTACTTATGTCAAGGTCTAACAGAATATGAAGTTTGATGAAATTCCATGCATTTAGTTCTTGAGGTATGACTATCGCTAAAATCGTGTAAATCCTGAAAAATGCAGTATAGAAGCACCACCTTTTGGGCGATTTACACCAAAACCTAATCATAAACAACTTAAGTCAACGTCTATCTGAATCTGAAATTTGATCATTAGTTTTTGAGATAGAGTTATTACGGAAATCGTGAAAAATGCAGCATAGCAGCGCCACTTGATGGGCGATTTTCACCAAAAATTAATCAGCACCAATTTATATCAAGGTCTAACTGAACCTAAAGTTTTATTAAATACCATGCATTAGTTCTTGAGATAAAACGCCCACAAAATATTTGTCGCATTCAGACACACATACAGAGAGACTAACAGACTCACAGACAGACATTTTCTAAAAACAGTCAAATCGTGTTCAGGATCTTCTAAAACGTATAAATCCTTCAAAAACCGGAAGTTGAAAATTTTCACGAATCCAATACTTTCTTCTTGTAAAGATAGAAGAAAGTAAAAAAAGTGATATTACTTGAAAAATTTAGATAAATCTGAACTGTCCTGTATACAGGTGACAATGATAAAATATGGGTTAACCAGTCTTTAAGAATATCAAATGAACATAGACTGACCACATAACGAACCAACCAACCCACTCTTTACTAAATAGTTCACTATCGCTACTTGAATATAAGTAGTTGCTCCAAAATCCTTACCAATATTTTTTCTTTTTAACAAAAAAGAAGAATTGAAAGCGGAGATAAAAATACCCACTTTTCATGTTCTTCGAAGATACTCAGAAACGATAATTTGAAATAAACAAGGAAACAGTTTCTTTCTGCCATAATATTCTTTAATCTGATAGTCTTGTTACGAGAGATCAATTATAAAGTACACTAACCTTCGATAGCAAAAGAAGAATAATTATTAAACTTTAGCTTTAGAAAGTTATTTTTAAATGAATGAATGGAATTATGACAAAAAATAATAATGAAAGCATCGTATAACCCTACTCTCTTTAGAAAATAAACTTACAAGTGTTTTGTTCAACTGACAATGGCGTTACAGAAAAGATGCGAAAAAAATGTTAGTGATACACCATGTCTTAGAGAAGAAAGATTTTGAAAGCGAGTCTTTTTCTATTCATACGTTATTGCTAATTTGCTATTGTTGTGAATAAAAACTTTTTACCTGGGTAATAAACTAAAATTAGTTCATTACCAGTAATTTTAGACTTTATGATAGAGTTCTGGAATTCTCTTATGCAGGTTTAAGGTAGATCGAGAGCCAAGAACAAAATTCTAACCTTATTTACCCTAACTTTAAACTGCACGTCTCAAGAAAGTATGTTGTAATGGAAGTATACAAGTTACATGAAAAACCTTAATGCCTTACTAACCAGTTTTAACCGAACCAATATTTAATTTGGCTCCGAAAGTGAAAGTATCTTCGTAAAAAAAATGCGCAATGAAAATCGAAAAAGTAATCAACAGCGGAAATGAGGGGGATAGAATGACAGTGGTGTAGTCAATATTTAGTAATTTAAGAAATGAAGGGTTTTGTGAAACTTGCATTGCCGTTGCATTAAGTGGTCCAACTTGTTTTGCCCTCTAGCGACTCCCTAAGTGAACTATGACTTATTTGTTTTTCACACTAAACAGAAATTAATATACGTTCAGTAAAAATATGGTTATCTAGATTTTTCAAATTTTTGACTTACTCCACTTTCATTCTCACTCCCTCAAATAGATATTGATATCAGCTATCCAATGAAAAAAAAAAATCGTTTAAAAATATCGAAATGCAAACGAGATATTAGAAAAATTATGCCCCATAGGATTAACATTAGCGAGCGGGTCTTTTCGCGTGAAGGGAGAGCTATTTATCTATTGAAATTTATGTGAAGAAATTGGTCTGAAAGGGAGATTTTTAAAAGGTTTAACTTCCCCATTGAACAGTTTTTTTAATTTTGATTATTATTATTATTATTATTATTTTAGTGTTGTTGTTGTTGTTGGCGTGTCAGAGAAAGTGCCAAGGCACTTCTCTGAAACAAGGGCTGCCAGAGCCTCAAGAGAGGTTGGACTTCTAGAGCTGATCTCCTAATTTTGAACCAATTCCAGATGAGATACCTGCACCTGGATTGGCACTCCCAGAGGTAACGCTTAAACTAAACTTGGAGGACATTGAAGCCACGAACAGATTTTACGTGCACCAGCTCCCAGTAACGTACACAGTCCCACAGCAGCGGCAATCGAGAGAGGTTGTCACCCTCCCAAACACTGACCTTGGTCGATGCTGCTTCGCTTTCGGTGATCTTACGGGAACCGAGCTTAATCGTCTGCACCACTTTTGGTTAAATGAAATGTTTTTGGGACTTATTTAAAATAGCCGCATATCGTTTAGAGACTTATATGTAAACCCTTGCTACTAATTCTAGCGAAGAAGTAGTTGTCCTTTCCGACTCAAAAACAGCCTTGGCAGCATTAAAAATGGTGAAACTAACATCACGTATACCATAAATGATTCTCCTGAAACAACTCCATAGCAAAGGAAAATCCTGTGTTCTCCAATGGATGACTCATGTAAATATTGGCAATAATGAATGTGCTGACTTGCTGTCCAACGAAGCACGAAACTCATGCCAGTGTTGTAGCTGAGTGAAAACATTGAGTCGAGATTCACGAATCTGACTCAATTGTGTTGAGTTTTGAACTGAATCTGACTCAATTGTGTTGCGTTTTGAGCTAAATCTGACTCAATTGTAAAATTCTGAGCGCGAAACGAACTAAATTCATTTTGTCCCCCGTGAATTGAATTTAAATTGACTTAAATTCAGATTCCTTTTTTGTCGGAATATATTTTTATTGTTAAAAGTATTTTACAAGCGCTAATCTAAGTACTTTGAATAATTTTCAGGATAGTGCGTTGAGGGGCGGCTCCATACCCCCTCCTCTGCGTAAGGCAATTGATTTTACAGAATGTATCAGTTTTCACAGGTTAGACACAAAGAATTTTTCAGAAATTATAAAAAAACTAAGTAACTTCCAAGAAAAAAAAAAAACAAGTTGGAAATTGTACGTCAAACGTTACAAACGAGGTGCGTTCGTACGCACGTTTTAGAATTAAATTCATGATATCCCGTGCGTAGAACGGGCTAAACAGCTAGTTAAGTATATATTTTATGACACTGTTCATACAAATATCTTAACTAGTTATATAAATATTCAGATATATATGTATCAGCTAGTTATATAAATATTCAGATCTTGATGATTTTTAATTCTGTGAAATGAATTATATCGTCTGCAGATTAATTTCTGTAATAAAATAAGTATCTCGGTCGCTTGACGATTTAACATCCATCGGAAGCTCCTCTAACAAAAAAGCACCGATTTAAAAAAAAAAATCAAATTTCTTAATAAATATTTTTATTAATATCTCCTAAAGTTTTGATTCGATTTTAATAAAATTTGAAATGTCTCGACAAAATTCTGCAAAGATAATATATTTTAAATTGCAAACCATTTGGTTGGGTAGTTTTTGCGTTGTTATATGCGGACGGACAGACAGACGGACGGACAGACAGACAGACGGACGGACAGACGGACGGACCAAACGACGACTATAGGTGCTACGTATTTATATAATTACGAACGCACCTAAAAAGGCAATTTATCATGTAAGTGTGATACTTATAAAAGAACAATCATTAACAAAAAGAGTAGTTCAGAATATTTTTCAAATTTGGAAAATAAAAGTTCTAGTAAACTTTTTCTTTGAAAATAAAAAGGAATCTTTAGTAAATTTCGCTCTTTTTTAGAAATGAGTTGGAATTGAACGGATTCATTTTATAAACTTTGAATTTGAGTGCTAACTTAACTCATTGTCCAGAAGATAAATTTGAATTTAAATTAGTTCATTATTTTTGTGAATTTGTCCACCAACACTGTGTTCTCCTACCATCACACTAGCAAATGCAAATGCAGTTTCCAAGTGTAGACTTTTAATCAGCTTCGAAATAAACCCGAGATTTTTACTGCACCAGAAAAATTGCATCTACACTGCTGGCTATTAAAATTGCATCACCAGGAAGGAATGCTAATAATAGAATGATATTTATTGCACAAAAACATTATAATGGGAAGGACAAGTCATTACATTTTCAGAAAATTTGGAGGTTTAGATCCTGAGAAAACACTACCCTAAGAAGCCATTCCCTGGCCTCAATTAAAGCATTTATCTGCCTAGCGATGGAGTCGAACAAAGACTGGATGTTATGTACAGATATAGCAGTCCATGCAGCTTCAACACTATGCCACAGAAATACAACCGTAGTGACGGGCGAGTGGTGGCGGGCCAGTCAATCAGAAGTCCTTGACAGGACATTTTCAAATGGTGAGAAATCAGGGGAACGTGCCGGCGGCCAGGTCAACAGTCGAGCATGTTCTGTATTAAGGAAGGTCAGGATAGAACGAGCAACATGCGGTCGTGCATTGTACTGCTCAAAAGTAGAGTTCCGGAGGCCTCGAAGATAGGGTAGAACCACGGGCAGTAACACCTCAGAAATGTGACGGCTGCTGTTCCTATTGCCGGCAATGGGAACAAGAAGTTATCGAGACGTGTATTCAATGACCCCACACCATCACTGCAGGTTATGGGCCTGTATGATGATGTCGAATGCAAGCTGGCAATGTGCATTCTCAAGGATGCCACCAAACACGGATGCGACCTTCATAATACTGTATACAGAGCCTGGATACATCTGAAAAGACGACGTGAGTCATATACAGCATCATGATGGCCGTATCCGTGTTTGGCGGCATCCTGGAAAACGCACATTGCCAGCTTGCATTCGACATCGTCATACTGGCATATCACCTGGAGTGACGTTATTAGATGCCATTGGATACACGCCTCGGTAACCTCTTGTTCACATTGCCGGCAATTTCAACAGCAGGCGTTACATTTCTGATGTGTTACGGCCCGTGATTCTACCCTATCTTCGATGCCTCCGCAAACTCTATGTTTTAGCAGGACAATGCACGACTGCATGTTGGCCGTACTATCCTGACCTTACTTGATACAGAACATATTTGACTGTTACCCAGGCTAGCACATTCTCCTGATTTCTCACCAATTGAAAATGTCTGGTCCATGGCTGCTGAGCGACTGGCACGCCACCACTCTCCAGTCACTACGTTTGATGAAATGTGGCATAGTGTTGAAGGTGTATGGACTGCTGTACCCGTACATGACATCCCATCTGTGTTCGACTCCATGCCTAGCCAGATAAATGCTGTTATTGAGGCCAGGGGTGGCTACTCTGGGTAGTGTTTTATCAGGATCTATACCTCCAAATTTTCCGAAAATGTAATTACTTCCTTTATATAGTATTTGCCCAATAAATATCATTCTGTTATTTTCGTTCCTTCTCGGTGTTGCAATTTTAATGGCCAGCAGTGTACAATGGTAAGACAGAACAAATCGCTTCAAAGGCACGAAAATCCACCCAGACTGTACCAGATCCTATATTAATTGCAGAAATTGTCCTTAGAAGCAACTAACTCCATTGTGTATGTATTTGACAGTCCAGCCATAGCTGGAAACAATCTTAAACTCCGTTTTGTCAGCACACCAGCTTGTCTTCACAGACAGACATACAGACTGACATTTTCTAAAGACAGTCAAATCGAGTTCAGGCATTGCCACCGCTACAGAGGTGGCTACAGAGGTATTGTAGAGGTGGCAGTGGTTCAGGACGTTCTAAAACGGATAAATCCGTCGAAAACCGGAAGTCCAAATATTTTACGAATCCCATACTTTCTTATAGTATATAGAAGAAAGTAAAAAAGGGGAAATGTATGTAGATAGTTTCAAAAACGTGGATAACAGCAGCTACTAGATGAGGTGCTTCTGGGCTGTATATAGCTATATGTAGACTACATTTCACTTTCTTTTTTTTACTTTCTTCTATATACATGAAGAAAGTATGGGATTCGTGAAATATTTCGACTTCCGGTTTTCGAAGGATTTATCTGTTTTAGAGCGTCCTGAAAACGATTTGACTGTCTTTAGAAAATATCAGTCTGTGTGTCTGTCTGTGACACAAATTTTGTGGGCTCTTTAACTCATGAACTGATGCACAGAATTTAATATAACTTCACATTTAGATCTTGATATAACTTCGTGCTGATTATGTTTTGGTGTATATCCCCCAACAGGTGAGCGTTGCCATGATACATTTTTTACGATTTCCAAAATAACACCACGTCTGTCAAGAACTAATGCACGGAATTTCATCAAACTTCATATTATGTTAGACCTTAACATTTTTTATACTGATAAAGTTTTGATGCATATTGACCAACAGGTGTCGCTGTTATGCTGCATTTTTCACGATTTCCAAAATAGCTATATCTCAAGACTACTGCATGGAATTTCATCAAACTTCATATTATGTTGTAATTTGACATAAATAAATGCTGATAAGGTTTGGGTGTATATTAATCAACAGGTGGCGCTGCTATTTTGTGTTTTTCACGATTTCTAGGATAGCTATATCACGAAAATTAATACACGAAATTTCACCAAATTTCATATTCTGTTAGATCTTGACATAAATAGATGCTGATTCAATTTTGATCAATAAACAGGGGCGCTTGTATCGTATGCTTTGGGAAATATTTCTAATCTTATCTACGATCCATTGATGCAATTTAACGAGCGTGATTTTTTTTTCTATTATTATTCGCTGATCACAGTAATCAGGGCTTAATTTGCGCTGGAGCCCAACGGAGCTCAGCTCCGGTACTTCTCTGTTTTAAGTAAAAATTTAAATATTGGCCAGAATTTACCGGAGCTCATAAACACTGCGCTTCGGAGCCCAGTGCAATAACGCTTCCGAAAAACGAATCCTGAATTACCCTTTCCTTTCCCTTCCATCTCCAATCTTTTGCCTTCTTTTGTATCAAAACACTTCTAAGTGACGTAATGTGTCGCTCACGTAAGAGATGGAGATGGAACAGACTCAATTTTTATATCAGTCTTCGGGTTTGGGCAAGCTCAAGCTCAATCTGTCTTAATACAAAATTTTATTTATTTCCATTTCAAATCCTTGAATGCCATTTTGATCAGAATAAAGAGCAAACATAAATACTTTTTTTCTATTCTGCATAGCTGCGAATTATTCATTTTTTGTTCTATACTCTTTTCGTATCATAATCCTGAGCTTATTGAATCGCAGAATTCTGCGATTAATTAACATTAAGATTAGGCAAAGGTTTCTATTTGGAAGTAGTAATAACTAAAAACAGGAATAGTTGATAGCTAAGTATACGCAGATAGATGTATTTTAATTTTGCTAAATAAAAAAACAATGCTTTAAATTTTGAAAATAATGCATGGAATATAAATATGCAGATTAGAGTGACGGCGGAGGTGGGGGAGAGGGGTACTCTACGGTTGTTAGTACTGCAAAATATTAGGACTCCGGTACTTTTTTTCTTAGAAATTAAGCCCTGACCGTAATTATGTGCTACATTAAAAAAAAAAAAAAGCTTTATACTTTATATCCCTAATTGTTTCTGAGTGAGTATGCTATTTGAATTAATGTATTATAATGATATAGAAAAAATGTGTGTGATGGCCCACAGCAAACTGTTTTGTTATACACTACATTATCCATGAATACGAAAACAACAACTTACATACTTTGGATGAGGGAGAAGGAGTCGCGAGCGGTGGTAATATACATTATTAAAAAAATTGCAACTGGGAACTTGTATTCGCGCCGCATATTGCATTCTTGTATTTGCACAAGGCATGTATAGGCCGAGGTAATAATACATGCACATTGCTAAAAAATTAATAGATACCTGTATTTGTGTCACGTATTGTTGTCACTTCGTAAAACATTACATTTTTTTGTTTAAATACTCAAATAAATGTAATTAGGAAAGTGTGAATCGAAATTTACCTAGATTTGCGTATAAAAATAAAAAAGCATCTTCAAATTACTGTTGGCATCAAATTTCATCCCATTCATCAGAAATCAGCATTTTTTTTATAATCCGAAGCATGATAGCATCTAATAACTATCATCAAAAGTGTTATTTTAGGTTACATGATATCCCCTTTTTCTATTTATTGAATTAAAATCTAGTTTTTGTTTTATTTTGCACATATCATATCCCATCTAGGTGTAAGAGGAAATTATGCTGTCAGCACATAAGTCTTTATCACTGTCTAACATGACCCCGGAGATCACGAACGTGAGTAACCTTTGCTCCTCGTTATATGTGATTTCTTCTGTTAGATTAAGTAATAATGGTCTTAACCTGAATGAAAGAGATTGAAGAATTTGAGAGCAAAACTTGGATCATGTGACAGTAATTTAAACAAATGTTTTTTGTGTGTTGTGAGAAATATTTTTCTTTACAATTTTCAACAAAGCAGTGGATTTCCTCGACTAAAAATGTTATTGTGGTTTCTTCTTCATTATTTTCTGTCCAGGGTAATTTCATCACTTAAGGAAATCCGGAGGTCAAAAAATTATTATTATTATTATTATTTTAATTTATAGCCCTTTTTTAATGTTTTTATCCCGAAATGTGTCTTTTTATAAAAATTCATTTTCAAGTAAAAAGTTTTTAAAAATTTTGAAAAAAAAAATTAAAAGTTAAATTTCAAACTTATATATATTTTTATATAACTCATGAACCACTTGCCCGATTTCATTACTTTTTCCACTATCGTGTGCAGAAAAAGGTTTCTTGTTAATTTGTGTTCAGGATTTCTAAAAATATTACTTACAAAATTTATAATAAATTTAAAAGTAAAAAAAGAGGATTTTTGAGAGTCATTTTTACTTTGAGGAATATATTTTCAACATTTTCACATTAAATTAAAAATCCAGAAGACAAGTTATTAAAAAAAATAAAAACTGTGTACAAAGTTTCATACATATACCTTGCATGAAAGTATAGATATATATCCTTTTAAACATGACACATTATGAAAAAATCCATTGAGATAAATGGACGTAAAGTTTTAGTTACGGTAGGGAAGAACTAATACACTGAAAAAAAAAAAAGTGTTGATTTTACAGTATAATACTGGCATCCCAGCTGCCAGTATTATACCGTAAAATTAACAGTAATAAACAATAAAATGAGCAGTAATATGTTGCCGCGCATATATTCATACTATTCTTTTCATATATTAGTCCTTTCATAAAATCTTTACATAAATTCATTTCATTAGGACTTTATATATATATATATATATATATAGGGTATCTTAGTAAGAAATTATACAGATGTGTACATGGAAGAACAAACTTGGGGCAGAAAGCAAACAAATTGCTATTTTGAAATAAATTTTAGTGCAGAGGACATTTCTAAAACATGGTGTCTTCCCTCATCATAAACTCTTAGTAGCCATAATCGAGACAATGGAGAGAGACTGCACCTTTCAAGTTACAAGTTTTAAACAATATATACAAATATATATATAGTCTATCTTTTAAGGTGGAAAGCTGTCTCACGCTGAATTTTCCTCCGGTGCTCTGTGATTCCGTCTTAGCAGGTTCTACTGTATTAAAACCAGGCTTGTGTTTAGGAAAAGAAGATTTAAAAAGTGTTGAAATACACAATATTTTGCTAAATAATTTAGATTTTAAATAGTCTAGAGCAGGTGTTCCCAAACTTTTAGACCGAATTACCACTAAATCGAAGTTCATACTTCCGCGTACCACCAGGATCAAACGTAATGCTAATAAAGACTAGTCGTTGGGGGACACCGTAATACTTACCCATCATGGATATGCATAATGTAAAATATTAAAATAAAAAATGTGTAAACTACTTATAAAATGCATTGCAATTCGAATAAAATCGTGGCTTGATGACGTCATAAACTTTAAAGGCTCGATTACTGAATTGCATAAAAGAAACATCCATATAACTCCAAAAACAATAATCCTATTAACTAGCGATTTATTGCATCTGATTAAGCGTCTCATTTCCAATTAAAATATATCTTTGAATTGAAATTTGGATGAAATACAGAATCATGAAAAATCGAAGAGTGTGGAAATGGGATTCCAAATATCTCGGCAACTCATTATCCGATCGACTTCATGCTTTATGCAAAATTTTTGTTTTTTTATTGTCTTTTATATTCATTACTTAAAATAAACGATTTCGAAAATTTTTTATATACCTTTTATCAGAACGAATATTTCGAGAGTCCGAACAAAATAGCTCCGGTTAATCGAGGTTACTGAAATTCAATAGGCTTCTTCCCATTATTACATACTAAGTACATACCAAATTTCAAGTTTCTATCTCATTTTTTTTCGGGAGATAGAGCGTTTACAGACACACAGACGGACGGCATTTTTTTTTTCTAAAAATATGTTTTTCGGAATCTCAGTGTCTGAAACGTGTAAATCCGTCAAATTTTTTTTTTGATTTTCAAAACGATTACAAGACTTACCCTATACTACGTATGATGGGTAAGTAAAAAAACTGCAAAAGTGGAACTTCCCGTACTTTCTTTGATTTCAAATCACCATTTTAAATAACTTTACTGTATTAAAAACGAATTTCCCAGATATAAAAAGAAACTTAGACATTTGGTACAGAAGAAGAGAAAATTTTAATTGAGATGCATAAATAAATAGTGAATTATGTTTCAAATAAAACTTCAACACCGAAATAACCAGTATAATAAATAAATGAATAAATAAATAAATAAATAAAAGTTTTAACTTCTCCTAATCGGACAAGCTCCTTCTACTCTCTATTTACCTTCATGTAATATAATTTAAAAGACATGTTTAAAACAGTTTTTCTGCTAATTAAAGCTGTTTCATTGATTGATTTTTAAATTAGGTCTTTATTTACAAATTTTAATTCTTCCCATATAAATGTATTAATTACAATTTGTCATAACAAACATTCCTAGTAACAAAAAAAAAAAAAGCGTTTATTGTGTCTAATTCTCAAACGAAAATTTCCAAAGTTCATGCCGTTTTTGATTTTATAATATTATGCTGGTATTTCATTTTACTTACCAGCATCGCACTTTCGCGTTCCAGTAGCCAGAGCTCTGCGTACCAGTACCGGTACGCGTACCATAGTTTGAGAACCCCTGGTCTAGAGAATCTTTGAACAGTCTTCAGATAAAAAACAACCACAGTACTAGCCAATTTAGCATTAATCAAAGCATGCTAGAAAAATAATTTTATTTTTGGTCTTGCCGAGGTCCAAAAATGTCCTTATCTACCTATCTCCTTAGAACCATAAGAAAATTTACATATTCCACAATAAACAGATTTTTAATAAATGTTTTGAAAAAATTACTTCTGATGTAAATTTTAAGAAAGTTCCGCGTTTATAAATGAAAAAAGCCGAATAACTGTAATTTACCACCATTTCTCTGAATTCTTAAAGGAAAAGCTTTATTCATGCATTATGAATATGTTCTGAACAGAATAATTATCATATGAAAGATGATCATCATGAATATACAATATCACTGAAAAGTTCTGCAGGCGAAACCAAACTCTCTTCTAGCTTGTCTGACACCAATACATATATCTATCTCTGATCTAGATCCCAAAACTTCATGTTTAATTATTTAATACATCTAGTCAGTTTTCTAATTTTCGCCGGCGACCTTTGAAGGTTTTCGACTGACCATCCGTTGTAGAAAATGATGATAATTCAGAGTGTTCTAAAATCGTGATCGTGAAACATCGAGATGGCCTGAAGTATTAGAGTTTACGACTTCCCTTATTTTTAGCTAATGAATAAAGTGACTTTGATACAAAGTGATTTTAATGCAAGAGTTTTCAAATTATTTTTGCTCTGAAGATTGGATTTATGTGGAACACAAGTAGCTATATAGCCAGCCGCTTCAAAGCTTTTCCTAAGCTAATGATAGCTATACAAGTGCACCCGTGTAGATTAGAAATCCGGTATACTCAAGTTTATTTAGCACGCAACGCTAGTAGCAAAACAATATGGGGGACATTATTGGTTATATAGGTTAAAATGGTCTATATTTTGGCTATCTGCTTCAATATTGGCGGTATTGCTCCAATTTTTCACCAATATTGGCAAGAGATATTTCTTCATTTTTTTACACCCTATTTACAGTGTAAAGCCAGCAACATAGACCTCGACGAAATGAATATATATAAATAATTTTTCAGAAATTGAATACGCTCTTAGAAATAGCAATTTAATTTTTTAATTGCTTGAATTTTTATTCAAACTGCTTATAAGGCGTGAAACACCAACTGAGTGAAAAAGTTGTCGAGGCCAGGCTTGGCAGAACTTGGGCCATTGGCAATGCGCGCCAACGCTCTACATCCAGCCTGGCACTCCTCACTCTGATATGTTAAAAAGGCAATATCTTCATGAACCACAATTCTTCTGGCAAGCATGAGACAAAAGAGAATTCTATCATGGATGAAATGAAGACCAGTGAGGAGTGCCAGGCTGAATATCGTCCGGGTAGCTCAGTGATAGAGCTTTGATGAGCAATCACTAAAGCCCTTATCAAGACCTTATTAATGACACCCTTAATAGTTGCTATACATGGAATATTTTCAGAAAGAGACCTTTAAAGTCATTTTTCTCAAAATGTGATTATGGGGGATTGCTCGCAAGGTAGTTAAAAACTTTTCAATATTTTTTTCTGAAATTTTCAGGATATTATGATATGCCCTATAAAGTAAACCTAAATGTTTATCTTTTTCTGTTGAAAAAAAAATTCTTTGTGTTATATTGCTAAAATTTTGAAAATTCTATGTAAGGAAGATACAGTTTTGTTTTTAAAACATAAATAAACATTCTTTTTTATGTTAAGTGTAAGAACAAGTTTCTCAAGTATAATTAGATACGAAAACTTTTCTTTTATATGCAGAAATTCCTTTGTAAACATGTGCGAAACATGTGATTCCAATTTTTTGCTCGACAAGTTAAAAAACTCCTATAACAACTAGTTTGCCCCATTATGATCTGAAAAGAATATGAAATGAAAAAAGAAACATGTAATCTTTCCAATACCTTCAAAAATTGTGTTTTTGTAATGTTTCCTTTTTAAGATATAAAATGACATAAACGGTCATTTTTTTTCACTTTTTGACATTTTAAAAGTTCTGACCCTTTAATATTGATATTATTATGTATTCCATGTGAATTTAAATCCTTATCTGAAAACAAAATCTGTGCATATGTAAGTGTGCTTTATGAATAATTTTAACTGTAATATAATGTTGCTTCAGAAATATCGTCATGTTTTACAGAAAATCAGTGGGTTCGGACTCGGGCCGAACTTTTAGTTTTTATATCGGGCCGTATCGTTTTTTTTTGTACGGGTAGGAGAATTTCAGCCCATGCAGACCTCTAACCGACACATCTATGTCAGTTTTAAATTTGTTTTAATGCACCTTTCAGCCCTTCTTCCACAGCGACAGAATATATGTTTCTTGTGGCAAGTTTCAAAATAGTCTTTACTATACAATACAACTGAATTTCGATATAAAGAAACAAGAAGTCTTATACACAGTTAGTCTTTTTAACATAATTCTAAAATCTGGTGAGGCATCAAAGAGGCATCTGTTGGCCACCAAAATATTGAGCCTTTAAGCGGCTTCGGGTAGATATAGGTATCTCTCCAAGTGCCATAAGATACATATTTCCTCTAAAAAGATTTTGTATGAATGCTTTGTATATTTTTCGTCCTAGCGCTGTATAAGATAATTCTAAGATAAATTTGCTACTCTATCTATATATTCTTATTTCCGACACCCCCTCCTCTTTTTAATAATCAAACATTTTCAATATAAGTATAATTTCTTCTTGAAAATGCACTCCAAATTGATGTTTTAAACTAAATTTTTTTTCTTAGCTTTATAGTCACGATAACGAAAATTTTCAGTTAACATTTGATTGTAATTATAAATGTATCCCATTATACGAAAAAGAATATATATATATATATATATATATATATATATATATATATATATATATATATATATATATATATATATATATATTACATGCCTTGAAACTTGGAACCTGAATGAGAATGCCAAAAAATTCTCTCAAATAAGAATAAAAATTATTTCTAATTGTTTCAGAAATTTCGTATTGTAGGCCGCAAAAAAAATTAAATTAAAAAAAAACCCTTTTTTGGTTTAAAAAAAAAACCTTTTTTAAAACTACATCAAAGACAAATATTGTTTCTATCTGTTTTCTAATTATAGCGATGAATGAGTGGTGAGAGGCTTACTGGCTTAAATTCAATGAACATCCATCAAGAGATTCCGCTATAGATGGTAAAAGGATTATTTTAATATCTAAATTGGTTTTCAGATACTAAAGAGATCGGTGTAAACAGATATATGGTATGGAGATTTCACTGTCTTTTTAAGTATTTATACATATTTTCAGAAAAAAGGATCCAACTAAGAGTCCCATTTAAACCAACCACATTTTTCGAACAAACCACTTAAAATTTTGGTTTGGTCCCACCTAGAGTCCGGCGCGAGTCGTGCTGTCCCAACCTGAACACTAAAATTTCATTGGAATACAAACCGAAAACCCTACACGAACTCGACAAAAACCTTTTCGTTGACCTGAGCCCGAAAAGAAAGAAAATTAATCCATATTTTAATGGAATTATAAAAAAAATGTAATCTACAACTTTATCTTTAATATCAATCTTATCCTTTATTTAGAAAAATAAGCATATGGTGTACATACTCATGAATATTCAAGTACTGTAAAACTTCTAAATAACAGACACCTCGGGGCCACCGAATTTGTCTCTTATTCGGAGGTATGCGCTATTCAGAGGCAAAAATATGCAAATATTCGTGTTAGGAATTGGAAAGTGTTCGCTAAATAGAGGTGTCCACTATTCGGAAGTGTTCGTATGGAGGTTTTAATGTTCATGCTATTACTTCTGAATATTGAAAAATTCCATGGCTCTGTGATGTCCGCTATTCAGAGGTCTTACTATATAAAATATTAAAAAAGTATTTCTTAAATAAAGGTTTCGCTATTTGGGAGTGTCCGTTATGGAGTTTTTACTGTACATAGTTTTTATCTGAAAAAATATTTTAGACTTTCTTTTGAAAAGTCGGGTGAACCCGAACAGGACTCGGCAAGAATGAAAATCCACCTCAAAACTGACCCGAACTCGAATTAATGTAAATTAATCCACTCGTCCTTATTTCTCAAAGGCCTTAAAAGTGGGATGCTTTCACGGATGAAAATGGCTTAGGTTTTTCTTTTCTAAGCATGTATTTTAATGCATAATGCTGAAATATTTTACTACATTTTTTTCAAAGCGACGTCATTTTCATAGACTTTTTATTCCAATAGTTCCAAAATTAAAGGCTAAATCTTCAAAGAAAACCAAAGACTTTCACATGTGTAAATGATGTATATGATTGATAACAAGTATTTTCATTGAGAAAACTACAAAATTTTACTTCAGTTGCATTAAAAAAAAAAATCACGTAATGTTCGTAATTTTCATTTAATCTAAATTAAAAATATGATTTGGTACTTATTTTAAGAAATTTAACGAAATTAATATTATAAATATTTTCTAAATGTAAAAATAAATTAAATCTCTCCCCACTTCAAAAATGAGAGAAAAAAAAAATCAAAACTTTTCCCGATATTACGCGATGCAAATACAACGCATCGGGTTGATATGCATTCGCATTATTGAATAAAACATATAAAAAAGACGCTACTATACGTTTCTTATTCTATCCGAGTATGTTCTCATTAATTAGCAACGTAATTATGAGCATTATCTTTCAATCCAGAGGGAGACCAGAGAAGGGAGGGGAAACAAAAAACCAATTTGACGCACTCGGATGTCCATTTTATATATAAAAATCTAACTGCATGTATGTGTATATCTACATCTGAACCTCAGAAAGTACGATAAATTGCAAGGTGGGACGAATATCAGATAATCGTAAGGTTCCGATAATGTTATACTAGCTCTCGAAATTAAATTAATTTACAAGATATTATCATTATTATTATTTTTAAATTTCTATAAATTATTTAAAATTTTAAAGTTATGACAATAATAATAATAATAATAATAATAATAATAATAATAATGGGGATTATTGTATTTTTGTTGGCACCATTTTTTCATAAATATTTCATTTTTGAATAAATGGTGTTTAAGAGTTTTCAAGGAGTACTCTAAATGAAGAATGTTTTTACGAATAAAAATAAAACTCAACTTGGTTTTTGTATGTAAAAGATGGAATTTTGTAATTGATTTTTCTCCTACTTCCTGATATGCTAGAATAATAATAATAAAAAAATTACGTTCACAGGTGTGTTTCCGATGTCAGTACAACATTTTAACATTTTTAGAACTTAATTATAAATTAACACAATAATTTTAAGGCATTTTTTCCTTTTATATGCCACAATGATAAATCGCCAAACATTGTTGAGGGTTACAATTGCATACGAGTTACAACAACGATGGATTTAATGATGCGCTAAAATACGCTTGCCAAAATAGACCAAATGGCTGTGAAACTGCAACAATTAAATTTTAAACACTAAAAATAAAAAAAAATACATATAAATAAATAAAAATAGCGTGTAATAATTAAAATATATGTTTTTATTAATTAATAGTTTCATATTAATTAAATTATGATTATATGTTAAGAAATCAATATAGAAATCTTAAAAAGATAGTTTAAATAATCTTTGCTTTTTTTTCCCCTGTTAGCCATATCTTAAAAAGTCCTTCCGGCCTGTATCGGCAGGAAAAGGTAGCTTACGTATTCCATGTTTTTCGAAATTCAACTCATTTTATTGAAACACCCGAATCTAAAATGCCTGGAATCCAATTATAGAAGATTCAATCCGGGTTTTCGTTAATATTGAATTTGAATGCGAATTTCAGCATGAGAGTTACAGCGTAACAAAAATCAGATTGTTTCAAAATATCAGCCAACCTAGAATTTCAAACAGCTATATCTCAGCCATTTTTTTAAGATAAAGCCAAAATAAAATAAAAATATAAATCATTATTTGAACGGAGGGGGGGTTTGAAGTCTGGGGGTCATGATCGGTAAAATTTACCAAAATTTTTTGGAATGGCTTTCCTCCGAACGGCTACAATAGGTAGCTTTCAGTAATGAAAGCTACCTAAAAAGCAAAAATCATAATGTTTTTAAATAAATGCACGAGATCGCGTTTTCTGTCAAGAGTAAATCAAGGCGGTGAATTTTTGGGTTTGGTACGTATTTTAGCGGAAATTTTTTGGAAAGATCATGAATTGCAGTCATGAAATTAGGCATGATTTTTCAAGATAAACCTTGAATGCGTGTAAAAGAGCGTTTTTAAATAAAGCTATTTTTACTGTTATATTTATTTATTTTTCGAATTTTTTCATTCTATCAGCTTTGAAAATAACAGCATTGAAAATGTACATTTTCAATGCTGTTTTCATCAAAACTATGTACTTGTCAAAATGCAACTTTCACTTAACATGCTTTGCAAATATAATTTCCTGCTTATTATAAGAAATTTAATAAAATCACTATTATAAATGTGTAATGAAATTAGATTGCACCCCCCCCCCCTCCACCTCCTCCGAAAAAAAAAAAAAAAAGAGATTTCATGCAGTGCAAATACACCATATCAGGTTGCCACTGCACTGCACTGAAAAAAGAAAAAAAAAATGTTGATTTTACGGTATAATACTGGCATCCCAGCTGCTAGTATTATACTGTAAAATTAACAGCAATAAACAGTAAAATAAGCAGTAATACGCTGGCATTTTTAATAATTTTTCTGAATGCGGCAGTTTAAAATAATTACACGAGAAAGAAAAGTTTAAAAAATAAAAAATAAAAATAAAAATTAATAAAAGTTTTAAAAAAGTTTAAAAAATTTCAACTTGATAAAAATGTTTTTAAAAAAAGTTAAATTTCAACTTGATAAAAATGTTTTAAAAAAATTAAAAATGTTTAAAAAAATTAAAAATGTTTAAAAAAATTAAAAATGTGTTTAAAAAATTAAAAATGTTTTAAAAAAATTAAAAATGTTTTAAAAAAATTAAAAATGTTTAAAAAAAATTTAAAATGTTTTTAATGAATTTACTTTTTATTTTGAACAAAAAGTTTTTCTGAAAAAAATATATTGTGAAACAAAAATGTTCTCAAAATTGCTTGATGCTCCTATTAATAAAAATATAAAGATAAATCAGTTTTTCATTGAAAACTTTCATTAAAAAAAAGAAAAAAAAATCAGAATTTTTATTTCTGCACTGAATAATACATTTTCCACTGATGCATGTTTAAATTTTGGCGAAATTATATTAAAAAAAAAAAAAGATTTTCTTTCAAAAATCTTAAATTTTAAATATTTCTTTAAATTTAGAACATTTTGTTGCAGTGATTCCCCCCCCCCCCCCCCCCCAAAAAAAAAAAAAAAAAAAAAAAAAGTCGATTATATGCTGCAAAATTTCAGCGAGTTTTTACATAAAAAGTAATGGATAAATTAATAAATTCAATTATCATTTCTATTTTTTTTTTTTAACTTTAGTGACATGCATTCGCAATATTGAATAAAACAATAAAACATCCATTTTCCATGTTTCGTATTCTATCCGAGTATGTTCTCATTAATTAGAAGTGTAATTGTGAGCATCATCTTTCAATCAAGAGAGAGAGAGAGAGAGAGGGTGGTGGGGAAATACCAATTTGCCTTCGTCACCTATATATCAAAAGTTGTAATGAAAACGTGTTTGGTCCACTCGGATGTCCATCTATGTTTATTTTCCAGCGTCTTCGAAAAAGAGACGGCCCATAAGCTAGGTCAATGGGTAAGTAAGACAGAAAAAGTGTATATTGAGGCCGGCCTATGAGCTGTTTAATTTGGATAGCCATGTTTACGGGCTGTTCATCGAAGTTTGATGGATGGTGCGTAAGTGGTAGATGATGGTTATTTTTATGGTTGGCCATTAAAGAGAGTAAATATTATTCAGTAGAGCTTTTATTTTCTGTTTCAGTGTAACGAAACAAAATAGTAAAGAAAAAAAAATAGTGTGTAATAATTAAAAAATACGCTTTAATTTAATTTAATTTAATAATAATTGTTTAATTTTTTTAATTTAATGTATAGAAATGTAACTGCATGTATGTATATACATCTAAACCTCAGAAAGTGCGATAAATTGCGAGGTGGAACGAATATCAGATAATCGTTATAATAGCTCTCGAATAAGCAGTAATAATTAATTAAAGATATTGTTATTGTAGGATAATATTGATTAAAAAATATCGTATGATTTTGTAAAAATTGAGTAAGAGTAGGGCCAGTTTGGGCCTAATTTATTTATTTATTTATTGTCCGAGCCGGACCGGTACATGAACTGCGAAAAAATGAAAGGGCCGTGAAGGAGGGTGGGACGTCACCTATCTATGAAAAGTTTTAATGAAAACGTGTTTGGTCCACTCGGATGTCCATCCATGTTTATTTTCCAGCGTCTTCGAAAAAGAGAAGGCCCATAAGCCCATAGGTCCATAAACTAAATAGGTGACGCATATTAATTTCATATTAATTAAATTATGATTATACGTTACGAAATTAATTTAGAAATCATAAAAAGATAGTTTATTTAATGTTTGCTTTTTTCCCCTGTTGTATGGAGTAAAGTTTTGCATAGAATGAAAATTTCAGGTCTGGCCGAAAGCTATTTTGGATCGGACCGGCCCGGTGAAAAAACTAAACATTCGTCCCACCCTCCTTCACGGCCCTTTCATTTTTTCGCAATTCGTGTACCGGCCCGGCTTGGACAATAAATAAATAAATAAATTAGACTCAAATTGGCCCTGCTCGACTCAATTTTTACAAATACATACGATATTTCTTAATCAATATTATCCTACCATAACAATATCCTTAACCGATATTATCCTATACAACAATAGTTTTCTTAACCAATATTGATCAATACTATCCTCCAATATTTGTCTACGGCCCGGCCCTAATTTAATGGAAGAAAATTGTCCCAAGCCCCGCCCCGTACAGACCTCTAGTACAGATTCCAGATTAAAAATAAAATGACAAAATAATGCATACAAATATGGAATTTGTTCAATTATCATATTGTTGATTTTTTCCACTTCTTTATGCAGAGGGATTAAAATGTATTTTTTCACAAATTAATATTTTATGTTTTCATCATTGAGTATACTTATTCAATGAAAGTATTTAAATTATTTAGGCGAATGATAACTTCCTTAAAGTTGTCATTTCGAACTTCTTCAACTTAATCATCTGAAAGGTTCGAGTTCTGAATTCACATCACTCTCTTGTCAGTTGATTACTATTATAAATACTATTATTACTAATGATAAATTAAATACCTTATGCATAAAATACAGGGAAATTGGAATCGCCAGGGACCTTAACATTCCGTTTCAGACGGGTTTCCGTTTTAGCAGATATAATTTCTGTCATTTCTCACTCCGGGACCATAAAAAATGTCCGTTATAGACAGATTCCGCTTTCACATGTTTTACTATATTAACATAGTTGAAATGTAAGAAAATCACAAAATACCAAAGACTAAATACTAACAAAATTCGTCTCAAGTCAAAAATCAAACAAACGGACTTCTAAATACGGAGAAACAGCAAATATTAAAAAACAAAATTAATATAATAGCTTCAAATAGACAAATTGCTTCAAAATTCTTTATGTGGACAAAATTACATATACTTATTCTCTCCCCCTCCCCCCCGCCCCGCAATAAGGATGTCTGTATTATTGAGGATAGTATTATGTTTAAATTTTTTCTTCATTTTTATCCTTTGTGCAACAGAAATATACCGACGGATGTTGATTGTTTTGATTCAGAGAATAGGCGAAACAATTAATATATTTATAAAAGAAAATAGTAGACTTTACTTTTCTTTTTCCTGGAATGCGTTTTTCTAATTTCTGTTTGTCTCCATGGCGTACGCAGGGAGGGGGAGGAGATTGTAGGTAAGGGCTATGCCCCCCCCCCCCTTCCTAAAACTTTGAATAAAGAAAGCTTTTAAAAAAATGTACTGAAAGAATGTAATCATAAAAACCTGCTTGTGATTGAAATGATTATTGCATGATTGCAAGTTCATTTTATGATAATTTTTGTTTTAAAGTTTTTTTTTTCTCATTATATTTGTACAATGCCTTTCTTGTAGATAAAAGTGTATATATAGACTTTATTCTTTTCGAGTGTGAGATCTTCTTACCGCCCCCCGTCCACGTTATGATTAGGTATTTGGGTACAGATGAGTACTTTTCATTGCCGTCCCTCCTCCTAACGAAAATCCTGCGTACGCCCATGTCCGTCTCACCAGAAGTTCTTTTTACTCATTTTAGTTCAAGGGAAATCCATTTTTTGTTTTTGTTTTTCTCCAGTGTTTCTCGATTTTTTATTTTATTTTATTTTATTTTATTAACCTCACGACGTATTTAAACACAGCTTAGCTTAGACCATCGCAGTGCACTAAAATTATTATGGTAAAAAAAAAAAAAAAAAAAAAGTATTTTTCTACTAGCTATACTAATAAAAGAAAGTTTCGCTCTCTCTCTCTCTCTCTGTGTGTGTCTGTGTCGTGTCGTGTCTGTGTGTGTGTGTGTGCGAAGGCTAGCAAAATCTACCGCACATAGAAGTCTGAAAATTTGGGTGATCATAGTCCAAGGCAGGTCCTGATGCACCCGAGGCTCATATTTAAATTTTTTTAATACCCAGGTCCCCTGGGCCCTTTCAAGTTTTTGTGCCATAAATTGGTTATAACTTGCCACCTTTTTATCCGATCTTCTTCGTTTTTGGGACCACTTTCTCCATTTAGTTATTCCCCATTTCTACATCCCAGTTAAGACCCTGTCCCCCTTGAAGATTTTGTACCTTAAATTGTTAATAACTTGCCCTCTTTTAATCCGATCTTCTAAGTTTTTGGGGTTTTTCTACATTTAGTTATTTCCGTATTTCTACATTGGAGTTAGCACTCTGGCCCCTGGGGCCGCTTGAACTTTTTGTGTGCCGTGCATTTTGCACCCCCTTAATTGTGTCAGCTTCTCAATGCATAACTTTAAAGTTGAATCTTGGACTTCTCTCCCCGGGACACCACCCTCATATTTTTAATGGGGCCCTAGGGCCCTTTTTTAAGCATTTATTTAAAATTTTATTCTAATGATTGATTTATACTCTAACTAATAATAATTGAAGATCTAAAGCGCTAAGTACTAGGACCTTTTAAGATGTTTTCTTTTTAGGGCCCTGCACAAAACTAACAATTCGCCCCTTTAGGGCCCCCTACTATAGTTCTCTTAAAAATTGTCCAATTCACTAGCTTTTTATTTTCTAACTTTAAAGGTCCCCCATCTACTACATGAACGACAAAATTTTCTCGGACCTCAGCTACCACCAATTTTGAATATTAATCTCCTTCTCGGGGCCTTTGGTGCAGTTTTTTTAAAAATGATCCGATTATCTTGCAATTTGCTTTAACTTAGTCCCAGGGTCCTTTAGCTACTTTATAAACTACTAAACATTTCCTTAGATCCCAGCTACCACCTTTTTTTTAAAATATTAATCTTTTTAATATTAATACTCTTTATTAATTCTTCTATTTCTGACGTTTACTCACTACAGCCATAAATTAAAAATTGCATTACTGTTAAAGATAAGTGGTTAACTTCAGAGGGGTGGGGGGGGGATATAATCCGGAAATAAAATATAGCGTTAATGTTTAAGGTAATTCGTTAATTTACAGGGAGGCGGCACCTTCCACCGCCTAGGTGTGGATTCTTTTCTCGGTTTCTGTGGGACCAATTTCAATGGAAATTGGTTCATTCAACTTAGCTACGATTGTTTGACAGATTTTAGTCCCATCTTTCACCACTAGATGGCACATTTTTATCTCGGGTTCTATGGGATCGATTACTACGAAGTTTGGCTCATTCAACTTGGTTTTCGATTAAAAAAGTTCTACTGTACTGATTCTGATGAGACTTGCATTGTTAGTCAAATAATTTTTTAGGGATGGTTTTAGTATATTGCATATCATTCTATCGTTCTTTTTCCCCCCTTTTTTTTAACCAAATCCTACTGTAAATGATCAATTAAAACAGTTGGTTCTTAGCAGCCCAAATTTTGTCTGACACATTAGAAAATATAATAGTGCAATGGCTTTTGTATCATTTTCAGCAATGCGGATGGACATTCTAGGTAAAGATCCATATCGCTTTAAAACACAAGATCAAATTCACCGATATATTTCGTTTGATTCCAGGTTAGTTTGGAGAAACCGACCAGCGTAACCTGCTAGTATACACTTATATACACCCAGAAAAAGGAATTGATTAAAACAACAAAACATGTTTTGTTGAGTATGTTTTTGTTGTTTCAAGCAAAATTTTTTGTTGAAGTAAAAAGTTAGTTTTGTTGCATTGACAAAAAAATATTGTTGACACTGTTACAAAATTTTAACAAAATTTCATCAATTTTACTTGAATTGACAAAATATGTTTTTTTAATTTTACCATAATTTTGTAATTTATAATTCCAGCAAAATTTTGTTGCTTTTACAAAATTTAAATTGTTGTGTAGTAGCCATAACTTTCTCACGTAACTTGGTTTATTTGACTTATATAGCTGTATAATTAAAGGATTAACATAATTTTTGGTTAATTAAAACTTTTTTAATTGGGACGGACCAAGGTAGTTTTAAAAATCCCCCTATCCCATTTATTACTTTCTTCTATCTTTACAAGAAGAAAGTATTGGAATGATGAAAATTTTCAACTTCTGGTTTTCGACGGATTTTAGAAGGTCCAGAACACGATTTGACAGTTTTTAGAAAATGACTGTCTATGATTGTATATCTGTATGTGACAAAAATTTTGAGTTCGCTCTATTTCAAGAACTAATGCACGAAATTTAATAAAACTTTATATTCAGTTACTTCCTGATATAAATTGGTGCTGATCTGTTTTTGGCGTAAATCGCGCAACAGGCAGCGCTGCTATGTTGCAATTTTCGCGATTTCTGAAATAGATTCGCGATTTCTCAAGAACTAATGCACTGATTTATATCAAAATACAGATTGAGTTAGACCTTGACATAAATAGAAGCTGATTACGTTTTCGTGTCAATAGCCCAACAGGTGGCAGTGCTATGTTATTTTTTTCATGATTTTCACTGTAACTAAATCTCAAGAACTAATGCACGGATTAATTTTTAAATCATTTTCAGCAGTGATTTACGAATGTAATTCTTAAATAATAACCAGTGAATTTTTATCGTGCTTTTTTTCAAGCGTAAACCGACAGAGTGGAAAATGTCCCAAGCCGGAAATCGTACCCGGGTCCTCAGAATAGCGCTCTGAGGCCCCAGCATACGGCAACACAAGTAATTTTTAATTAATTTTCTGCAGTGAATTATGCCTGTAATCCTTGAATAATAACCAGTGAATTTTTACCCTGCTTTTTACAGACGTAATTCACTACTGAAAATAAATTAAAAATTAACTATATGTTGCCGCATGCAGGGCTTTGTAATTTCGTATCGTATTTGCCGCAAAAATTTGCATGCTCATGCAGGGAAGCCCGGGAAGCCCGTGCTTACCCAAAGAAATACAAAGGTGACCCCAAATTTATTTTTCAGAATAACTTTTTACAAAAAAAAAAAAAAAAAAAAAAAAAAAAAAAAAAAAAATCAATCAGGGTAAGAAATGCATTTTTTCTTTACGAACTTTTTATCTAAGAAGCTCGCTCTTTTTAAATTGTTGTTTACTCGAAATTTTGATGGTAAAATTTCAAATTGTTGCAGCATAACAAAAATGGATTTAGTAAATAACAAAGCAATTGGTAGAGGGGGGCCCCAGAGTAACGTCAGGCTGCCCCTACTTTTATGTCTTAAGCGGGCGCTGTGCTCATGATGACATTTCCATCTTGTGCTGCGTTTGCAGCCGGTCCGACATATATAAGAGTGAGAAATTTCGAGTTCGGATATCGTTCCTTCTGGCTGAGTGGTTAGAGTCTCAGATAGTTATTCTGAGGACCCGGTTTCGATTCCTAGCTGGGGACATTGTTCAAACTGTAGATTTACGCTTGAAAAATAGCAGGATAAAAATTAACTTGTTGTTATTCAAGGATTACAGGTGTAATTCACTGCTGAAAATGAATTAAAAATTACCTAAAAAATAGTTGAGTTTTGATTGGTTCTAATACAAAAAATAATTTTAAAGTAAATCTTATAATTGTTTATGTAACAAAACCCTTTTGTTGTTAAAACAAAAAAAAATTCTTAAAATTACACAAAACAATTGTTCTTTAAACAAAAGCTTTTATTGCCGAAACTGAAAAGAACTCTTAAAGTAACAGATAATTATATTTATTTTGAGAAAACTTTCAAAAAAATAATTTTGTTAATTCAAGTAAAATTGTAACATTTTTACTTGAATTAACAGAACATTTTTTTTTTTTTGCTGACGATACAAAATATTTTGCTGGAATTGCAAAAAAAATCAACAATATTTTTCTTGTTGATTCAAACAAATTTTCCATTGATCCATATTTAAACGGAAAGTTTTGTTGGGCCAACCAAATTTTTGTTGATTCAACAAAACTTTTCTCTGGGTGTATGAAAGAAATATATGACATTTTTTATTTATTTAGTAATAGAAACAAAATGCTCTATCAGAGGAAAAAAAGAAGGCAAAACAATTTTTCGCAATTTGTAATAAAACTTTTAGTAATTTTTTTAAAAACTTATTTTAATTTTCTCTTTAATATACATTAACATTTAATGAGATATTTGACATTTTATTTAAAAAAAAAAATAGAATGGCTACTTTAAAAGATAAAATTTTCGAATGTTCCTACTCTCTTTAAAATATCCAGTTTCCGTATGCATAAATAGTATCTAAAAAATAAAAAAATAAAAAATAAATAAATAACTTGGTTTATCTCAAATAATGATCTGATAAATATTTTTGTATGAGATTCGCCTTCAGATTTTTGAATGCAGTTTCACTTCGTTCACACCCAGATTTAAATTGTGAAAGACATAGGATTTGAATGTTCATCCGTGAAAAAGAAAGAAAGACAATTATTTTTACTTTTAAAAGTTAAACTGTTTATTTCATTTCGGTATATTAATCTAGACTTAAATGAGATTTTTTTTTTCTTTTCCATTTAATAATATTTTTCATTTATAGAACAATAGTAAAAATATAAAAGTTAAAATTACAAGTAATATTTCAACTTTCAGTTTTCGATATATCTGGAAAAAAAAAAAGACTCTTCCCAAAAAAAAATAAGTGACAGAGATGCTGATTGCTTTCACTCGTCGGAAAAAAGTCGTGCCTTTATGATAAAAACACTCCGATCATGAAAAGAAATCATTGTTACGTTACAGATAAGGATTATGGGAGATTTTATATTACTTTTACATGGGAGATTTCACATTACTATTATTTTCGTTTTTTTGAAAAAAAAGAGCCCCGATCATGGTAAACGGATATAATTTGTAGCTTAACTTCTACTGAAAGAGTTTCTAAAATTACTTGCACTATTAGTTAGACAATTTTGTGAAGAAAGCTTTGTACTAGACTTGAACTTTATATGGATTTTGGTTATATAGATATGCAGAAGTTTGTAAAGCAAATCCTACACTTGAAAAAAAAAAAAAAAAAAAAAAAATGTTGAGTTTACGGCATAATACTAGCAGCTGGGGTGCTTTTTTTTTTTTTTTTTCCTCTCTCTCTCTCTCCAGTGTAGAACAACTAACATATTTCAACGACTGACAATGAGAAACATATTAACGACCAAACTCAACTATTTGTTCTAAAAAGATGGAATATGAAGGATAGTACGTTTTCTAATGCATAAAAGAATGATTTTTTTTTAAACATGTTTAATGTAAAGGAAATTAAAAAAGTTTAAAGTATTTTCTTTATTTCAATCACTTCGGCATGTAACTAATATCTGAAAACAGAGCAATTTTTATTTTATTTTTATTTTTTATTTTTTTAACACCTATTTATTATTTTTCATCAAATTAATAATTTATTATTATTGAGCGCAATTTTATACAGTATATCCCAAAAATTTAAAATAACGTGCTTTTATTATTATTATTATTATTATTATTATTATTATTATTATTAAAGTAGGCAATGTATATTGCAAAAGTGTTCAAAATACAGTATAAAATAAGATTATATTAATGATATAGTTCTATTAATCTTCAAAAAATTACACTTTTTAAATTTTTATATGTTTTCCGTCGACAAAATTAGCGAATTAGAATTTTCTTTTTTTTCTGTAACAACATATTACAAAAAACACCATAACTGTATATTTTAAATTTAATAAGTCATGCTTAATTGAAAATTCGCCATTGTGAATGGGGACCGTATATTAAGTTAGAAATGTAAATCTGTTAAATATTGTTAGAAAAAAGAAACACGGTAGATAATAAATATGCAGTCCATGCTTATAAAAAATAGTAGTGGTAAATATTTACAAAAACATTATTAGAAGAACTTATTTATGTATTTGAGAGAAAACATTTTGAGACTACTTTGAGTCAAGCTCTTTTCTTTTTTCTTTCTTTTTTTCTTTCTTTTTTATTTTGTTAGGATTTAAAGCTACATTTGTCTCTATGATCTCTTCCTGCGTAATTCTCTATTTAGATGTGATGAAATTTTATCACAATTGTTAACATACTTTTGAGCTCAAGAACGGCATCATCGATTTGTACACCGGTCTCTATTTCCATTTATGAAACATCATTTTAAATGGAACGGAAAAGTGGTATAAGTTATTCCATCATAGTTTGTCCATCATTATAATTCGTTAATTTTAAAGATACAGGAATGCATTTTTTTGTAATGACCAGGGCTTAAAAAATGCGGCCGCCACGTCGCCACCGGCAACCAAGGTTTTTTTTTTTTTTTTTTTTTTGTACAAAAATTGATCTAAGAAATGAGCACAAACGGCATTTTTTCTCTCACTCATTCCTACTTGTGCGCGGCAATTAGTGATCATGTTCTTCTCTCGTACTTACCAGTTTAAAAGGCATTTTTTCTTCTCATGAACAGAAAACGCCATCCTTTGTCGCTCTAACCAGCTAACATCTCATGTGATTAGAATGTGAGGGAGTGGTGAAGTTTCAATAAAACAGCAAGAAATAGTGTCAATCCAGGTTATGTGGCATCTAAAATTAGATGCAATGCTAAAAAACGTTCAAGGTTTTTTTTTCCTTTGTAAGTTTTAAATCAGATTTTCGTGTTCAGAATTAAAACTGATTAATCTATCATATTCATTTTAAAGATTACTAACATATAAGTGATTATAAGTAATTCAATTGAAGTGAATCTATAAAACGTGATTTTTTTTTTTTTTCTCAAGCAATTCGTAAAAAAAAAAAAAAAAGTTTTTTTTTTTTTTTTTTTTTTTTTTTTTTAAATCAATGGTGGGGAGTAAATATTTTTACTGGCGAAAAGAATTCTTTATCTTTGAAACTTCACAGATAAATATATTTTCGAGTTTTAATGAATCATTTATAAGAACAAAGTTTCTTTTACTGCTACTGATTTTCAGAAAAGTTTTCGAGTAGTTTTTCTAGTGTTACTTAATCAGTTTTCTCAAACCAGAATATCGGTCTTTAGGATGCTTATCAATTCTCAATTAAGCATTTTCAACTACGTAATTTATACATGAAAGATGTAGTAACAAAATAATATTAATTTTAATGTTAATGTCCATGTTGTCAATTTATCATGTTCGTCTGTAAAACATGTTTGTTGAACATGAAAATGTTTATTTGATAGTTGATAGCATCCGAATAACCTATATTCCGGGTTGAGAAAACTTATATGAAATTCGGATATACGGTGTACCTTAACACTATATTCAAAATTCGTGACGATTGGCCCATTTTTACGAAAGTTAAAGCCTATAAATCTGAAAAATAATATGAAAACAAACAGACAGACAAATATAGTACACTGCAAAAAATTTATTGATTTTACAGTATAAAACTGGCACCCAGCTGCCAGTATTATACCGTAAAAGCGCGGTAGCGTATTACTGCTTGCACGGCAGCGTATTACTGCTTATTTTACTGTTTTCTCTAGTTGACTCCGGCACTAACAATATCGATGACAAAATGACAGTGCTCAGAATCGCACAATTAATTTTTAGTTTAAAGCAATTTTAATCAATTCAAATTTTGTTCTAAACCGTAGAATGCGATCGTTAATTTTCTTTTAGATGTACATATAAATATATATGGCAAAACCGTAGTTATAAAAGTGAAATTACTTTAACTAGTTCAGTATAAAAATTAGAAAACGCTTTTCCTAAAAGAGAATTTATCGTAAATGCATGTTTTTTTTTTTTTTTATTTCATTGTGTCGCCAACCCAGCGATAAATCACCAAAACACGAAATTTTCATAATTTTTTTACGGATGTTATATCGAGGTTCCGCAGCAATTTTTTTTTATAAACATATATATCCTCTCAAAATGGCCTCTTTTTTTCTGTTCGCATACAAGCCTAATAATGCTTAGAAATAAGAGTCTGAAATGAATTTCCATTTTCATAACATTTAAAGTGTAGTTATATTTTTATAACAAAAATTCTATATTCACTAAAACAAAATTACTGTACGTTGTCATTAAGTTTGTTTATGTAATATATTTCAATATTAAAAGTAAAGCACCTGCATAATTGTTTAAAAATTCTTGATTTTTGTATGGAAAGAACGTTTGTCAATTTTTTTGCTCTCTACTATAGATATAATTTTTAGATTCGAATGATATTTAAATGAGAATAGACCGCAGAAAGAGAAAAAAAAAACTGCAAAAAAGAAACCTTTCCAATAAGAACAAAGTATGGAAATTGGATCATCCATTCATAAGTTATACACTGCGAAAAAAAATTGTCGATTTTACCAGTATAATACTCGCATCCCAGCTGCCAGTATTATGCTGTAAAATCAACAATTTTTTTTGCAGTGTATGCTGATATATATAGGGAGAAAAAGTACAAAACAAATTGTATAATCTCCTTCGTTGAAAGTCTGTTAAAAAGTGCTAATTATCTTCCGAAACTCTATAACGTTCTCCCTTCCAGAGTCTCAGAAATTTATCTCTGGGAAAAATAATATGGATTCCACACTGCATTCCTAAAATTACTTGGTAAGGGAAAAAAAAAAAAAACGTATGTTTTCATTATTTAAAATAACAAAGGGTTTATTTATGTATAAGCCTTTAAATATTCTACTAGTATTCGCCGCTAGATTAAAGTTTATTATTATTATTTTTATTATTCTGAAATATTTTTGAAAACTAAAAAAAAGTTTATCTTATGTTTGTTCCGTGTAAGTAATTTTTTTTATTTATCGAAATAATAAGCAATACACAAAAATGCAAATATAATAACAAATACTAAAAATAAAAAAGTAATTTTCTATATCGATTGTTTTCAAAAATTGAGAAATGAAACAGCTTATTATCTTCTCCTCAGGTGGGCTGAACACTCTTCCCCCCCCCCTCCACCCTCTTTAAGACAATTTTTTAAAACATGAATGTAAGAAGAAAGACAGAACTAAATGTTTTCTTCTACAGGGTAGGAGGTCGGCAAACAGTTCTTAGTTCCTTCATCTCTTACTATTTAATTATTTTAAATTACTTAAAAATAATAAATTATATTATTTTCTTCAAAATCATCAACGAAATAGAAAATTTAGTTAATTAAATTTGAATATCTAGGGAAGGACATTTGCCCTCTTTTGCCCCGGGCGCTCATGGACACAGATTTTGAAAAAAAAAAAAAAAACGCAAAAGTCTATATTGTTTCATCTTTCAGAAAGCCTCTGTTTAATTTTAATCCTTTTAAAAATAAAATCAACACAATAGCTTTAGTGATGCGAAGAAAAATGGTTTAACTTTCGCGCACGCGCGGATTCTAAATTAGGCCGGCCGGCCTGGAAGTCATCGGAGTAGTTTCCTTTCGGGATGAACTCCCCATTCTTGGTCATAACTTGTTCCATCGAGACCGTGAAAGCATCAATATTTAATTAGTGAAAACAGCATCACTTTTGAATGGAGAAGTGTGATGATATTCTTTGTTTGGGTTTGTTGTGATTTGCGCGGTATCAACAGTAGCCCGTTTAACATTTAAAACATTTATCTTTTCTTTTTTAGTGGTGTGAAACATTATAACATGTTCCCAAAGGTGAAATTGTTCTGAATTAGCGAATTTATCTAGCAAATTCAATTTATTTCTCTTAGTGTGCTTCATTTTCCCATGGAATGATTGAAAATGCGTAGAGATTATTATTTTGACAACGTTTTCGCAGATTTTTTGATAGTTAATCATCGCTGATTCTTCACCATTTCTTCATCTTTTTTGTTTTTTTTGTTTGTTTATTTGATCCATGAACATGTGGAACAGAATGTGGATTACCAACAGAGACATCGACGATATTGTTACATGTTGGGAAGACTGACTAAAGTATTTTGTGGATTTTTATAAGTGCTTATTAAACAAAACTGTTGAATGTGTCACATTTAAGATAATAAACAACATGACGTACAAGGAAAGTTTTCTTAAGTTCTTCAAGAAGAAGAAAAATGGTGAGTTACATTACAATTATTATTATTATTATTATTATTTTGACAGTTTTAAATTAACAACAAGCATGGCTGTATTTTGGATAAGTAAATCCCTCACAATTATCCAAAAATAATTAAAAGTAAACAAATATAAATTTCCATGGCTACCATCAAGGCAAGGGGCTACCTTTGAGTTTTAAATATATCTAAATTATATTTATCATTCAGGATTAAAAAAAAAAAAAAAAAAAAAAAAAAAAAAGAAAGAAAAAAAATATTTAGCAGGTGACTAAAAATCATTAACATAAAAAAAATGTGATTGATGGAAAAGTGTTTTAATTGTTTATAATAGGATATAGGTTTATCACAAAAATCCCGGAAATAATGTTGTTCTTCCCATGAGTTTCAATCTACAGGCGCAGATGGAAGTCCCTGTTGGAATAAATTTAATATATAATTTAATCTTTAAAAAAATATTTTGATTCCTTTCAAAATTCAAGGCGCTAAGCTTTAGCTGGCCTACATACGACCTTCACACTAAAGGAGAAAAATATCGGAAATTGAAACACGAAAATTTCCGCTTTAATGACTTGCCTTTTTTTACAGCAAAATACAGAAAATTCACCAATCTAACGTAAAAATTATCTGAAATCCTTCAATCTAATGCTGCCTTTTCGTCAAATCACAGGCGTGTTTCAGCGAACTGTCCGACAACAAAGGCATGTTTTCATCTATTTCTCACTGGTTAGTGAAGATATCATGAAAAAATGTGATTATTTACTAAATCTTGAATATAGTACTCTATTTGAAAAAAAAAAAAAAAAGGTGGGGGGACTATTTGATAACAAATTACATAAAAAAAAATAATGCTGTTCGTTACGCTTTCGTTATCAGAAACGGAATTTTTACGCATGTGCTTTGTGCTTTTTCCTCAAAACACGACAAATGCGCGAACCGAAGCACAAAATTTCTTGAGATTCTCCAGTCAGAAAAAGGAAATTTATTCAGAAAAATCTCTTTCAATCACAGGGATGCTTCGACAACTTTCTGTATGCACTTTTTACGTTTTTTTTTTGACGAAATATTTTTGCGCGAAATATAAATGCGCGAACCGAAGCACAAAATTTCCTGAGATTCTCCAGTCAGAAAACGGAAATTTATTCAGAAAAATCTCTTTCAATCACAGGGATGCTTCGACAACTTTCTGTATGCACTTTTTACGTTTTTTTTGACGAAATATTTTTGAGAGTGTTTTGATAATAAATATTCAATATTTCCAACATATCTAATATTTAAATTTCTTTTGCTTTTTAATATTTCCAGGCATTTTTATTTTTTTAGATTCATTAAGGCATGTTATAACATAAACAAAAAAATCCCCTAAAATTTCTCCATTTTTGGCAATTTTTTTAGCGCAATTATACAGTAATAATATTTTTATTTATTTATTTATTTATTTATTTATTATTATTATTATTTTGCAAATGAATGAGTATATTTTGAAGTTAAAAAAAAAAATATATATATATATATATATATATTTGGAAATTGGATGAAAAATGGTCCTCTGATAATGGCCTTTGATAAAGGGTGTGCAAAAATTGAAGCGTTCCACGGTACTAGATGAATCACAAAATCTGCTTATCTGTAACAAAAAAAAAAAAAAAAAAATCTTTTAAAATTTAAGATATTTTGTAGTTTTTCTTGGATGGGTTTATCAATTTTTCGATCCTGAAGAAAATGGCGGCCGTTCAAATTTCAAGTTGTCGATTTTAGACAAACATTTTCAAATTTAAATCGCACACAGAAATATATATATATATATATATATATATATATTGTAAAAATTGTATATATATATATATATATATATATATATATACACACAATTCGAATAATTAAAAACGTGTCCATGAGGACTACAAAATAGTATATAATAGAAAAGCATGAAAATTTCAGCCAAATCAGTCGATCCAATCTCGAGTTCTACCTGGTACCAATTTGTAAAACAGGGTTTCGAGAAAAACAGGTTTAAAGTTTTGCAACGATTTTAAACAAACATAGATAACAGTGACAATTTTCAGTTTACATCATAAAATCATCTACACCAGTTCCATATAATGAACCCTCCTAGAATTCCTCTTTTTTAATTCTTTTGTTTCTACATGTGCGCCGTACACAATACCCTAAAAATGAGCCTATTCACTGCAATACCAAAAACCGGATAAATTTTGAACCAATACGAATTTCGAAAAAACTGCTTTAACATAAAGTTTTTTAGGGTTTAAGGGAAAAAAAAAAGCGATTTTTTTCAAAAATAAATAAATAAATAAAATAAAAATAAATAAATAAATAAATAAATAAAAGTTATAACATGCTTTAAATACTAAAATGTTATAACCTAGTAAATTGAAACTCGTGATGCGTACACTCCTTAGAATTTCCAAAGAGTATGGCACCAGTATTTGAGATTAGACATCTTTGCCTTATATATATATATATTTCAGATTAAAACACTTTCTTCTATTAATCACAGAATTTATAATATTTTTAAATAAGGCATAATATAATATACATAAACATACTACGTCTGATTACTATATACTGCAAAAACCAATTATTTCAGACACACAGTATTTTTTTTGTAAAATACATAATATATATTTATAATATTTTTATTAAATAAGACGAAAATTTCTATTCGAAAATTGTAGTAGATTTGTAATCACCCTATAAACTACATCAAATGTAATAACTTAGAGATATAATTTACATAGAGATAATAACACGCAAAAATACAATATGGAACGATGCAGCATCTTTTAACTTACCGAAATTGTGGCTCGAGTTACTCCATGGTTACAAATATGAAAATAAACATCCAAGTAAAAATAAAAGATAACGTGCGTATTTTTTAAAAAAGTGCATGAAAATTAAATGATAGCATTTAAAAAAGTTACTTCAAAGACCGTGCAGTTATAGAATATTTTCATTTGTTTTTGAAAATGGCTCGGAGTGAGCCGAAACATGTCAACAATCTAATAAAAGTTATTTTACTGTATATTATGTTGTTAGTTTCCAATTTTCAGCATTTAAAAGAAATATACTACATCAAATGTAAAGAAAAAAATGTATATTTTTACTCCAGTGATATTAATCATGATGTCTCAAATATTTTGTACACTCATTCCCTACTGACTTTTGCGTAGTGTATGACTCCAAAGAGATGTTTTCATCTATTTTTCATTGTTTAGTGAATATATCTATCTATTCATTTACCAAATCTCGACTATATTACTCTATTCGAAAAAAGAAAATAAGTATAAAGGTAAAATAGTTAAGAAAAAAAAACTGTTTTATAAACATTGAATGTTTGTTTATTTTTAAAATCACGCCTAATTTCATGTTTTTTCACATAAAATGCCGTTAAAATACATAAATTTGGCTGGGGCTTCGAACTTGATTATGTACTGCTTTTTAGCTCACAGACTATCAAAGCCTGAGAGCTAATGTGCCCGCCGGTTCTGTTATGTACGTATGTATGTTACATGTGTACGTATGTACGTAACGCGATAACTCTTGATAGAAATAACCGTTTTGCTTCAAATTTTGTTTATAGGTTCATTGTGATAAGGTGCTTCCCTGATTAGTTTTGGGAGTTCATTGGTTAAGTATAAAGGGGGGACCGGGGGGCTAACCCCCTTAATTTAGATAAATGGGATTTCATGCAGAATTATCCGATTTTCTTCAAATTTTGTATATAGGTTCACTGTGATAAGTCGCTTCACTGATTCGTTTCGGGGGTTCATTGGTTAAATATAAAGGGGGGAAACGGGGGTCTAATCCCCCACCCCCCATAATTTAGATATATGGGTTTCATGCAGAATTATCCGATTCACTTCAAATTTTTTATATAGGTTCATTGTGATAAGGTTATAAGAAACGATCCTTAAAGTTGATAAGGAAAGAAAATATTTTGTGCCATAATCGATAAAACGACGTCATGGAAATTTTGTTTTACGTAATTTAAGTAATGAATGAAGCAGTTTTAAAAGTTTTATTTCATTAAGGTATTTTTCAATAAAATTATTACTGATTAACAAGAAATTTTTGGACCCATAAAATATGTGGATCATGTGCTCTGCGTTCCCTTGGATGGATTCGATTTTTTTTTTTTTTCGGCGCATTCGCAATTATATAAATACGTAGCACCTATAGTCGTCGTCTGTCCGTCTATCTGTCCGTCTGTAATAGCGCAAAAACTACCCAACCGAATGGTTGGAAATTTAATATATATAATCATTGCAGAATTTTGCCGAGACATTTCACATTTTTTGAAAATCGAATCAAAACTTAAAAAGATATTAATAAAAGTTTTCCTTCATTCTATTAAATCCTAATCATACGTAATCTATATATTAAAAGCGCAATTCATGTGATTGAGGAAAACAAATACGGGCTAACCACTTCTTTTTTCATATGCCAGGCCGCCATTTTATTAAAAATTATTTTTTCTAATAAAATTGCATAAAAGTTACGTTTTTAGAAAGATCGTTCAAAAAAAATGTTTTCTTTTGAGATGAGTTACTTTAAAAAATGTATAGATTCTGAGATACCTTCAGTGGAAATTACGTTAACAGTCGAATATCTCAATCCATTAAAGTAAATAAACACAAGAGATTCCTTCATCGTGAGTCATAAAAATATTAAACCATGGAGGTAATCATTCGCATAGCAAGATCTCCAGGGTGAATTTTGCAGCGCTGTCTGATATCGAAAAAAGCAATTCGCATCTTTAAACGTGGCACACGTAATAAGAAAAAAAAAAGGGCATGATCATTTCGCTCATAACAGACGATATAATTCATTTCACTGAAATAATAACGATGATTTTTTTTACATTCTGAAACTAGTTATAGTACGAATGCAGGTCATTTGTCACATTTAACGTACAATTTCCAACTTCTTCTTTTTTTTTTTTTTGAAGAAACGTATAAGTGAAATTAGATGGAGAACCTAAACGAGAACGAATTTTCTTACTAAAAAAGCATATTTTGGGGGAAACGTATAAATGAAACCAAACGCTTACTCGTGCCGTTTAAACGAAACTTTTTATTCTTACAACATTTAAAAATAAACCTGCCTTTAAGTACGATTGACATTTCATTGTAATACTGTATATGGCATCAATACTGAGTTTTTGAAATAAACCTAGCCAATAAAAGTCGGTAAAAAATGAAAGTCAAAGATATGACGCAGACAGAAAAGTCAAGCTAAATTAAAACATTTTAAAAATAATATTCATAAAGACTGATATGTAACAATAGCTTCCTATAAAATGGCGACTTTCCTATAAATAGACACTTTTTTTAAAGGCTGGATTTCAAGGAGAATCTCTTATTCTTAATTAGGAGGAAGTTATGCTAAGTTCGGAGAGCGATATTATGATACCAATTACCGTTTCAGTAATACGAAACATCAGTGGTGGAATCGCCTGTCGATAGATAAAATCTCATCATTATGAATTAAATACTTCGCTCAGATTATTGAATTACAGATTAAAGCGTATGATATAAGCTTTTTTTCCCCCTTGTCATATGAATTTCTATTATAATAACGAGTTTAAAAGTAAAGTTATCATATTTGTACTCATATCCAAGCATCAAAAAGTGATTTAAGTCAGCAGTTATGTAATTTCATATCTCTGCGATTGGTACAAAAGTATCTCAAGTGTGTAGAATTAATAACTGTACGCAAAGATTGCAAAGCTTGTTCAAAATGTTTTTCACCCATGCCAATACAGCGTCGTGGCATCTGCACTCTAGCTGTAAACATTTACATTTTAATTTAGGATTAACCCCTCACCAATTTTGTTTAAACATATCTCTGCGACTTTCTAGGATAAAATGCTGAAATTTTGTACATGACCTTATTAGTGTATGGGGCACATTTTACTCATTGGGGGAGGGGAATTTTTTATTCGGGGGCCGTATTTTTTCCGACGCAGTGGAAATATATCTGACCGGAAGGTATTACACTTTTTTACTCAGTCGAAAAAAATGTCAATTCGTATATCTTTAGCTATCAGTATGATTGAATTAAAAATAATAAAGTTAAACATCGAAGTTTTCGTGAAAGGATTCAACGTTTGACATTTTTTAAGACGTAAAATAAAAAATTTCCAGACATAAACATCATTGAATTTTCTTTAATTAATTTTATTCTCCCCCCCCTCCACCCCTTTTTTTCAGAAGGCAATTTATCTTTTTTTTCAATCATTGTATCATCTTATATTTATTTTTAAAAATTGAATTAATCTTGAATTACTGTTTGCATAGTTTTCTTAACAACATTGTCATTTTTTTTTTTTTCAAAATCAAATTATATTTCCTTTAAACACGTGTGAGGCATTTTCTTGTTAAGCTTTATAGAATTTTTTTATTAAACCATACTCTCTGTTATTAAAGTAATCTATTTTGGAAAAATTATCTCGAAGAACAGCGCCCGAAAATATCGAACATCCGATTTCTTAAGTGTGTTACTGCTCCAGATATACACTCTCTGCTTCATGCAAAAATAAACCAAAACACTAACGGAAACAGGAAACCTCCTTTTACCGATGGCCAACAAATAATTAGTTATATAAAAAATATATCGCCAGTTGCCCTGAGGACCACAATCACTTTTCGCGAACACTCTTCTCTCTGTACATTAAAGTGTGGAGTAGCCACTTTTCAATCTGGAACACCGAGAGAGAGAGAGAGAGGTCTGAAGCTATAACTGTGATGAGCCCAATCCTTCAAGTTCGAAGCTTGATTTATAGGAGTACCACATGCGTTGCGTGCTGGAAGGCAAAGAGAAAAGAAGGATGGAAGTGATTTTTTTTAGATATCATTGATTACCCCTGAGCAAGTGTTGGTTGTTTTCATTCTTTTACAGACGTTGGTAATGAGCTCCTAGTCTAGATTTGAATTTGAATGGTATTCCTAAACATACTTAACAATGTTTGAGAGATTTCTTTCGTTTTCCATTATCGAAGATGGTTATTGTTGTCGGTAGAATAGGCCAGAGTCAGGGGTGTGGAATTTTTAGAAAATGTTACATGCCAAGGATTTATTTTACAAGTCAGCAAGATGCAATATACAGTTGAGAATTGTTATGACAAAATGTACGCGATTGCAAAAATACTTAATTACTGTTATTAAAATGCATTTTCATATTTTTTTTCTATAAAATTAAGAAATATATGCAATAGAGGAAAGTTTAGTATATGGTAGAACTTAGTACCATGTTTAGTTTACATCGTGGTAATTTGGAAAGTTGCAAAATATAGCTAGAAAAAAAATAAAGTTTTTGACATATCTTCTATAGTCTGCAGTTTTTCAAAGACTGCATAAAAAATGACTCTCTCTGTTAGAAAATCCACTCATCAGTGGTGAGTAAAATGGTGTATTTCCTTCCTCACCTCTGCGAGAGTGATATGTGAACCTAGCTTAATGATGCAGATATTTTTCAACTTATACCAAAAATTATGGCAAGTATTTTTTTTTTTTACATTTTTCGTTTCGTATTTATCCAGTTGTTCATTGATTCAAGTTCTTTTTAAAATCTTCAAAATAAAAAATACACACACACACACATGCATGTAATAGGGTTGAAATACACAATATTCAGAAACTAATCCTCAAGTATTTTTATTAGTATATTTATTTTTCAGATTCCCTAAACCCTTTTCTCTATTCGTTTATATTAACCGCTGTTAATTTCCATTTATATCTTTCTGCTGGCTACTAAATTAGAAGATAGTTCATAATATTTACCTATATTTGAATGTAATAATAGAGGTTCCACTCCCTTTAAAAAAAAAAATAATTTTTGTGAATAATGTAAAATGTAGTTTTATAATTATTCAACATTGTGCTTGTAACCTACCAGTAGTTTCCGAAACAAAAACTCCGAAAATCATGCTTCCTCCATCCATCCTCTCTACGTCTCCTCCTCCTCTCTCTCTTATAACTGAGTATCAGTCTTCAATTTTCCAGAAAAAAGGATCAAGTTGTTGATTTTTTGGAACAGGAAGTGGCAAAGATGAACCAAATTAGAGACCTTCTTGTGCATGTTACTTACCCATCACACGTAGTATAGGGTAAATCTTGTAATCGTTTTGAAAATCGAAAAAAAAAAAATTGACGGATTTACATGTTTCAGACACTAGAGATTCCGAAAAACATATTTTTAGAAACAAAAATTTTGCCGTCCGTCTGTGTGTCTGTAAACGCTCTATCTCCCGAAAAAATTGAGATAGAGACTTGAAATTTGGTATGTACTTAGTACGTAATAATGGGAAGAAGTTTATTGAATTTCAGTAACCTCGATTATCCGGAACTATTTTTTTCGGACTCTCGAAATATTCTTTCTGATAAAAGGTATATGAAAATTTTCGAAATTGTTTATTTTAAGAAGTGAATATAAAACACAATAAAAAAACATAAATTTTGCATAAAACATGAAGTCGATCGGATAATGAGTTGCCGAGATATTTGGAATCCTATTTTCCACACTCTTCGATTTTTCATGACCCTGTATTTCATCCAAATTTCAATTCAAAGATACATTTTAATTGGAAATGAGACGCTTAATCAGATGCAATAAACCGCTAGTTTGATTTGATTTGATAGCCTAAGAGGAACTGCTCAGACTAGTAGAAGTCTGTAGAGCATAGTGTCCCTCCCGGTCCCCTTTATTAAGGTAAAAAAAAAAAAAAAAAAAAAAAAAAAAAAAAAAACAATCTACAGCCGAAGCTGGACCCGCCGTTTATCAAATCAAATCAAACTAGCGGTTTATTGCATCTGATTAAGCGTCTCATTTCCAATTAAAATATATCTTTGAATTGAAATTTGGATGAAATACAGGGTCATGAAAAATCGAAGAGTGTGGAAAATAGGATTCCAAATATCTCGGCAACTCATTATCCGATCGACTTCATGTTTTATGCAAAATTTATGTTTTTTTATTGTGTTTTATATTCACTTCTTAAAATAAACAATTTCGTTTTTGGAGTTATAAGGATGTTTCTTTTAAGCAATTCAGTAGTCGAGCCTTTAAAGTTTATGACGTCATCAAGCCACGATTTTATTCGAATTGCAATGTATTTTATAAATAGTTTACACATTTTTTATTTTAATATTTTACATTATGTATAACCATCATGGGTTAGTATTACGGTGGCCTCCAACGACTAGTTTTTTTTTTTTTTTTTTTTTTTTTTTTAAATAATGTTTTTTATAACACTAAAACATTATATGAAAAATATGGAAGAAAGAAAATACGAAATAATAATAATAACAAAACAAAGGATATTAATAATAATAATGAAAAAAAAAGTTATTTTTTGTACAAAAATTATATCTTTGAGATTCGGTTATTTTTGCTATACGAACTTGTAAGATATATTTTTTGATTTCAAACGTATTTATATATATATATAATTTCATTTTAACAATATATATATATACACACATATATATATATATATATATATATATATATATATATATATAATTTCATTTTAACAATATATATATATATATATATATATACATAATTTCATTTTAACAATATATATATATAATTTCATTTTAACAATATATAAATAAATATATATATATATAATTTCAAAGAAGATAACAAAATATTAGAAGTAGAAGCAAATTAAAGCTAAAGCGAATAGTACATACTAAATGCGTAAAAAATGCAGCCATGAAACATTTTTTTTTTTTCAAATATTCATATGTACTTAACAACGTAGGTTAAATTGAACATGGTCGTTCTAAAAGATACTCCTTTGTGCCAAATCAGTCTTGCTAAAATATACATCAACTGGCGCTCGAACAGTAAGTTAAAACAAAACAAAATAGTCAATGCTAATAAGATGAGTTTTTTACACAATTGCAAGCAAGTCGTGTAGTAAGAAACACGTGAAGTCGCAATGATTTTCTTGTTTCAAAATTACGATTTTTTTTTCTTTATCGTTTAAAAATGAGCTAAAAGTTTCACCATAGCAGGAAAATAATTCAGTATAATTTTCTAGATTCCCAGATGTATGTTTCTGAGTAAGAAATCTTTCACATACAAGAGCAGGAAACAAAATTAATTATTGTAAGTTCAGTTATGGTGAGGCCAACCTAAATTCGAAAAACGAAGCTCTTGGATAATAGAAATTTTTATGTATTGTTTATACATTCTTCTTTAAGGTTGTTCGTGGCACAAAATTTCACTCTTCCTATTCAAAAATATTGTTTGCTCCATTTTTTTAAATTTATATTTATTTATGATATTTCTTTTCACATGCGAATTCTTTAAGTAATTTGAAATTTCAAATTTTAGCCATGTTTAAAATGTGATATATTTTCTGAAAGAATTTTTTTAATACTCTTTTCTATTTTGTGTACGGAAAAGAATAAATATTAATTTATCTTCGGGATTTAAATATATATATCTATCTTTAAAAAATTAATAATATTTTAAAGGAACAAAAAATAGTTTTTTTTATGAGTTCATTTACTACGATAATCCTATTTTGAAATTTTTCTCTCATAATTAAAAACCATGAAGACAATTTAAATAATTTATAACAGAAAAACATCGTAATCTATCGTGACTTTATCTTTCATAGATATTTAGATATACCAATGTAAATATGACAAAATTCGAAAAATATATTCTCAGATAAACTCATTTAAATTCTGGAAGAAAGCGTGGCAACCGCAGACCGTACAACACGAAAATCATTATATCTTCTGATCAGTGGCGTAGACATAGTGGGGGTTCAAGTGCTCTTGATAACCACTATTTTAATGAAATATTCTTCGCCTTGTATTGTGCTGTCCTCTGAAAAAACGCCACTTTTTGAAATTTTCTCCGTATAAAGTCTAATAAAGAATGCAAACAAATTACACATTACTAAATTTTTACAGCTTGTTCTGACTAAGATTTTAATAGTGAGCATTTTTAATTTTATCACTTTATTACAAAGTGGCAGCCAATTAAGCGAGAATTTGAAAAAAAAACACTTTTCCAAAAAAATAACCTGACATTTTACCTGAAAAAATCCCACAACATAACAATATCAGGTGAAAATGGAGCATTTTTTTACATATTAATGGTTTAACATAAAAGCAATTAAAAATTTATGTAGATCATTCTAAAATTCTATTATAACAAGAAAATCTATGTAAAAATGAAATTCATGTTTTGTCAGAATTCTGCAATTGTTAGTTTAAATTATTTTAAAACTAAATAAGCACTCCTTAGGTATTTTTAACTATTTTTATTATTCTAAATAGTGCATAAAAACAAAACAAAACAATTGACTTTAGTGAAATATTTGATGAAGAACTAGTGTAGGTTTTTTTAGAAAACATTTCACTCTGGGTTTTTTTTTTTAGAGGACCATACAATATAATCTCAGAATTTTTAGCGATTAAACAAAGTGAAAATAACTTTACGACATTAGTGATATCTAGAGCATCTGGACCTTCACCCTGGCAATGCCACTGCTTCTGATCTAATTATCATATTTAAATGCAGTTTAGGTAATTTTATTCTACAAAAAGTATTTTTTAAACTTAAATATATATATATATATATATATATATATATATATATATATAAAGATTTTTCCATTTATTTAAAAAAAAGTTTGTGGCGAATAGTTGCTTCCAGAAATGTTTATTTGCATTGGGCCTAAAATTGGATGATCGGGCCTTGGAGAAATATTTCACGGTTGTGCAATATAATCAGTTATGAAAAAATAAATAAATAAATAAATAAGAATTGCCCTGACGGAAGTCTGTCCAGACTTTTCTCATAGAATCCTGTTTTGTGAAAATTGTGAACGATTGTTTATATTTGTGAAAAAATATAATCATAATTTTGTGAATCTGAAATTAGCATCACGTTCAAGTTTCTGTTTAGACAACGGAATTTTAACAAGGTCCTGTTTTAATGAAAAAATAAATATAAATGTATTAAATTTAGATTTACTTTATATATGTATATATAGCTAGATAATAGTTTATTTTGTAATTCTAGCTGTTTTGAGACAGGTCAGATTTCCTTTCAAAATGATTCAATTTGTGAAGAATCCATTTATGATATGAAAAAGTTTTGTAAAAAGACCTTTTCTGAGGCAAAGAATTTTGTGAAGGATTCTGTTTTAAGATTTAAAAAAATTGTGAAGGGTCCTTTATAAGACCCAAATTCTTTCTAATCAGATCCCTAAAAAAAATAAAATAAACAAAATCAAAACTGAATATTCTGAAAACATATATAAATAAAACAAATATATATATATATATATTTTATTTGAAAACACGTGGATAATGAAACACAAGAACATTCTTCCACAGAAATCTGATGCACTTAGAAAACCTATCAATATTCAGTTCTTCAATTTAATCGCATCTGTTGCCATTGTTACCCTATCAATTCAATAGACCTCTAATGATAGTCTGGTTTTGTTTACAGCCAGATAGCTTGGCCCCGCGGAAGTGTTTCCGAAGCTATCTAAAGCATCTTCGGACGAAGATGCGGCGAACTACCGGTGGATCGTCCAAGCGTATCCTACTGCCCTATTTGGATGTCGCTAATTGGGGGGAGCTTCTCTTCATACCCCTTCCTTTGTTGTGCTAACTTATACAACTCAACTCAACCGGTTCTCTCGTAAAGAGAGACACCCCAGCGGGGGCCCCCCGCGCAGCAATTGTTTCTAGTTTCAGGTCCTGAAAAATGAAACAGACAAATTTGTTGGAATAGATTGTATTACGACACATGAACTGAAAAGCCGAGGATTTGACTAGCAATAACCCGACAGGTTACCGAAAAATGCTCGGGATGTCCCCTTGTATGTGAATAAGGAAATATGAACTGTTGTCTGCTTGATTAGATTAACCCGGATTCCTTAGAGAAACATAAAACTGAAAAACAAAATAAAATGTAAAACCCGTATTATAGACAATGACGAATGCATAGGAATGTATGGTCTTGCATATTTAAGGAATAAAACATATATTTAAGCTTTAATTGATGCTGAGTCATGGGCGCCGGCAGAACGAAATAAAGGGAGGGACAAGATTTTTTGAAAGGAATTACCTGAGATTCGCAACATAGGACGAGTTTTTAAAATGAAAAATATAAATTTAAAACTAGTTAAACTAAGAATTTTTATCAAGGTCAAAAACAGTGTGTCATAAATAAAGAAAGTATTATTTCAATATCTAATTAACAAATCAGTGGAAAAAAAATGTTATTCGATTATAAGCAATGCGCCATTCCATCATCGCATGTCGATGTCGCAGATGTTTCAACCAACTAACGATAAACGTTGCGCGATACGTAATAATATTTAACAACGACGAACAACTATGTAAAAACAGTTCGTCTGAACCATCGCCGCAGTTTTCATAACCGTTGCATACTGCTACAGATAAACACATTTTCCATTACTACAGTTGAAGAGATCCTGGCATTCTCGGCCCTCTCAAAAATATTCGTCAGAACCATCTACACAAGACACATTTTCCATTACTACAGTTGAAGAGATCCTGGCATTCTCTGCCCTCGCAAAAATATTTGTCGGAACCATCTACATATAAACAAATTTTCCATTACTACAGTTGAAGAGATCCTGGCATTCTCTGCCCTCGCAAAAATATTCGTCGGAGCCATCTACATATAAACAAATTTTCCATTACTACAGTTGAAGAGATCCTGGCATTCTCTGCCCTCGCAAAAATATTCGTCGGAGCCATCTACATATAAACAAATTTTCCATTACTACAGTTGAAGAGATCCTGGTATTCTCTGCCCTCGCAAAAATATTCGTCGGAACCATCTACATATAAACAAATTTTCCATTACTACAGTTGAAGAGATCCTGGCATTCTCGGCCCTCTCAAAAATATTCGTCAGAACCATCTACACAAGACACATTTTCCATTACTACAGTTGAAGAGATCCTGGCATTCTCTGCCCTCGCAAAAATATTTGTCGGAACCATCTACATATAAACAAATTTTCCATTACTACAGTTGAAGAGATCCTGGCATTCTCTGCCCTCGCAAAAATATTCGTCGGAGCCATCTACATATAAACAAATTTTCCATTACTACAGTTGAAGAGATCCTGGTATTCTCTGCCCTCGCAAAAATATTCGTCGGAGCCATCTACATATAAACAAATTTTCCATTACTACAGTTGAAGAGATCCTGGTATTCTCTAGCCTCGAAAAAATATTCGTCTGAACCATCCACACAATCAATCTCTCCATCGCACCTCTGACAGCGTTGAATGCATTCGTCATTCGATTGTAAGCAACGCGCCTTTCCATCATCGCATGTCGATGTCGCAGATGTTTCAACCAGCAAACGATAAAAGTTGTGCGAAACATAATAATATTTAACAACATACTGTCTGGAAGAATTGTTTAAACGAGTAGGTTGATAAGAAAAGCAACTGAACGCTATTGAGTAACATTAAGTCGTGCAAATAAAGGGAAAGTGCTAACCAATATATGTTAACCAATATACCTTAATATTTTATCGGGTCCTTCCTACAATAATTTTAACTCTTGTTTAGATTGATGTCTGAGCTAAAAGTATTTTGAGGAAATTAAAGTTGAAGACCACGTTTTTTGCTTTATAAGACGATTTCTCATCCGACGTCAATTTTTGAATTCGGCTTTCTTTTCATATCTGATAGTTTGCATCTATCCTTTTTGTAACTTTAACATTTTTGAAACGATTTTATGCATTTCTATTGCCTATTCAAAGAAAAATTCTTCTAAAGTTACAGAATTTCGTTAAAAATTCTTCTAAAGTTACAGAATTTCGTTAAAAACGCTTAAAAAAAATAAAGTGACGACGCTAAGAGGTCCATTCTCGACCGAAAACAACAACCATTTTCCCAATGGTTAATAATTTATGTACGACAAGTAAGGTATGTAGATTATATAAAAACAAGTGCATAATGTAGAACTTATAAAATTAATTAATATATATATATATATATATATATATATATATATATTATTGTAACGTATAAAATTTTAACAAAAATCGATTTCTACTAGCTTTAAGTATGCGAATCCATTCCGGCAAGTAGTTTTTGAGTTATCAAAAACACAATATTGCGTAAAAATATTGTTGTAAATTGCGTTGTAAATACTGCAAACTGTAGTTTTTGAGCTATGCTTAAAAAAACTACCCGCAGTGCAGTTTCTTTTGAAACTATTAAAAAGGAACTTAGCATTAAGAATTCCAAACTTTGTACTTACAGAATTACTAAACTACTTCACTGAATCATTTCCCTTTTGGCATCCGAAAGTATAATTTACCGAAGGATTTAAATATGATGTAAAAACTGGGTGTTCGCTTAGAACATTTTATTAATTAGAACATTAACTGTTATAAAGAAAATTTCAACATGGAAACGGCTTATTTTTAAAACATAATTTAAAAGAAGACAATTTCCAATCTAATGACCATTTTCGTTTGTCTTTGCGACAAGCCAAAGCCATTAAAATGTATTTCTCTCTTATTTTACATTCTATATTAGTCTTATATTTTAGATTGCATATTTGTCTATATTTATATACATTTTCAGAATATATTTATTTGCAATAATATTTATTTTACCTCTTATATTCAATTTTGAAGTTTTCTATATTATATGTGTGTTGGTGTCTATTTTCCAGATAATGAAAACAAGGTCAGTTAGACACATACAAATTTCTTTGTAGCAAAATTAAGAAAAGACAATTTGTTTAAAATTACAAATCATAACAAGCGGATCAGTAAGTTTTTGTGCTCACTGGATCTTGGGCCAATAACTATAATTTTTCAGTTCTAAAGCTCGCTGTAATAGTATAATCATACTTGTAATCAATTACAGAACACTGCAATCGATTACGTTTACGATTAATTTGTATTTCCAGGAACAGATTAACGATTGCACATTAGTATTCTTAAGACAACCATAACTGATTGATAAAGAAATAATAGGAGTTGTAAATTTTACAATTGAGAGAGAAGTGTCCGGAAGGATCTGGAAGTCGAATCCAGAGGATCTTTTTGGCTTAAATTGCCAATGCTTTACCAGCTGAGCTACCTGGACGACACTCTGCCCAACAGAATTCACTCATACAACCTATAGGCTGTAACATCTGATCTGCCAATTGAGACAGCCCAACAGAAAAAAAAAGAACTCAAATAACTGATGGGTACGTAATTAAAGATTAATATTTTTGGTTGCCTGAGTGAATTGTGTCGTCCAGGTATTTCACACAGTAGAGCATAGACAATTTAAGCCAAAACAGTTCTGAGTTCGACTCCCGACTTGTACACATTTTTATTTAGTTGAAAAATTTACAACTTGACAATTACGATTATGTTTCTGTTTATAAAAGTTGAATTTTATTCCCTTTTCTGACTAGCTATATTTTTTTAGATTGTAGTACGGTTAGGTTTAGTTTACGAGCCAATTTGTTTTTGTTGAATTACATTACCGAACAAATCAATTATTAATTATAAGAAAAATGATTTAATATTGTGCTAGAGAGAAATAACGATTATATAATTTTCCGATACAGTTTGTAGTGCGATTACATTACGATATGATTACGATTATATTATGATTGTAAATCTGAGTGAAATTTCTTGAGTTGATTACTTTGCAATTATTCAAAAACGAAATTTATTGATTACCAATACATAATTTTCGCAATTGATTGCAATTACACTATTACGATTACTACAAGTTTCTAATTGCAATACGTCTCACTGTGTTAATTAAAATATTCTTAGTATCTTATTTCATGTTTATATCCTTTCATACGAACTGAATTTTTCCAACTGAGTGAAAAAATGCCCGACCTATTTATTGATCTCAATAGGCAGAGCTTTGGCAATTTAAGTCAAAGGTCTTGGGTTCGACTCCCGACCTGGACATTTTTTTCATTCAGGCGGAAAAATTCAGTTCGTATGATATCTTTACCAATCTATATGATTGAGTTAAAAATGATAAAGTTTATATCCTCTATTAAAAAAAAACACGGCCTAGGCAGTCACCAGTTGTTCCAAAATCTTTTTCCTCCCTGTTTTTTTTTATTCTGCGAGCGCCCATGCTTTTGTCTGGTTTTTTTCCGACAAAATTCATTAATGTATGCAAATTATTGCATCTTTTAAGAAAGTCAGTCCATCGTTTTTACCGTTCGTTTTCGCTTGCCCCTTTCATTTCGTTCTTGAGGGCATTATTCCGAATGTTCCGGTGACAGTTAAAGTGTTTCTGACCCTGAACTTGGGACGGAAATTATCTTCTCTGCCTTGCATACGGAACAGGTTTGACCATCCTTTCGACCCAAATACAAGATTTAAGTGCTCTTCATGTCCACGACAGATGAGTATATTGGGTTAGATGATGAAACTGAATTTATCCTATTATTTTAACTTCTTTTCTTGTTTTTAATCATTGTGGAAATGGGTTTGAAAAGCATGTGCATAAGTAAACAGTTATTATCAGACACAACTAGATTAAGTTTGCTATGTAGGTAATCTTGGTTTTATCAAACTTTAACAATGTAATAATTTTTATGTCATGAAAATTTCAAAAGCATGCTTAAAAAAAAAAAAAAAAAAAGAAAATTAAATTAAAAAAATGCGCAGATCATTTTGGAAAAATAATCATGAGGTTTTAAGTATTTAAAACTCATACCGTTCGCATATAATAAATAAAAAATAATTTACTTGAAAAAGAAAGAAAACTCATGCGTCATGCATAGATTATGAAACACTTTTGAACATTATTATTAACCTCGCACAATACTTTTGTTCTGTTTGGAATAGTTTAACATCCTCAAAACCCACTCCAAAAACGTAACGCCGCGCCGATAGACCATAACGTACCCGAATTCTTCGTACAGCATTTTCAATGCTAACCATGCTGTAATAAATCTCCACTAGATGGTACCCGCCAAATTTTACGGTAAATAACTGGAAAGCTCCTTTAGAAATATGCTTTTATTTTTAATTAGCTGCTTTTAAATCAATTAAATATTGAAAATTTTATGAATTGTTATATTGTGTAAGCGATTTCTATAGATATAAAACGATAGATTGTGTTGTCAGTCCAGACTACTCAACTAATGAAGTGAAATAATTTTAATCTTGCAATTTACATCATATTATACTTGAATTAGTTTAGCAAGAATTTAACTAAAAATATTAATTGAATGGTTTATTTTTACTTACTACAGTCTAAAAAATTGAAAAAATATATGTCAATATTTATTTTATTTTATTTTATTTTTTTTTTAAATTACGTGGCCTTTAAAATTTTTCATTAATTTTATGTTTATCAGCCTGATTCTAAAACCCAAGTAAACCATGAATATCAAGGTGATTTCTTTTATAATTCTTATATGGATATTTTTGCGTCTTTCTTTTTTCTCTTCTTTTCTTTTAAGGAGAATAATAATATACTTTTCTTAGTTATTTAAATATATCTTGTTGTAATTGTCGTACAATATATAGATAAAAGTTTAGATCACTTTATTTAATCGATAACTACATGCAAAATCTTTTAATTTAAATATTTATAATATAAAATAAGTAATTTAAAAAATATTGTCGGTGGTTAAATTTTATTTACCACAGTCCCGATATTTTGAAAAAATAACAATATTTAGTATTTCTGATTTATTTATTATTATTTTTTAACTACACGACTTTTAAAAATGTTCATTAAATTAATTTTTATCAGTCTGATTCTAAAACAACAAATTTAAAATTTGCTGTTTGTAGCTAACAATTTATAATACATATTTTTTAATTACTTGAATTTATATTTTCCATTTTCACACATTATTTAATTGTTAAATCATGGATATCAAGATAATTTAGAGTTTCTGTATGAATATTTTCCCTTCTTTTTGTTTTATCTCCTTTTATTTTCCCCTTATTACGAAAAATTTACCCATACTTATCTTTTTATATATATGACATCTTGATAATGGTCATACCAAATATAACAAAAATTGTAGACCACTTCATTTTATTTAATCGATAATTAAATGCACAATCTTTTAATTGAAATATTTTTAATATAAAATTAGTAATTTTAAAATTTTAATTATAAAATTAGTAATTTTATATTTAATATAAATTTAGTAATTAAAACAAAAATTCCTGGGTGTTAAAGTTTACTTAATTATAAAGCATTTGAATAAAAAAAAAATTACAAATTATATAACTTTTCTCCTTGAATTAAAAATGGCCTTATTAAAATGAATTATCTATATATTTAAAGCATTGCCAATAAAAAATCACTCTGTCCATATCGGGGACCGAACCGACACAGTAATCGAAACAGAGAATAACCGCGCCTTATACCACTAGGCCACACTTTTCTTATTTGAACGCGCTCTAAAACTGGTTAGGTTCTAGATTTAAGTTTATGTATGCGCAAATGGGGCAAATTCATGTGGGGTTGGGGTTGATTATTGACGGCCAATTATCGACACCAGGGATATAGGCCCAGGGGGAGTGCCCTTCGTGGGGGTCTTTCTAAGGGAACCTAATCCGTATTTACGCATGGAGAAAATCCACGGCTCGAAAGAAAACCACGAAAACTCCGGGCGATTAGGCCGACGGGCGCGATTGGGATCGAACCCAGCACCTCCCGTCTACCAGCTTCGAGAGCACAACCTCTCAGCCACTGGTGGGGCGCAAATTCATGTGAAAAAATTATTTGACGAATATCCCTTTTCATTTTAATAAAAATTGTATACCAGTTCAATTTATATATTCGATAATTACATGCACGATCTTTTAATTTAAATACTTTTAATACAAATTTAGTAAATAAAACAAAATATTCTTGGGTGTTAAAGTTTACTTAATTATACAGCTTTTGAATGAAAAAAAAAAAAAAAAAAAAAAACAGATTATATAACTTTTCTTCCTGAATTAAAAATGGCATTATTAAAATGAATTATTGCAAATAAAATAAGAAAATCATTCTGTCCATAGCGGGGATCGAACCGACACAGTAATCGGAACAGAGTATTACCGCGCCTTATACCACTCGGCCACACTTTTCTTATTTGAGCGCGCTCTAAAACTGGTTAGATTCTAGATTTAAGTTTACGCTTGCGCAAATGGGGCAAATTCGTGTGAAAAAATTATTTGACGAAAATCCCTTTTCCTTTTAATATATAAGATAGCATTCATCAGTTTCATTCTGTTTGAAATTGATTAACGACATTAAGAGCCTACATCAGTCACGCGAAAAAACGCTCAAGTTCATGTTAAGTCTATGGGAAGGTTCTAGCGCGATTTCTCGCTTGCATTTTAATATTTTTAAATGCTTTTTTTGCATAGGATAGATGAGGTCAATCTACAACGTTGTTAGTTTTTACTTTTTCGATTTTGGTTCCAGTTATTTTATATAAGGGTACTTTCACTTTCAGAACCAGTTCCAACCGGTTCCAAAATTGAAAATGCCCGCTTATAAAAAAACTGCAACAAAAATAAAAAAAAGTAAAAACTAACAACGTTGGAGATTGACCTCAGCTATCCTATGCAAAAAAAGCATTTAAAATATTAAAATGCAAGTGAGAAATCGCGCAAGAACCTTCCCATAGACTTAGCATTAGCTGGAGCGTTTCTTCCCGTGACTAGTGTATGCTCTTAAAACTCACATCAAACAATTACTATACACAGACTATAATGCGTCCGAATTATTTTGTGTGTCCCGGTAAAAGGGCTATAAACATTAAAGCACACCCTTTTAAATAGTGACCAACTACATAGATATAAATCAGGGTAGTCCGACCAGTAAATGAACAGTTAAGCACATTATGATAATATTTTAATAGACAGTACCTTTTGATGTCTGACAGTGCAAATACTTGTGTTGGTATACAAATAATAAAAGGAAATTTATATTTAATTTGATTGGGATGTTAGGGGTGTCTTAATAAAAAGCTATACAAAAATAAAGTAAATGAACAGCTCTTACCAGTGAAGGAATGCAAAATTTTCCAGTGAATCTGAATGAACACGCAGCAATTGAAATACACTTAAGTTTCATGCTATGTTATTTATTTTACAACTTGTACAAATAACTTATCACACGTTTTTACTGAATTACGGGTTTTTTAAACCCAGCATGATAATTAACTGTGGTGAGTTTTTCAAATCTTATTCTATTAAAATATTCACTAATTGTTCATTCACTGGGGGCTGTTCACTTACTGGTCGGACTACCCTACATGAATGTTGACTATGAACACCAGTTACACGAATAGTGACCATTCTACAGTGACCCTTAATAACGTATTTAATTTTCAGTATTTACGAAGGTTAGATTAACATACATATACACAGAGACATACACATAGACAGACGAAGCAAAGTCATAAATACTTTTCAAATATATCGGAAAATCTTAAAAACTGATAAAAAAAATTATAAAACTAATTGAAAATAAAAATTTTAAAACTTAAATGATTTTATTTGACCTAAGCATATGTATTATATGAACCATGGGGAATAGATAATGAAATATCTAGTGACCAGAACCAAAAGTAACCGTTAAAGGCATAGGAACTAAAAATTCCATAAGAAAACACGTGCAACGTTTCTTTTTTAGTGCCTATGGCAGTAAGTTCTAGGCACAGAAACTAAAGATTCGTGAAGAGTTCCATATCCTGTGCCGGTAGGTTTGGCGAGTAGTTTTTGGCGATAAACGTTTGATGTGGTTGTTGCGATCTGCACACTTTGGGGTTGCTTTTTTAACTACTCGAATGGACCTTATCTACAAGACGTCACACCCCTTTTGGCGCCATTTTGGATTTTTCTGCCAATCGCGCCAACCGGCACAGGATATGGAACTCTTCCCGAAGATTCCGTAAGATGTTAGATAATTACATGAAATATTTCTCCTTTTTGGCTCCTAAGCTTATTTTATTGCTCAAATATTGGCCACTTTTGTCCCTGGTGGCGAAAATCATTTTTTTTTCTAACGTATTAAAACTAATTTATTCTCTGTTGTTAAAATACTTTTTACACCAAGCATTGTTCATTTAGCCCTGTGGATTTTTTACAATCGATCTCTAAATGCCTCCATTTTAACTATGACCATCCTGTATACACTTTTATATTTTGTTTTCATTTAAAATTTTTAAAATGTCTTTTTTTGCGAAAATTGAGATAGAAAAAAACAATATTCAAAATATTGATAATAATAATTCATCCCCCCCTTCAAATTTAAAGAAAAAAAAATCATAGGGCACCAAATGTTGTTTATACTCTTTTCTTTCTCCATTGTTACATGAGTCTAAAAAATAAGTGTACATGATCTAAAAATGAAACTACACGAAGAAATCATTCTTTTGGCACTATATTATTTTGGATAATCAATCTTCAATTACACATCAGTATGCTGATATGACTCATCGGTGACACGTGCTTTCGGCTCTGCGATTTTCAAAAATGGTCGCTTAAAAGAAGTTCAAACGGTGCTGTTATTATTAAGATCTCGAGTGGAAATGTAATTAAGTTGCAAGAAATATGTTACATTTCATATGCTTCTGTAGCAGATTTCTGCAAAAGAACGAAAAATTTCAAGTCTGAATATTCCTCATCACGAACAGGTTCCATTTTCAAGAACATGTCGTGTTATTTGTTTTCTATATTCTATTCCAACTAAATGAATTGCCAGATTTATTTACAAATTTTCCCCCAAATCAGACAATATCCGAGTTATTTGCGAAGCAAATCGTCTGCTTTTTAATATTTTTAATATTTAAAATGGACTTTTACTGTGTTATGTGTATTTAAGTTTCTCATTTAGATATCTTATTTCATTGTATGGAAAATGAAATTTTTTCTTTCTATTAGTGTTGGAAAGTGTTTCATAATCTATGCATGACGCATGATTTTCGTTCTTGCTTAAAAATAAATTCATTCTCAACCTTTTTTTTTTTTTTTTTTTTTTTTTTTTTTTTTTTTTTTATTATTCCTTTAAAATTATTTGTTTTTAGGGTTCCGTACTTAAAAAGTAAAAAACGGAACCATTATAAGATCACTCCTGTGCCTTCTTGTCCGTCTGTCAGAGCCCTTTTTCTTGCAAACTATGGGACGTGGAAACTTCAAACTTGGGAAATTTATAAACCCTTTTTACCCACATATTTTCATATTATTAGCCATTCACAAATATGTTTAGGAAAAATTTAGGGGGCTAATTAAGTAACTTGGAAAAAAAAGTTTTATTTTTGTGTATCGTGTGAAAGATCTCGTAATACCGAACTCAAAAATATATTTGTTTTAATTTCATGTATTATATTTTCAGAAATATCGTCGAAAATGCACTTAAAAAATATGTTCCCCCACCCCCTTTATTTTTGAATCTACTGAAACAAAAATTATGAAAAAATTGGGGGTAGAAGAAGTTTATTTAAACCTTGCAGGAAAATTATGATATTTTCCTAGGTAACATAGTTTTTGAGAAAAACGCTTTTTTCATTACACACAAACTTTACTTTTCGGGCCGTCAGCGGGGTAGTTGACGGGCGCTCGAGGTATCTATCGACGCAAAATCATCCTAGGATATTTGATAATGTTTTTCGAAAAAAATTCTCGGTAATTAGCTGAGGTAGTAATTAGGTTACTTCAAAAAAATTATTTTTATTTATCGTGTAGGGCATCGTTCGAAAAATCTTGTAACATCGAACTCAAAAATATATTTGATTTAATTTTAGGTATACTATTTCCAGAGATATCGTCGAAAGTACTGAAAAAATATGTCCCCACTCCTATTTCTGAATCTACTGAAACTTAAATTATGAAAAAATTAAGGGTAATAGGATATTACTAATTAATAAATAGTAATTAATAATTTCAATGTACGGAACCCTTTTAGAGCGGTTACACTCGCATTTGACTGATTTATTTAAATCTTTTCTCGAAAATTGAGATAGAAAATGAAACTAGTCGTTGGGGCTGGGGCCCACCGTTATACTTACCCATCATGGATGTGCATACTATAAAGTATGAAAATAAAACATGTGTAAACTATTTATAAAATGCATTGCAATTCGAATAAAATCGTGGCTTGATGACGTCATAAACTTTAAATGCTCTATTACTGAATTGCGTAAAAGTAACATCCTTATAACTCCAAAAATGATAATCATATTAACTAACAGTTTACTGCGTCGGATTAAGCGTCTCTTTCCAATTAAAATATATCTTTGAATTGAAATTTGAATGAAATACAAGGGTCACGAAAAATCGAAGAGTGTGGAAAATGTGATTAAAAATATATCGGCAACTAACTATGCAATCGACTGCATGCTTTATGCAAAATTTTTGTTTTTTATTGTTTTTTTATATTCACTCCTTAAAAGAACAATTTCGAAATTTTTTATATACCTTTTATCAGAACGAATAGTTCGAGAGTCCGAAAAAAATAGTTCCGGATAATCGAGGTTACTGAAATTCAATAAGCTTCTTCTCATTATTACATACTAAGTACAAATCAAATTTCAAGTCTCTATCTCAATTTGTTCGGGAGATAGAGCGTTTACAGACACACACACACAGACAGACGGACGACATTTTTTTTTTCTAAAAATATGTTTTTCGGAATCTCCAGTGTCTGAAACGTGTAAATCCGTCAATTTTTTTTTCGATTTTTGAAACGATTACAAGACTTACCCTATACTACGTATGATGGGTAAGTAAAAAACATAGAGCATCAAATATTGATTACGTTTATTACAACACTTCCTTATAATAGATAATCGGCCTCCAATTACATATTAGGGTGTTGAAGCAGGCCCGTAGCCAGAATTTCCCTTCGGGGGGTGCTCAATCTTGGAAAAAAAATTTTGATCAGACAGTAGTAATTTCATAACTTAAAGTGTAAATTACAAAAAAAAAAAATAAACAAAGCAAGTTAAAGTATATTCCTACATAGGATACTTGATGTCCATGTCAAAAATTGTTATTTCGTATTTTTTCGATTTCGGTTCAATTTTTGCTTTCAAGAGCACTTCTAGTTTCCAAGCCGGTTCGGAAACCGGAAGCATTTTTAGGGGGGGGGGGGGGAGACTGCATCGAAAAAAACAAAAGCCAAAAGCACAAACTAACAATGTTTGAGATGAGTCTCATGTATCCTAAGAGAAAAAAAAAACGTTAAAAAATATTGAAATGGAAACATGTAATTTGAAAATTTAAAACACAGGATTAATATTAGCTTACGAGCCTCGCATTAGGAGCGCCGGGGCTTAAAATGATTAATTCATAGATGAAATTAATTACACATATTATTTTTTTCGAAAGAAAAAATTAAATACTACAGATATATGTAATCATAAAAATTATATTGATACTTCACATTCTCTAATTACAATAATTATAAATGCATACATTAAATATCCTTAGTACATTAAATTTACTAGTACTACAGCTATAGAAGCAATCTTCATGATTTTTTCTCAGCCATGAGGGTGATTACCTTATCTGGATCTACTGTTATGTCCCAATGAATAGAAATCATTGAAAGACTACTCAGTCTCTCATAGGTCATAACGCTTCGAGGTAAAGATTTAATTCTTTTCATTATTGAAAATGACCTTTCAGCACTGGCTGTTGTTACCGGGATCGTAGCTAAGACTGTTAGCAAGTGTTTGATAGTATTGTAATACGTTGCATTACAGTATTCTAAAACTTTTAAGACTTCTGTATCTGTGTCAATATTAGCGATTTTCTCGCACCATAATTCGTATTCTGCTTTCACTTGCGACATTGACGCTTTATCGTCGAAATATTGACAGAGATTCTCTAAGTTTCTTGCTTTTTCCGGAGAAGCAAATCCTGGAAGAAGTACTTGGAAATTTGTTAGAATGTCTTCATTCGAAATGAATCTGTCATTCAAATTTTGAATAAGATTTTCAACACAGGGAATAAAGACTGTGACCCTGTAATACTCTTCGGGGGATGCAATTTGTGGATTTGCACGTGTTGTCTGTCTTAATGTTAGTCTTGGGATCTTTATTTCAGTTTGGAAGGCGTCTTCCCCAAGTTTTGATGCGGAATTAAATATCTCACGAAAGACTTCGATTGCATTTTCTCTATGTTTCTGTAAAATATTTAGGACATCTTTAGCATGTGTTACAGCCGATATCATGTCACGAGATTTTTCTTGAAGAAGAACTGACAATGGCTTTGTAAGACTGAAAAGTTTGTCACAAACAAACAGGCTTATGAGAAAATCACTCTTCTCCATGACTGCCAAGAAAGCTTTAGCTGTTGAAGAAATTTTCCAAGTGTTTTCCGAAATATTTTCTAAGCTAATGCAAATACATTTAAACAGCTCAACAAAAGTTAATATGCTTTCATGTCTTTCGATAAATCTTGTGTCACAAAGGCTGATAAGTCGTTTTGTTCTGTTTTCTGGAGCATATGATGAAATTGCTTCTTGAAGAGCTAAATTTGCCTTGGGGTAATTTCTAAAAAAATTCGTCACTTCATTAACAGTTCCGAGACAGTTTCGGATGGCAGGAATCAGCATGCTGTTGGACAATGCGAGGTTTAAACGGTGGCTTGCACAATGAACGTATCGAATTTTTGGATACTTCTGACGAATTCTAGACTGAACCCCACTAATATGACCAGCCATATTGGACGCTCCGTCATACGCTTGTTCGACGCATTTAGACATATCAAGCCGTAGTTCAGCACAACGTTGTAATATTACTTTTGTTAAATTTTCGGCGGACAAGTCATTTACTGGAATGAAACCTAAAAAATCTTCCCGAATTATTTGGGTTTGTGAATTTTTTAAATAGTCCACATATCTAACACAAAAGGAAAGTTGTTCTGTGCTTGAAATGTCCATAGTTTCATCAGCAATCAAGCTAAAACAAATTGCGTTATTTATTTTGGTAATTAGTTCTTCGGTAACTATATCCGAGCATATTTGAATGATTTCATTTTGAATGTCAGGGCTGAAGTAAGTATCATTTTTACGGCTGTTTATAATATGCCGTTTCAATTCATCATCTCCAGACTTTGCTCTAAATCTTAAAAGAGCTCTTAGTTTACCGCCTTTTTTTATCGGCTTCTCTAACGTTAGAGGACCGCTATCATGATCACCTCTAAGTGGCATTTCTTGCTCTGCACAAAATAAGATTGTTTCAATTATTGGTCTAAGAGCTGCCCTGTTTTCTTCTTTTTCTGAAGCTCTTTGGGAATCCAATAGCGAGATAATATCTTTCTGTTTTCCTGAAGAAATCTCGAGAAATTTGTTTGCTAACGTAACACACTGTTTGTGATAATCTAATTGCATATGTTTTAAGAAAACATATTTAGCCTTTTTCCAATTTCTGAAACATGTAGAAACTAGTGCTCCTGGTTTTTCATGACATCCTTTACCTATTCTTTCGTGGAAAAACAAAAAGCAAGGTTTACAGTAAACACCATCTTGCTTTCTAGAATAAGCAAGAAAAGGAAATCCTATTTCAGGATCTTTTATCCATTTCTCTTGAAAGCTTCTGTTTTGTTTCTTCCCTTCAGTCATTGGGAAGTTGTATGGCTGTTTAGGAAGTAAAACTGAATCAAGAATGTTTCTCTTCGTGACATCATCTAAGTCATCTCTAGTTACATCACCTATATCGAATTGAGTTGATTGCCATACTAAAGACACACATGGAGTATTTAACGAATTACCCCCACTAGAGTCAATTTCTTCTGGAAAGCTAACATTTAAACAATCCTCAAGTTCATTTTCTAAACAAGACTTGCTTCCAGAAAAAGATGATGTTATTGGATCTGGTTCTACGGAAGTCATTTCAACATTTAGTGCACCCGCGGTGCTGCCCTGTGATTCTGCAAATAAAAATGTGATATACGTCTGAAAATTTATTTTTGCTATATCATATCATATTTTCCAAATAAATTAAAAGCTTCCATTACCAATTATTTACATACACTTTTACTGTCATCTGATCCAGCCAATTGACAAAATACAATATCGCATTTTTCGGCATATAATTCGCCACTTAAAAAATCCATTTTAGACATATAAATTGGATTCGGAATACACTTGATTTCAATTACTAAATAAAATTTCTGGGTCTCAGCTGAATTATTTAAGCCGCGGAATACACAGTATTTTAAAAATTAGATCCGAAAGGAAAAAGTTCATTTTCAAATCAGTAACTCATTTCTTTTTAGCACTTTCCAACCTAGTTGAAAAGTGCTTATGACTTCGGTTTGTCTGGCCGTCTGGCCGTCTGGCCGTCTGCCGTCTGCCGTCTGTCCGTGCTCTAACTCCCGTAAATATGCTCGGATTGCTCTGCAATTTTTATATGTTATTATCGTTATCTATAGCATGTTCCCTATTTCAACGGAAGTGTGTAGCACTTATAGTTTTTTTACAGGGACACTCAAAAGAATTCCGTTACATTGCGGTCTATGGGGAAAAATCATTTGCTGTTTATTTAAATAATGTTTCACTATTTTAAACGCATTGAAATTTATATATATCACTAAGGTGCATTAGAAGAAGCTTAATATGGAACAGGGTGTGCATAGCACTTATAGTTACTTTACAGGGACAGTAAAAATAATTCCGTTACATTACGTCTATGGAGAAAAATCGTCTGCGGTTTATTTAAATAATGTTTCACTATTTTAAACGCATTGAAATTTATATAGATCACTAAGGTGCATTACAAGAGACTTACTACGGAATATTGTGTGTATAGCAGTCATCGTTCATTTACAGGGACACGCAAAAGAATTATCTACTGTCTGTTAACAATAATTCCTGGAAGTGCGTTTTAAGTTACTGAACGCGATTTTAATGTTAACTTGCTTTTTGTCTATTACGTGGTGTGTATAAATTCTGTAGATCCTATACAGGGCAGCACAAAAGTTCGCGAACACATTTCTGTTTATTGACAAACTCCAGACGGAGAATTTTAAAATGTGCTACACGTTTCCTAACTGAACTAAAATTTAGCATCCTATGTAGTATATATACAATTCTATATATCCTATACAGGGCTGAATAAAAGTATTCGGATATTTTTCCGAATATTGTATATGTTGGAAATTCCTGAAATTATGTTTTTAAATATGTTATGCGTTTTCCAAATTGTTTACTTAGAAGTTATCTTTTAGCTTATTAAACGGTATGATTTGTAAAATTATTTTGGAAGCGTTGGAAAGTGCTACATAATCTATGCTTGACGCATGATTTTTCGTTCTTGTTTAAATTAAGAATTGTGTTATTTTCAAAAATGTCACATAAGGTGTTTCAGTGCAAAATCTCATCAGGAATTTTCTTTCCTTACAAAATAAAATAAAATAAAAAGATAAATAAATAGTAATGACAAGTGAGCCTTGCAAAATTTAATAGTAGTAGAAACAGTTTTATAATGAAATTTTGATAGGAAGAAATGAAACAACAAAATTAAAAATTATCCCCCTCCCAAAAGAAACTAGTCGTTGGGGGCCACCGTAATACTTACCCATCATGGATATACATAATAGCCTCTATCTCAATTTGTTCGGTATGCAGAGTGTTTAAAATCGTGGCTTGATGATGTCATTAAACGTTAAATGCTCTATTACTGAATTACGTAAATTAAACATCCTTATAACTCCAAAAATAATGATCATATCAACTAACAGTTTACTGCGTCGGATTAAGCATCTGATTTCCAATTAGAATAAATCTTTGAATTGAAATTTGAATGATATACAGGGTCATGAAAAATCGAAGAGTGTGGAAAGTATGATTACAAATATCTCGGCAATTAATTAAGCGATCGACTTCATTCTTTATGCAAAATTTATGGTTTTTTATTGTCTTTTATACCAACTCCTTCAAATAAACAATTTCTAAAATTTTTATATACCTTTTATCAGAACGAATATTTCGAGAGTCCGAAAAGAATAGTTCCAGATAATCGAGGTGACTGATATGCAATAAGCTTCTTCCCATTATTACATACTAAGTACATACCAAATTTCTAGTCTCTATCTCAATTTGTTTGGGAGATAGAGCGTTTACAGACACACAGACACACACACAGACAGACGGACGGCAATTTTTTTTTCTAAAAATATGTTTTTCGGAATCTCCAGTGTCTGAAACGTGTAAATCCGTCAAATTTTTTTTCGATTTTTAAAACGATTGCAAGACTTACCCTATACTATGTATGATGGGTAAGTAAAAATAAATAAATAGAAACCAAAGCAGAAAATTGTAATTTCAGAGCTAAAGTTCAGGGTGAGTTTCCCGCCTTAAATTGTCACACCCCTCCTTGGAAAATGTCGGTTTGGGGGGGGGGGGGTTTGCCGTCCGCTCAAGCCACGAAAATTCGAATTTTATCAAAGAATCGCAGAAAACACATACATTTTCTCAAAGAGCTTCTGGAATTGCATTGAAGGTTTGCGGGAAAACGAGAGTTTCGTCGTTGTATTGTGCGAAAAATTTTATTTTTGCAGTCAGTTCAAGTGAAAAATGTTATTTGAAGTGGCATATAAAATATGATAAACTATTTAATTTACCATCTTTACCTCTCTACCTATTGAATTAAAAATTCTTATCAACTTTAACCATATTGTAGGTACTTGAAGTGTCAAGAATATGTTTATTAAATTTAAAATAATCAAACTTTACCCAATTACCCTCCCTCTTTTTCGTCTTAGGGGCGAATATGGAAAATCTTGAAATACTTGTTACGTTACGTGATGTGAGGTTTTACGCGTCATGTGAGGTTTTAAGAATTTCATTTGCATTTGTTTATGAGATATGCGATATGCTTTTTTTTTTCAACATAGTTGAAAAGTATTTATGAATTCGGTTTTGTCAATCTGTCTGTCTGTCCATGTTCTAACTCGCGTAAATATATTCGGATTGTCATGCAATTGATATGTATTATTGAAGTTTACTATGGCATGTTCGGTACTGAAAATGAAGTATATAGCACTTATAGTTTTTTTACAGGGACACTCAAAAGAATTCCATTACATTACGGTCTATTGGGAAAAATCGTTTGCAGTTTGTGTTAATGATGTTACACAATTTCAAACATTTTGATATATCTCGCTGAGAAGCACTTCTATAGATTTAGTACTATGGAATATGGTGTGCACTTATAGTTCCTTTACAGGGACACTCAAAAGAATTCCCTTAAATAACGGTCTATGGAGAAAAATCGTTTGCGGTTTATTTTAACAATGTTACACTATTTTAAACATATTGAAACTGATATATATCACTAAGGAGCAATACAAGAGTTTTACTATAGAATATTTTTTGTATAATATTCATCGTTCCTTTACAGGGACACACAAAAGAATTCGGTACAGTCTGTTAGCAATATTTGCTGGAAGTGTTTTTTTTTTTTTTTTTAGTTGCTGAACATTTTTTAATTTAACTCATTATTTGTATAGTACGTTGTGTAATAAATTCTATAGATCACATACAGGGCAGCACAAAAGTTCTCGAGTACATTTACGTTTATTGATGGGAAATTCTTGAAGGGTAATTTTAAACTGTGCTACGCAATTTCCTAACCGAACTTTAATTTAGCATCCTATGTAGTATATACAAATCTATAGTTCATATACATGGTTGCATAAGAGAGTTCGGATATTTTTTCCGAATATTGTTGGTAATTCTTGAAATGTTTAAATATTTTATGCGTTTTCCAAAATATCATCTTTCACTTTGTTAAAATTTAAGGATTTCTAAAATTATTTTGGAAGTTTTAGAAAGTGTTACATAATCTATATTTTACGCATGATTTTTCGTTCTTGTTTTTATTTGCCTCATGATATGGCGATTCTAATAATTTTTTATGCGCCCCTTTTGGCCCCTTAAGATTTAAAGTTTTAAAAATAAATATCCAATTCATGCATTTCCCTCCAAAATACATATATGTTCAGATTTTTAATTCTCTAAGTTAAAATAAAGTAGACGGAAATTGACTCTGAATATTTGAATACCACCAAATGCCACAATATAGAACATAATTGTAAGTTAATAGAAAGCAAAGTTCGTAATAAAAAGAATATTTCTTTTCAATAACAACAATAACAACAACAACAACAATAATAATAATAATAATAAAGCCTTACTTACCAATTTCATCATTTCTTTTAAGCTTCTTATTAAATAATGATTCAATGCTAGGCTGAACTTTTTTTAACCGTTTCATTTTTGTGATTGCTTTGTCACTCTTAAACAATGCTCTATCAAAAGACAGGCGTTTCCAATTAAATTTTTATTATGCTCCTACACATAGCTCAAAATGTCCCTATATCTACTCTAAAAGCAGCGGTGAAAAACTGCCAAAAAATCCCTTACATAGATGTATCCATCCCTAAGGTTGATAATTCTACAAAAGACAAAGAAAATTTCCCAGACAAACAGACTACTCTTAGTACACTTTCTTTCTAATATTCATATGCAAACAAAAACAAAACAATTTAAAGCTAAGTTGTTCAATGAAGAGCCTGGGGGACGCCGCCATGGCGCCTTTGACGATTTCTCGATGACCCATAAATTTTTTTTTCTTATCGAACAAATTCCTTTTCAATATTTCTTGCTACTATTTTTTTTAAGTAAAAAACTTTTTACAGTTATAACACAATTTTCAAAGATACTTTCTTTAAAATAATTAATTTTCACACGAATTTACATTATAGATAGCTATTAAAGATTTTGACTCCTTTTTCTACAAAATATTTTGACACATAGACCACTCTAAGTTTTCATTGTGATTCCTAAAGTTAACGTATATGCCATATGCATATTACACTTACTTTTTCTTAGTCAAATTAATAATACAGAATTACACATATCGAATTTTACTGTGCATAAAGATAGTCAAAATTGTGTTTTAAGAACTTATATTCTTAGTGGTATATACCAATAAAAAACACTATATCCGAATGAACAATATAACGAGGATTACTGTAAGTGTAAATGAATAATTTTATATTTTTTCAAACGAAATGTACGTAGGTTTAATGTAACGGAAGATAAAAACAAAAACATTGTCAAATTTTATCATTAAAGATAATTTTGCAAAATCTTTTTTAATTTTCGGTGGGGGGGGGGGGGGCTTCAGCCCCCTTAGCCCCCTCCCTGGCTACGTGCCTGTGTTGAAGTGAATTTATAATAATACGTATTTTCGGTTTTGCATCTTTAAAACAATATCTTTAAAAAAAAAAAAAAAAAAAAAAAAAAAAAAAAAAAAAAAAAACGAAATGATGATCAACTCTATAATTTAAATCTACGTCTTTATTAACGTGAATCTGACACCACTTACACACATTATTAGGATATCGAGCATAAACATAATTACGGCGTCCGAAAAATGCAGGACAGATTTTCAACCACAAGAATTAGTCGTGTCACGACATCGTAATTAATAATCATAATTTACCGGATTGATTATTGACGGCCAATTATCTACACATGGGATATAGGCCCGGGGGGAGTGCCCTTCGTGGGGGTCTTTCAAAGGGAACCTAACCCGTATTTACGCATGGATAAATCCACGGCTCGAAGAAAACCACGAAAACTCCGAACGATTAGGCCGACGGGCGCGATTGGGAGCGAACCCAGCACCTCCCGTCTACCAGCTTCGAGAGCACAACCTCTCAGCCACTGCATAATTTACCGGTAAAACAACAATTGATATTCTCGACGAACAATAGTTGAAAGGATATGCATACCTACTATTATATCGTCAAACACGCTCTGAGGAAGGTAAAATGATGGTTCAGTTTGAGGATTATGAACTTGTTAAAATCTAATTTATTAAAGATTGAGAAACGTTTAGTCTTTTCAGTTTTAGCCTCCACGAAATTCACTTTGATTTTTTTTTTTATTATTACAGGATACTTTATCTTCAAGTTAAAGTGAAACTTAAACTAGTCGTTGGGGGCCACCGTAATACTTACCCATCATGTATATGCATAGTATAAAATATGAAAATAAAACATGCGCAAACTACTTATAAATTGCATTAAAATTCGTATAAAATCGTGACTTGATGACGTCATAAACTTTAAATGCTCTATTACTGAATTGCGTAAAAGAATCGTCCTCGTAACTCCAAAAATGTTAATCATATTAACTAAGAGTTTATTTCGTCGAATTAAGCGTCTCATTTCCAATTAAAATATATCTTTGAATGAAATACAGGGTCACGAAAAATCGAAGAGTGTGGGAAATAGGATTCCAAATATCTCGGCAACTAATTATTCGATCGACTTCATTCTTTATGCAATTTTTTTTTTTTTTTTTTTTTATTGTCTTTTATTCGAACTCTTTATTTCGAAAATTTTTATATACCTTTTATCAGAACGAATATTTCCAGAGTCCGAAAAAAATAGTTCCGGATAATCGAGAGTTACTGAAATTCAATAAGCTTCTTCCCATTATTACATACTAAGTACACCAAATTTCAACTCTCTATCTCAATCTGTTTGGGAGATAGAGCGTTTACAGACACACAGACAGACGGACGGCATTTTTTTTTTTCTAAAAATATTCTTTTCGGAATCTCCAGTGTCTGAAACATGTAAATCCGTCAAAAAAAAAAAAAAAAAAAAAAAAAAAATCAATTTTTTAAACGATTGCAAGACTTACCCTATACTACGTATGATTATGATGGGTAAGCAAAAGTATAAACAAGAAGGAAAAATCATGCGTCAAGCATAGATGGTGAAGCACTTTTCAACATATTCGGAATGTACCGTCATACAAAACTTTACTTTCTAATAAGGTGAAAGATTATGTCTAATTAAACAATTTGGAAAACCCAATTTCAGCAATTACCATCTATAATAGAAAAAAAAATCTGAATTCTTTTGTGCAGCCCTGTATATGATCTGTGGACTTGTATTTATACTACAAAATATTCAAAAATTTACTTCAGTTAGGAAACGCATGGCACAGTTGAAAATTCCCCTTCAGCAATTTACGTTACAAAGAGGAAATTTACTCGAGTTCTTTTGTGCAACTCTGTATATGAGAATTTATACACACCAAGTAATAAACAAAAAAATAGTTACATTTAAAAACGCATACCGTTAGTTAAAAATGCATTTGCAACAATTATTGCTTATAGACAGTACTATAACCGAATTCTTTTGTGTGTCCCTGTAAATGAACGAGAAATGGTATGCACATCATTTTCCTTAATAAGGGCATCTTAGTGGTGTATATTAATCTCAATATGTTTGAAATAGTGTAACATTATTAAAATGCACTGCAAACGATTTTTCCCAATAGGCCATAATGTATCAGAATTTTTTTGAGTTCTTTGCTCTTTGTCGTACTGAAGAAGAATCTCGCTTGTGGATTTGAAACAGCTTCTTACTGCTTTTTTGTGTATTATTTGTGCATTTTTAACGTTGATTTTCTGCCTTTTAATATTCTTGCACAAAGGCTTTATTTGCTATTGTTACAAGACACATAGTTTTATTCGTAAGAATATTATACACACAGAGAGAGAGACGCACACATACATACTATAAAATCGAAATGCGTATACTATATTATAAAATGTAAACAATCATATTAAATTCCTGCATTAAAACTGTAAAATCTAATTATCTAATCTTTAAACTTATTTCTCTCAATTTAACACTAAATATACCAACAACCTGTGGTTCGACCGGTACCAAATGAAAATATTTCTATTCGAACCAGCAATTTCTTTTAAAAAAATAAATAAATATATAAATGACACAGAAATAAGTTAATACGCTATCAGTAATACGCTCAAAATAAATCAGTAATGCGCTACCGCGCATGCGCGGAAGCGTATTACTGCTTGCACGGCAGCGTATTACTGCTTATTTTACTGTTTAATACTGTTAATTTTACGGTATAATACTGGCAGCTGGGTACCAGTTTTATACTGCAAAATCAACAATTATTTTTTGCGGTGTATCGGGAATATTGAAGTGAAAGCTTTTTTGCTGTGTTTGTTTTATTTATATTCTTTTTATGGTAGCATAAGCTTAAAATGTTAACAATCGATATTAAACTCTCTCAGGAAAGTCCATTAACAATCAGTTATTAAGTATTAAATATTTTTATTATTATTTAAATTATTAAATATAAGAATATTAAAAAGAAATGTCTCATATCATCAAGAGTAATCTTAGTATTTTAGCTTTACCATGCGATAGACTATCTAATAACACCTTCATTCATAAAATAAAACAATTTTTGAGAAAAATGTGACGTAACACCTTCTTACACCCGTGACTTCAATTGCGCTGAGATGCGAAAATTCACCGGCATAGTCTAGAACTCGTATAATAGGAGCCCTTATTATACCCTTATTATAGCCTTAGCATAGTCTGCATGGTAAATAATAAACTCAGAGTCAATAGCTTTGGTGGACTTATATGTGGATCTCTCTTTGTTTTCCATGGCGGCTCTTTTAATAAATCCCTTCATTATCAGAATTTAAAAACAAAATAAGCAATTCCATTCGTAAAAGAAATTGCAATCGATCAATCAATCAATATCGGATACATTTTACTTAAATTTTATTTGCGAATAACATCTAAAATCAGAAATATTCAATATGAGCGCCGTTTAACCCATTCAGAGGCCCCTACTTTCTTTAAATTTCAGTATTTTTTTAAACAGTAAAATAAGCAGTAATACGCTGCCGCACATGCGCGGTAGCGTATTACTGCTTATTTTACTGTTTAATACTATTAATTTTACGGTATAATACTGGCAGCTGGGGTGTCAGTATTATACTGTAAAATCAACAATTATTTTTTGCAGTGTATTTGGAAATAGCGGAACTCAAAAATTGGCAGACTTGGTAGCTAAACATTGATATCAGTCACCGTTACAGAAATACCGTGCCATTACGGTGTTTAATGTATCCTTTCCTTATACGAAAAGTTTGCGTGCAAATAAAACTTTATATATTTCTGTGAGACCTAAAAGCGACTCTATTCCCTGTTTCTTTCAAAATTTATTAGGTATCAAAGTTAGATGATTTTCATACATAAAATGCATCTACTTGTATATTTCATTATAAATCATCAGTAGAATACATGATACATTTTCGGTTTTAAAATTTATTTGGATCTCTATTATTAAATATTTACGGTTCAGAGGTTTTGCCCAATGAGCAAGTTTTGGCTGCATTGTACTTTAAAAGCCTTTTAAACTTGGTTAATTGGGAATCGATTGCGACAGTTGTCCTTATATATATTGCAAGAAATCATGCGAGTATTATTTCTGAATATTCCAGAATTGATGAAAAAATTTCCATTGCCACATTTTTCAATAATTTCATCTTCATGGTAAAATCAAATAATTACTTAAAAGAAATGCTACTGCTTCAGGCAGGTTATGAAACATTGTGACAAAAATGACCTCAAAATTAAAGTAAGTTAAGATACTAAGTTAAGAATCCAATTTGATGATAATAAATCCCCCCCCCCCCAATTTGTCAATTAGCTTACTGTATTGCTGATATATTTCCGAGTTTTCACGATATTTGACTGGTCTTTTTATATGAGTTGCTCTATAGAATTGACTACCAAATCATGAAATAAATCTTTCGTATAGTTCGTGCATGCGCAGTTCAAAATTATTTCTTACAAATGCCCATGTCTCGTCAAATATTCTATATATTAATTTTTTAATTGCAGTATACTATTTCTACTGTTCTTGAAGTCAAACATCCTCGAAGTGCAAGGACAGTTCGTCAAGAATTTCAGCAGATATTCGACAAACCGTGTAAAAAACGAAAGCGTCCAGTTACTGCCTCTTAATTTCTGGACAGCAGTGTATTATAACAATCCAAGTTGAATTAAAAAAATGTATTAACAACTTTTTATTAATGGGATATTTGTTTTCGTGCGTTCGATGGAGAATGCCTGATACCTGGTTCATATTTTATTATTTAAACACATAGCAAAATTGGGTCCACTTGTCATTTTATTGCAATGGTGTCTTATGAACTTTATTTGAAGAGATACAGCTTTTTTAATTCGTATAGCAAGGCAAAGTAATTTAAATATTGAAGCATAGCGTCACAGAAAAAAAAAATACGTGTTAATTCATGCAAAAATAATTGCATTATTTGTAATAACCTGTACTTTCTAAAAAAATAAAATTATTTATTGTAACAATAAAAGAAAATAAATTTATCTATATAATAATTATCAAATTAATTTTTTTTTGCGTGCCAGATAAGTTGCCGCACGTAAAACCTCGGGCACGCGTGTCATAGGTTCACACCCCTGGCCTATCACCTTAGATTAACACCAATAACAAAAATTATGTGAAAAGTTACCTCGAAGGCTTCTATGCTAGAATTACGTAGTATACACTGCAAAAAATAATTGTCGATTTTACAGTATAAAACTGGCACCCCAGCTGCCAGTATTATACCGTAAAATTAACAGTATTAAACCGCAAAATAAGCAGTAATACGCTGCCGCGCAAGCAGTAATACTGCTTATTTTACGGTTTAATACTGTTAATTTTACGGTATAATACTGGCAGCTGGGGTGCCAGTTTTATACTGTAAAATCAACAATTATTTTTTGCAGTGTATAAACAAAAAGCGTTGAAAATGACAGGTTAGAATTTGCCAGTAACTACCGCAGTTAATAAACCAATCTAATATCCCACTAATCCACTATCCTCGATTTCCCTGCTCTCGATTTATTCAAACGAAAGCTTGCATCCATGTGCTTGAAGGCAAATCTAATTCCAAGCATTCATTTTCTCTGGCTTATACCAACTCATAAATATTGGTGTATCTTCACTCACAGATGTGCCTCGCCCATTCCATCCTGAGCTCAATCATTTGGGTCAAATATCGGAAGGAAAGGAGTACCCTGTGAGAAGAATCTGCAAGTAATGTCCCAACGAGGTCAAGGTTATAAGATAAGAAGTAGTCAGTCATTGATGGCTGAAGTATTTGAAGAAAAAACTGTTGATGTGCCTTAAGTCATAATCGACATTTCCTTGATTATCCGTTGATAAAGGCTTCAAGACAGCAAACCTAAATCGAAACACCTAATCAAAACTTTTCATCACGGAAAGTAGTTTGTTCACTGCCTGATGCGGCAGGATCTTATTTCCGAAGGTAATTTTAACCAAGATATCTTCTTCAAGCAAATGAATAGTAATTTTGAAATATATCACGCTGCAATGATTATTTGTGTGGTATTGATGTAATTCTGGCCTAACGTCTTCCTGGGAAAACAAATTCTATAATGTTTATTTATTCCAAAGTTCTACTTTAACTGTAAAACTCATTTTAGCAATGCAGGGTGAAATTGCCGGTTTGGATTAGTTGGGGGATCTTGAAAGATTAAAAAAAGAAAGAAAGAAAAAATAAATACAAGCGAATTTAGTTTGTAATATTTTAAATATAAATTTTGGCAAATTATTTAACATTGCAGGCGTTCAGAATCCAAGTGGATCAACAAGTCCATAAAACATTATTCAGAGATATTTGCAATTAAAGTTAATGGGCTCTCCAGCATTTTATTTAGAGTTGTAGGAGACTAGCGCCATTTGTTGCTCACATTTTCAAACTAGGACTTGGTTTGTTACGGCACCAAAGACATTTTTGTCTGTAGAGCAAGAATTGATCTCATTAACGAAAAAATGGTTTTGATCCTCTTTCGTTCGAATAGGAGAATTTTGGTATGTGCTAAGAAGCAATAGCTCTGTTCTATATGATCGTGAATCCAAATCACAAGCAATAAGGTCAAATTCTTTTTTTATTATGGGGATTTTATATCTGACAATAAGTACTATGGTGGAACAAAATATTTTATACTTTAGCAACGAAAAATAGCCGTCATTTACTGGCAGAAGCAAGGGCATTTTTGTCTTTTTATTATGATAATAGAACATAAATGAGCTGCAGCGACAAATTAGTAATTGAATAGACTTTCTTGTGCCGTAACAATGGATTTAAATTTTGAAAAGGAGAAAAAATGAGTACATACTTTATTAGTAACAAAACATTATTAAGCGTATATTGGCAATATTGCATGAAATATTACTCCAACAGTGAACTGTTTTAATTTTAAGAGATATTTCAGCAATATTGGCAAGAGATATTTCGTCATTCTCTTATTAGTATAGCCAATATTTCTGCAATATTCACGTTTTATTGCAAATATTTTCAATGTAAAGCCAACTTTTATGTAAGATGGCATTTAATTGTAATTATTTCTAACGTTAATCAACATTGATAGTATTCATTCGAAGTATTTCCAACGAATGTAATATTGGCGTAATATTGGATCAATAGATAACTAATATCGGTTTACTATTATGGTTGCTTCCGAATGTACTAACCATTCATTCCCCCCCCCCCTTTTAGGTAGATTTCGTAAGAAATACTGCCTATTACATTCTCCCCTATGTTGGAATTTCTGGAAAATTTTTGCAGATATACGCCGATCATGACTCCCAGAACCCAAAACCACCCCCAGTTCAAAACTTTATATATCAATCTATCTATATCACTTTTTTATGGACACGATAACTTCAATAATTATTCACAAATCTCTTCCAAACTGATACATAAAATCAAGGGAAATAAAATCTCGGTCAAGTTCGTTAATGGGCAAAATCGAACCAGGGGAGGGGGGGGGGGCTTTTTGCGAAAACAGAAAAAAACCCATAACTTCTTAATTATGATATATATCGAATCCGTTTAAAGTTATTATTACTTCTAGGAAAACGGCCGAAAATTTATGTATGACAGATTTTTGATATCATTAAAAATGGTCTCGGGGGGGGGGGGGGGGTTTAAGAAGAAAAAAATTCCTAACTTTGTTAGTTCAAAAGATATCAAATCCGCTTAAATTTATTATAAATCCTCTTACTATTATCTACAATTTTTATATTGACGAGTTTTTTATGGAACCAACCCTTACAGAAAAAAATAAAAAATAAATAAAATAAAAAATACCTGCTGGTTCCGCCTACAGACGCAGGTAGATTTCGAAGTGGGCGGTCTCAACTGCCGCATCATTGCAAAAAGGTAATTTCTTCTGCAATTCTCACTAAACAAGCGCCCCACGGTATGCGTCTTCGAAATCTACCTGTGCCTGTAGGCCGAGCCGTCAGGGATTTTTTTAATTGATGTTACCAAGCCAATTGTACTATGCATTCAGTATTTCCGGAAGAGTTTCACTTCAATCAGGTATTCTCCGGATATTCACATCTCACGAATCAGCAATCAATTTGCAGAGTTAAATCTACAGACATAATCACGTTACACAGACTATTTCAAACATGGTAAAGCTAATCAAATATTCGATTTAAATTCCTCTCTCACGTTTACCTGCCGTGCCTGAGAGTGTCTATCGGATTAAACTATTCACTTTTCAATATGATTGGTCCACCGGCTATATATCTTGCATTACAGGTGATAAGAGAGCGCCTGAGAAAAGCCATTCAGTTGTCGCTGTTTAGTAGAAACAATAGTCGGGTGGCACTTCTAATAATAGGCTCACCGACTTCCTAAACAATAGAACACAACGACTGATTTGATCTTCATGTATGTTTTGTCCATTGTCGTAAAGGTCGTCGGTATGGAGTTTCATATACGTAAATCGAACGAAAAGAGATTTACCACTGCTGGTCATAGAATCTTTCTGGGTCAATTTTTGGGAGAATCCTCCTGTAATGATCATGATAAGTTATGATGATTAAACTATTGCCCATCTATTTAATTATTATTATTTTTTACGGGCTTAAAGTTCACCAGAATATTTAGAATTATTATTAACATTTACCACATATTATATTATTTTACTGAGTACTTAAACTACATAACTATGTTTCTCTGAAATACAATTTTATTTGTTCATTTACAGTCAGCAAATGATGTCGACTGATTTGATCGTCATGTATGTTTTATCTATTGCCGTAAAGGTCGTCGGTATGGAGTTTCACATACTAAATTGCTCGTCATAGAATCTTTCTGGGTCAATTTTTGGGAGAATCCTCATGTAATAACCATGCTGAGTAATGGTCATTTTACTATTGCCATGCATTTAAAGTTTTCAAGGATGTTCAGTACATGTGGATATTTAGGAATACTAAAAAAAAAAAAAAGAGAGAAAATTTTATCACTGCAACTATCGCATTTTTCATTTGTATTTTTTGCCGAATGATCAATTTATAGTTTAGGTACTGACTGAATTATAAACAAGAAAGAAAAAACAAGTGTCACACTTAGATTATGAAACACTTTCCAACACATTCAGAATACTGTAACAAAACTTCACCGTTTAATAAGGTGAAATATGATCTCTACAGTCGGAAAAAATCCGAACTCTTTTGTTCAGACCTGCATATGATCTATAGATTTGTATATTTACTACATAGCATGCCAAAATTTAGCTCATTTAAGAAACGCATAACACAGTTGAAAATTCCCGCTCAGGAGCTATTTACCACATATTACCACCTCAGCGTATGCGCGGCAGTGTAATTACTGCTTATTTTACTGTTTATTACTGTTAATTTATGGTATAATACTGGCAGCTGGGATGGCAGTATTATACTGTAAAATCAACATTTTTTTTTTTCAGTGTATACAGATATATATATATATATATATATATATATATATATATATATTTAATTCTTTTTTTAGATATCTCATATCATTATACACAGAAAAAAAATTGTAATTTAACAAATTATAACAACCATTGGAAAAATGTTCCGAAAGCTTAAAAAAAAAAAAAAAAAAAAAAAAAAAATCAAATGAATTAAAAGTATTAAATATTCAAAAATATTCATCGGAACCATCTACAAATAAACACATTTTCCATTACTACAGTTGAAGAGATCCTGGTATTCTCTGTCTTCGTAAAAAAATATTCGTTTGAACCATCGCTGCAGTTATTGAAACGCATTTTCCATTACTGTACCTTATCCTTAATATTTCGTCGGGCCCTTCCTACAATAACATTAACTCTTGTTTAGATTGATGTCTGAGCTAAAGGTATTTTGAGGAAATTAAAGTTGAAGACCACGTTTTTTGCTTTCTAAGACGATTTCTCATCCGACGTCAATTTTTGAATTCGGCTTTTTTTTTCATATCTGATAGTTTGCATCTATCTTTTTTGTAACTTTAACATTTTTGTAACGATTTTATGCATTTCTATTGCCTATACAAAGAAATTTTTTTCTAAAGTTACAGAATTTCGCTTAAAACGCTTTAAAAAAAAATTCTTCTAAAGTTACAAAATTTTGTTAAAAACACTTAAAAAATAAAGTGACGACGCCAAAAGGTCCATTTTAGAACGAAAACAACTACCATTTTCTCAATGGTTAAAAATTAAAAAAAAATATATATTGATTTTACGGTATAATACTGGCAGCTGAGGTACCAGTATTATATCGTAAAATCAACATTTTCTTTTGCAGTGCATGAAAAAATGAAATTTCTTAATAATAGTATGTTGGTGTTGAAAAGTAATTCATAATCTTTCTCTGATGCACGATTTTTCATTTTTGTTTAGCAATAAAAAGATAGAAACTATATTTAGAAAATTCCTGGTTTTCATCTAAATAAGTCTCATCAAACATCATTTGTGAAACAATTATTTTCCAATAAATTAGACAGAAAAATAATGACCAGATTTTTCCTCATAAATAACACCGTTCAACAAATTAAACAAGGTTTCTGTTTTTAAATATACATTACGCGTTACCTGTAGATTTTAGGGCACTAAAAATAAAATTGTTAAACATTTTCTATCACCCTCCAACTTTAACGAATTTTACTTTCATTTTTTTTACTATATGGACACTTGTACAGCCCGGGTCGGGCTGGTCCAGAGAAAAGAGCGCAAACCTTGGATTTTCAGAGGTCACAAAAAATTTAACAAACTCAAGTCATCTCAGATGTTTCTGTGATATGACTTTACAAGGTTTAACCCATTCGCATAGCACCAAGTATGAAAAGTGCGTAATATTTTAACTGTTTATGAGTTTATGTATAAAATAATTTTCTATATTCCACGTGCATGATTGAAGTTCTATCAAATCTATACATTGCCACACATTTTATATAACATGTGGTATTCAAATATTCCAGAAAAGTGAACACTGATTACCTTGTACATAGCAAATTTATTGATATCAAAGTTAGGACTTTATTATTTTATTTCTCTTTTCAATAGATATTTAAGTAGATTAACACATTGGTCATAGATAATGTGCATGTGACATCACGCACTGAAGTAATGACGTATTTCTCAGCTAATTGTAGGCGAAAAGTAACAATTCTTGCAGAGTTAGTAATTCATAATGTATTATTTCTTACACATAGTATAATGTGTTATAACTACGTGAAAATTACGCGAAATTTAACGAAATTTCAAGCAATTTAGCTTAAAGTTTTGCCTACGTTAAGTTGAGTAGACACGCAACAAGCCAGTTTGTTGACAAACAGGCACATTATCTATAACTTTATATATATCTATGGTTGTGTCCATTAACCTTCCTGCCTCCCCCCTCTCTCACAGCAAAAATCCCTTGTTTTACTTTGTAAGAAATTTAACCTGAATTTCAAACCTACACTGCAAAATGCGCGGTAGCGTATTACTGCTTGCACGGCAGCGTATTACTGCTTATTTTACTGTTTAATACTGTTAATTTTACGGTATAATACTGGCAGCTGGGTGCCAGTTTTATACTGCAAAATCAACAATTATTTTTTGCAGTGTAACGATAAGGATTTTTTTAACCGTCAATTTGCTGTGACTCTCAAATCACTATTCCCTTTCTTTTACAATTATTTTTTTTTATTCAAAAGAAGATGTTCAAGCAACACAGAATTGATGGGATATCATTTAGTCCATTGTTTTCTAGCTTCCTTGGGCAACGGTTGAGTTTGACCGTCTCGCCTCCATTGGCTTTTAACATTTGGTTGTTGGTTGAGACGATCGTTGAACTAAAGATCTGAATTGCTAATTGACCCACAGTTGGGATAACCAGCAAAACCGCACTATTAATAATAATAAACAGTACTGATAATTGATCTTATTTTAAATAGACACTTCATCTGATTTGTTGACTTTCTAGGAAAATTTTAAAAATTAATGATGATTATGGAATTACCGATTAGAATTGTTTATGATTTCGTTTCTTTAGTTAAAAAAATGTTTCACCGTTTATTGTTTGTAGTTTAACACATATTTTCAGATGTTTTGAAAACTAAAGCTCATGCTTCTTTATTACAAAAATACTACAGATTAGATGGGTATATGCATGTTAAAATATAGATGTTTAAGGATTGCAATTCGGCGCTAACGTTATTTATTAAAAAAAAAAAAAAAAAAAAAAAAAAAAAAAAAAGTAACAGAAATCTTTATTTTATATAATTATAGTTGTCCTGTGATTTAATAAAGCAACTTTTATTAAAAATAACTAGCTGATCCGCCCGGCGTTGCCCGGTCCGGTGATAGTAACCTTAAATATATTTAATATCAATGTTGAATAATTTTAGATATTTGAATGAAAAATTTTTCCAAACCAACCTGATGCTGGGGGCCCTACTGCCCTCGGCAGCGCACACCCTCAAATTTTTATGATTTTATATTTTTAAATGAAAATCTATCCAAACGAACATAGAATTTGGGAGGCGCACTGCCTTCTGCAGCGTACAAATATGGATATTTAGTTATAAAAGAAGTGTTCCAATTTTTTTTTTCTGTTCACATCGAGACCAAAAGCCACCAGCAGATTCATGATCAAAGCAAGCGAGCAGCGGAGCAGATTTTAATTAGTTTCAAGTACTTAGAATTGACCGAATGTTAAAAAAAAAATATATATATGCGATATAAATTATGCGTCCAAAGGTTTTGTAAAACTTTTGTGTTAAAATACCGATACTTAGTTTCTTTTCGCGTAGAAGAAAGATTGTATCGAGGAGTTGAAAACGCACTTCCATAAATAAATTACTTTTTTGAAAAGGTTAATATAATATTTTTAAAAATCGAAGACGTTCTTTTAAAGCTAAATATATTATCGTTAATCCCTTAGCAACGAGCACCCTTTGCAGAATTTTTAATCTTTTATCACCGGTTTTTAAAAATAGGAAATTTGCCTAATTGAATCTCATAAATGGTTTGACTAATGAGGCAAAATTTTCGATTAAAAATTACTGGTAGGAGTAATCAAATATTGTGAGCGCTTTGTACTATACGTATACGAGTCACTCGCCGCAAAAGGGTTAAGTGTGTGCGATTTGTTTTTTCGAACAGGATGCAGAATTTTAAAGCATGCATAAAAAGTGACAGTGGGTAGAGTGAGTTTCGGAAGAGATTTTTTTTCAAAGGTTTAATGTTAATATTTTTTAAAACCAAAGACACTGTCCTTAAAGCTAATTGTGCGCTTGTTAAGCGTGTATGTTTTGTTTTTTAGCATTTAGATATAAAGCCCAACGCAAAAAATTAAACAGTGCAGAAAAATACGAAAATTGCGAGAATGTGTGAATAATTTTGTGAAAGGGTTAATATTAATATTTTTTAAATCAAGATTGTCTTTTTAAAGCTGAATGTATGCGATATAAGTGGGCGTCTTTCGTTTTTCCATATTGTGATCATGCAGATTTTTAAACTATGAAGGAAAATGCGAAAACACAAAAACGGCGGCTCTCGAGAAGTTTTTTTTTTTTTTTTTGAAAAGGTTAATATTAATATATATTTTTTAATTAAACACGTCTTTCTGAAGCTGAAGGTGCGATCTTTAATTTGATATACTTTTTTTTCTGTATTTTCTTTCTTTCGGCAAATGCAAGCTTTGGAAAACGGCGAAAAAATGAGAAAATGAAGCTTCGAAAATATTTTTTTGAAAGGGTTAACATTAATATAGTCAAAACGGTTTGTGACGTTAGAGAGCTCAAAGTACCCTCTAATAGGCTGTCTTTGTTTTCCATATTTCTAACCGTTTAGCCGATGGAGCCGTTAAAGAAAAAGAGTCTTTTCTGATTTTCGGATCTTCTCTGCTAGCGGAAATCCGGAACGGGTATCGCGCCCCATTTTAAAAAGAGATTTTTTTTATCGTACAATGTTCGTTGTGGTTTTTAATTAATATATCGACTAATTATCAAAAATTTAAAAATATGCGCCTCAGGTGCATTAGGATTTGTTTTGGACTATCCTCATCCGAATTTTCAGACCCCTAGGTCCGATAATTTTCCTAGTCATCGCACAAAACACACAGACAAACTCTTTTCTATTACTAGTATAAATAATTAATTTCTGAATAGTCAACTTTGTTTTATTTAATTACTGAAGATATGTTATTAAAGAAAGCGAAGATTACTATAAACTTTAATACGTTTTATGAATGAAGAAACGCTGGACACGGGATCCCGTATCTTGCAGGATTACAATCCAGAAATGGCATTAAGGTTGCAGCAAAGGATACGTTTTTCTTTTCGAAGAAATCCTCGAAAACAAAGATAACGTTTTTCAATCAACAACAAAATCCACAAAATATATTTTTGCCATTAATTATTTGTTATTTTCTTTTCTCAAATTTGTAAAAACTTGTTTCCATTATAGTTACTATTAGTGCTAGGTTTTAGAAGGGGGCAAGGTTAGGCGACAGTCCTGGGTTCTAAAAGCTAAGAAGCGGAAAATACAAAAACATATTTGGTTAATAGATATCATTGGTTGAGAGAGGAAATTTTTGGCCAGGACAGCACGGCTTGATGTCGCCTCCTGGGTGCAGGTTTTCTTCCATAATCATTTGCAAACATGTCCGCTTTGGTTTCTGATGCTGCAAATTCTTTCGATGTAATTCAATTTCCTAGTAATAATAACTATCCTTCTCTTGTGCCATCTGTCTATTAATTGATGACAATCCATAAACACATCCAAGAAATTAAATACACTAATGTAATTGTAATGTGTACCCGGTAGAAAAATATTGGATCGACCTGGGGGCGCAAAGATTTTTCTGGATGAAGGCGCACCGGCCATAGGGCCGATGGGCCTGCGGACCAGTCCGAGATTGCGTACAGCAACTATGATAATACTACATAACATAACTTTCTATTTCTCAATATTATTTTGATTGTGCGTTTCCTGTAGATTTTAGGACGCTAAAATATAAAATATTGTTAACAAAATTTTATCACCCTATAATTTTAAGAAATTTCGCTTTCAATTTTTGGACTATGTGGATACTTGTATAGTAACTGTGATAACACTACATAACATAACTTTCTACTTCTCAATATTGATTGCCCGTTTCCTCTAGATTTAAAAATAAAATATTGTTAAAAATTTTCTATCACCTTATAATTTTGAGAAACTTTATGCAATTTTTGAACTATGTGGACACTTGTATAGCAAATATGATAACACTGCGTAGCATATCTTTCTATTACTCAATATTGATTTAACGTTTCCTGTAGATTTTAGGGCGTTAAAAATATAATATTGTTAAAATTTTTCTATCACTCTATAATTTAAGGAAATTTCACTTTCAATTTTTATACTATGTGGACACTTGTACAGCAACTGTGATAACACTACATAACATAACTACTAAACTAGGGGGCTCTGCTCCTTATGACCTACGCTCGCCAACTCCCGTTCTGAACCCGTAGGCTCTATAAAATGCTAATTTGTTATGTTTTAAAACGATTACCCGATTACGAAAGATTAAATGACATCATCACGACGAGTGATGATCTTCTGTAATCGAGTTATCATTCATTTCCCTTTGACTGGAGGATTTTTCAGTGCCCAATGCCACATCCACCGTTGTCGCGGTGGCTGACAGCTGTTTTCAGATCAATTACTTACTTGAAAATCAGGTTGTATAAAATGGTTAAGAAAAAAGAAGCGCTGCTTTCCGGACTCCTATAACGTTTAGACATTTCAATCAAAAATATAGTGTTTGGAAACTCTATAAGAATATGATTTTAAATATGACGTTTTAAATATATCGTTTTAAATCAGGGTTGGCAAGTTTTTGACGCATGATGGTTTTTACCGGTTTTAACCATAACCATGGTTTTTACCGTCATGTCAAAAACCTCCTTGTCAAAAATGTCAAAAACTGTCAAAAAACCATTTTTTAGTAGTTTGTTTTTACTGTTTTTTTCATTCTATCTTTAATATTAAGTTGTTTTACATAAAATATTCAGTATCAAAAAGTGACATATATTTATCCATCCAAGAAAAACAAAAAAGAATTGCATTAGAATAATATGTGTACATCTCTGTTAGAAGATCTCTACATTAATCTTAAACTATTTGGCAAAGTCTAAAAAAAAATAGATTTTTTTGAAGAAATCCTGTAACCTATAAGTATTAGATTAAACAATGTGTATAGTTTCGGTACAATTTATTACATTGTTGTAAAAAACTTTAAGATTCTACTTATTGAAGTGCAAATGAAAATTACCATATAATTGCATTTATGAAATACATAAGATATGCATTTTAAAATATTATATCGAAGAATATTCAAATTTATTCACTGCCGGTCTATGCTTAACATCTATTGTCATACAATGTAACAGCATTTTTGCATCTCTGAAATAATTTTAATGTACTTTATTAAAAATGTATATTGAATGTTATTTAATAATTATAATAACCTTTTATTATCATTTAATATTAATGTTAATTGCAGTTAGTAGAATCTATATTAGTGAAGATTATGACAAATATTGTTCTTTTCTTTTACTATTGTATTTTTAAATCTTTCCCATATTAGGAAATGATCTTCTTTTAAATAAATTTAACAAATGTAATTGTAAATAATAGTAATAAGAAGAACAACAAGGTAAAATCAATCTAGAAATGTATTGTATGCTACACTTACACCATAAATTGGAGGACAATCGAAAATGATAGGTTTTTGACGGAATAAACCGGTAAAAACACGGTTTTTACCACTGTCATGTCGAAAACCAGTTTTTGACGTCAAAAAACCAACCCTGTTTTAAATATGACTTAATTTTCATCATTTAATGCTTTTCGCATGCAAATAGCTTAATTATTTTAATATATATATATATATATTAAATTTATGCATAAATATATTTTTTAGTTGACAAGTTTTTGTAAATATTATTACTTAGCTTTTTACAATCCGACAAGAATAGGTAAAAACTGGTTATTTTAAACTATGAATTAAATCTCTATTCAGTAATGAAATTTTGATTAAAAAAATTGAAAAAAAAAAAAACCCTTACAAAATTAGACAAATTAAAAAAAAAATGATTGCACAACGAACGCCACAATCTACTAAGTATATGCCTTGGGAAAGATGGTTAAATTGGTACGGATGGTTTCTGATTCTGTAATATCCTTTTAACCGAATTGTTTTGACTGATTTTAACATTAAATAGCTCTTAAAATAATTCTTTGGTTCAAAAACGTTCTTCTTCAGCGTGTTTAGGATACATTTCTCTATTAAACTACCAGTTTTCATGCTTCTATATGTTATAGTTTTTTTATTATGAGACGAGAAAGTCAAAAAGTCACAATAAATTTAATTACGAATGCTGCAGTATTAGTTACTTTTTTTAGAATCGAGAGATTCAAATGACAAAATTTATATGTTATAATACCCAATAAAAAATGTATTAAAATTAGCATTGTGTTTATTTTTTTTTTTCAATGATGGAAACTTTTAAATGCCGTATTCTTTTTTAGCATCTACTGAAATATAAAAATTACCACTTACTCCATGTGAAATAGATACCTTGTTAAACAATGTAAATAATTATTTTTAGTATTTTATTTTTCCAAAATTTCCTCGAATTCTTTTAGAGTTTGAGCTTAAACAACCCTTCCTGCGAAGTTAAATGTTTTTCTACGCCATTTAAGGGTCAAAGTAACCATTTCAAGCTAACTAGAAAAGAATAATTTTCAGTTTACAACAGGTTTCCGCGTACTGCAGGGTCAAGGGTTCAGCTCAAATTATACGCTCGACTCTTCTTTAGTTGAAAGACTGGAACACTAACATAGAAAGGAAGGAACTTCTTGTTTTTTTTTTAACCCGTGATAATGAAATTTAATGCCCAAGTCTTCTTTTGTCGGAAAAATAATAAATATTTAAACAATAAATGGGTTAGAAACGTCTTTTATTTCGGTTTTTAAGTTATTATTTCGAAGGTACTTTAAGCAAAGTTTAAATAAAGAAGGAGAATTTTTTCACGTCATTAAATTATAATTTTGAATAAAGTTATTTAACTTTTCAATTATTAATGGCGTTAGTGGCAGAGAGGTTAATATTACTTTCATCTGTTTTGAAAGCATTGTTACCAAAAATTATAGGGCAATCCGGTTATGGAAGATTCCTCAGTTTAAAAGTATCTACCTATATTAATAAAAGAAAGCTGTTTGTCTGTGCGGTGGCTAGGAAAATCTACCCCACGTAGAAATCTGAAAATTTGGGTGAGGATAGTCTAAGGGAGGTTCTGATGCACCTGAGGCTCAGATTTTTTTATTTTTTGATAATTAGCCGAGATATTAATTAACCGAAATTTAAAAACTCATCGCTAGCACCAGCGTAGCAGGATGCAGTGGATCGCATCTCCGGTCCGCTCGCCGTAACAAAGAAAGTAAAGCTATTTGTTTGCGTTTTTCTTAACGCTCTACGACCGAATTGTTCAAGATACGGGAAAACGGATTACATATTCTTCAATTTCGATTTTTTATGTTTGAAACGCCGCAGTCCGTTCGAAAAAAATATTGTTGTTAACCCTTTCAAAAAAAATTTTCATAAAAGTTCGATTTCGCCACTTTTTGTTTTCCCCCTTTCGCCGACACAACCGTCGGACTCTATTTCAAAGATACCGATGACCGATCTTCTCCACGGTAGTGCACGATATATAGAGTGGATATTACGTCAAATGAAGTTATTCTTCTGTTCAGTTGGAATGTTAATCAGGTCTTGATAGAGTCCATGTTCTTCTGAGTATGCAAAATTTCTTTGTAAAACTTTGTAACAAAGCGTACAAATGACGTACGCAGGGAAGGATTGTGCAGGAAAGGTCCTAAATCTTTGAAAAAAGTAAGCTATAACTTGAAATGCTAAGAGACATAGAGACCGGCTCAGTATTGGATAAAGCAAGGAGTGGACGAAAAGAGTATCAGAGGAAAACATGGAAGATTACAGCATTGACTTACTTTTTGCAACTAATGGCGCACACATAGAAGTTTATTTAATTGATAAAAAAAAAACCTTCAATATATATTTATTAATATCAATAATCATTTCTATTATTGTACTACTTTCCATAAATATTAGGGCGGGCCGAAAAAATCGATTTATGCATCATGGAATTCTGATAGCGTGGGAAAGTTGCATTATCTCGTGAATAGGAACTGTGCAAAATTTCGTTTTCACTGATTAATATTTTTTCCTCCTCAAGACGGTCAAAGTTTCGAAAAACGGTTATTATTTATTTAAAAAAAAAAAAAAAAAAAAAAAAAGGAAAAAGGACAATTGTTTTCTAATAGCGGGCAAATAGTCTACCAGTCCATCATAATTAACTGTAAAATTTTTTTACCAGATCGGTTTACCAGATTGATTAATAACTTTTGCCGCCTCAAGACGGCCAAAGTATTTCCAAAACTGCAAAACATGATATTTTGATACAACTATTTTATTAATACAAAAAATCATTTAGTTAAGCGCTCACATTATTGTTTGTTTATTATTCATTAATATATTATCAGCTATTTAAAGCTACATGCTGTGCATCGCATCATCTTGTAATAAAAATATTTTATCAAAATATCATGTTTTGAGAGTGTTTTTCTTTCTTTTTTTTGGAAACTTTTGGCCGTCTTGATCAGGCAAAAGTTATTAAACTATCTGATTAAAAAAAATTTCAGTTAATTATGATGGACTGGTAGACGATTTTCTCGCTATTAGAAAACGATCGTCCTTTTTCCTAACTTTTATTATTTTTAGTAAAAAATGACCATTTTTGGCAATTTTTCGAAATTTTGGCCTCTTGAGGCTGATTAAGTAGTACATGTTGCTAAATAATAATCCTATTTTTCTTATCCCTATCCCCCTCTCTCTTTCTTCTAACAAAGTAAATTGTTGCTTTCAAATAATGTGGACTAGCAGGCTACGCCCGCTTCACTGGTCGAGTTTTCCAAACGAACCTCGAATGATTAAAACATCTTTTAGTTCCACCTTCTACTGTCAGAGGGCTCATTCTGTTCAAAACAAACCTTTATCTGAACGAATTTCCGGTATGGGTCCCCGCTGCCTACGGCACCTTATAGCAGGCGTCTGCAAAAATAAATTAGTTCCGCCTTCCACCATCAGGGGCGCCAGATCTGCACATCTTTAACATTAACGCAATATTTAAATTACGACCGAACTCCTCCACACCTAAAAATTTAACTAATGAGTTTTAGCATTAATAAATATCGATAACATTTGAAACAGAAGCAAAACAGCGCGTTTTTTTTTCTTTTTGGTTTGACTTTGCACTTTATTTTCTTTCCTTTTCAGGAAGTAGCTAGAGTATAAGTAGAAAGCAGTATTCAGTAGTAGTCTTATCGGTTGGTATGCGGCGAATACGGAAGTAGCAAAATTCGTATTCTCTGTATTCGTAATTAGATTTCTTTACCTTTTTAAAAATATAAAAACCAAACCAAATTACAATCGATTTGAAATTTACAAAGAATGTAAAGTCAAATTTGGCTAACTATCAGTTCGCAATAATAATAATAAAAAAAAACAAGTGGGTAAGTGTGATCGAAGATCGCTCAAAGGGTTTCGTTTAATATTCCTTTCAAAACACTTTATCCTTTCTTTAATAAATTCAAATAAATTTCATTTAGCAAAAAAAAAAAAAAAAAAAAAAAAAAAGTCATGTTTTTTATAAAGTAAAAATTTACCGGTCTATTTTTTCGTTTTTTCGAATATCTAAACCAGCTCAATAGCGGGCGAAGCCCGCTATTATATTCTGTCATAATAATATCCGTCCTACGGACTAAATGTAATATTAAAAAAAATAATTTCAAAATTAAACAAATTGTACACTTTCAAAATGTTAAAATATGCGAATATTTTCATAATCGGATTTTTATCACGATTCAATATGTTTCTCAAATTCATGTATTTACTAATCTCTATTACTCATATTGATACTCGCTTTGTATTATTCTCAAACATTTGAAAAATTCGTTAAACTTCCAATAGGACGTCAGATTTTCTTTTTAATTCTCTAATGACGTGATATTAGTCTGTTTTGTGTACATACACATACTCATACTCCTTGTATTATTGAGAAATCTTAGACATTTTCCGTTTTATTACCACTATGACGTCAATCAATTTTATTTCTTATTTATCTTTTTTTCAATTGGTGAAACTTTTTATTACATTTTCATTTTTCACGTGGAAATTGTCTGATAGAAAATTAATTTTTGTAGAAAGAATTTCATCGTGGATTTTTAATTTTTGGCATCTGCTATAACGAAAAATGTTTAAATTTAATAGGAAAAGGCTGTTAGAATTTTGGTTTTTTATCTCTATTTATTAAAATAATACGAAATTTTCAAATTTTAATATTTTGAGCTCTTCACAGCTGGTATTCATCTATATACACAAAGTTTCAACTCTGTAAGTTATATAGTTTTTGAGCACATATTTTTTTTTTTTTTACGTAAGAAGTAAAACTTCTAAAAGTCAGTTTATAATCACGAATGTGTGCATCAGTAACGCTGACTTCCTAACGATGCGGACAACAGTGAGGTTAAAATGCATAAATTACATGAATGGGGCTAATGCTTCAATTAATAATTCAAAAATGTTATCTCTATGGGAAAATAGAAAATTTTGGGCCGACGTTTTGGACGTTTATTTCAATTCTGGATTATTTTAGTTGATTGTGGGGCCTGCTGTTTCACTTGGCAAATTTACAAACTTAGTTGACAAATTTGCTTAAAACTTTAATAAAGACTATAATACACTTTCTATTTCTGATAGACTTGGCAAAAGTTAGAAATCTAATTGGGAATATTATTAAACTTTTTACAAATAAGAACTATATTACATTTTCATTGTGGTAACCTGGCAAAATTATAAAACTGGTTGGCAAACTTGTTAAACTTTCTTCTCTTTTAATCAAATTGGCGAGAACTTTTTTTTTTTTGGTTCTCAATGAGTTGGCAAATACTGAAATTTGACTTGGCAATTTAAGGTCCCCCCTCCCCCAATAAAAAGTCTTAGCGATGGTTGCTTCAGTCGTGTTTTAACACGCGTGTATCTAAAATTTGATGTTTTTCGCTTCTAACTGCCAATTTGCACAAAAAGACAGACAGACATGCAGACAACTTTTCATTTTTATATATTAGATACTCGGCTTTTCTGTGAGTACTTGAACTTAATACATTCGTACCCACGCAGTCTGCCCGCAAGCTGCAGCTGTAAACTATTATGCTATTGGGGATGGAAGATATCTTTCTATCTAAAACTTTCTATTGCCATTGTGCTTATTCCTACGGTTTGAAATTTCTAAATGCTTCATCTTTATTTCATTAAAGCACAAACTGAATAATAATAATAATAATATATATATATATATATTATGTCGCGTTATGAGATTTTGTATTAACCCACAGGTCACGTCCTGAATTTTTTGTCCATTGTGAAGTATGGGAAATCGGAGTCTATGAGACTTAAGATGGGGATGACGAGTTAATAAAATACTAGAAAATTAAATCTGTTTTTTCATTGACATATTTCAGTTTAGCGACAAAATGCCGTATTTTATGGTTAATCTGATCTTATTATTAATTATCCGTAATCGGGTTTCAGTGGTGTAGTTTGTCATTAGCTACTTTTCATTATTGTAGCAAACAAATGTTCACTGTTAAGATATTTTTTTTTCTTTAAATTAAACTTAAAAAATATTTAACAAGTCATATGAATTCAACAAATCGAGGTACGGTTTTCAAACAAATTTCATCCAAAAGTACATTATTTTCCCTATTGGATGATTTTAAAACTGAAATTATGAGATGTTTAGAAGTTATGTAAAAGCAATAAAAGCGAAAGACATAACGCCGGTCGTTGCCACCATCGTTATATACTTATAAAAATAGCTACTAGTTTTGTCGGTACTTTTCGGTTAGCCGGGCGCCAGTGAAATTTATATATCTATATATACATATATATGTATACATACACACATATATGTATGTGTATATATATGTATATATATATACATGCATATATAAATGTGTGTATGTATATATATATGTATACATAGATATATAAATTTCACTGGCGCCCGGCTAACCGAAAAGTACCGTTTTGTCAGTCGTCCAAAACTGAAGTACGTACTGTTTTTTAGAAACCACAGAAAAGTCCGTAGTGAAAGAATAAGTACTTTGTCGCTATCAATATCAAAAAGTTTGCCGCTTTTTTTCACACAAGGTTTGAAAATGAAACGCATGTTTAAAATACTCTTCTTTCATTCAAGTAATGATTTAGTGCTGCCATCTTTTGGTTTAAATAGCAACCAATCTATATAACAAGTTTTTCATGCTTTTCTTTCAGAAAAGAAGTTTCGAGAATGATGAAAACGTCATCATTACGTCTTAAATATACTTATACCTAATTTTTCAGATTTATTTTTGAATTATTTTCTACTTTTTAGTTATTTTCACTCACTATCTTTAAAGTCTGGGTTATGATTTTTTCCCCCTGTCTTATATTCGTTGTTAATTCGGAAAATAGATGGCAGCACTACATACATTCTGAAGCCCTTTTCTTGAATGTAGAAATTTCTTTTGGTAGAAAGGTCAGCGTGTGAAATGTTCGTATATATATATATTTTTAATCATAAAATAATACTTAAACTCTTAAACAGGAAATAAAATAAAATAAAATAAAGGGCGAAGAATTGCAAACATCAAATATATATTTGATTTAAACAATTTAGTAGAGATACGTCCTAAATCTTTCTTCTTTTTTTTTATTTCTTAAAATAGATATTACAATTTTTCTTACTTTTCAAAAAAAGAGCCGAAGCTTATGAACTTGTAGACACTATTAATGTAATGTAGTGAGCACCATATTATGAATTTCCAACTAAAGATAAATTTTAGAGATCTGCATACGTTGTTTAAAATGGCATAAAATATGAATGAGGTGTTCAAATGTAAACTAGCTCGTGCAAAGAAAGACATCCAGCTTATAAAATGTTTTGAAACTGAATTGTTTAAGATTTAATTACTTTAAATTTTGCTTTGGTCTTTAACAAGTTATTAAAGTGATTAGATGCATTTAGAAATTTAATTAAAACACTAATCTGAGTTATGTTGATAATATGATTGTTATGAATTGTTTTATGAAATAAATCTAAAGAATTGTTTTAAAAAAGAAATAAGCCTAATGGCTTTAAAGAATTGAAATTTTTCGAGAATTATTATCAATAGGATCGTTGCAATGATCCTTAATGATCACGAAATCTGTATAATCAAATCATGTTAATATGTGTAGAAATTTAAAAGCAAGATTGCTCATTACCGAATACATTTTTCAAAATTCGATTTTCACTATTAGGAAGTTGACACCCAATGGCAAGGTACTAATTTTTCAAATTTGTCTTCCTAAGTTTTAAATATTTTTAAAAATACAACAAATTTTAAGCATTTGTGTGCGGAAACCTGTTTCAGTTGTAGTTAGTTCTCATAACATTGCGTTCCATTAAAAAGAAAAGCCAGAAAAACAAATAAATAAAAAAAATAAAAATAAATAATAAATAAATAAATAAAAAATAAATAAATAAATAAATAATAAATAAATGCCATATTGAAATAGAATTTTTACAGCTACTTTGCTGAAACTATTGTGTATTTAAAAAAAAAAATATATATATATATCAATTTATATGCACTTTAATTTAAAAGTTATGGCAATGGGAAAAGGAAAAAAAATACTGTTTGCCAGATAACATCTTAATTGTCATGTTTTCAGGGCTTGATTATCCTAAAGGCACGTGAAGCACATGCTTCTCCTCTAAAATTTAAAAGGGAGCTCAAAATGACTTTGGAGAGGGCCTTATAAATCCCATTTCCCCCTTTCTACAATGTATTTTTAATTTTTTGGAAAATAAATTTTGCTTAATCCAAGGGGATTTCCCCGCACTACTTCAAATATGAATGTCATCAATGGATGTTAATTAATCATACATCATCCTGATGTGCCTGTTAGAAACCACCCGGGAAATTGAGCATACAGCTGTATGTACTAAATATATCTCAAGTATATACAGGGAACATAAAAAAGCTGTTTTATGAAATATATGGGACCTTGGCTTAGCTAATCCTGGGAATAATATTAGTATTATGCGTGGGTTTTCATGAATTAAGAAAACTTTTCCCAAATAAAAGGGCTTCCAAAATGATACCGTGCTTCCCCTAGATTCAAGGGTTAATCGGGCACTGCATGTTTTATTAGAATGGTGTTTCATTTTATATATATATAACTTTCAATTAATTTCTGAAATATTATGGAAAGGATCCTTAAATAATTCGGATTAAAATAAATAAGTTAATAGAGAGAAAATTCGCAAATATTGAAGCAAAATCCCATCTCAACGTATGTTAAACCTACCATTTTGTTTAGTATTGCATTAATGTGATAGATGGCAGCACAAACATTTTTGAAGAAAACTTAGAATCTGAACTTTTCAAGAACTTCCAAGAATTAATCTAATTAAACTTTAAGTAATAATGAAGTTTCGTAAATCTCATTATAACGTTCTCCTGAGAAATAAAAGAGCTTACGATGAAAAATTTCCTAAAAGAAAAATTAGATTAAAAACAAGAAAAGAAATTAAATTAAACAAGAGAACATCTTACAAATTTTCCCATATTAAATAATAAATTATGTATATTTCAGTTATTTACAGATAAGTTAGTTTGCATAAGTTAGTTGCTAAAATGCAAAAAATTTTGGCTTAGATGCTTTACACTCACGCTAAAAAAAAAAAAAAAATTATCGGTTAAAAAAAAGAAAAAAGTCGCCAAATTTAGGGGATTTTTTTCTTTAATGGCAACCTAGCCATTGTATTAAGTTATTCGTTTGGCGCAGTCTTGGAAATCGCGCCAAACAAACAGTCGCCAATCTTTTGTTTACATTTTAGCGTGATAGTAACACATCTGTTCCAAAATTTTATACGGACGTAGTGTTGATATAAAAAGGAAACAAGTAAAGTATTGGTGTTTTGATTATTTATTATTATTACTTAAATTTTGAATATCAAATTCATGATATTTTAAAATCCGAGATTACCTATGATATTTATGGCAACCCTGCAGAGACAAATGACTTCGAAGCTTAAAGAAATACTAAAAAAGAAAGATAAATCTTTTTTTTTTTTTTTTTCAAACAAACAAATACTAATAAAAAAAATTATAATTTAACAAATTACAACAACAATTGGGAAAATGTTCCGAAAGCTTTAAAAAAAAAATCTTTTTTTTTTTTTTTTTTCAAATTATTTTCAAATATTAATTATTCAAAAATATTCATCGGAACCATCTACGAATAAACGCATTTTCCATTAGTACAGTTGAAGAGATCCTGGCATTCTCTGTACTCGCAAAAATATTCGTTTGAACCATCGCCGCAGTTATTGAAACGCATTTTCCATTACTATACCTTATCCTTAATATATACCAATATACCTTAATATTTTGTCGGGTCCTTCCTACAATAACTTTAACTCTTGTTTAGATTGATGTCTGAGCTTAAAGGTATTTTCAAGAAATTAAAGTTAACGATCACGTTTTTTGCTTTATCAGACGATTTCTCATCCGACGTCCATTTTTGAAATCGTTTTTTTTTTCATGTCTGATAGTTTGCATCTATCCTTTTTGTAACTTTAACATTTTTGAAACGATTTTATGCATTTCTATTGCCTATTCAAAGAAAAATTCTTCTAAAGTTACAGAATTTCGTTAAAAACATTTAAAAAAAAAATCTTTTAAAGTCACAGAATTTTGTTAAAAACGCTTAAAAAAATAAAGTGACGACGTCAAGTGGTCCATTCTCGACCGAAAACAACAACCATTTTCCCAATGGTTAAAAAAGGGATAACGGCTGTTACATCGGGACAAAAAAATACAGTAAACCCTATAAAATGGAACTTGTCTGTAACGGAATCCTGTGCTAAATGTTAAAAAAGAAAACAAACAAACAAACAAAAACGGTCCCTACGGAAGGAATACCATACAATTATGCCTGCTAAGACAAAAACCTGTTTAAAACGAAATTTTCTCGAGTTCGTTGCGATTCCGTCTTAGCAAGTTTCCCTGTACTAAATCAGCACAACACTATTATATAGTAAAACATGTTAAACTGGAATAGCTAGAGACGAAACAAAAATCCAATTTAGCAGGTATTACTATCGCAAGGACAATTAAATTTTTACTTTAAAAATAATTCCATTATAAAAAGGTTCCGTTTTTACATGATTTACTGAACAAAGTACACTAAAACCTGCAAAAACCGAATCGCTAGGAACCTCAAAAAACTCCGTTTTAAACAAGTTTACGCCTAGCAGGTAGATTTGTAAGGTATTTACTCCATTCAAAAGGACAGTGGGCTCCACAAAATTCTGTTATAGTTCTGTCTACGCAGATTTTACTGCATTAAGTTTCACTTGATGCAGACTAACGAACACCAGGGTGCGAAAAGAAATGTAAAAGAATTTGTGCACCATGAAAAATCGGGACTTTTGGCGCCCCACGGTCCGCAGGTCAGGTCTTAGATCCACTTAAAATCGGGACATCCGCGTATATTGGGACACCTGCCAAAACTTTAGGGGGAAATGGAAAGGGGAAGGGAGGTGTTTTGTTTTTGGTTTTTAGTTCAACTCTGCATATTCTCTTTTCTTTTATATATATATATATATATTGTATAAAATAGGATAAAGCGAGCACTTTTTCTCAAAGCAATTTTTTCTCTTTTATAGTGCACACACACACACACATATATATATACAGAAATTTCGGTACTTTTGGTACTTGGTTATATTTTTCTAAAAATACATTTTAGCCGTACTTAACTCTTAATTAATACTCCGTAATTAATCTGTAAATACATTAAGTTTGACTGTTTGACACTATGCTTTTGGCAACTAGGTTTTCAATTTACTCAGATTCCAATGTACTTTATACGCTTAAATTTTTAATCTCAATTTGAAATGAAAATATAAAATACAATTTAAATTCCATGAAAACTTTATGTATTTACTAGAGTCATTTTCTTTCTTTTTTTCATTTTCTTTCTTTTTTCTTTCTTTCTTTTTCTTTCTTTCTTTTTCTTTCTTTCTTATTTTCTTTCTTTTTTTTTTAAATAAACAATTATTATACAACAAGTTTTCATATGCGTCGTAAAAAGAATCACTAAGATATTTTATTTTTTGATTGACGACATTTGTTTCATTAAAACCTAAAAAAATGTTTAAATTTACACATTTGAGTTCATCTAAATTTTTTCGATATTGGTATTAATTCTTAGCTTTTTATGTGCATTATTCTCAAAGCTTATGAAATGTATGCATAAAAATATTAAGTTGCATCGATAAAACTAGTACTACCTTCAAAGGGATTAGTCTGAGTGATATTGCTGGGAACCAAGAGTTTAGTAACTTTTGACAGGTAATGAAAATGAGACGCTATCTTTAATTAATTAATTATGTACTGGTACAATATCAATGATAAAAATGAGCAAATTAAATGGTAGAATTACAAAATACCATACATAAATTCATATACACTGTTAAAAAAAAAAATAGGGAAGCAAACAAACAAATAGATAAAACTATGCAAGACAGCCATGCAGAGGTATAAAATTGGAATTACATATATATTAAAGGTAATACAGAAAATAAAACACTTAAACATCGTATATTGGAATTATAACTGTTTGAAATGATGTCAGGAGCAGGAAGAGACGCTCCGCACCAATTATAATATACCTATAAATCTCAAAAAAAAAAAAAAAAAAAAAAAAAAAACTGACAAAGGAATGTTTTATACTGTGTGGGCCCCTCGAACAATTAAGACTGTTGCACATCTGTTTTCCATGGATGTGATGAGGTTGTCGATAGGAGTTTGGGGAATTCTGTTCCACTTTTCAAAAAGTGCTATCGCAAAGTCCCGAAAGAGTCAACTTCAACAAAGATATTGCTTTCGCTGCAATGCGTCGTCCGAGTGTGACCCAGACTAGAGCTACTATAGGAGCCCGCTCTTATAGGAGCCTGAACCTAGACCAGACATGTTCAATCGAATTTAACTGACGAAAACATACTGACTATACTAAAAAATGTGAAAAATGATGTAGTGGTTTTGATATATCATTGTTATTATATATTTTTTTAAATGGTAAATTATAGTTATTCTTATTTTATTTTAAATTTCCAATGTTGTAAATTTTCTTTCTTTCTTTTATAGGTGAGTAATATATTTTTATAATTCAAAAATTCAACAAGTACAATCCGACTGTAAAACGGTAAAATATTTTAAGTTTTATTTATATTGATTTACTAAATGAGTCGTAATTATTTTTTTCCCCAATTTATCTTTTTAATAGCAATACATAAAAAAAGTATTTACTGTCATGCATTTTAATTCAATGTATAACGACATAATATAGTATTTTTCCAGCTAATTACACTGGTTGGCAATAAATAAATAAATAAATAAATAAATAATAAAGTTTTGCTTTTCTGCGATAACAAATATGTGAACTATGTTGATTTGACATTCCTACATCTGTACATATGGCGTCCAAATTTCTCCAACACGTACCATTTTCCCTAGCAACAGTTTTCTAATAACAAATAATGAAAAAATGTTATATTAATTTACAATGCTAGATAAAACTGAAAACATGAAAAAGGTATTTTCATTGTCTTAAATAACAAACAATAAAATATATCATGAAAATATATTTGTTAATATATGTCTCGTATACTGTTTTATTTAGTGAGTTTAGTTTTCAGTGATTAATATAATTATTTTTACAGGGTGGATTTTGGTGCCGAGGCATAAAATACTTTCATTGTGCTTCTAAGACCAATACGAGATTAAAAATCTACTTTACAAAAAACCTGTTCGTAAATGTCCGCGATACAATATGTAAATGTACTAAAAGTAAGTCTTTTAGTAAAGTATATTCTTCGCCCAAATCTATGTTTGAGACCAGGGAGAGTCTTCAATAAAATTTGTATTATTACAAATAGCCTGAACTTAAACGTTCGCAACACAATATGTAAATGTACTAAAAGTAAGTATTTTAGTAAAGTATGTTCTTCGCCCAAATCTATATTTGAGACCAGGGAGAGTTTTCAATAAAATTTGTATTATTACAAATAGCCTGTACTTAAACGTTCGCAACACAGTATGATAATGTACTAAAAGTAAGTCTTTTAGTAAAGTATGTTCTTCGCCCAAATCTATGTTTGAGACCAGGGAGCGTCTTCAATAAAATTTGTATTATTACAAATTTGTATTATTATAAAAATAATACTGAAATATAACAAGTAAGACATATTAACAAACCAAAAATAAGCTTTTGCTGACTTTTATCTAAATGAAAAATTGAAACAGTTATTCATTGGCTCTCCTCCCCTGAATCTCCCATTCAAGATATTTTTTTTTGACACATGAGCGTAAAAATAAAAACAGAAATAAAAATTGTCTTCGACCGGCCTTCAGAAAGGTAAGGTAAAGTTAGGATAGTCTGCGCACAATTCAAAAGAATAGCAATAAAAAATCTAAATATTAATTTTTTGCTAAACTATTCATGAATAATTTTTACTTCATTTGTTTTTTATGCATTTCCATTGCTATTTTGTTGTTATGTTGCAAATTAATAGAACAGTTGTAATAAAACTAAGAAAGTTATTTTGCGCAATCTGTCCTTACAGGGTTGGTGTGATTGCGCACATGGGTAGGAGAGATTGTTACTAGTAATAAATACAATTAAATTGTTAACAATAATAATTACACTTAAATGACATTGCTGTAAGGTTTTTGTGAACAAATATTATTGTATTAGGAGTGAATATTTCAACCAAATGATTAAAGAATCAGAAAAAGGAAATAATTTTAAAAACGATTAAAAAATTTTACTTAAAGGAAAAAAAATTAAAGAATCAGAAAAAGCAAGTCCAAATAAGATTACAATATAAAATTATGTTACTTAATAACACGTTTAACTTAAAATTAGTCCATTTTCATTTTTCATTTTTTTATGCAAATTTACCAATAAGCTGCGAAATCTCTCCTAGCATGAAAACTAAAGGGAACACTGCGCCATCTGTCCTAAGTAGCAGATGCGCAAACTCTCCAATTTCGGTAGGAGAGATTGCGCGGCCTTTTATTTAAACATGAGTTCTTCTAAAACGAACCGTTGATGTTCACATTGTTAGTCTAGATTAGTAGCTTATAAGAAATCGTTTAAGTTTAAAATATTTTGTACTATTGACATTGTATAGAAATTCTAATGAATAGCTATGAAAATTCAAGCACTTACTTTGAGAAAACAAAACAAAATAGCAATAATTTATCTTAAACGCTCAAAGCAATCAACGTGCACTTTCAAGTAGACACTCCACTACTGTTGTTGTACAACTACCTGGAGTCGCTGAGCGCTCACTCTACTCCTTCCCCCCGAACTTCTATGTGCGAATCACTCCGACTGCGTCATCTCTCCTGGCTTTACCTTAATCTTATTTATAGCGTTTTTAATTATAGTTTGATGTTTGCTTATATTTACACTTATATTTATAAAATTTAAAAGCATAGGCGTATGGAGTGCGCCGCCAGTGTTTTTATGTTACTTACGAACCATCCATATTATATTAATTCTAATTAAATTAGTATTTTTTAAAAATCTGTCAGGTTTCTCTCACAGCTGCAAGAGTTGAAAGCTATTCTTAAGGGATTAGCGTATTGTATCTGTATCTATTGTGTACCGTTAGAGTCTGGTTTAAGAAAGGTCTTAATCCGGAGGGTGGCGAGTTGGACATAATGAAAGAGGTATTTCCATTGCAATGTGGTCTTTGATAGATAAGAAAGATAGTGCACCCTTTTATTTAGGAAGACAGATCAGTCAAGAGGGAGGAACGGTTGTCAAGCGACACTTGGAAATAAAACAGCAGCCCCGTAGAGGGAGAGCGGGTGCGCGGGGGAATGACGAGAGGTGAAGTTGGTTGGAACGTGGAAGTGAAGGTGTAAGGTCGTTGAGAGTTGACGATCTGAGCCACGTGTGTTTAACGGTATCTCTCGAAAGAAAGTGAGAGTGGGTGTGAGATGAATAGAAATCTCAGGGCGGAATGAATTGACGTAGTCTAACGGTACACGTAGAGCGTTTTCTGTAATTGTTTTGATTTAGTGTTAAACCGGATAATTTACATCCGAGTTTAAGCGTAAATATTGTTAATAAATTGTTACTTTAACTTTAATTGAAAGAGTTAGGTTTTTCTTGAATATACATCAAATATCGTGCCCGATATCACGTATTCATATCGGTGGTGGCAGCAGATCAAAAGACCGGATTTATTTCGAAGTTGTGTGGACGGAGAAGTGGAATCCGACAAAATCAATTGGATGTTTATTGATTTTGTACTTCTACTGGACATTGCATTAAGTAAGGATATCATTAAAACTTGTTATTTGTGCTTAAAATACCTTGGCGCATACAGTACGCTGTCCATGTTTTGTGTTACTAAAAACCGTGCATGTTTTAAAAGGTTAATAATCTATTTTAAAAGCAATATTTTAAGCGCAAAATGTGTTTTTCATGTATTTGAAAATAATTCATTCATGAGCGGGGTAAAATATTACAAATAATATAAGTATTTGATCGATAAAATAAATTTCTATTTTTTGGTTGACTCAAAGGTGAGGAACCTCCCGAAGACTCTACGTAGATCCGATCAGGGAAGATCCCACCGGATAAATTTAAAAGCGATTTTCGTTAAGTTAGGGGTCTACTTCAGACATGTGAAGACATTCGCTAGATAATGTTAAACTTATGGAAGGGTTCTTTTAAAATATCACGTTTCCATTTCGATATATATTATCATCATCATTAACCGTTTTCAATTCACTGCTGGATGTAGGTCTCCCCCAGATTTTTCCATTGTTTCCTGTCTAGTGCTTTAGTCATCCAATTAACACCGGCCACTTTTTTGATTTCGTATTTCCATCTTACTTGAGGTCGTCTTCTGGGTCGTTTTACATCTCTAGGATACCACTCTAGGGTGTTTGTGCTCCATCTATTGTTTCGTCTTCTTGCATTGTGCCCAGCCCATTTCCATTTTATAGCCGTTTAATTCTCTCATTGATGTCCAAAAATTTCGTCTGACTTCTTATCCAGGTTATTCTCTTTCTGTCTCTTCTGGTTATGCCTAGCATACATCTTTCCATACTTCGTTGTGTTGTTTGTAATCTTTGCACCATCCATTTTGTTAGCGTCCATGTTTCTGCTCCATAAGTTAGTGCAGGCACAACACATTGGTTAAACACCTTTCTTTTCAAACAAAGAGGCACGTTACTCTTCAGAATGATATTGTTCTTCCCAAAAGCACTCCATCCATTTCCTATTCTTCTATTGATTTCATTCACGATACTGTTCTTCGATGATATTTCTTGTCCAAGGTACACATAACTTTGCACTTCTTTAAACTCAGGTTGCTGTAGAGACGATTTTATTTTTTGATGCAAATGAATTGAACATCACCTTAGTCTTTTCCAAATTTATTTTTAATCCCACATTAATGCTAGCTTCTGCCAAATCTTTTAGGATATTTTCCAATTCTTCAGGGCTATTATTGGAAATTAAAATGTCATCAGCAAACCGGAGATGGCTTAAGTATTCCCCATTTATTCTAATTCCTTTGTTTTCCCAATCCAGCTTTTTGAAAATATTTTCTAAGACATCAGTAAAAAGCTTAGGCGAAATGGTGTCTTCTTGTCTTACTCCTCTTCCAAGCTTGATCTTCGTTTTGCCTTTGTCCAAACGGATGGTGGCTGTTGCTTTCTTGTAAACCTTCTTTATGCTATTGATGTAAGATTTATCTATACCAATGTCCTCCAGAGATTCAACTACTGCAGATGTGTAGTCCGAATCAAATACTTTTCCATAACCAATAAAGACAAGGCAGAAAGGTAAATTATATTTCTTATGTTTTTATATGAGTTTCCATACTGTTTGAATACGATCCATCGTGCTAAATCCACTTCAGTATCCTGCTTGTTGTCTAGGTTGAGTTGAGTCCAGAGCTGATTCAAGTCTCGTCGTTAAAACTTTGGTGAAAATTTTATAAATCACTGACACTAAGGTGATTGGACGGTAGTTTTTAATGATTTCCTTCTCCCCTTTCATGTAAAGTAGCGCCATCACAGCATTATTCCAATCTTCTGTACATCTGACTTCTCGAGACATTTGGAAAACAGTAAGGCTGGCGTTTTTGCAAATTTTTCTCCTGCTTCTTTGATAAGGTCAATTGTAATACCATCTTTACCGGGGCATTTACTTTTTTTCCTACATTTAATGGCTTGCACAACTTCATCTGTCATCACTGGGATTATCTCTTTCGTTTCTGTTATGTTTAGTCGTGGATCACGTAGGTTAATTTCCCATTGTTCTTCACATAGATATTGATCGTTATAGAATTTTTCGGCAATGGGTACTATTTCATTACTGAATTTGATTATTGTTTAATCTGCCCTCTTCCGTACAAAAATACCTTTCCTTCAAACACACAGTTTGCGCCTGATTTTAAACTTTTGTTATGTTCTAGAACTTTCTTGACAAGATCACAGTTCAATTTTCTGATATCTTCTGTAACACATTTTCTTACCGTTTTACATAATTCTACATATTCATCTCTTGATTTAGGATAGTTTTTCTACATTTTAAATTATCTGCATTTCTTCATCAATCTTGTTTCTTCTGTAATTTTCTTTGTCTGCTTTACTTTTGCCTCACCGGCTATTGTCCTTGCAATTTCTTGAAGAGTATTGGTTAGTTTCTTGTTCACTACTGTAACATCTTGCTCTTCTTCTAAAATTGATTGAAGTACTTGGAAACGATTTTTAAGTTCATATATTTCATTGCATTGCATATATTTCATTTCATGTCATATTTCATGTTCATATATTTCATACATATATTGCATTGGTTAGTTTGGGTCGATCTCTACAAAGGCCATTTTTATTTTTTCGATTTTTGTTGCAGTTCTTTTATGGGGATACTTTCACTTTCAAAACCGGTTTCGAAAGTGACAATGTTCTCATTAAAAAAAAAGTAAATAAAATCGAAAAAATAAAATTGGTCTTTGTAGAGATCGACTCAAGCTATCCAATGCCAAAAATAAATAAATAAATAAAATAAAAATAAAATAAAAATAACGAAATGCAAACGAGATATTTTAAAAGAACCCTCCCATATGTTTGAGATTAGCTTGCGAGTGTCTTTCCGTGATTCAAGTATCCCGCATCGGCCGGGGAATTCGGGAGGGCTGGAGTGTTTGATACATATAGGACGACAGCGGCGGCTTCTATCTTATTCATTCCCTCTTTAAGGTCCTTCATCAGTGAGATTTTAAATTCCACTCACCAATGTTAAACCTGCGGGCGTTTGATGCATTCGTATATTTTAAATATCTCCTCAGTAAATTAAATATTTTTAACTTATTTTTTCTGCGTATTCTTCTTAAAGGATGCCTCTTTCTTTCTTAGTTGTCAAACTATTTCTAAAATATATACATAATTTATCATTTTAGTGTTAAATCTTAGCGAAACTGAGTAAGATTTTAACACTTCACATAAAATTAAGTATATATTTTAGAAATATTTTGACAACTAAGAAAGAAAGAAGCATCCTTCAAGAAGAGTACACAGAAAAAAAAAGTTAAAAATATTAATTTACTGAGATATTTTATAAATACGAATGCACCACACGGCCATAGGTTTGACATTAGCGAGGGGAATTTGAAATCTCACTCACGAAGATCCTTTAAGTGCAATTCCATCATAACGTCATAACATTTTTTATCACCCCATAACGTTTGTACTTGTCTGATAATCCACATTACGCCATTTCCTTTCACGCATTACCTGTCTGGAGAACCTTGTGATGCGGTGAATAAGAATGCGGAAAAATATTGAGACCGACAGACGTCCCAAACAGCAATACTGAGCATAGAGAAAACTTTCATAACATCATCGAAAGGTCCTCGAAAGGTCGTCGAGGTTCTGACCTCTTGTCAGGCCAATCGGCAGCATTCCTATGCGAGCATGTCCTACCGTTATGTTCCATCGTGTTTTTCTGGTTTCTTTTCATTTTTTTTGTTTTTAAATTTTATTTGTTTGTTAGGCGAAAGTTTATGCATTTCTTTATAGGAGAATCCTATTTGGTCGAGAGGAAAGAAAAAGGTTACCCATTCCTTCAAGTTAAATATTATGTAGGACATGGCTAGTTGTGTGAGAGTGAGTGAGGTGGGATATCAGATAGAAAACGATACCGAGCGGTTCTAACCTCGTTTCTTTTTCAAAGCTGCCTGGTCAAGACAACATGTTGCTCAAGAATAATCAAACATAACTTTAAAACGTGCGGAGATTATTTGCACTTAAGAATTTTAAATAGAACTAATAAAGGTGGGAAAGTTTTTTCCTGTTTCTTTTGGATTAATGTTAGATTTATCGAACTTTAGAATAATTGTATTTTAAAAGTTCAGCCATTTTCAAATCATTAAATTCAAATTATTCAAAGTTTATATAGAGAAGAAACTTCCAAAACGCTACTGTGTTTAATAAAATAAAGGGAAGGTTTGTGAAATGCAGTGAGAAAACGACCATAAAGAAGTGAAAACCTGAAATATGTTAGACTCAGTGGCGTAGGGTGGGTTTCGAGTACCTAGGGCAATTCATAATATTGCTAGGGTGGCGTAGGGCGTAGGGTGGGTTTCGAGTACCTAGGGCAATTCACAATATTGCATCCCTTCTTCGTGGTTACCTTCTTGGTGGTTTATCAACTTAATTTGTTCCGTTGAAATTTATTATATCGGGCCGGCCGGCTTAGTCTTTTTATCGGCCTGTCTGGCCCGTTTTTTTTATTTATTTATTTTTTTTATCGCCCGCCTGCCCCGGCTCGTTTTTTATTTTTTATCGGTTCCGTCCGGGCCCGTGCAGACCTCTAGATGGCATGGTATGGGGTATTCTGAACTACCATCTTTTTTTTCTACAGAAGGAATTTTTTTAACTATAAAATTATTGTACCTTGTTTCAAAAAGTGCATGGGATATATAAATGGTCATTATATTATGTGAGCAAATAAGTTTTGAAGTGTTTTAGCACGCATTTTCAAGCGGAATATGAGAAAAATTAATGCACTTAATATACTTTATATAATATATAACACTTAATATATTTTTACAAAGAATATTGCAGCATAGTTTATCGTTCAGTAAAATATAAAATGATTTTTATTAATTTGAACATCTCTTGTCCGCTAAACATTTCTAAATAGAAAATATACACAGAGAAAACTCGCGTTAGTGTTACCAGGTGTCCGGTAGTGGTTAAACGACACCTCCTGCGGAACCATTGCGTGGGACGCTAAATGTCCCGATTTTTCATATGCACAATCTTTTTCAGATGTTTACACTAACATGCAATTTCGTACGCTGTGTTGAACTCTCAAGGCTGCTCGTCAGTAAACTTCCCGATTCCCCGAGCTAATGTTATTCCTATGGGCGTAGGATGCATTCGTATTTTTAAAATATCTCCTCGGAAAATTATTATTTTTAACTTCTGTTTTCTTTGTACTGTTCTTAAAAAATGTCTTTTTTTTTCTTAGTTGTCAATTTTTTTCTAAAATATATACTGAATTTTATATGAAATGTTAAAATCTTATTCGGTTTCGTTAAGATTTTAACACATAAAATATAAATTAAGCACATAGTTTAGAAATATTTTGATAACTAAGAAAAATAGAGACATTCTTTAAGAAGTGTACACAGAAAACAGAAGTTAAAAATATTAATTTCCTGGGAAGATATTTTAAAAATACGAATGCATCCTACGCCCATAGGAATAACATTAGCGAGGGGAATCGGGAAGTTTACTGATGAGCAGCCTTAAAACACTGAAAACTTTAAGAAAACAAACAAGAGTTCTAATTTTTAAATACTTGAAATCTCCATAGGTTATATACAGGGTTATTCTAAATGATGGACCCATTTTCAAAAAATTGTATTTATTTAAGTACAAATCCTAAATGAACAATCTTTATACCAATGAAAAGAGGAAGTTTCAAAGTTTTTTTAAGACATTATAAATGTTCAATGTGTCCACCGTTTGCTGCACGGCAAACATCTACGCGATAGCCAAACTCCTCCCACACACCAGGAAGCAAATGTGACTACTTCTTCTGGGGTTATGTTAAGGAAGCTGTGTACGTCCCGCCGCTACCAACAACTCTGAACGATCTGCGGAACTGTATCACTGCTTCCGTGCACTCAGTTACAGCAGATACGCTTTCTCGTGTGTGGGACGAGTTTGGCTATCGCGTAGATGTTTGCCGTGCAGCAAACGGTGGACACATTGAACATTTATAATGTCTTAAAAAAACTTTGAAACTTCCTCTTTTAATTGGTATAAAGATTGTTCATTTTGGATTTGTACTTTAATAAATACAATTTTTTGAAAATGGGTCCATCATTTTGAATAACCCTGTACGACAGATTGTTGATGAAGCCTATACGTTCTTAAGAGACGTAAATAAAATACATAAAACTGCAAGATCAAATTTTTATTTAGACATTATTTTTAAGTAGTCACTCTCATCCATAATGTATTTTTTAATATGTATGTTGACACTATGGGCAATACAAATTTATCAACGGAAGTGAATCGAGCGTTAATTAGTAAGATGATGTCAATGTTTTCGCATTTTTGCTGCATTGCTACCAGAGATTTTATTTGCAGTTATATATAACCATCCAGTTTCTTACAAATGTATTTGTAAAAATTGATTGAAAAAAAAAATTGTTATTTACTTCAAAGAATTGATATATTCAGTTAATTTCCTAGTGTTATCATTTACGGATTGCTTAAGTCGCATAAATTTAACGTGATGGAAGAAACTGAGTTATATTTGTGTAAGTTTCGATTGAGAAGCGGCCATACCACTTTTTCTGTGTACCTGTCTTGCTTTTGCCATACTGGACATGGCAGAGTCCTGACCGGTCGGGTTATAACCAACCTGAACCCAAAATTCTATTTCAAGTAAACCCCAAACCCAACCCGAATCCGAAATAAAAATTACTTCGTCAACCCGAAACCAGACACACTTCAAACCGAACCCAAAATGAAATAAACTTAATCTACACTTTAATATAATTATGAAAAAAAAAAAACAGTCTATAATTTTATTTCTAATATTACTTTTGCCTTTTATATTAAAAAAATTAACATACACACACAGCATAACTCATTAATGTTCATGTATATACTTTTTCTATATAAAATATTCTAGGCTTTTTTTTTTTTTTTTTTTGAAAAATTACTGATTTTACAACCCGAATCCAACTCTCAAGAGTCAAATACCAACCTGAAACAATTAAAGTCGACCCGACCCGCAATTACGTGGCCCGATGCAGTATTCTATGACCTAGAAATACTTCTTAACAGAGAAGAACAAAAAAAAAAAAAAAAAGGATAGATAATTTTACGTAAAGCAACAGTAAAATTTTCCATTACTTGTATTTTAAATTGCTTTTTTTTGCATGTCAGATAAATAACTTAGATCCATCATTTAGTCATAGTATTTCAAAATGTTCGCATTGTGTGTCAGAATTTAGAAAACACAACACAATTTCAATTACCTTTTCAGCGTGTTCACGTGAAAAAGTAAAACAAAACATAAAAGCAGACGTTTCTTTTTCGTTAACGAATTCATCGGAGCAATATAGGCCAACGTTGACAAGTTGCATTAGCAAACAAAACAACAAAAAAATAAGAGAAAATTTCGCGAGAAAATTGTAATTAAAAGTTATGTCAGACGCCTTTAGGCTTGTCATAAGAACACAGCGAAATTAATTTATATGCCTGACATTGAATTTTTATTTCTGTTTCGTTCCCCGAAGTTTAAAACACTAAAAGTATGTTTCAGAGGCGATCTTCAATGCCTTTTAGGCTTTTACGGAAAAATAAATAAAATAAAATAATAATAATAAACTGGAGAAGGCAAATTATTTAGAGTAAGTAAATGTAATGAAAAAATAAGATATATATATTTTTTATATATACATAAGAGTTTAAAAATAACACAAACCAAATTTAGTTCTGTTTCTTTTAAGGAAAATAAAACATCCTAAACGGTGATTGAGGAAACATAAAATCGGACAGCTTTTGGCAATTACGTTTGATAAATTCTAAGTGAACAGTTTTAAATCAACTGCTTGTTCTCATTACCTATGTTTTGAAAAATGTACGCAATAATAAATAAACTAGATAGTACCCGTCAAGATTTGACGGCAAACAATTTGAAAATTCCATTAATAATAAGTTTTAATTTTTAATTAGTTCATTTAACTTGATTAAGTATCGGAACTAGATTAATTGTTATACTGAGTAAGCGATTCCTCTACATATAAAGCGACAGATAGCGCTGTCAGTCCAACCTACTCAACTAATGCAGTGGAAGGATTTTAAGCTTGTAATTTATAACCTGTTATGCTTGCTTTTTAGCAGGAATTTAACTAAAAATATTAATTGAATGAGCAATCATTGACGGCATTTATTTTTATTTACTATAGTCCCAATGTTTTTTTTTTTTTTTTAAATATCAATATTTAGTATTTTCTAATTTGTTTAATTATGCGACCTTAAATTTTTTTCATTATTTTTACCAGCCTGACTCTAAAACATTATTTATATGTTAAACCATGTATATCACGGTGATTTCTTTTATAGTTCTTATATGAATATTTTTCCTTCTTTCTTTTTTCGTTTTTTTTTCTTTTTTTTTCTTTTTCTATTACGGAGAATATAATCACATACTTTTCTTAGTATAAAAACATATCTTCTTGATAATGGTCAGACAAAATACAGATAAAACTTTAGGTCAATTTATTTAATCGATAACACATGCAGAATCTTTTAATTTGATTTTTAATATAAAATTAGTAATTATATATAAAAAAATATTGATAAAATTAGTAATTATATATAAAAAAATATTGTCGGGTGTTAAATTTTGCTTACCACAGTCGCAATATTTAAAAAAATAACAATTTTGAGTATTTTCTGAATATTTTTAAATTACGCAACCTTTATTTATTTTTTACTATTATTTATTTATTTATTTATTTATTTATTTTTTTATAAATCTTACTCTAAAACCATGAACTTAAACTTTGTTGTTTACAACTAACGATTACTTGGATTTTATTTTACATTTTCATACATTATTTAATTATTAAATCATGCATATCAAGGTAATTTCCTTCAGATTTCCTGTATGAATATATTTCTCTCTCTCTCTCTCTCTCTTTTAATAAAAAGTAATAACATGCTTTTCTTAGTATATATCTTAGTATATATATGACATCTTGATAATGGTCATACCAAATATATAAAAAATTGTAGATCAGTTCAATTTAGTATTTAATCGATAATTACATGCACAATCTTTTAATTTAAATATAAATTGGTAATTAAAAAAATATATATTGTTGGTTGTTAAAATTTGCTTAATTATAAAGTACAATCGAATAAGAAAATTTTCAAATTATATAACTTCTCCTTAGTATATATCTAAGACATTATTGAAATGAATTATCTTATCGCCAATAAAGTAACAAAAATCAGTCTGCCCGGAGCGAGTATCGAACCCAATGCTGTCAACAGAGAAACACACCTAAGAGGCTACTTCACTCAGACGAAAACACCCGCTCGCTAATGTTAATCCTATGGAGGAAATATTTTAAGATATCTCGTTCGCATTTCAATATTTTTAAATGATTTTTTTTTTTTTGCATTGGATAGCTGAGGTCAATCTCTATGCACGCTATCTTTATACTTTTTCGATTTTTATTGCAATTTTTTTAATTGAGGATACTTTCACTTTCAACCGCTCAGCCATCCGGACCCCACGCTACTTCTAAAACTGAATGTATTCTAGATCTATGTTACGCATGCACATTTTTTTTTTTTTTTACTGAAAAAAAAAAATCTTAAGAATTACTTTTTCGTTTTAATCACGGAGGAAGAACCTCCGTGGTTTTAATATATAGAGGATGGTTTATATTGCCATTGAGCAAAATTATTGCATCCATGGTCTATATTTTAATGAATCTCAAAGGGAAAAATCGCATATTGTTTATCATCGCTATGATTGGTGGGTGATACGATTTTCAACGCAAGATATATCGAAAAATCTGCATATTTCGAGGTAGCTCATCATTCAGGTTGTTTTTCGTTTTTCACAATCTTTCTAAAAAGGTTAATCTTATGCAGCTTTATTGAAAAAAAAAAAAAAATCTGAAAATTAAAATAAAATGGCTGATTTTAACGAAAGATTTTCGGGATCCTGATGAGTTCACGCCGGAAGTGTTATACACTTAGCGCTATTATATACCGGGTGGTTATAATATAAGTTTGGAGCTGTTTGAGTTTGAGCTCTATTTAAAGCTGTCTGTAGCTTGAAGGAATAACCAGAATGAAGCCAAAATCGGTACACTTACTATTCGAGAAGAGGGAAGAAGAATAGAACAATAAAAAAATAATTTTAATAATCGCCGACAGATGGCGCTTTTGAGTTTGAAATGTAATGTGTAATATTGTGTACCGTGGAGGTGTCGCAAACCTCAACGACTTTACCGCATATCACAACATGTGCGAAACATCACTCCTGATGCGTTGCATTCTGCAGTTGAGCACGTCGTGCACCACCTGGATTGTGTCCTCCAGCACAATGGCCATGTGGAACCTGAACATGATCGGCACCGCCATGCGAAAGCGTAACCACATTCACTGTGACATTTTTTCAATAAATTAGGTAAGCCATCCGGTTTGACGACTTTATTCTTTAGTCTTGTATTACACATTACATTTCACACTCAGTAGCGCCATCTGTCGGTGATTATTGCAATTATTTATTTTTATTGTTCCATTCTTCTTCCCCCTTGTCGAATTGTAAATGTACCGATTTTGGTTTCATTCAGGTTATACCTTCGAGCTACAGACAGCTCAAAATAGAGAGATACTTATATTATAACCACCCTGTATATATAATGAAACAGGCAGTGCTTATTATTACAGTTGTATAGTTTAAAAATTAAAAGAATTGGATAAATTAATCTTTGTTAAATAATTATATCAGAAAAATAACTTATTATTATTAAAATAAAAATATATATGCTAAAAGTGATTACAGTACACGTAAAGGCTTATAAAAAAGTTTTAATAAACAGATCTACCACTTTCCTACACAAAATCGGCGACATTCTCAAGATAAATAATGATAAAATAAACTATTTTCGCAAAAAAAAATTATAAACAAAAACCAAGAGATCACAAAGTATAATGAAAGCCAGTGCTTTAATAAAAATGGTCATTTAAAAATGATAAATGTTCATTATTCTATCAAACGAGGATGAAAGAACTTATAGCAGACATAAAATACATCAAGGGGCAGAACATCTTTAGCCAGTCTACATAACATAGAGTCTTTACAGGTTAAATTTTTTTTTAAAAGTAAAATAATTTATCAATCAAGATTTTATTCCCCATCCATTATCCGCGAATCAGTAGAAATCTACACGCACAGTGAGAACTTATGCAATGAATCAGCCTCCTTTGAGTTACCTAGAACTTGGCGCGAGATGCTTTATAAATTTAAAAAAAAAAACAATAAGATAAAATAATTCACGTTTACAAATGTTTTTATTAAAGCGCCGGGTTTCATTATACCAGTGATCTCCTGGTTTTCCCTTATCAAGTTCATTTTTCAATTTTTTTTTTTTTTTTTTTTTTTTGAAATGGTTTATTTTATCATTATTGATACTGAGAATGTCGCCGATTGTGTGGACGAAACTAGTAGATCTGCTTATTAAAAGGTTTTTATAATCCTTTAAGTATACTGTAATCACATATAGCATATACTTTTTTATTTCAATTTTTGTTGTTGAAATTTCTCTCTGACATTTCGCAGAACTAAATGAATAATTTTGTTTTCAAAAACAAGATATATTTTTGGATTTCGCAGATAGATATTTTGAAAAAAAATTATGTATTTTTGATATGCAAAAATGTTTTTCAGAATCAGAATTTCCTTTAGGGGCTGTCCATAAATGATGTCACACTTTTTTTCAATATTTTTGAAGCCCCCCCCCTTAGTCACAAAGTGTCACACTTCACCATACCCCCCTCCCCCCTTGTCACATGTCACGCTATATTACATAGACATATAGTTGCAGTTCAGAAACAAAGCACTACGTTATAGATCATATTTCAAATTTTATTTTTAAACTTTAACTAATGACATTTCTGAGCATTTCAATAAAAAGGATTCGTGTACTTATTTTGTATGGAATAAGATTAAGGTTTACAACAGAAAACATAATTAATATACAATAAAGTAATACAATTAGTAGTAAAATATTAATATATTTTTTTGAAAAGAAAGGAATATAAATGAAAACAAATCATATGAAAGTTGTTTTAGCCCCGATTAAAAATACCCTCAAATTCTGGTAATTTAAAAATAACTTCAAAATTTAACCTGCTGATTTTAAATGATTTTATTTTAATCCAGATGTGTGATGTCACACTTCTTCTTACCCCCTCCCACCCCCTTGTCACAAACTGCCACAATTTCATGACCCCTCCCCTCTAAGCGTGACATCATTTGTGGACGGCCCCTTACTTAAATAATTAAGTTTTTTCAGCTTATTAATAATTTTTTTAACTTTAAGGATCTTGTTATATTTATAGTATAATACTATTTATAAATTTCTTATGAAGTGATACATTGATAATATTACTTTATTTAATTTGATGCTGACATACATATTAAAGGTTTATTTATTTATTTTTTCGAGATGTAGGAGTTTTTGTGTAAGTGAGCATTTTATGTTTTCATTAAAAAATAAAAGTTTTTGCATGCCATCTTACTGTCGAGAAAAATGATTTTACTAAAGCATTTTAATTTTTAACAACGATTTATCATTAAATATTTCTAAGAAGTACCCCCCCCCCTCACCCCACACACAATAAAATAAAAAATAAAAATCTTAACCGAAAATTTGAGTGATTTTTTTACCCAGTTATAATAAACTTTATTCTCAATCACCAGTTTTAAAAGAAAAATTGCAAATGTATATAAAAGGATGTTTGTGACACACACACACACACACACAAAAACACTTATTTTGAAAGGAATTATCTTCCTTGAATTTTTTAATGCCTTGATTATATCGCTCTTTCGGATTTATCGCCCTTTTTTCTTTTTACTTGCGGGTATGTAATACAATAAAACCTCCTAAGACGGAATCTCAAAAGAACGACAAAATTCCGTTTTAGTAGGTAAAATAGTGTGGTATCCTTTCCGACAGGAGAAATATATTTTTCCGTTTAAGAGGTTTCTGTTATAGATAGGTTCCGTTTACGCAGGTTTTACTGTACTTACAGTGGTAATTAAAATTTTGTTTAGCATTTTATGCTCTTATTCATTTAAAACAAAAATTTCAATCATTTTCTTGCAGAGTAATTTAATTTTCCGGCACACTTTTATGTCACTAGTATACGCCTCGTTATTATTGTACAATATTTGTATAATTTATCAATGGAAGCTTCTGTATATATTCTATTTAAATTAAATATACCCACCAATTGCATGCAATGAAAAGTCAGGTCAGCATAATAAGCTACTTTCTAAGGCTATCGAACAATATAAAATTAATTCTCGAAAGAATCTTTTACCTGATACTCCGTTGAATAAATACTAAAAGAAGAAATTCAATGCCTATGTCAAAAATAGACTTTCTCATCTTAGTTTGAGTTTAAGAGTATAGAAATCAGAATAATTAAATGTAAGTCCTAATTTAATTTTTCCAAAAGAATCACCATCAATTTTCGGGTTTTCATCAGAGAATATATTACACGGTTCATGAAGAAATACAATATTTTGATTATTACTGATTTCCAATTCAAATTTAGATATTATGCATGCTCATGAACTTTCTTTTGCCTAACTGATTCATGCGTGAAATAAAAAAAAGTTTGATTGGATGCTTTTGAATTAACCTGGATAACGGCTAATCGATCGTGCCCCTTAAAGTTATATTTCATACATCATTCAATGACTTGGCAGTAACAGTAGAAATATGCGAAGATGTGGACCAATGATAAGAAAGTGAAAATTCTTTATTATAACTGTGTATTGACGAATTACAAGCCCATTGTTTTCTTTTTTTCAATAACTTTTTTTTAAAGGACTTTTATAACATCTCGATTGAAAAAACTTTTTTTTTTCGCTTAGGGTTATATTTTACTTTAAAATGAAGTTTCAACAAATTGTAATGCTTTAGATATTACACTATGTATACAATATACAATAATGCAGTGTTTAGTGTTGAAAGTTATAAATTATGATTTAAAATTTTTCGGTATAGTAGTAAATAATTATTACACCCTTTTTAAGACAATATTACACTTTGGTAAACTTTCTAAATAAAGTAATGAATTTATTAACTTAAAATTGTTATGAAATATATATATATATATATATATATATATATATATATATAAAACAAATCATCGTTTTTTTTTTTTTTTTGCAAATCTAATAAAATAATTGAATTAATTTTATGACTATAAAATAATTTTTATCAGTTTTTCTTTTATAATTCTGACATTGCATATCTGAAAAAAAAAAAAAAAGAGTCGCCTTTTTTAATTAAATGGTTGTTCTTCTTTTGTCCTTTTTATTATTTTGTTGAAATATTTTCAAAGTGATAAAATATCTCTTTGTGTAATTTTGTTCAGTGACTTTAAAATAAACGTTACAGAATTCGCACGAGCTCTAGCGTGGCATTTTGGCCTTGGACGAAAACATAGAAGATTACTTTTGCTATTTATGACGCATTTGAATGCAACATATCCGACAGCGGGAGAGGGAAGAGTATTTCCGAAAGAGGACTTTTTAAAGAATCTAACTCGCATTCACTTTTTTTCAAAAAAAAAAAAAAAAAAAAAAAAAAAAAATTAACTCCAAACTTCAGAAAGTTAGTCTGAAGCTTTCAAGCTTTAACCAGAACAGATTTATGTCCAGGACCCTACAAACCATACGTGGTGCCTGGTGAAAAGTTTCAGTTGCAGAATGTTGCCATATGACATTCTTGTAGTCGTGTTTTGCCTCGATTTTAAGAAAACATACCTGGCTTTTGACTTTGGGGGGGGGGGGGGGGGCTTAAAAGCCCGTGGCAGCTACCTCATGAGAGAGAGAGAGAGAGAGAGAGATTTTTAAAAGAGTATACAAGAAAAATAAGTTAGAAATATTAATCTTCTGAGAAGATATTTTAAAAATACGAATCGATTCCACGCTCATAGGTTTAACATTAGCGAGGGGAATTTTAAATCTCATTGACCAACACCCTTAAAGTGCTGTGTGCAAAATTTGAAGCAAAAACATTAAAGAGCATATAAGTTGAACTAATATTTGACCAATTATTGTCAAATTTAACGAAAAAAAAATTCCTAATATTAAATAGCATTTAAATAGACTCTGTATTTGACCAGTAAATATCAAAATTGAATAAAAAACTCCCTAACTATTAAATAACATATAAATGACCCAGAATTTGAACAATGATTATTATAAAAATTCAAGTAAAATCTCACTCGAAATCTCAAAGAAGATTATATATATATATATATATATATATGTATATGTATTTTGATTTACACAATTGTTTGATCATACACATTTTATAATGGACTGCGATGTGTTATTCTTATGTATATTATGTATATTTAGTTAGATTTACTTATTCATTATTTAATTATTTTAAATGAATTTATTTTCATTAATATTAAGAATGTATTTGATCTAATGATTTGGATTAATACCTTTGGTGGACGATATCATATCTACTTCTAAGATAATGTTTACTTTTATACAGTGTTGATATAATATGTTTTAATTTTATTTAGTGTTTTTATTTAATTTAACTTTGTTTAAAGCCACATTTTTGTGACTAATTCATTTCAATATTTACTCAATATTAATTTTAAATTCTTTGATTCTTAATTCAAATCTTTAGTATTTTAATTTAATTTATTTTAAATGATGTTGCATTTTTAGTACAGTTATTTAATCGTTGTTGACATTTAATGGTACATTTTTTAATGTTGCATTAATTATTAATTTTTCCATATTACTACTTTTTTTATAACAGTATTATTAATTTATACATCCATTACTTAGATATTATTCAACTTTCTATTTATTAATTAATTTCATTTATTTATTATTTAACTAATGGCTATCATTAAGATAGTAATTTGGTTTAATTATTAAAAACTAATTTCCATCCATACTTTATATTTACTTTTACCACTAGAGGGCAGCACTATTTTAAGTTGTTTTTTATTATTAATTTTTCCATCTTAATACTTATTTATAACATAGTATTATACATTAATACATCCTTTAATGTAATTCGATTTTCTATTTATTAATTAATTTCATTTATTTATTATTTAACTAATTGGTATCAATTAAGTTAGTAATTTGGTTGATTTATGAAACATTTATTTCCATCCTATTCCTTCGATTCAGATTATATCCACTCTTTTTTTTTTTTTACTAATAGATGGCAGCACTAATGTTCATGTTTTATTTTATAATCCATTATATTTTAACATTATTTCTGGCATTACTGCAAATCAATTTATATTTCTAAGCAATTTATATTTCTAAAATTGGCAACATGATATGATTTTTTATGCAATTCATTCCCCAGTCATGTTGGAGTTTTCATGATGGTTCATGAACTGCAAGGTATCTTATTTATATCTCTATTCATCTTTATGGATTTTTTTTATAAGTATGGTTTCTTTCCTTTTTTATATTGTATTTTATTTTTTATTTTATCACTGATTTGAATCATTGTATTTGAGATGTAGTCCCAATATCATATTTTTTAGCAATGTTTGGCTAATATGAAGATGAAACATCTCATTTTATTTGTGGTATTTAGGCAATTGGGACTTGACAATTCTGTCTAAATTCCACAAATTTCATTTCATTTAATTCATTTAATTCCATTGATTCAATTTTTATTTAATTTCTTATTCTTTCAATGTTTTTTGATTCCATATTAAGTGTGTTGGGGAATCTTTCATTGTCAACTAATTATTTCATACTTAATTAATTCATGGTTTAAGTTGGTGTTATGATAATGTTTCATTTATGGTTATATATATATATATATATATAGACCTATCATTTCACATAATTATTTTAAAATCTAATATTTGACCAATTATTGTCAAATTTAACGAAAAAAAAAAACCCTAATATTAAATAGCATTTAAATCGACTCTGTTATCAAAGTTGAATCAAAAACTCCCTAACTATTAAATAACATATAAATCGACCCAGAATTTGATCAATTATTATTATAAAAATTCAAGTAAAATCTCTCTCGAAATGTTAAAGAAGATTATATACATATATAAATCAACCTACCATTTCGCATAATTATTTTAAAATCTACTATTTGGAAAATTATTGTCAAATATAACGAAAAAAAAAACCCCTAATATTAAATAGCATTTAAATGGACTCTGTATTTGACCAGTAAATATCAAAATTGAATCAAAAACTCCCTAACTATTAAATAACAATAAATCGACCCAGAATTTGACCAATTACTATTATAAAAATTCAAGTAAAATCTCTCTCGAAATCTCAAAGAAGATTATATATATATATATATATATATAGAGAGAGAGAGAGACCTATCATTTCACATAATTATTTTAAAATCTAATATTTGACTAATTATTGTCAAATTTAACGAAAAAAAAAACCGTAATATTAAATAGCATTTAAATCGACTCTGTTATCAAAGTTGAATCAAAAACTCCCTAACTATTAAATAACATATAAATCGACCCAGAATTTGATCAATTATTATTATAAAAATTCAAGTAAAATCTCTCTCGAAATGTTAAAGAAGATTATATACATATATAAATCAACCTACCATTTCGCATAATTATTTTAAAATCTACTATTTGGAAAATTATTGTCAAATATAACGAAAAAAAACCCCCCTAATATTAAATAGCATTTAAATCGACTCTGTATTTGACCAGTAAATATCAAAATTGAATCAAAAACTCCCTAACTATTAAATAACAATAAATCGACCCAGAATTTGACCAATTACTATTATAAAAATTCAAGTAAAATCTCTCTCGAAATCTCAAAGAAGAATATATATATATATAAATCGACCTATCATTTCACATAATTATTTTAAAATCTATAATATTTGACCAATTATTGTCAAATTTAACGAAACAAAAACACATAATATTAAATAGCATTTAAATCTACTCTGTATTTGACCAGTACATATCAAAATTGAATCAAAAACTCCCAACTATTAAATAACATATAAATCGACCCACAATTTGACCAATTATTATTATAAAAATTCAAGTAAAATCTCTCTCGAAATGTTAAAGAAGATTATATATATATATAAATCGACCTTACCATTTCAGATAATTATTTTAAATACTATATTTAATTACCAAATATATTTGGTATATACCAAATATATATGAATTTGAAAGTTAATATTAAGAAATAATGATACTAGCAAGTTATTACTCATATACGAATGATAGCGGCCTCTAGTATTTATCCACTTTTTCGCAATTATAAAAGTAGGACAGATTTAATAAGATGAATAAATTACAATTCATTAAAAATAGCATTAATTTTACAAATATTTTAGGTTTGAGTGCCTTGATGGGAATAATTATATACATTCATTTCCTTCCTTCACCATTTAAAAACAATCACTCTTTCTCTGAAGGCTGCCGTTTTCGATTTACGCAGTAATTACACGAATCTCATTAAGGGGTATGGGGTATGGGCGGGGTTTTTTGGCTTCAAAAAATGCCTTTTTTTATTTCATTTTCTAAATGTCTGACATTTCATAAATGTTATGTCGGAACCGTTTAAAAAAAAAAAAAAACATATACAGAAGATATACCGTTTCTTATCGCATAAATCAGGAGCGAGTGGTACTTATTGCAAAACTTTAAATACATTTTTCTCAAAATAATATTGTTTAAATCGGTACCCGAAATATTTCAGCAACGGATAACCAATGGTTTTTTTTTTTTCTGTTTTGCATTTTTTTTTGCATTTTTAAATCATTCTTTTTTTGTAACTAAAACAAAATGAAATTTTTTGTTAAAAATTGACATAATAAATTGACGGTCCGCCAAAATGGCGGATCGAAATTAGGATTGATTAAGCATGCAAAATTAAAAAAAAAAAAAACTTTATATAAAGGAATAGACAATTATATATACTAGGCGATCCAACACGGGATATCCCAGTTAAAGATGCCCGATATACTTCTGGGGGATTATAGCAAACGTAAGTGAAAATGGTTTTTAATTGAAAACTTTAATAATTTTTTTACATTTAGTATGTTTTCTTAGATTGCCCACTAAGTACACCAAAAAGAGTTTTTGGTACTTTCATATTAGCTCTATGCCAGAGGCCAATTGCGAAGGGTTTCTCTATTTAGCAACCATCTTTGATTTTATTTGTTTTAGTGTTTTAAGTGCGTAGCTCGATTATATGTGATGTCTGTTAAATTCGTGTTTTATTTATTTACTTTTTTATTTTTTATAAGTATAATTTTCTTTATTTGTGAAAATTTAATTTCGTTTGGCAATTTCGTTACGGATTATGTAAACAAACTGTAGAAAGTTAAATTATAGAAAACATTAACTAAAGTTTTAATATTGTACGAGAAAATCAATCTTGCAAAACTGGTTTTGCCACGATTAATCCATGTTAGATTTGCGACGTCATTTCTTCTATTTACTGTTTCTTAAGTTGGCTTTCGATTATACAAGAAACAACAACAACAAAAATTGTATAACATTAAAAATAATTAAGAAAAAATTCTTAATCCATTTAATTATATTTTTGAAAAACTTGAACATGTTTTAATACGGTTTGAACATAATGATTGACGCAAATGGAATGCACATTGAACAAATACTGTGATTAAATAAAGTTTTATGTTTCCGGTTCTTTATGCGCCATTTTTCCACCTGGTGGTCGAAATTTGAATTATTTTTTGAATTGGATATTTCTCTTTCCCATCGTCCATATAACGTATATACCAAGTTTCAAGGAAATCCATCAACCAGAACGGGCTCCAGATTAATCTGAGTAGTGTAACTTTAATTATAAACACCCTGTATTAAAGAAGAGCGGATAAATCGACTCAATATTTCGACCATTATTTTGAAATAGGGTATTTGATTTCAAAATGCAATGCTAATTCATTTGAAAGTTATTATGAAAGCGAGACTGAACGTTCAAGTTTAGTTCCAGAACGGATCTTACCATCTTACAAATCTTTAGAGTTGTGTGCAAAATTTAAAGTAAAAGCCTTCAATTTATTAATGGTCATATAAATTGATCTAACATTTAGTTAATTTATGTAAAATTGAAAGCAAAAACTCTGTAAATATCAAAAATAATATATATCGATCCAATATTTGGCCATTTAGCATTTTTTACTTTTAATTTTACAACAAACATATAAAATTATATAAAATATTTACGACTCAATATTTGAGAATTTTGAAGCAAAAAACTCTTTTTTTATTGTGATATGTTTTTTTTTTCTTAATTTTTACTTTTCTTAATTTGTCCCCAATGAGACCTTGTGCCATTAAATCTTATACAACCAACCAATTTCGCCTGAGAATCGGCCCTTTAAGGCTAATTTGGAGTTTTAATTTTTTGAATAAAATAAATGTTTTCTTCTCACTTTTTTGTTTGTTTGTTTGTTTTCGTGTCGGCTCCTTTAACATAGCAATAAAAAAATAGATATCATCTTCCGAACTCTCTGACATTTCAATCGGTTATATATATAACTGTATCCAAGCTCTCTTCAAAATTTTGTGAAAAAATATTCATATTTAGTAGTGAAAACATGAGTTCTTTAAAAAAAGCTTTAGCTTTCAACCTCAGAGATAAAATATATTAGAAGGTCTATGCTTTCAATGCAATGGTACGGCTTCATCCGTTTTCAATCAACCCTTTTCAACTTCCTTAGGCAAAACAGGTGAGGATTGGGTTAATCAATCAGGTTTCCCGTTTCTGAGGGTAGAAATCTTTTAAAAAAACGTTGACGCATGCGCAAAGAGACGATTTTCATGTGGATTTGACAGAATGTGCTTTTCGTTTTAAATATATAGATTGCATCTTGCTCGCTGGTAAAAATAGATCTTTGGCTGGTAAGATTTTACGAAAATTCCCCACCTTTGCTACAGGTTTTATTTACTTTTTCCGCAATTACAAAAGTGGGTCACTGTTACTTATTAAAAATAAAATATTATTAATTTTATAAAGATTTTAAATATGAGTTGTCTTGTTGTGAATAATTGCATAGCTTTCGCTTCCTAGGTCAAGCCAAAACCAATCCCACTTTCTCCGAACGCTGCAGTTCCCGATTTGCACAGTAATTACACGAATCTCATTAAGTTCGTCCCATCTCTGGTTATTTCACCTGTGTGTACATATTTGCCAGAACGATAAGCTAAAAAAGAAAAAAAAAGAATGAAAAAAAAGGCAAAGTAATACAAACAAAAGGGCAAATCGTATTTTTTGACTTCCCTGGTATGGCCTCCTTCGATCCGGTTTCCTGAAGAAAAACTGGGTCGATGGTTTAAAACCTTCCGATGTGGTCATTGTTTTGAGTAAAGGCGAGCGGAGTTGTTCTTTTTGAATTCAGCAGTCGTGAGATATGCTTTATCGAAAGAGATTTTACTACGTCCAGACATGTGTTATGGCGTAATACAGGTTCTTCGCCTTACTTAGTAAATTCGTTATATACTTATACAGTGAAGGAGGAAGAAGTTTACACAATAAGTAAGTTCTAAGAAAGGAAATGTATATTTTATTTCCTTATAATACAGCTGAACTTACTATTAGTGATCTCGGAACTAACGAGAACGGATATGCCTGCAATGCGCAGCCCAGACTTTTTTTCCAAAACTTTTTTTTGTTAGAAGACCTCGTTCTAGACAATTTTCAAACATAACAACATGAAAAGGAATATAGCCCAAAAAAGATAAATTAAACATTCAAAAATAAATTTCTACCAGCATTTTTCAAAAAGAAAGAATTGAAACTCGCCATTTTTTTCCCGTCAGGGAGGAAGGGGAGAGAGGAAGGTTGTTAATTAGTCAACTTCCCAATTCCCCTCGTTAATGTTAAACCTATGGGTGTGGAATGAATTCGTATATTTAAAAATCTCCTCAGGAAATTAATATTTTTAACTTATTTTCTCTGTGTACTGTTCTTAAAGTATGTCTCTTTTTTTCTTAGTTGTCAAAATATTTTTTAAATATATACTTAATTTTATGTGAAGTGTCAGTTTCAGTCGCTAAGATTTTAACACAGATAATTATAAATTAAGTATATATTTTAGAAATATTTTGACAATAAAGAAAAAAAGAGACATCCTTTAAAAAGAGGTTAAAAATATTAATTTCCTGGGGAGATATGAGGGGGTCAGTGCAAGAGAGTGCCAATCCACATTTTTGAACTTCTGAGATATTTCAATTTGAAAATTTGATCAAATACTCAAATCAAGATATATAACCTGAAGTTTTTTCGCCAATGTCTTAGTAACATTTGAGATATTGTGAGTAACACTATGGCATTACTTTAATGATATTACTATTACGTTTTTTAGTAAATTAGCTATCTTCATTGGGGGCATAAACATCTGAGGTAAAAACGAAACCTGTCACATAGGCTGCCACCAAGTGGCATTAGAAACAAATTATATGTTGGATATTATAATTTACAATATTAAGCAACAGATTATAGTGTTAGATTTATTTTACCAAAAATGGGACTTGGCACTTTCTTCCCCCGACACCCTCATATTTTGAATATACGAATGCATTCCTACGCCCATAGGTTTAACATTAGCGAGGGGAATTGGGAAGGTGACTGACTAACAGCAGCCTTAAAGATAAATTTGAAACACAGGAACGTAAAAAGGAAAACAGAATTAAAAATTGTTTTTTCGCGGGGAGAGAGAGGGGGCAGTGTCCCCTTGACGAAAAAATCTCAGTTCTTCTTTCCCTTAGTGTTTACGTATTTTATGTCACTTGCGAAGCATAAATTTGACAATTATTTTTTAAATCATCAGAGGTAAAAGAAAAAATGTAATTAACTAAATTTCAAAATTCAGGGAGATGCAATAGTCCTCCCCCCCCTCCACCCCCCCCTCCACCCCCCCCCCCTTGCCTGTGTCTGTGAAGTGATATGGAGCAATTACATGTTCCCCACATTAGTTGTTAAATTCTTCATACTTATACTGTGGAAGGTTTAAGAAAGGAAATGAACATTTTATTTTTTTATGATGCAGTCGAATTTGTTTATAGCGAGCTCGGAAGTAACGAGAACCCAGTTTTAACGAGCAAAAAAGAAAGGAAACGGCTGGTGTGATATAAAAATGTACATTGCGAAGAAATTTTATTTTGCAAAAGAAAACTTGGTTATAACGAACGTAATTTTCGAAAACTCGCTGAAAAAGAAAAAAGAAGAAAAAATTCTCTCCCCCCCTCCCCCCCTCTCTCTCTCTCTTTTTTTTTTAAAATTTGTCGTGAGAAGAAGAGGAAAAAACACCTCATATTTAAGGTGCCTAATCTGTAAAAAAATGTTAAATTTAATGATTCCAATAGATTTTTGTTGTATTATAACAACGTGAGAAAACTATATCTGGAAATTTTTTTTTCAAAATTCTGCTCTTTTTTCAAAACTAGTTAAGCCGATTCACAGTTAACGGACTGTCCAATCATGTCAATGGTACTGTCCATCTGAAATTTCTATATTAGAAAGCTCACTACACTGTAAAAAATGACCAATGTTTCTTATTTTATGAAAATATGCTATAACCACGAACGAAAATATAATATAATCTTCTGAGTTATCCGAAATTTCAAATAGCATGTTACACTGTCTTTTGAATCCCCAGAACCCCATTTTCAAAATTTAAAGAATAATTTATAAAAACAAATTATTTTTAGCTGCCCGAATTTTTCAGGAACGTTTCCGAAGGGTTTTTATAGTGTATTAATGAGTGTCCTCAGCCTGGAATACCTGTTTTTCGAATGCTATCAATTCTGAAGTAAACATTTTCATGCTCAAAAAAAATGTTTAACAGACAAACATGCAAAATCAACAGCGTTAACAATAACATTAAAATTAAGATTATTTCTTACTTCGTTCATGTATAAATTAACTTATGCGGCTAAAAACGTGTACTTGAGAATGGATAACATTCGATAAACAGGTATTCCAGCCTAAGGACACTAATTAATACACTTTAAAAACACTTCGGAAACGTTTCTGAAAAATTCGGGCAGCTAAAAATAATTTGTTTTTATAAATTATTCTTTAAATTTTGAAAATGTATTCGTTTCTGGGGATTCAAAAGACAATGTAACATGCTATTTGAAATTTCGGATAACTCAGAAGATTATATTATATTTCCGTTCGTGGTTATAGTATATTTTCATAAAATAAGAAACATTGGTCATTTTTTACAGTGTAGGTGTATAACTAAAGACGAATTTAATTCGGTTTTAATGATATTATAAAGCTATCCTGTCACTATTTACTGGCACATTCTATCTATATTAATAAAAGAAAGACGTTTGAATTTACTTCATCGTACTACATTGTATAAATATGACAGCAACCCACCCATCCCCCCTCCGACCCCCTAGGGTAAAATTTTAACAACTTGGTATCTAATTTCAGAGCTATTCACGAAGCTGACGTTTGCCATTTTTAAGTTTTTTTGACAACTGCATTTAATTGCATTTTTTTTAATTAATTCTCAAATGTATTTGTTTTTATAATTATAATACCAACATGTGCACTACCCATATTTAAAAAAAACTTAATAAACAATTTTCAAGTAATTTTGATACATTATTTTTTAATCAACTAAATGTTATCTTTAGTTGCCCCGTTATGGTCATGTAAAATATTTTTTGAAAGATATTGGCACGTGACTATAAAAAGGTTCGCCAACCCTGCCCTATGTCAACTCCGTAGCCCAAGACTCTCGAAAATCATAGTCGGGTCCTGTCAATACACAGAGAAACAAGTGGGTAGGTATCGAAGATCGCACAAAGGGTTTCGTTTAATATTTATATAATTTTTTTATCCTAAATGGAATTAGTTCTGTGGAAATCGGGGTGTATATATTAAAAAAATGGTGTCAAAAAAACGATAAACCAACCGCTAGAGGACGCGGTTCACTAAATGCAATATTTATAAAAAAAAAAGTCGCCCCCCCCCCCTCTCCCCATCCCCGCGATTAAAAAAAAATACAAACGTTTCTTTAATTCTTAAAGCCATTATCAATTAGGTTTTTATTTCTTTACCGTAAAAATCAACTGCTTTTGACTAAGATAAAAATTTATTTAAATTAACGCAAAACTAAATCGTAATTTCTGTTCTAATTATGCGATCGTTATAAAAATTAGATTTATGGGTTCTCAGCAAAAAAAAATAGCTAATTTTCAAATCGATAAATGCAATATTTCAAAAAAAAAAAAAAATTAATAGAGCCGGAATTCTTCCAGTATAAAGAAATGCTGTTTCATTTGTTTCATTCTTTTACTGCAGCGAGAATGAAAACTTTCGAGGTGCAGGTGAAAGACGAAAACTCATTGGTCGGTTTCAATCCTCGTATCAGGGTACCATTTCAGTCAAAAACTGAACTTCTTCCTTTGTTTCGGTAAAAATGTTCCCTTTTCTCTAATTTTCGATGGTTTTTAATTAATATATTGAAATAAGACTTTTTCAAAATTTTATGATTTTCAGTGTGACAGTAGCTATTCAGCTGTAAGTACACAAAATTTCAAGTTTCTAACTTATACAGTTTCTGAGAACGGGCTCTGTGATAGACAGACGGATAGACAGACAAAGGAGTGTGACGAATAGGATTTCGTGAGATGAACGAAACCCTAAAAAAAAAAGAAAAGAAAAACATTTTCGACGAAGATCCTGGTTGCGCCAATACTTAACACTTTAACACTATCAAAAGAAAGAACAATTCAAAAGAAACGACTAACACAGAAGAACAAAGAAAAAAAAAACATTGCGAAAGCGCATAGATTTCAAGGAACTCTTTAAATGAGTATATGTCAGAAGATTATAAATAAATGTAAATTTAAACTAGTGATAATAATTTAAAAAAAAAAAAGGCACTGAAGGAAACGAAAAGAAAGGTATTGCAAAATTTTGAAACTGACAAAACATAATTAAACAAAAGTGAAAGTTTCTGGACGGAAGAACAACTTAAACTGAAGAATGCATGCAAAGTTGTTAAAAAATTATTCATGGTGTAACTTTAAATGTTCAGTTGTCATTAGATATATAATTTCCTCATACTAATACAAATGTAAAATTACATTTTTCAAGGCAATCATACTGTAATTTTTAATAATTCATCTGAGATTTACTTTCTGCTTTTTTTTCAAAGTCCACCGTCTCCTTAAATTTTAATTGGGCACAATTCTACAATTAGTAATTTAGTACTATTGTAATCAAACAGGGGGAAATTTATACTAGATACATTGTAATATTTTCCCGTTCAATATGAATAAGTAAAACATTACTAGCTGACCCGTGCCCGAGCCCGTAATAATAACCATAAATAAACCTCCAATTTGTATGATTTTATATCTTTAACCTTATTTTGTATGAATTTATATTTTTAAATGAAAAATTCACTAAAAAAATATTGATATTTAGTGATATAAGTGCTCGTAAGAAGACATTTTCTTGTTTTTTTCATGTAGGATCATTTCATACTTAAAAAGAAAAAATCTTGATGTCCAAACTTTTGGAAAAATTTATCGGTTACAAATATAACGGTTTTAAACTCCTGTGTAAAAATTTCTTGACAAAAAGAAAAATTGTTATCTAGTTGTAAAAGATATATGTTTTCTTCTCGGCTTTATTATTTTGTGTTAATTTTTTTGTGTTATTTTATTTTATTTTATTTTTTTTTGTGTAATTACATGCATTTTTTTAATTTAAATATTTTTAATACAAATATTTTTTATTTATATTATTATATTTATAATACAATTTTTAATTTGTAAAAATATTGTTGGGTGTTAAACTTTACTTAATTAAAAAGCATTTGAATAACAAAATACAAAGCACATATTTTCTTTTCCTGAAAATATGACAGTAATTTAAATGAATTATAGCCAAAAGTATTACAGAAATCTTTCTGTCGGAAATGGGATCGGAATTCGCGTTTTAGGCAGACAGCCAAAGTTTAAACTAACAACTTAGACCGCTTGACTACGCTGACCGCGCTCACCTTAAAACTGAACAGGTTTTAGATTTAATCTCACGCATGCGCAAAAACATCGAATTTGCGCAGAAAATTAAGTTTTTACCTTGGCGTTTTAATATATAGGATAAAATGTATGAGATGAAAAGTTATTATCTAATATCAAAAATACCCCCCACACACAAAGGATATGAAAGAATACCCTAAACAGAAGAAAACTCAAACAGAAAACATTCGGTAAAAAAATTGAACCTTGTGATCGATTATCGCGATTATTTGTTTACCAACATTCTCTGTGGCTACTGCCTTCTTAGCGTTCTTGTAACAAGCTCAACCTGTTACAGTACAGTAATATTCGTGGGCAGTTTTTAAAATAGTGCTTGCATTTGAAGTTTAGAAATGTTGACATACTTCATGTAACAACCAAGCGGAAAGAAGCCTTTTCAAAGCAGTAACAACAATTCAGCATTTTTTCTCTTCACCACTTGGATTATAGCTTTAGTCAGTTATCGGAATATATTTTTTTTTTCGTATGTGCTTTTTTTTTAATCGGACGACGTTTTTTTTAAATCATTCTAGTTTAACATTACTATTTCTGATAAGGTTAAAATTCGCGATGATTCATACACTGCAAAAAAAAAAAAAAAAAAAAAGTGTTGATTTTACAGTATAATACTGGCACCCCAGCTGCACCATGCGCGGCAGCGTATTACTGCTTATTTTACTGTTTATTACTGTTAATTTTACGGTATAATACTGGCAGCTGGGGCGCCAGTATTATACTGTAAAATCAACACTTCTTTTTTGCAGTGTATAACAGCATTGTTTTATTTTCATGTTGATATAACACATGCATTACAAAATTAAGAGTTCTATTATTTTAACTGATTCTAGTTTATACTGTTTGGAAAATGAAGAACAGAAAAAAGCATACAAACAAATAAACCGATGAGTTATTTTCACGACTGCAGATGTCGTGACTAAAAATTTCTAAAGAATTTCAAACTTTGTTAAATATTTAACAGCAGATTCTGGTGTCGGTGTTAGCGTTCTGCACCGGGTCAGGTAACCCGATTTTACCGGGATCTGACCCAAACCACGCGCCGTGTCGAATTGTCTCTATTTCTTTTTGTTGCGAGTCGGGTTGATTTTAATTGTTTAGAGTTCGTGTAGGTTTTTGGTTGGGTTTCGATTACTGCTGGTCGAGTTCGGGTTGACCTGATTTTTTTCAAACAATGTCCTGAATATTGTTCAGACGAAAAAACAATTGAACGTTAATGGGTAAATAAATAAATAAGTATATATATTCATTTGCCTACATCTATACTAATAAAAGAAAGTTTCGTTCTATGTGTATGTCCGTGTGATTGTGTGTCGTCGATTGTTTGCAAAATCTAGCTCATCTAGAAGTATGAAAATTTCAGTAAGGATAGTCCAAAGCATGTCCTGATGTACCTGAGGCTCAGATTTTAATATTTTTATAATTAGCTGAGATATTAATTAAAAACTCTTTAAACATCGCTTCCAATATGCCATCTTCTTCTGGAAATGGTGCAAATGAGAAAAAAAAAAATCCGCAAAATGCCTACATCGGGGCCTCGATGCGAGGGTAGCATCAAGAAAGATTGGGTTTACAAGAAAAAGACCGTGTTACCAGACTGATCTCTAACTACGCCTTTTCGAAACACGTCGAAATAACAAAACCTTTTAGATCAGTCGACACGAAAATTTGCAGATCTAAATTTAAAAAAAAAAAAATTCTTTTTCCGAAAATAAAAAAAAATAAATCCATTGGCAACTTCTCCAGATATTAACAGATAATTAACTTTTTTTTTTTTTAAATTAAAATAATTTTATCTTGCAAAGACACCTGCTTTTATTTCAGTGAAAGCTTGGGGTTGCCGGTTATAAACAGGTTTCCAGATTCACATTTAACTACGCTTTTTGAAATACGTCGGAATAACGAAAATTATTTGGTCTATCGACACGAAATTTTGCAGATATAGGTTAAAAAAAAAAAAAAAAAAAATCCATCGGTAATTTCTCCAGACATTAATTAACAGATAATTAAATTTGCTCTGGAAAATAAAATTATTTTATTTTGCAAAGGGCACCTGTTTCGATAACAATTATTCAAAGTGACGGCCAGATAATTGTGTGAATAAAATGTGGAAGTAGGGTTTTATACGGGACATGCAAATTATAAAATCTAATTTACCTACGTTTTTGAAAATAACATTGCGTAACTCATTTTTTTCCGATTAAAAGATTCTAAAAATTGCGAAAATCTGATAATTAAAACCGGAGATATGAATTAATATTTCATTAAATTGATTGCAGAAAAATAATTCATTTTAACATGTAGTTTCACAAGGCAGACATTGCGTCTCTCATCTGTTGAAGAGAGAAAGATATAAAACCACGAATTATAAAGTTTAAGTAGAAATATTATACAGGTTCTATAAAATTATGAAAAGTATATAACTTATCGATTCCAAATTGAGTATATGTACATTAATTTAAAAAAAATCTACATCCGAAATTCGAAAAATCTCGGAAATACGTTGGTAATTTTTCCAGATATTAATTAATATCTCATTAAAACTCGCTCTGAAAAATAAACATTTTTACTGGTTTAATTTTCACAATGGCACTTTCTCTAATAAATGTGAAAAATTTTGCAAAAGAAAAAAAAAAATAAAGCATCTAAAAACTGTCGAAAGTCGTCACCCCTCTATGATCTGCGTAAAATATATTAGTGTCAGGGTTCGCTAAAATACCTGCGATACGTTATAACACATGGGCTGATAAGTTCCCGGTCTAATAAAGAAAACACAACTTTTTAACATAACTTTATAACTTTATAACTGTATAACTTTAATAAATAACATAAGTTTAATAATAAATAATAATAATTTAATAAATAATGATTTAATAATAATAATTTAGTAATAATAATTTAACAATAATAATTTTTAATAAATAAATAGTAATAATAATTTAATAATAAATAACATTTATAACCATAAAGCTCCAAACAGTGCTGAGAATCATCGACTCATTGTTGTTTTTAGTCAAAAGTCAACACGCGCGGCACCCACTTTGACAACAGCTTTTTCATAGACAAATGTTCATTCAAAATAAAACTTACATGTTCTTTGGATATCTTCAGAGTCTGAGCTATCTCCAGCAACTTCACTTTACGGTTCCCCAAAACGATTTTGTGGACTTTTTTTTATGTTTTCCGGAGTAACCACCTCTTTTGCGTGGTGCATCACTGGTGCATCCGTTGTGCATCACTATTTATTAAATTATTATTATTAAATTATTATTACTAAATTATTATTATTAAATCATTATTTATTAAATTATTATTATTTATTATTAATTTTGTACGACCACGTTTAAATTCAGAAAACCAGCCAATATTGGTTGATTTACCTGGTGCAGTGTCCGGATAATGCTTATCAAGCCAAGCTTTTGTTTGATCGGTGTATTTTCCCCATCAAATAACAATTCTTGAAATTCTTGTTTATCCATTTTTTTGTTTATCAACAAAGTCGTTCAACTAAAACCACTCTAACGTTTTATCCACACGGCGAATCGTCATGACAATTTTTCTGCTACCTTTTAAAGGTTAGTATTTACAAAAAAATGCATCGGTTCGGCGATTGCAACGCCATCTGTGTGCCAGACCGGGAACTTATCAACCGATGTGTTAAGCTGCCGCATGTTTTTGGTCACCTCATGCGTTTTCGGTAATCATTTGTCAACTGATTCTTTTCAATTACCTCTGGCATAAAAAAGAAGCAGAGTCAAAGCGAATACCTATGGCAAAAAGTTAGATGCAACCCAATCCAAACATGATCCGCTATTTGGGTCTGAAAAATTTGGAAAATATCGAGTTACCTGACCTCTGATGCAGGACTCTATACGTTAGTATTTTTTGGGAGAAAAAATGAGGAGGTGATTCGCAGCGGCTGCATTCATAGCTGAAGATTTCAATTCCATACTTGTGTCGTCTAGTTGCAAAACCGGCCATCTCCAAAAAATAAAATTTGTGGGGAAAAGCTAATTTTTTGCCACACTTAGCCAAAATAAGATTGGAACCAAAACTCTTTAGTTTTATAGTCATTAGGACAGTATATTTGAAAACACGAAATAAGGTGGCAGGGGCACTTAAAATGAGGGGGTTATTTAAGTCTTTGTTTTGGATTTGGCCACCTTTGCAACTTCCTTTGAAGTTGGCCGGTTTTGCAACAAACCAGAAATTAATTTTTGCTAAATTTAATGTGATATTGGGTTTTTAGGGGTAGAAAATACACAAAAATGTTTGAGGAGGCACTGAGGAGCATTGGTAAGCTTTTGAAAAGTGCCCACAGTTTCGATTTCTTGGATTACCAGTAGGGCAGTACCTGAAAAAAAAAATGCCAGAAATTATATTATGAAAATGTAATTACAAATGTATTCTGTCAGATTTTAACTGTAACAAAAACCCTTCATTCCCCAACTTGAATCCTCAAAACACTAAAATTTATAAAAAAAAAATTTAAATGGAAGATTATTTTTTTTTAAAAATTAGATTAAAAAATTCTTAAATTTATCAGAGAAAATCCACTTACAGTTTTATGAAAGCGAAGGAGGAGGGCGCAGAAAAATATTTTGGCATAGAGTATAAAAACATATTAATCCGCCACTGGTTATCACAAGGTGTCCATTATCTTTGTTCCCTTTCCACGTCGTAGGGTCACTTTCCACAGTCGGAGAAAACACGAAACTAAATTATTAGAAACCTTGTATGCACCAAGGAGGAGCAGTCACAAGCGATAGAAAACACTATAACGTTAATCTAATCAACAAGTAAGAGGTTATTGCGGGGAGACGCAGAAGCAACATCTAGCGGATATGGAGATGGCCGCTTTTGAACCTCACCGGTTGATGGATTTGGCCGGTTTTGCAGCACATCGTGATTTTCAAACGCATATAACACAGGGATTTGACCAGCTGAGGTTTGTTTATTGTTTCCAGATGGTAGAAACGTTTACTTAGAACATAAAAAGCTGAAAAAACACATTTTCAAATGTTGAGGAGTTGGCCGGTTTTGCAACTAGACGACACACTTAGACTTTGAAACATTTCTATGTATATGTCATAATACGTGAACGTAAAATCTGTAATATTGAAAGCCCTCTTATGGTTGGTGGTAAAATAAGATAAGATTTTCCCTTCTGGTAACGATCAAAATTGTGGGGAACCTTTTACACATGTAGATTTGCCTACTTATAAAAGTTATGCGACCGGTGATAAATTTTAGTACTATCTTTGTAAAGAACTTTTTTTTCATATAATTTCTGAACAATATTGTTTGACAAGCTACGAAATTTGTATTTCAAATAAAAATTGTTTTGCCCCCGACGATTCATCTCTACTTTAAACAACAGAGTGAGTGTGCATCATGTAGGGATCTGCATGGGCAATAATTTTCAAGCTCGGACGGGTTCAACAGCTAAAAGTTTGTACAAAAGAATTATTGGCCCGAGTTAACCCATTATAAAAGCTAAAAATTTGTTGCTGCCGTTCAATGAAATCAGGCCCATTATAAAAGCTAAAAATTTGGTCCGGCCGTGCAATGAAATCAGGCCCAACCTGGCACATCTCAATTTCTGCAAAAAATTGCAGATATTCTTAAATCACCCTTATTCTACATCTAAAATTTTTCTTAAAGAATTTCTCAAACATATCTATCCAAAAATTTAAATTATTAGCATTTTTCAGATTTTTACGTCTCTAAGCTGGGAAATATGGATTAACAATTTTAATGATCACTTGGACAATTACATACAAAAATGGATTCAATGAAACAATCAATGTAGTTTAATATATATATATGTATAAAATGCTTTAAAAATATCATAATCTTAAAACCAGGGGTGAGAATCTTGTGCGTTTCGGCGGATTTCGGCTTTTTAAAAAAACTTTGCCTAAATCCCACACTTCCCGGAAAATTTTCTACCGCTCTCCTTTCCCTCCCTCAGCACACAAAATATAACATCATTCGAACACTTTAATTTTTTAACTTTCTGTGCCCTATTTTCTATTTTATTGTAACAATAAATAATCAATCACCTAACTTCTTCCACCTCTCCCGAAATAGCTGCTTCCGTTTCACTACTCGTACCGAGCGCACAAAGTTACACTGCAAAAAAAGAAATTTTTGATTTTACAGTATAATACTGGCACCCCAGCTGCCAGTATTATGCCGTAAAATTAACAGTAATAAATAGTAAAACAAGCAGTAATACACTGCCACGCTTAAAATCCACATTTTTTTTTTCAGTGCAGTTTTTAAAACTTTTTCATTGTTAAATTTGTTTCTGTCTTATTTGGTACTCTGTAGTGACAATAAATAAATAATCATTTAAATTATCTCTTCACATAAAAATTTCTATTTTTCCCTCTTTGCCGCCAACAATTTAACGGGAAAATGAAATCCTTCAAATTCCAATGGATTCATTTGAAAATTGGCAGGCGCAAATAGTTATATTCAAAATTTGGTGTTTAAATAATAAAATGTTTTTAAATTATTCAGTTTTTAATTTTTTTACAATTACGAATAGTTGTCATATTTTAAAATGTCCTATGCGCATTTCTTTTACATAAAATATGACAATATTTATTTATGAGTTATTTTTTTTTTTATATATGTTACAATGGAAGTTGGCATGAATTGTAAACGTTCGCTGAATATAGAAGCAGAATTTTTTTTCTTTGTTTTTTTCTAAAACAGTAGCTATATATTTCCATATGCACACAAATTTTAATACTAACCCTCCCCCTGAAATGCAACTTTTTATGCTAACATTTATTTATTATGGTATAGCCTGTATCAGACTTGCCAAGTCTGCGGATTTTTGCACACCAGTATTATTTTAGAGAAAATGTTGTTCTTTTAAATCGCAGAATGTCCAGATTACATAAAACATTTTCTGTACTAAAATACTGGTATCCAAAAAGCCGGAGACTTGGCAGCTCTGGCCTATATACAGTATACATTTCAAGCAAATCTGATAATTAGGAATGCGCATTGAACGTTAATTTTGAGAAAACAGCATTTAAATAATAAAAACTGTATGAATATATAGAGTTTTTTCAAATATAAAAGCTTATATCTCTGTGAAGAAGCGTAATAAGTGAAAAATTATTTTTGAATCAGATAAATTTAAGCATCTAGTTTCATAATTCTCAAATAAATAAATGAATAAATAAATAAATTTTTTAGTTGAATTTTGTGATTTTGGAAGTCCCTTGTCCCCTTACAAACTGTTAAAAATTTTAAAAGATTACTTTGTTGTAACATTAAATAAACAATCATCAGCATCTCTCCTTCTGCGAATTTTCTGCTATCCCGATTGTCTTTTCCCTAGGGAACAAAGTTCCAAATCTTTAATATTCAATTTCTTTAGTTTGATTTCTTTAGAACTCGACCGATTTCAGTCACTTCGTTTATCTATCTATCCATCTATCTATCGGGTGTCCTCCAATGGACTGACAAATTATCTAAATTCAATTACTTCCAAACGGTGACAGATATTTAAAAAATTCTTGCAGGAGAGTATAATGTATGGTGTCAGGAGTTTTTTTTTAACTGCGATTCCTGATTTTAGTTCTAATTACCAGCAATAGAAGGCGCTGCGAGCGATAGGAGTGCAATCCAGGCCAAAACTAAAATCACCCTGTAGTGATGCGAAGGAAGGAGGTTCAATACATGGAGTGGGTCTCATTCGATCGCTAATACAATATTGTTCTTAGGGTCCGATTCTGAATAACATTTTGTTGGTGAATGAGACTCACTCCATGTATTTAACATCCTTCCTTCATATCAATGCTGGGTGATTTCTACTTTCGTCTCGATTGGATGTCTATTGCTCGCAGCGCCATCTATTCCTGATAATTCGAACTAAAATCTGGAATCGCAGTAAAAAAAACCTCCTGACATCCTACATTACTCTCCTGCAAGAATTTTTTTTAGTATCTGTCATCGTTTGCAAGTTAATGAATTTTAAAATCTGTCAGTCCATTTTAGGATTTCATGAACGTAATGCATAACGTGAAGCTATGTAGCTCTTATAGTTTGTTTACGAGGATATACAAAAGTTAAAAATATGCAAAATTAGCCATCACAATATAACTTCCGAGATACTGAACCAATTCAAACTCTTGTAGTTCGTTTACAATGACTCACAAAATCGAAGTACAGGCAAAAATTTTCATCACGATAACGTCCGCACATTCACTGAACCAATCTGAATCTAATTGGAGCAGTGTATTGATCGTGCAAATACTTTAGATGAGTTAGCTAATCAAGCATGTAGATTTACAGGGACACAGAAAAGCAAAATATGCAGAATTTGTCTTCACGATAACGTCCGAAATACTGAATTAATTCGAACCCAATTGGGACAGTGTATTGATCTTGCAAGTATCTTGGATGAATTCATTAACGATGTATTTTGCTATTATATTTCGTTTACAGGAATACACAAAAGTTTTCTATAGTATTTTTTAAATGGTTTGGGTTATATTACAGCCTACAAGCGATTTAAACTATGATTTCAACAATTTTTTTGATTTTTTGATGTAATTGGTTCATATCCATTCAATTACATTTGGTAAGCCCAGTTTAAAATTTCCCTGCAAATTAACTTACTCGCAAAAATAGCGAACATAGAAGGTGTGACACCACTTTGTTGAATTTGTATTAAATCCTGATGCATGTACCTTAAAAATGTATAAATAAATAAATAAACCAACTCTTCTGACTGAGCCGGAAGGACTTTATTCCTTCTTCTGCTCAACTTTTTATTACCAATAACCTATTATTTATTACCAATAATAAATAATTATCTAAATATTCTCTATTCTTTATTAACTACTTTCAGATTTCGCCTTAGTTGGTGTCTTAAAAAATTATGAAAGTAAGATATGACAATTTTTTTATTTAAAAAACCTGGTTTATCTAACTAATTAAAGCCTTTTATCTATTTTCACATCTAAATGTCCTACTCAGTTTCCTAGATAAGGTTTGAGTACATGTAAAATTTAAAAAAAAATCAGCCATTCTCAGAATTCTGGCAAAATATCTTTCACGTTATTAACCAACATACAAAACTATTTAAAAAAAACATGATATTTTATCGTTCACTTTCGCCACTAATTTAGGAGGAAAGTTGCCACAGTTTCACCTTTGAAAAAGAAAATTCGCAGACGAAACGACCCGGAAAGAATGAAATACAGGCCGGAATGACCCGGAATATTTGTGAAACATTTTGTATATATTTCGCTTTTAAACCTTCATACCCAAATTAGGAAATAAAACAAATATATCTCAAAAACTTTATTATATTACGTTACAAAAACAGTTTAGAAGATATATACAATAATAATGTAAGGAAATGAAAATCGTTAATTAGAACTAATAAAATGGAGCGTTACTTTTAAGTTCCGCCGTAAAGACCTGGCAGTGCATAAGAAAAATTTAATTATTTCTGCCACTATTTTGAAAAAAAAAAAGAAAAGAAAAATGTTCATGATATATTTCTATTCCATATGTTAAAGAAACTTATCATGATGATTATTGATTAGTGATACTGGTAGAAACAATAAAAATTTTCGTATATGCTGCGACTCCTGATCGTGTCAAAACGGCTGAAAATATTTCACAACTTAGAAAAAACGAAAATTGTACAACGTTTCAATGCGCTTTGTTATAACATTTGTAACAAGATACGTACATCCATTCTTGATGAATATCACGAAAACAAATTTTCTTTTCACTTAAACATAAAAATGCATTGTACATCAACTATATGTTTTTATTAGTAATCAAATATATATTTTTTTTATTAGTAATCAACATAGCACATACCTAGAAAATAATGTTTTTATTTTTTTTTGTATACCATTTTATATATGTGTATATTTTTGGAAGAGCTGTGTTTAAAAATGCTGATCTTTATTTCCTATCACGTAAGGTTTTTTTGACATATTGTAGATGAACAAACAGGAAAATAACACAGAAAATGTAGTAAAGCATAAAAGTAAATAGTGAAAAATGCTATAAAAAAGCTGCACTTTGCATTTTATTAATTAGCTACATTTGTCATAGTTTCCGCAGAGTTAAATATCATGATAGTATATTTTCTTCTTCTCGAAGAAAGACCCTCCTCTTCAATTCTTTTTTTATCTTGTGAGCTGATTGCGGCGGTTTCTTATGCAGAAGCCAGTATTAGTCTGAATTAGGTCTACTATGTCTGATGTGTTTATGACAAAAAGTATAACATAATTTACAAATTAACGTCCCTCCAACGCATATTTCTACTGCAGATGTCCAGGGGCTACAGAATCCTCTCGAAAGATGCTTTAAACATTATTACAGGCATTCTTCCCATTATCCATTAATTAGGTTTACCATGTCTGGTGTGTTTATCACAAAAAGTATAACATCATTTACAAATTAACGTCCCTCTAACGCATATTTCTGCTGCAAATGTCCAGGGGGTTACAGAATCATCTCGAAAGATGCTTTAAACATTATTACAGTCATTCCTCCCATCACCCTTACTCTACAATATGAATACCGTAAAAGTAACATCATACATCTGCAAAATAATACAGTTATCCTACAATATCTTCCAAATTCCAACACTCAAATCAAGTCTCCAAAATGACACATACACCCAGTCAAACATTCATCTCATTTTTAGGTTAATCCAGCTCTAAATTCTTACTTCCCGTCTAATTCTCTTACAATTTTCACTGATAGATCACGTACTGAGATCAGCGTAGGTGCAGCTTTCAGTGCTACGGAAGGCGATGGTGTGGTTCATGAGTGGACCTGTAGGTTTGATGACAGAAACTCAATCTTTCAGTCTGAGAAACCTGCAATTCATAATGCTCTCATCTGGATTTCACAACGCCCTCACACAAAATTTATTCCTATTTTCAGCTATAGCTGTCCAGCCCACAGGCACTTAATGCTTTTAAATCTTCCAGCCCCCAAATAACCGAAATTAAACTTTTTTTTATTAACTCTTATTCATAAAACTTCATTAGAACATGGCCAATAGTGGCAGGTCCGTTGGGACTACTCTGCTAAAGGTAGATACTGCGACAATTCGGTCTCCCTAGTCCTTCTACCACTTTCCCCTTCAGTTACCGCCTTTTTAACAGGGCATGTTAAGGCATATATACATTATTTCAAAAGATTCCCTATTACAAACTACGAGTGCGGTGCCCCGGCAACACCAAATCATTATTACTTTGACTGTCAACTCACCTCTAGGTGGCACACAAAACGTTCTGCTTCCCTTCCTAATAGTTGGCTGAAACATATTTTTATCGTGACCCCCTTTATTTTCTAAATGAAGAAAAATCTTTGATTTTCTAACGGGATTACCATATTTTTAATTTTTTCACTATTTTACTTCTTTTTCTAGCTCTAGGTTCATGAACTGCGTCTGCTTCATCTTTACATATTTTTATAACGACCTCCTTTATTTTCTAAATGAAGAAAAATCTTTGATTTTCTAACCGGAATTACAATATTTAAATTTTTTTTCAGTATTTTACTTATTTTTCTAGCTCTAGGTTCATGAACTGCGTCTGATTCATCTTTACAGTAGTTGTGTGGAAGATAAATATACATACCTCTGGCAATATTAAATTTCTTTTTCGCTCCTCACAATTTATTGCTGCCCTATCCTCGCGTTTTTAGCCGCCTGGCTGTAGTCAAAGTCTACAATACTTACTACCACTATTCCTCTGTCGATCAGCGTTGAGCTTTTGGAGCCCAAGTCTTCAGACTTAAATATCTTATTTTAATTAGATAAATAAACTTCCGGGGTTGTAAGTGCATTAAGGGCCTCGGCGCGACGTGGTCTCCACCAAGCGAGCCCCTGCGTGTCAGTGATCCTCCGAGGGAGACTATTAGGCTCCATCGGATCTTTGATCTTGATGATCCTGTCACCCTTAAGCAATAAAACATCATTTGTAAATCCTGATGTTTTAATGACTAAATTTATAATTTTCAGATGAAAATTCTCGATTTATTTCAAAACTGCATGTAATGGAACTTGTTGAATATTTTCCCAGAAATGAGAATAAAATATATATATATAATTAACTCCCTTCAATTTTGAAGAAAAAATTTACATTTCAAGGCCTGTGCTATTCTTATATTCTCCAAGCTTAAATCAAATACTGCTTTGTAGTCCCGACATTACTTAAAAGTACCACTTTTAAGTAAATAAAGTAACAGGCGTTTAATTTTTAATTTATTATCATAAACCTGAAAGACCATAGAATGCGTATGGCCCATGATAAACTCGATGAAAATTAACTCTTTTTAACAACAATCCTTAAGTTTGTTTTAATAAATCGCTTACTCAATTCAGTTTTGTGGAAAAATCGAATGCAAGCAATATAATACTTTTAACTGGTCAATCTTGGTGAAAGGACTTGAAACATTTAAGGTACAGCAAACCCATTATTAACTGTAAATGTAATAAATAATTATTTATATATTACAATTAAGGGCGCCCCGCGTTTTTATAATTCTACACTGCAAAATAAAAGTGTTGATTTTACGGTATAATACTGCCACCCCACGGTATAATGCTGAAGCTGAGGTGTCAGTATTATACCGTAAAATCAACACTTTTATTTTGCAGTGTAAATATAATGTTCCATATTACTTTCATGAACAGCATTATTCATTTCTCAGTTCAATTTTTTCTCTTCTTATTTTTTGTGCATTTCTAATTTAAAACAAATTTCTTTTTATTTTCTGACTTACAGTGGAATACAATGCAGAAACGGATTATCTTGCAAAAATTATCTCATCAAAAAATAACTCGATGTAAAGTCATACACTTAAAACGTTAGTCATAAAAAGAAGTGATTTTGCATGTTAGTGCCGTGCGAAAATCTATCAAATTCATAATTGTCTTGGAGGGCTGTACAGTATATAAAAACTGCTTGGCAATCTGTAGGCATGTGTGACAATTTTAGATAATGATCTAGAAATATTGGCATGATCATGTGTTTTAAAGTACAAAAATTTATATTTTAATCCGTTCGCGTCAGGGGTCTATTTATAAGACATGTCTTTACATTAACTATTTATTATTCGGCGATTAAAGATACGAGCAAATCTTGTATTTATGTATATATATATATATATATATATATATATATATATACCGGGTAAGTCAAAATCAATATAGCGATTACAAACGGCTATAACTATTTAATGAAAAAGAATTTATCGATAACATTAACACAGAATGTAAACGAACTTCAAAATTTTGTATACATACGTCATAGATGTTCTATGTGACTTCCCTTGGTCACACGGACAACATCTAGGCAGTAGTCCCTTTCACGCCATACATTCTGAAGCATTTGTTCAGTCACCAACGCAAGCGCATTACAAAAGTGTACTTTGAGTTCTTCAATTGTTTTGGGCATGGGAGGCACATATACCCTGTCTTTCACATAACCCTATAGAAAAAAAATCGCAGGATGTCAAGTCCTCAGATCTCGGTGGCCAAGAGCAGAAGACATCGTCGGCATCTCCACTTCGACCGATCTATGGGGTGACTAAGGGAAGTCACATAGAACATCTATGACGTATGTATATAAAATTTCGAAGTTCCATCTACATTCTGTGTTAATCTTATCGATAAATTCTTTTCAATTAAATAGTTATAGCCGTTTGTAATCACTATATTCATTTTGACTTACTCTCTCTCTCTCTCTCTCTCTATATATATATATATATATATATGTTATATTTCTACGAAGATTAGTTTTTCACAAGAACTGGCAGAAAAACTCACGAGATGGGTTAAAAGTGGTGAACGACTGCAGTCAGTAACTCGAAAGTCATGGCACGAAATGAAGGCAAACAGGAACCCAATTGTAATTTCTCCAATAATACTCAACCAGTTTTACAGATAAATCATTTATTCATGAACAGTAGAAATGCTGGAACAGTTCACGCAGGCTACAGGTAAAAACTTATAGCCCTCAGGCTTGACGATGGCTCACTACATCATTTAATAGATCTTAAGTGGCTGTTGTGAAATTTTAAGTCGCAGAACACCAGATAACTATTTGGTCAGCACTTCCAAACACGACAAAAATCTGCTCTTCAAATGCTTGCAGTCGGGTTTTGTTAACTCCGCGTAAAGTTACAGAAGCGACGTAGCGAGCGCACGAGCAAATCAGTGAGAGGCAAAATTAAGCTAAGCGAATGACGTGCAATGGAGAATATTTAACAAGAAAGAATCCCGATTCCAGCTGCGCATTGATTTTGAAGTAAAAATACACAGCACGCGAAGCGAAGCATGGAATAATAAAAAAGGCTTTTAAAAAACATTCGAAATGACAACTAGCGTCTCTCAGAATATTATAGATTGGAGAGTTGATAAAAGTTACGAATGAAATTAAAGTTTTAGATTAAGATTTGGAATAAGATAATTATTAATATAATACGTGTTATTACTTTTAAAAGGACATTAAATAGGAACAAATATTATTAAGAAATAAGGAAAATGTCAGAATTTAGAATAATTTAAAGGAATATTGCGAAATAAAATTTTGGATAACATATATATATATATATATATATATATATATATATGCTGCTATTGGGAGATTGGATGCAGGAGAAAGTCGGACAGAGGTGGCTAGATGACTAAATATGAGTCCTCCTGTGGTTCATAGGCTTTGGCAACAACTTCAAACCACTGATTAGGACTCAAGAAGGTTCAACCAAGGACGACCAAGGGTTTCGAAAAGCGCCGATGGCCGATATTTGCGGTTATGTGTACGAAGGAATAAAACTGCAACCCCATCTCATCTTAGATCCTCCCTTACTGCAACCACTGGAAGGTTGGTGTCAATATCTACTGTGCGTAGAAGGCTTCATGAAGGTGTACTTTATGCGAAGAGACCAGCAATTTGTGTGCCGCTCACCTCACTTCACCGGAGGGAACGTTTGATGCGAGCACGTCAACATGTCCACTGGACGGCTGATCAATGGAGGCGTGTTCTCTTTACGGATGAGTCGCGGTTTCGCCTCGAAAGCGATAGTATCCGTTGTTTGATTTGGACAGAACAGGAGACACGTTATCATCCATCAAATATTCGTGAAAGAGATTCATACGGAGGAGGCAGTGTCTGAATTTAGGGTGGTATCTCTTTGGGCGGAAGCACAGACTTCCACGTCTTTCCACGTGGAACCTTGTATGCTTATGTCTATAGCGATGGCATCCTTAATGCTTATGTGTGTCCTTATGCCGGTGTAATAGGTAATGATTTCCTGTTACAGGACAACAATGCTACACCGCACAGGGCTCGCATCGTGGAAGATTATCTTCAGCACCAGACAATTCAGTGCATGGAATGCCCAGCTCGATCACCGAAATTGAATCCCATCGAGCATGTTTGGGATGCTTTAAGAAGACGTGTTGCTGCTCTCAATCTCCCTCCTTAGACACTTGCCACGCTTACAACTGCTTTGCAAGAACAATGGCTCGCACTTCCCGGTGAGCTCATTGACCGCATAATTGACAGTATGACACATTGCTGTATGTGCTGTATTGGTACTAGGGGTGCATGTGATATGAAATATCACAATTTCATAATTTTTATTCGCCGTTCTGTAATTTTTATGCTACTAAGTATGCTGTTATCAGTCTTCTTCCTCGCCGGCACGCTTTTTGCATTGCGCCTAGCGCTGTCTCTCTTGGTAGCGTTTCCCCCTCTCTCCCATGCCTTGCCGAGCGCCCGACAATCTCTTTTGCGCATGCGCGCAGCCTATTGCATCGTATGTTTTGGTTCTGTTTTCCGCCGATAGTTTGTGCGGCGCGGCGTTCAAGTGCCGTTTCTACGGAATCTAAAGTTTTCTTATTTTTATTTGGCAATAATTAATTATCAAATTATTTTAATTCTTTCTTTATTTTACCTGTGTGATCCCCGTGGTGGTCATATTTATATCGGTGCAACGGCATTTTGTGTCAGAAGTATTCGAAAATTCGATCATGTAAGATCGCGGAAATTTTATTTTATCGGCGCGTTCTCCGGTAACGGAGATTCGCATTTTCATGCCGAGTTTGTTCTTTAAGTTCAGTAAAGTTTTTAATAGTTACATTTTAAGCCTTTTTAAATTTGATGCAGTGATTTTTAAATTAAATGATTTAAATTGTTAATAATTTATTTAAAACGAGCTTGCCAAGAAATCTCTTCTTCATATTCTCAAGAAGTTTTGTGATACATCTTGATAAATGCCGTCAGAAAAATTAATATTTCGTCCTTCTAAAGTTAAAGACTTTCGGTTCTCATGGTACAGTGGCCAACTGGATTTATTTGGATAAAGCCTTCCTTCTATATGCTACAAAGATCTTTAATAAAGAATTTGGATTTAAAAAGCCAGAGTGACTTCGTTTTCTTTACAACGGCTGTGTGTCTCTCTCCTTTTTAAAGTAAGATGAATTATTTTATTAAATTTTATCGTTTATCTCTAACGTTGACCAAAAAAGAACTATCTCTTGAAGATTGGGGTTATTGCTTCCTTCAACAGCAATGTACCCTTTTTCCACTATTCCACTATATACGAAAAAAAATAAATTAATAACAGCACCAATCATCTTTAGTTACATCACAATATGGTGCCGATATGCTGTTTTTCATTATGTTTGATGCCAAATTTAAATAATAAACTTGTTCAATTTTGAAGAAATATTTCGTTTTAAGAAGAATTGTTCTGAAAGAATATTCTACAATTTTATGTATGACAATATATTAAATGCTGCTTTAGTATTCTTATATTTGCAATAGATTATTTTCACACATCTTGAAAATTTTGCAAGAATTTAAATTTATATTGCTGCTTTGATTTTATAATATTTATAATGAATGAATTATTTTTTTTGATAAATATGATGGTATATTATCTTGGAATACTTGAGAAATTATTTCTTAAAATTTTATCTTTTTCACACTGCAATATTATTATATGAATGAAATCAAGAATGAATTAATAAATTTGATGCATATAAAATAAAATATTTTATGAAGTTATTGAATTATCCCTGATATTAAAATAATATATTGATTACTTGTTCTCAGAACAAATTTTATTTCTTTAATGAGGCTATGGTTTTTGGGTTACTAAATATTTTTTTAATGGCACTTAAAAAAAAAAAAAAAAAATTACAAATTTGATATATAATTATTATTGAAGCATTATTCTAATTAAAAAAAAAAAGTGTGCTCTTGACATCATTTTATTTCAATAAAGTGTTCTCAGCTTAATCTTGATATTAATCTTGTTCCTAATATTTTTTCTAACGGAAGCTGAAGTTCTTTGATTGTTTAGTAGTTGCTTCTTATCCTACATGAAATGATTGGGAATTCTCATGCTTCTATACATGCCAAATTTTTTTCTCAATAGAAGATAATATTTCTTAAATTCTCTACCATGCCATATTTATATTGGTGTACAAACAATATTTAATAACATTCTATAAGAACTGTATTTATATTGAAAACCTGTTCTTAGAATTATTTTCATGATGTCTTCACTTTGGAACTAATTACAGATTCATAGATTTAAAAATTATTTTTACTTGCTTCAAAATGTTTTAATTTTATGGCAATGCTCGTACTGCATCATATTTTTTTTTTCGTCTACTTCTCACGTCATTACAAAAATAAAAATATAGAGAATGGAGTTATTTTTCGATTTTGAGAAGACTTTCTTTAAATATTCTTCAATCCTGAGTCATCTGTGTTCCTGTTTCTACAATGATTGCCTCAATAGAATATATTTTACCATCCTCACAATTGTGTTCCTGCAGTCTTTATATTAAAAACAATGCAAGTTTTCTTCATCTGCTGTTTGCTTACCTAGTGAAGTAGTCATTCAGAGTGTGCCAATATATCCATTATTGTATGACCTTTGCTACAGTTTTGCAAGTATTATAGTGATTAAAAAAAAAAAAAAAAAAAAAAAAAAAAAAAAGTTACTTACTTGCACTCTTTTGCGAGTTGAAGTGATTGTTGATGATCGCCATTCACATATAGGCAATATATCCGTGTGATTGCTCCTCGTCAGTCCTCTTCATCTTGTAGAACTTGTTTCTCCCTCATCATAGATCTATAGTGTTACAAAATTTACAGCTGTCCCTATTTGCAATAGTTAATATATTTTTCTACCCTCTGTTGCAAAACCTGATTATGGAAGTGTGTCTGTTGGCCTTTTTCATATGTGAGCAGTCTGTATCCTCATGTTGTGAAAGTTGCTAACTTATCTACTACTGAAATCATTTTGCAATTTTACAGAATTTTATTGCAACATTTTGAAGTATCTTCTCAAGATAAGAAAAATATTTATATTTTTAATTATTTCCATATTTAGTGCCTATTTATTTTATATAACCCAAATGCTTTTTTAAAATCATTACATACCATACGCCTCACTTTATTCAATTTATGAATATTTTTTTAATTAAGAAGATGAAATAATCATTTTTTGTGAATAAACAAAAAAAAAAGAATTATTCAGTTATATGCATTATTACAAGAAGCACTAAGTCTTAGTATATTTAACAGCGCTTTGTTTTTAAAAGAAGTATTCTGCCAAATATGTCAAAAAATATATATATCATTTTGGTGAATCTTCAAAAATATATATTTGTTACTAAGAATCTCAAGTGCATGTGACCTATGTGACTTCAATGTCACTATTCCTCAGTTGTGTCTACCTTGCATTCAAATATTATCTTGTGTCTACAAATTTATTTTGAATGCTCCTGCATATGCATAGGCTTCTTAGTGTTCTTTACAGCGCCTTAATTTGTTTCCTAAGAGCCACCTCATAGTGCATTATCTCCTATATCATGGAACCACTGTTCCTGATCATGTCAACAAATTTTCCCTATTGTGTCTTAAGCCTTACGTGATGGTGAATGCTCCAGTGTTTCCCAAGTCACTAAGTGTATCTACAAAAAGAAAGGAAATGTGTCATAGTGCCTTGATTCGGTGCTAAATATTCCCAATTGTGTCTTCATTTTTTTTTTAATTATGGTGCGTCATCATAAGTAATTGTGGCCAAATTGCTGTGATTTCAATGCCATCGTGTCCACCAGTGTGCCATAAATCTGCAAAAGTTATTCTGCAAACATTTTTTACTAGCAGATAATAGATTTTAAAGGAGATGTACTGTGTGAGTTATTAAAAACTGATCTATTAACTATCACTACCACATCTCACTATTTGTAAGTGGCTGAACAATACTCATCCCTCATCTGTAATAATTTTTTTACAGCAATAGTTATATTCTTCTATAGGATTATCAGATGTACACAATTGCCAATGGTTTTGGAGATCGCTATTGTCTCTTTTGTAGATTTGATTGTTTTATCTTGCATTTGTTTAATTTACTGATAATTTGCTGATGGTTGTGTACCAGGGCTATTAGTGTATTTTTGTAAATTATAACAAATGTATATTTATATTTTGATTTTGCTTAATTTGCACGACTGCTGATAGTTTCTATGGCTAGCATTATTAGCACTTATGTGAGTTATGTAGATTCAGCATTTTACAATAGCCAATTTTTGTTCGCAATAACAATATATGTATATTTCTGGATGATAATTATGACCATTACAAAAGGTGCACTGTGTCTTTATTTTCTTCCCATGAAAGTGTCATTTTTTTTAACTTGTTTTTTTTTTTTTTTAATAAAGACTAAAGGTTAAAAAAAAATTAATTTTTTTTTGAGGATCCTTATCTTTTTCACATTTTCTCACATTTTTTTTTCTTTTGAAAAATAAATAAATAAATAAAACCATGGTATTAGAAAAATGTGTATTTAAGAAAAAGTTGTATAGAAATTTTATTGAGTGTACTGAAGAAAATTGATTATTGAGTATTAATGAAAGATTTGTTTGTGTATTTCAAAGAATTTATTGAGTATTTTGTCTAAGTGAATTATATGTTGGTTAAAACTTGAATATATTATTTGTTATATATAGTTAAAAAGTTTTATATAAACCAACTAATTATGATATTTATGACAAACTTACCATAATGTTGACATTTTTCTCACAATTGTTGCAACTATGTCTTAGTTCATATAATTTTTTTTTTGAGTAATTATTATTTATGCACTTCAGAGTATTATGTGCAATTATTTATTGATTTCTTAGAAATTTTCATATGAATTGAATGACAAATTTACTGGTATTGCAATACATGACCTTCTAAAAGGAAAAGTAAGTTAAAAAATATTATTTTGGGTCTTATTATGAATTTAAGTCCTTATATTGGATTGTTTTTAAGAATGAATTTTATATTTTATTAGATTAAAATTTTTCATATACTCAATGTTGAAAGTCCTAGGCAAGTAAAATTTAGAAATTTTATTGAATAATTGTTGCTTTAGATTGCAACTGTTTTATTATATATGTCTAGACAAGTCGGCACAAAGAAATTACCGACTCATTTTATATTGCTGCAGCTGGTTTCAATTTTGATGTATGATCTCTTTGTAGCTGAAAAAGAATATGTTTGACTTTTGATTACTTAAAAATACTATTGTTGAGATCATTTTACAAGGAAGGTGCCTGTCTTTGCTATTAATTGCAATGGGGCTTATTTTTATGACTTGTATACGGTAAATTTTGTATACTTATCATGAATGTCATATTGATGTACATTCTTTTCATTGTATTATTTTTTTTGGTCACTGTACATGTTTATTGCATTTTCTTCTTGGCATTTTTAAGTCAATTTTACTTTTTGGCATTCAAAATTTTGTCTTCCCATTTATGAAAGGTCTTTAATTTTTTCTACCTTTTTCACTTCTTGATCATCCAAAATTTAATTGGCGATTGGGGGTATTGTGATATGAAATATCACAATTTCATAATTTTTATTCGCCGTTCTGTAATTTTTATGCTACTAAGTATGCTGTTATCAGTCTTCTTCCTCGCCGGCACGCTTTTTGCATTGCGCCTAGCGCTGTCTCTCTTGGTAGCGTTTCCCCCTCTCTCCCATGCCTTGCCGAGTACCCGACAATCTCTTTTGCGCATGCGCGCAGCCTACTGCATCGTATGTTTTGGTTCTGTTTTCCGCCGATAGTTTGTGCAGCGCGGCGTTCAAGTGCCGTTTCTACGGAATCTAAAGTTTTCTTATTTTTATTTGGCAATAATTAATTATCAAATCAATTTAATTCTTTCTTTATTTTACCTGTGTGATCCCCGTGGTGGTCATATTTATATCGGTGCAACGGCATTTTGTGTCAGAAGTATTCGAAAATTCGATCATGTAAGATCGCGGAAATTTTATTTTATCGGGGCGTTCTCCGGTAACGGAGATTCGCATTTTCATGCCGAGTTTGTTCTTTAAGTTCAGTAAAGTTTTTAATAGTTACATTTTAAGCCTTTTTAAATTTGATGCAGTGATTTTTAAATTAAATGATTTAAATTGTTAATAATTTATTTAAAACGAGCTTGCCAAGAAATCTCTTCTTCATATTCTCAAGAAGTTTTGTGATACATCTTGATAAATGCCGTCAGAAAAATTAATATTTCGTCCTTCTAAAGTTAAAGACTTTCGGTTCTCATGGTACAGTGGCCAACTGGATTTATTTGGATAAAGCCTTCCTTCTATATGCTACAAAGATCTTTAATAAAGAATTTGGATTTAAAAAGCCAGAGTGACTTCGTTTTCTTTACAACGGCTGTGTGTCTCTCTCCTTTTTAAAGTAAGATGAATTATTTTATTAAATTTTATCGTTTATCTCTAACGTTGACCAAAAAAGAACTATCTCTTGAAGATTGGGGTTATTGCTTCCTTCAACAGCAATGTACCCCTTTTCCACTATTCCACTATATACGAAAAAAAATAAATTAATAACAGCACCAATCATCTTTAGTTACATCACAGTGCACATACGGCATATTAAAGGTACTTTTCCTATACCAAACTGACAAATTGTTTTTGCTAATTTTATAACTATGCTGTTTTTTGAAACACCATAATTTTCTGGTAATTTCTTTTCATGTTATTTTATACCTTACGATGTGTTGTATATTGTGGCTGAGTTTCATTAAAATCTACATGTAATATTTTGAGTTATCACTATTTTTGTGATTTTTCCTTAAGTTTTGGAAACCAATGTATATGTGGAAATTTTATCTAAAAGAAGGCTCTAAAGATTTTGACTAAATTTTCTATTCTACCGTTTTAGGGCACGATAAGACCATTGTGTTAGGTCACATGTTTGAGAAAATTCGATTAGTGGGTCATTTTGGGGTCAGTACGGGTCAATGTATTTCAATGAGAATAAAAGTTGAAACAGTTGTTAATTTATTGAATGGCAGTAAACGAAATCGCAAACTTGGCGACGTTTGGCGGGAAAATCGACTTTTAAGATTACCAGTGCTGAAGCGCATGCTTGGCGAAAAATGAAAGAAACTTTGGCAACATTTGACGAAAAAATTGGCCTTCAGAATTATGATATTAATCATATATACATACTTCTTTTATACAAAATTATTATTTTTCTAACATAATTTGTGGTACTTTCATTAATAGCTTTTATTCTAAAAGATCTCTTTTATTTTAACCTCAAATGTTATTTCCTTTTCTCATATTAAATGCTATCTTTATTAAATTCGGCGTGTACGTTAATATCTATTCTTTATTTCAGCTACGGTTATATCTGTAGGTGTAAAATCTTTCCAGATGTCCATTTTTACAACTGCATGCTCGCCCTACCTCTTTCTGAAACATATACAATAGTGCAAATTAATGTAATTTCCCAGCTGTTAGTTAGACCGTTTCCTTTGTCTAAAATTCATTCCCATGGGGTTGTCCGCCAAAATTTACTATTTTATCAAATCGCCAAATGTGGTAAACGGTTAGCGTTCCTCTCACTCAAATATTTACATTAAATATCTGTAACGTACAAAATTCTCCTCGCCATCTTGGTTTAGTGTGTATCGAATCCTGGCGATGAAATCTATGAGCAAAAAGTTCTGTTTTCATCGAACCTTTGTACTGACAACTAATTAGCTCTGATAAAGTGGAGACCACCCCGTGACAACCAGATACGTCTAGATGTTAATAAAGAAAATTCAGTTGAATAAAATTCGTTTTTCTTCTGAATATATGACTGCTTTTCTTGGGATTTACGAATACTGAGTATTGCCTTGGTACAACGTTAAAAATGAAAAAGATGACGGTTTTCTTTATCAAAAGACTAGTTGGATATTTCTATTGGAATATATCTCCTTTTTCAAATAAATTCTCACTCCAGGAAATAATAACATGTGAATGGACAACAACATCACAAGAATCTGAATGAATTTTCTAGAAATTCCCAGTAGGAGCTGAGAAACACGATTCAACCAATCAGAGTTCGTCGAACGTTCTCTAAAACAGAAATCAACCAATCAGGGAACATAGAACTTTCTTGCAATTAATCATTCACTTATATAACGAAGTGTTTCGGTGGAAACCTAAAAGTCTGTGAAGTTGGACAGTGAATCTTACGATCTGCAAAAGACTTAGAAGTCTACGAAACGACTAATGTGTGTGCCCAAATTGTTACAAACCTAATTTAAACCAAGCATAGCTCAGTCTACCCCGCTGGTAGTAATATATATATATTTTTAAAAGTGGGGTTGGGGGGGGGGGAATCCGCTTAAGTCCTTTTGTACCGTTGGTGGTTCTTTTATTTCCAACATATGTTTCTTTAAATTTAAAATAGCGGCTACTTTCTCAAACTAATAAGTTATGATAATTTAAAAAAAAATGCTAGAAAGTTGTTGTTTGCTTAAACCTGTTGTAATACGACATTATCCAAACGTCTTCAAAAATTCTTCCTTAGCCTATTTTTATATTAATGGTACGCAAAATAACTAATAATCAATATATAACAGTAAATGATATATTCGTTAAAATTCCTTAATTTTTGTGATTTGGGCTACTTTTAATTTTTTAAACATAAAACTATTTTTACACAAAAAAGGAGGTTCAGAAAGGGTTAAAATTAATTGTACGAGAAAAATCAGTAAATAAAGCATCAAACACTCTAAATTGATACACGATATTGATGTGACCGTGGTAAGTACTACTTCTGGAAATTGCATTCTTAATTGTTTCTAAACCTAATCTTCAATCATGTATATTTAAAGCTTCATCTCTACTTCATTCCCAAGTAGCACAAAAGCGTTGGGCCAACGTTGGCTAATTGTAGGCTGAGTGTCGTTGCACGTTGGCCACAGTAAGAAATGTCCGCCTTGCCGTGCCATTAGCCAACGGGCCATTTGTCAACAAAGACCCAACAGTGGTCCAACTGTTCGCTGCTCATAATCCTGCTCAGATACGATCCAAGTTAGCGGCATATCTAAACGTACCATATCCTGCCAGAGAAATATTGCTGGAGTCATCCGCTCCTACTTATCACAGCGCAGCGTTCTAATCAACTGGGGTGCAGGCACCTCAACACATAATTTAGAAAAGGGTTGCCCACAAGGCTCTTGCCACGGACCCATTCTATGGCTGCTAATAGCAAATTTATTCCTTAAAGAATTAGATAAACTAGGTTTCCTCCTCTACGCGTTCGCGGACGACTTCACCTTTATTTTTTCGAGCCGCATCCGTCTGAATTTGGAGCAAGAGGCAGCTTCAGCTCTCCCTGTGTTCTGCCAGTTACTGGAATCCCTACACCTACAACTTTCACCAGGCAAATCTCAAGCACTGACATTTGAAAAACCACGCCTTCTGCGTGGCAGGAACCCAATCATTCGCGTCAAGCGTCCACCATGTTCCATACCTCAAACTTTTAGGCATAACTATCGATAAGCATAAAAATTGGCTAGCACATATGCATCAACTTAAAATAAAACTCATAATTTTTCACCACAAATCACAAAAATGACGTCAAAAACATGGGGTATTAGCAACTTCATGCTTAAAATATGGTATCACACTATAGTAGAGAAAATAATAACATACGGGGCAAGCATATGGGGGGGACACTTAACAAAACAAGCAATAACAAAATTGATCTCACTACAACGAATGTTTCTCTTACAAATCTCACGAGGCCACAAAACAATCTCCACGGATGCGTTAAATACCATAACTGGCATACCACCAATCGACACAATACTCGCATATGAATACACCAAGGGACGTATTCTCCACATTAAACATGAACCGACTGCAAGCAAATTCCTTCCAAACACCAAAATACAGCACAAAGTTCCAGGATGGCAGATACACCCCTCCGATAAGACATCTCACTTCCAAGTAAACACCAATCTTAATTCCTTCTCCCCATCCTCTAGGATTACTCTCTTCACTGATGGGTCAGGAACAGTCACCGGTGTGGCAGCAGCATTCTGCGCCATGGAAAGGAATGCCGTCACCCATCAGTGGTCCTGCAGACTAGATGACCACAATTCTGTTTATCAGGTAGAACTCTATGCCATCCTAAAAGCCCTGGACTGGATCCAGACAAACACCACACACCCCTTCGTTCAAATTTATTGCGACAGTCTTTCGGGTCTGCAGGCTATCTATGCCCATAGAACCAAACATCCGCTAATCCTAGAAATCAAACTTAAGTTAAAGTCCCTTTTAAATAGAGTAGCTTTTGGCCACGTTTCAGCGCATACGGGCGTTCAAGGTAATGAAATCGCGGACGCACTCGCAAAGGAAGCAACAGCTAAACCACACATTGACATTCATCTTCCAATTCCTTCCACATACATAAAACGTTTACTAAAAGCAAATATACTTACGGAATGGCAATCAATCTGGGATAATAGCAGCAAAGGCCGACACACATATAATTTAATACCGAAAGTCTCAATAACACGCTACAACCTCTCCGCACACATAACAGCATTTCTTACGGGGCATGGTCCATGGGGGCACGGTCCACGACACCATTTACAAGTTGCTTTTTGACGAGATCTAATATTATGTGGAAACTTTAAATGCCTTATAGAAAAATGAAATACAAATATTCTTATTGTTTTTAAAAATATAAGCTATGCAACAGACATATGTTTTATTCCAAACAAACATACTTAGACGACATATCTAAGAGACATAAGAGAAATAATGTTCTTTTGTGAATATGCACGATGAGTTATAAAGCGCATTGTTTCTCTTGTGTTTATTTGTATGTTATTTAAATAAATTACAATCCTAAGAGAGTCAAACATGCAGGGTATATTTCTTTATGGTTGTTCCATCATTTTTTTTATGATGAATAATTTTCTTTTTACTATCAGATAATCTTATTGTCATGCTTTAATATTTCTTTTTTATATATTTTTTCTACATCATCTACTATGTATATAAAATGAAAATTTCCATTTCATTCCGACCGTTTATAACTCAAGTTTACAACTCTGGATTTTGATTGGACATAAACTGTTTGTAAGGTAATGTTTTTGGGAAAGTTCTAGTGCATAACACATTGTTCTACGTTGTTTAGTTATAGAGCTATGAAGGGAGGGAGTTCTATAATCAGGTGAGCCCGATTAGGAAAGATTAGCTTTTTTAAAAATAACGGATTTTGATGGGACTTGCACAGTTAGTTTGATAATTTTTCAGAAATGGTTCTACTGTATAACAAATTGCTTTATGTTGCTTAGTTACAGAGACGAGGAAAAGTTCTATAATCAGATGAACCCGATTTTGAAAGTCTAGCCTGACTTAAAAAATTAATTATTATTTTTAAGTCAGGTAATAGAGAATGGAAAGAACCTTCGATGCAAGTTTGACAATCTGACTAACTATCGCCAATTTGGGGAAATTTCCATAGTTGGAAACATAGCAAAACGGTATGTTCTAGCGAATGTGCTTTGCCGCAAAATTAGATATATTGTAATAACAGTTTTTGTATGTGTGTCAAATATTTAATAGTATAATCAATTCCTCGCTAATATTTGACATCAATTTATTAAGAAAGGAAATTCCATAATTAGGTTCCCATATAATTGGCTAAGTTGATTCTATGTTCTTAAATCTCTTCCGTAATTGCGGATCTATAGATGATGTCGTAGTTTTGGCACATTTTTTTTTCTCTACTGAAATCATTGTTGTAACTTGCATACGCTTGCAATCACATTGTTCCAAGCATTCAGCATATTTGACGCCAACTTTTCATGTGGATGCGATTACTAAAGATTAGCCTTTAAAAAGAAAATTATTTTATTCTATTTAAGTGCCGGAGCAGTTAATGGAAACAACATTGGGTGCCAGTTTGACTATTTGATTAACTATTTTTGAGTAAATTTCCTTAATTGGGTACCCAGCCAACTAATACACTTTAGTGAGTATGATTTAGCGCAAAATAAAAATATTGTAGTAGCCATTTTCTTTTTTCTTTTCTTAACTTCTTTCTTTTGTTTCCTTTTTTTTTCCTTTTTCTTTTTTTCTTTTTTGTGGCAAACATTTAATAGAATCACAGGTGTTTAAATGGGAAAACAAACCTTTTTTAAAAAATAGTCTTAAGAATCGAAAACAAAAGGTAAAATGCCTTTTTCAGTTGCCATTCATTATAAATTTACATGCTAATATTCTCGGTATACTATGTCAGAAGCCGGTTCAAAAACCTTTCGAATGATATGTCATTCATTGTTGTGCGTTTTGTAAATGCATAGAAAAAGGGATGTTGACAACAGAAATAATATATATGAATATAATAATCAAGAACGAAAAATCATACGTAAGGCATATATTATGAAACAGTTTCCAAAGCACATAGTAAAGTGCAACAAAATATCTCCGTGAAATAAGGTGAAAGAAGGTATGTAAGTAAACAGTTTAGAAAACATATAACACATTTAAAAATTCAGTTTTAGCAATTACCTTCAATAGTCAAAAAATTAGTCTAATTCTTTTCTGCAGCCTTGTATATGATCTATAGATTTGCATATATACTATAGAGCATGCTAAAATTTAGTCCAATTAGAAAATTCCCTTTTAGCAATTTTCGCCAATAGATGGAAGTAAAAAGAAAATAAGTGCATCAAAGTAAAAATAAAATGTGAATAATCTGAGAAAAAACGTGAATAACGTGAACGATGGAGTTTCAAATCATTGCATTATATATTGTGCTACTGTAAGAAAATTCTCATTTGTTTTGAAAAAGGCTTCGGTGAAGCTGAAACATAAAGCTGAAACTAGTAGCTGTTTATAGATATATAAACTGTTTTACTGCTTTTATGGTTTTTATTTATTATAGTTTAGACATTATTATGCTGTTTTTTAGAATTTTATTTCACAATCTTTTATGACACAACTAAAAAATTAAACTTGAAGATTTAAAGTAATCAACTAATTTTTCTTTTTAAATATTCTTCTCCTCAGTTTTGCAACAGTATTTTAAACTCCATCAATAACTTCCCTAAATTAAATATTTTAAATTTCATTTTATAATTATTAAAACCACGTATTCTCATTTTATTTACTTCGGAATTAAAATGTCAATAGTATTTAAAGAGAGAGCAGTGAACACTTCACAGGTTCCTAGTACCTACGCCATAGGATTTATAGGCAGGACGTTGGTTCCTATATCTTGGGTACAGGGATCCACCCACCTTCAGCCCCAGACCAGCCAAGACTGGTCCTGGAACTCAGAACCAGAAAGAGAAGAAAACCCAATTTCATTTTAAATTTAGTTTACAAGCAGGTTTAAATTTTATATATCATGCAAAAACACCTGTTCGTTTTGCATCATGTCATAGAAAACGAATGTATTGTCATGTGAAATAAAAAATCTTCTTTGCAAAGAATATTTTGTAAAGTATAAAGTATAGTAGATAAGCAAATTAATAATTCTAACTGATATATTGTTACTACTTACAATTATTGATATTTTAGGCTCATAAACAAAAATAATTCTTTCGCAAACTTCTAGGTCACACTTTGGAATTGAAACGTGCGGATATAAAGTAATTAACTGACTGCTTTTTTAGAAAAAAAAATAAGTTACAGTTCATGGCTTATAAGTGCAAAACCTATCAATTATCGGTCCACTAATTGCTTTAAATTAACTCTCTGAAAATCCTTTCTTTTGAACCAAAGCAAATGCGTATCTAAGTACAAAGTTTAGCTGCTATCCTATTTTCTGCAGCCCGCATGCCCGAATCACGTAATCACGGTTTGAATAATGCATGCAAATAAGACCAGATTTTCCATTTAGCATTTGAAAAGAAGCCAGATAAAATCTGATGATCAAACAATCAGATTGTGTTAACACAATCATTCTATCTGCTAAGAGCATTACATATTTTAAGCGGAACAAAAGTTGCTCCCGTTATAAAGGATGAGAAAGGCCCCTAACGTACTAGGTAAGCATTCTAGAACAAATAAGTAAGTTTAGGTGGCACGATTTTTTTTATTGCAAGGTCATTTCAAGTAACAAAGAGAATGGAGGTCCCTATCCCATAAAATCATTTTGTTTAGAAACCATAAGTGGGGATGCACTCCATATACTAAATGGAGATGCACTCAATATACTAAGTGGAGATGCACTCCATATACTATGTCGAGATGCACTCCATATACTAAATGGAGATGCACTCAATATACTAAGTGGAGATGCATTCCATATACTAAGTGGAGATACACTCCATATACTATGTGGAGATGCACTCCATATATTAATGGAGATGCACTCAATATACCAGTGTGGTCCAACTGTGGCCTGTGCGGAACCACTAATTTCTTATAGCAGTGTGGTCCAACTGCGACCTACGTTAAGACACTAATTTATCGCAGAAAATTTCGCCTTATTTAATCGTAGAAATTCTGTGATTAAATAAGGCAAAGTTTTCAGTACGTAAAAGGGGGTTCCATTCGGGCTGCAATTAAACTACACTGCCATATACTAAGTGGAAATGCACTTAATGTACCAACTGTGGTCTGCGCGGAATCACTAATTTCTTATGGCAGTGTGTTGCAACTGCGGCCTGTGTGTTGCCACTAATTTATTACAGAAAACACACCTTATTTAATCGCAGAATTTCTGTGATTAAATAAGGCGAAGTTTTCTGTAAGTAAAAAGGGATTTTATTCAGGACGCAATTAGGCCACACTGACGTGTAATAAGTGGAGATATAAAGTAAAGGACATTTTAAAATTCAATTACGTACATATTATAATAAATATGAAAAGGAAATTACTACTATTTTATAAGGTAGTTAATAAATTTTGTACATAGCAATTTAAAAAAAAAACAGTTAAAACTTTTAGCAATAGATGACGTTGGGCAGTCTCAACCTGTGATAGTGCACATACTAAATTTCAAAATGTCAAAATGAAAGCCTTTTGTTTTCGCTTCTCAGCAATTCAACAGAATGAAGAACTAGTCCTTGGATGCCACCGTAATACTTACCCATCATAGATATGCATAGTATAAAATATGAAAATAAAACATGTGTAAACTATTTATAAAATGCATTGCAACTCGAAAAAAATCGTGACTTGATGACGTCATAAACTTTAAAGGCTCGATTACTGAATTGCGTAAAAAAACATCCTTATAATTTCAAAAATGATAATCATATTAACTAAGAGTTTACTGCGTCGGATTAAGCGTCTCATTTCCAATTAAAATATATCTTTGAATTGAAATTTGAGTGAAATACAGGGTCATGAAAAATTGAAGAGTGTGGTAAATAGGATTACAAATATCTCGGCAACTCATTACCCGATCGATTTCATTCCTTATGCAAAATTTGTTTTTTATTGTCTTTTGTATTTACTCCTTAAAATAAAATCCTAATTCGAAAATTTTCATGTACCTTTTATCAGAACGAATATTTCGAGAGTCCGAAAAAGAATAATTATTCAGCTATAATTTAAAAAAAAATTAGTAAAGCTTGGTTATTCCTTATACATGCCATTTTTTTTAATCAACGTCCTCTTTTTCTATGCAGAACTGTGAATGAGGTATTACTCGAAAGGCTTTTGGGCTGTTTTTTGACATAGTGAATTAACACGTTGTTTGTTTAAAAATTGCAGTTAATTAAAAATTAATAATTAAAAAAAGTATCTGTAACTACTATGATACACCGCAAAAAAAAAAAAAAAAAAAAAAAAAAAGTTGTTGATTTTACGGCATAATACTGGCAGCTGGAATGCCAGTATTATACCGTAAAATCACATTTTTTTTTCCTTTGGCAGTGTACACAGGGTGTTCCAAAAACATTGAAATGCGCTTCAATTTTTTACCTGTTAGAGTTATGTAGGCAATGTAAATTGCAAAAATATTCAAAATTAAGCAGGAATGAAGATTGCGCTGTCCTGCCTTTTCTTTTTGAAAAGTTACGCACTTTAAATTTTTATACGCTCCCTGAGTCCTATAAGTTATATTTAAAAAGAAAAAAATCAATATTCTGACAAGTACAACAGTACAAATTCCATTCTTCTACAATTAAAATTTCCCACGTTATGATACTTTAAAGGTTATGATATTTCAAAGCTTTCCGGCATTAAAAATAGACAGCGATTTTTTAGTGCCAGAAATCTCGGAAATTTCATAAAATTCAATGTATCATAACTCTGTGAAGTTTGATCGTAGAAAAATGGAATGTTTTTTGTTGTACTTTTCAGAACATGGAGATTTTTTTTTTTTTTTTTTTTTTTTTTTTTTTTTTTTTTTTTTTTACATATAATTACTAGGTCACAGGAACCGTATTAAATTAAAAAAGTGTAATTTTTTGAAAATTAATCACAGGACTATTTCATCAACATAACCTTAATTCCTTCCTTATTTTGAACACTTTTGCGCTTTGCATTGCCTACAACAGGTAAAAAATAAATGCGTGTTTCAATATTTTTGGGACACCCTGTATATTATTTTTGATGTCAACATCTCTTTTTGGGACCTAGTGCGCCTATGCACACACAAAACACACAACAATGAACGAGGTATCATACGAAAGGTTTTTGAATAGGCTTTTGATATAGTGTACAGTGCGAAAGCCTTTCACAAGCCCGCTTGTACCGTAAAAAAAAAAAAAAAATAGTAATGATAAAATATCCTGCGATGTATATAAAAATCTCACTTTTTAAAAATTAATTCCATCTAGCGCAAAAGCTGCAACTTTCATCGTGTGTTATTTTTTAAAATTTCAAATGAGATCAGATCTGTTCTTGTGTTTATGTAATCATTAGAATTTTTTATGTTTTCTTCAATTGCATTTCGTTCTAATGAATGTGGGAACTAGGAAGCGAATTCTCAGTGGCCAAGTGTAGGCAGCACATTTACGGGTAGGCACAAGGTAAGATCGGTTATAGTTGAGGGTGAATTCGGTCGAGGTCGCTAGGCTGAACCAGCCCAATCTATGAATGATTCACTTGGCCCGCTATATTTGGACGGTCACCATTCCTTGGGAGGGGGGGGGGGGAGAGATAAAAACGTGGTCTATGTACTTAGTTTAGATTAATGCAGTTATAAAATAAAAGTACAATTTTTCATTCGCGAAACATGCTTTACGTGTACTTTGTCATAAGGATGATTCTATTTTTTAAAACTGAATTAAACATTTAAAAGCTCATCCATTGGCTAACTATGGTGGCTAGGGTGGCAAACGCCACACCCCATAGAAACTCAGTGAATTCGTAATCCCCGATCAACTTAGAAAATTTACTAAAGGAAATGTAAATAACTTATTTTTTGGTATAACTAGCCGTTATTTGTTAATCTGCTTCTCCCTGAGTAAATAATTTATAATGAGATTATACGTTTGTAAAACTGCTGCTTTTTTCAGTTTTCACATTTAAATTTGCAATTTTCAGTTTAACTATAGATACTATAGTGAAATTTTATTTAAAAGTTCACCGAGTGACTAACTATGGTGGACAACGCCACAGCCCGTAGAGACTCAGTGAATTCGTAATCCCCGATCAACTTAGATAATTTACTAAAGAAAATGTAAATAACTTAATTTTTGGTATAATTAGCAGTTATTTGTTAATCTGCTTCTCACTGAGTAAATAATTTATAAGGAGATTATACGTTTGTAAAACTGCTGCTTTTTTCAGTTTTCACATTTAAATTTGCAATTTTCAGTTTAACTATAGATACTATAGTGAAATTTTATTTAAAAGTTCACCGAGTGACTAACTATGGTGGACAACGCCACAGCCCGTAGAGACTCAGTGAATTCGTAATCCCCGATCAACTTAGATAATTTACTAAAGGAAATGTAAATAACTTAATTTTTGGTATAATTAGCAGTTATTTGTTAATCTGCTTCTCACTGAGTAAATAATTTATAAGGAGATTATACGTTTGTAAAACTGCTGCTTTTTTCAGTTTTCACATTTAAATTTGCAATTTTCAGTTTAACTATAGATACTATAGTGAAATTTTATTTAAAAGTTCACCGAGTGACTAACTATGGTGGACAACGCCACAGCCCGTAGAGACTCAGTGAATTCGTAATCCCCGATCAACTTAGATAATTTACTAAAGGAAATGTAAATAACTTAATTTTTGGTATAATTAGCAGTTATTTGTTAATCTGCTTCTCACTGAGTAAATAATTTATAAGGAGATTATACGTTTGTAAAACTGCTGCTTTTTTCAGTTTTCACATTTAAATTTGCAATTTTCAGTTTAACTATAGATACTATAGTGAAATTTTATTTAAAAGTTCACCGAGTGACTAACTATGGTGGACAACGCCACAGCCCGTAGAGACTCAGTGAATTCGTAATCCCCGATCAACTTAGATAATTTACTAAAGGAAATGTAAATAACTTAATTTTTGGTATAATTAGCAGTTATTTGTTAATCTGCTTCTCACTGAGTAAATAATTTATAAGGAGATTATACGTTTGTAAAACTGCTGCTTTTTTCAGTTTTCACATTTAAATTTGCAATTTTCAGTTTAATTATAGATACTATAGTGAAATTTTATTTAAAAGTTCACCGAGTGACTAACTATGGTGGACAACGCCACAGCCCGTAGAGACTCAGTGAATTCGTAATCCCCGATCAACTTAGATAATTTACTAAAGGAAATGTAAATAACTTAATTTTTGGTATAATTAGCAGTTATTTGTTAATCTGCTTCTCACTGAGTAAATAATTTATAAGGAGATTATACGTTTGTAAAACTGCTGCTTTTTTCAGTTTTCACATTTAAATTTGCAATTTTCAGTTTAACTATAGATACTATAGTGAAATTTTATTTAAAAGTTCACCGAGTGACTAACTATGGTGGACAACGCCACAGCCCGTAGAGACTCAGTGAATTCGTAATCCCCGATCAACTTAGATAATTTACTAAAGGAAATGTAAATAACTTAATTTTTGGTATAATTAGCAGTTATTTGTTAATCTGCTTCTCACTGAGTAAATAATTTATAAGGAGATTATACGTTTGTAAAACTGCTGCTTTTTTCAGTATTCACATTTAAATTTGCAATTTTCAGTTTAACTATAGATACTATAGTGAAATTTTATTTAAAAGTTCACCGAGTGACTAACTATGGTGGACAACGCCACAGCCCGTAGAGACTCAGTGAATTCGTAATCCCCGATCAACTTAGATAATTTACTAAAGGAAATGTAAATAACTTAATTTTTGGTATAATTAGCAGTTATTTGTTAATCTGCTTCTCACTGAGTAAATAATTTATAAGGAGATTATACGTTTGTAAAACTGCTGCTTTTTTCAGTTTTCACATTTAAATTTGCAATTTTCAGTTTAATTATAGATACTATAGTGAAATTTTATTTAAAAGTTCACCGAGTGACTAACTATGGTGGACAACGCCACAGCCCGTAGAGACTCAGTGAATTCGTAATCCCCGATCAACTTAGATAATTTACTAAAGGAAATGTAAATAACTTAATTTTTGGGTATAATTATCAGTTATTTGTTAATCTGCTTCTCACTCAGTAAATAATTTATGAGGAGATTATACGGTCTGTAAAACCGCTGCTTTTTTCAGTTTTCACATTTAAGTTTGCAATTTTTAGTTTAACTATAAATACTAGTGAAATTTTATTTGAAAGCTCACGGAGTGACTAACTACGGTGGCTATGGTGGACAACGCCACAGCCCGTTGAGACTCAGTGAATTCGTAATCCACGATCAACTTAGAAAATTTACTATAATAACTTAATTTTTGGTATAACTAGAAGTTACTTGTTAATCTGCTTCTCACTGAGTAAATAATTCATAAGGAGATACCCTTTGAAATTGAATATTAATTAATAGTGTTATTATTCGCCCAGTAAGATCCTTCTTTTTATATCAAAACTATTTAGGTATGAAAAATATACTGTGAAACTTGGTTATAATATGTGTTGAGGAATGGTTATATGATCAAAAATGTTGTTCATTTACATGTCGTTTAATCGATTATAACTTTTAGATAATGAAACTGAAGCTCTTTTAACCTTTAACGGGTATTAGTGGTTTTACAGATTGCTGTTTTTTCAGTTTTCACAGTTTAACTTGCAATTTTCAGTTTAACTTTAGATATTTTTAAAATTTTGTTTCGTTTAGAGCCCTAGTCCCATCTCTAGAGAATTCTGTATAGGTGAATTTTAACTGCAATAGTTCTGTACAGAAAGTTTAGTACAGAAAGCAGTATCACCTGAGTTAATCGAGCCTTTTATTCATCTTTAGATCAAGCGGTCTCAGAGGTTGCTTACAGTAAGGGCGCATTCATTCAGATAACGCAAATGCCTTTTCTCAATATTTTTACTCAAAGATACAGCAAAGAATATGGTGGATGGGTGCCAGAAAGGTGTTTTGCTTCTGGTCCCAATGAGCGTAGTTACACCACCGAAGTCATTGGCGACGTAGTTTTATTGGATGTTTAAATCCAGCATCTAAAGAAACGAAAAAATACAAATTTTCATTAATTTTGAAAAAAAAAAAATTGCTAATGCAACAAGTGGAAACTTATTTTTTATTGTTAAAACCAAGCGTTCATTATTTGGACATAGGGACTAGAATTATATAGAGTGTAAAAGGAAAGATAGTCACAGCATTTTTCCCCTTTCAGGGGCAAAGTACGTCTGTTGCTAAAATGTTGAAATGATTAACCCTTTAGCGGGCGGTGGTTACAAAAAAGGACACCTAATTTTAATTCCAAAACTGACAAACGGCACCAAGAATATTTAGTAATTTTTTTCCTTTTATAAAGTTACTGGAATATAAGCAAGTTTTTATTTTCTAATGAATTCTTTTTTAAATACTGGTGTCAGTCCATTATTTCATCATTTTAAAAACAGACTTACTCCGCGCCCGAAAGGGTTAAATGACACCAGAATTTACGAACAAATTTATTTGAAAATAACTAAAAGCATTTCTTGATGTACATTATTAAAGCAAAATTTTATATCAAAATTCTGGGGGATAAATAATATACCGCCGTCCTGCAAGTGAATATCGGAGATATTGTAATAAAATGCTCAGAAGCAAAGTAGTCAGCTGGAAGCGCTTTCTTGCTATGGTAAGTGCATAAAATAGCCACGTTTCGCACCGCAAATTAAAAATTGAAATCATATTATTAAAATTCACATTTCACATTGAAACTAAATACATATGTAATAAATTCATATAAAAATATTATGTATTATCTTATTTATTTATTTATTTATTACCAAAGAGAAGAGTACACTACACATATTGAAATGAAAATTCATTAATTAAACAATAATGCACATTACAGTATTTCCCATAAAGGCTGAAACTCGCTTTATTTTTTTACCTATTAGAGGTGAGTAGGAAATGTAAATTGGAAAAAATTTCAACATAAGGTAGGAAAAGGGATTATTTTAATAAAATTATCCTGCCATCACTTAAAGAAAAATAGATTCTTTAAATTTTTTACGATTCCCCAAGACAAAATGGATCAATTAGAAAAAAAAAATCGTTTTGTATTTATTACAAAAATCGGCCTATTTGTATCTTTAAAACTGAAAATTTACCATTGTGAATGGTGATATTGATATGAAATTAGAAGTGTAAATCTCTAAGGATATTGTAACATAGGGGAAATGCAGGTTGAGGTGAGTGCCTATGAAATCTAGTAGATAATAGGAACATGCAGTAACGCGTTAGTTTTCTTTCATTTCAGGTTTCGAGTAGGATTCGGTTAAAATACTTCGGGTTTAGGTCGTATTACGTGTCGGCGGAAATTATTGCTGCGGTTTCGAGATTGTTTCTTGGCCGAGACGAAAACAATTTTGTCAGCTTCGAGTTGACTTCAAGGGAAATTTTCAGATTTGGGTCGTTATATACCCGACCCGTACAGTATTCTGTTACTATCAAACGTGTGTTTCTTTGACACTTCTACACTGAAAAAAAAAAAATGTTCATTTTACGGTATAATACTAGCAGCTGGGATGCCAGTATTATACTGTAAAATCAACATTTTTTTTTTTTGGCAGTGTAACTACTGTCATTTCTCGCCTCTGCGGAAGTAAGACTCGGGCGTTTAACTTTTTCGAAGTAAAACTAATGTGAAGCACGACCAGCCTTGGCAATGAACTCGCGTGAAAAGAACTTTTCTTTTTTGGGCAACTGCCAGGCCCTACAGAGATCGTAATGTGTTAGTTAACATGAAACCTTCCTTGACCTCGGAGAAGAGTGAGAAATATGGATGAATATTCATGACTGAATATGAAAGATACTACATATAGGGTGGACTCGGTAATTCCGTTGCCTTTCATGTCGTTGTTAATGGTGGGAAATGAATTTTTAACGGAAATTCAATGAGTTCATTGTCATGAGAAAGAAACATATACGTTACTTCTGAAAAAAAAAAAAAAGGAAAAATAATTTAAGTTATCAATTTATGAAATTTTATGAAATTGTTAACTTATAAAATTGTGGAATTTACAATTTCTGGAGTTGTAGTGACATTGATATCAACGCTCCTACGAATACTAGCTTCTAAAAGACATTATATAATATTAAACAGGTATATTCTGTTTTTGTTTGTTTTTTTGTTTGTTTTATTTAATTTAATTTATTTTAATTTATTTTATTTTTTTCTTTTCTTTTTCTTTCTTTTTTTTTTCTTTTTTTTTTTTTTGCGTCTTGGGCTTCCGACCGATCTCCCCCCCCCCCCCACCATTTTTAAAAACCGGCCCTGTTAGGAGCGATAAAGGGTATGCTATGTCAAAAATTCATAGGTCAGGTCTTCAAAAATGCATAAATAATATACCTGCTGCAATAATATAATGAAAACAGAATGTTACAATTTTAAAGTAACATATCTTGAAAAAAAAATGCAGATACACAATTTTGTGAAATGACGATGTTTTATTAAACTTTATGCAGAAAGCGACTTAAGACTGAAATTTAAAAAAAAAAACTTCGATATCGATACAGGCTCTGTCGCCGATATCGATACAGACTGGGTCATTGGTGGGGAAAAAGGCCATAAATAACATTGACTTTAAAACTGCATTTTCAATACATTCGTTTGTAAACGTATTATTACGACGTAGTAAAAAGTTCTGATTACTTTACTTTCACATTAGTATTACTTATTACTTAGTAATGGGAATAATGAATGATTTTGATTTTGATAATCTAATATATTTTTAATGTAATTTAAATAGTTTAGATAATATAATACAAATAATATAATACAAATAATTTAGAATGTCTGAAATATGTATCAATACAATTTCAAACTTATCAGAATAATTTAAGACCGCCATTTTAAAATTTTAGCATCCATAATTTAACATTTAAATCAATTATCCAAATGTACCGTTTTTTTAATGAATGGTAAAATTTGAAAATGACGTAAAAGAAATAGTTGTATATTTTTTGAACGAATGAACCAAATACCAAATTCAACCAAAAACTGTACAGCTAATTCTGATTACTTCACCAACATACCTTCCCAATTACAGACTAATCGGATGTTTTATGCAGCACCAAAAACTTTTGGAGTCTGTACAGTAAGCCTCAACTGATGTTTCGGCAATTAAGGTGTTTCTCAAATTCCCTGCTCAACAACGCGAAACTCTCTGACGCATTTTCTGACTCATTTTTAAACGCAAAGGTATAAAATTGGCAAGCCATACTATTGAAGTGAATTGGAATCAAATAGCGTTTTCCATTTTTTGAGAAATAAATTATTTATCGAGTTTTAAGTGATTCTTGTGACGTGACGAAAAGTTTTTCCTCTTTCTAGCACTATCGCGTCAGGAATTTGGTTTAAAATCCAGACCTTAACATTATTTTCCGAAAGATCCTTTGCCTTTACCAAAAAATGGTAAACGCCATTCTATTATATAGTTTTTGAATAAGAACATCTGCCAATTTTATGAGTTTCTGAACAAAAACGAACTCAGAAATGTGTCAGAAAGTAGCTCTTTTGGATTTGAGAATAGCCTGTAAGTACAAAAGTTTTTCAGTTTTTCTAGTTTTCTTTTTCTTTTTGCATAAAAATTTTTGTGCTTGTGGGTGGAATTTTATCATCTAATCCCTCTCCACTTTACTGTGGAGTAAAAACCATGAATGCAATTTAAAAACTTTTGAAAATAAAACAGGGATTCAGATCACGTTTAAGGAAGTATAGTTATCTGAAAAGAAATTCGTAAAATGTTTTCCTCCTCTCATTGTATGTTGGGGGCAAAGAGTGTCAGAGGTGATGCCATATTTTTTATGAATGGGTATTTCTCACCTGTATCACCCATTTTCGGTCTGGCGATGTTGGCATTCAGGATATATCATTCTGCAACAGTACTCCATTTAAATAAATGTCGGATAACATCCCGTGGATTACTTGGTGAAAACCGATTTCAAGCTGGATGTCACAATTCTCTAAGAACATATTGTGTTTATACAGATTAGATAAGCGAACATTTTACAAATATTGAATTGGAAAAACTCCATCTTGTAAACTTGACAATTACATTTTTTTTTCTAAATTTTAGATTTTAGATTTTAGATTTCTTTTTTCTTTTTCAGCGACCCATTTTTAGGTGGTGCATTCGTAATTAAATAAACTAGGGCATCCAACCCGGGTTTCCCGGGATAGAAAATATATGTGAAAACCATTTTTTTTTTTTTTTTTTTGAAAACTAATAGATTTTTTACATTTAATTATTTTTTTTAGATTGCCCCCCCTAACAACACTAAAGAGCATTTTTATATAAAATATGTCAATTATATATTCAAGTAAAATTTTGAAATTTACTAAAAGTGGTAATTTTGTATTGGCCTCGTGCCAGAAGTTAATAGCCGGAGAAATCGCTAAAAAAATCGTTATCTACAGCAGTTTATTATCATTATTATTATTCTGATAATTTCAGTGGTTTTAAGCGCTTATTTCAATTACATGTCTGTTAAATTTGTGTTTTGTTTATATTTTATTTATTGCTTAGTGAAATTTTAATTTCGTTATTGAATATTAGCTGAAAAGAAATACTGAAATTTTTATAATGTTTAAAGTGCAAACGGAAAACGGATTAATATTTTGTAATCGTCTGCAAGAGATGGAGAAAGATAAAAAAAACAAAAACATGCTTGAAATTTAATCTAAATGCAATAATAAATGAGTAACTTGCGATACAGTTTACAAACAAATTGTATTTGAAAGTAGATTTTTTCCCCTATATAACGGTGTAAAAATGAAAAATGTGCGATGTTTAGAAATAAAAAACTGCAATAGCAAAAAATCACAAAACCGAAATTTCATCGTCAAATGTTGCCATTCGCAAAATGACGTCAGCGTTACGCACGAACACGTTTATCCTTTATAATATAGATACGCAGCAGCTATAGTTGTCGTCTGGTCTATCCGTTCGTCCTCATGTAATAACGCAAAAACTACCCAACCGAATGGTTTAAATTTAATCTATATAATCGTTGCAGAATTTTGTCGAGTCATTTCAAATTTTATGAATTTCGAATTAAAACTTAAAAAGATATTAATAAAAATATTTATTAAGTAATTCGAAATTTTTAAAAATCGGTACTTCCTTGTTATAGCAGCTTTCGATGATTAATCGTTAAGCGACCGAGTTGTAATGCCAAGTTATCTGACATGTACGACGTTATAGTCATATATGATGTATATGACATTTTATAACCTTTATGACCAAGTTTTAGTCACGTTCTTCATTCTATTAAATCCTATCATACGCAATTAATTCAATGATATCCCATGATAGGTAATGATTCTAGCTTGCCATGGTGATTACGTCCTATTTAAAGATGGAGCCATATTATTTCCGTATTGCTAAATTTAAAAACCGAATTTGTATACTAAAATTGTTTAATTATTACAATCATATAATCTACCGGACAAATAGATTCCTCGATCATTTCCGGACAAATATATATTAAATGGAAAAAGAGACTAAATATGAATTTCAAATTCGGAAATTTTCAAAGCTAGGCTTAATTTTCTCATTGGAATTTTCAGTAAATGTCAACAAAAGAACAAATGTTGCCAACTTAAAATGTACTTATTTTATTACGGAAATTAATCATATCATAATAACACACGATATACTTCATTTCACTGAAACTAGTTATACTACGAACGCACCTCATTTGTGACGTTTGACGTACAATTTCCAGCTTGTTTACATTGCGGACTTTACTCGTCAGAAATACGCCGGCCCACTTTTGGACGCCTTTCAGAAAATTGGTTGCTACTTTTATAACTTCTAAATGTTATTTAATTTTAGATGCTGTTAATTTTTTTTTATTTGTACATTATCGAATAAGAAAAAATAATCTTTCTAATAAAATTTATGTGAAAACTGTAGTTCAATTTACTGCCTTTTTAAGACGTTTCAAATAATTTTCAAACATAATTTAAAAAAAAAAATCTACTTCAACATGGAAAATTTGTTGCTAGAATAATATAAAAATATTCGTGGCACAGTTATCACAACTGGCAATTGGTTTTCTACAGCAAAAAGGAACAAGCTTGAAATTATACGTCAAACGTGACAAATGAGGTGCGTTCGTACTATAACTAAGTTTTATAAATATTCAGATCTTAGTACAATAGCTGTTGCACTCTTATGCAAAAATGCAGGAATACAAAATTTTTTAATGTGCAAATTTTCATATTATAGATATTCATTTTATTTTATGAAATTAAATTTCAATACCCTTTTACAAACAATCAATTATAATTCTATTACATTAAAATTATACTGTGCGCAAATATCCAATACAAGACAATATAAAAAAATCATCGCTATTATTTCACTAAAAATATGATTTATATCGTCTGTAATTATGATATAATTAATTTCCGTAATAAAATAAGTACATTTTAAGTTGGCAACATTTTACCTTTTGTTGACATTTATTGAAAATTCCGATTAGAAACTTTAAGCCTAGCTTTGAAAATTCCAGAACTTGAAATCCATATTTAGACTCTTTTTCAATTTAATATCTATTTCTCCGGAAACATCTATCCAAAAAACTGTCGGTAGATTATAGGATTGCTATAATTAAGCAATTTTAGTACACAAATTCGGTTTTTAAATTCAGTAATACGGAAATATTATGACTCTATCTTAAATAGGACGTAATCACCATGGCAACCCAGAATCATTACCTATCATGGGATATCATTGAATTAATTACGTATGATAGGATTTAATAGAATGAAGAAAACTTTTATTAATATGTTTTTAAGTTTTGATTCGATTTTCATAAAATTTGAAATGATTCGAAAAAATTCTGCAACGATTATATATATTAAATTTCAAACCATTCGGTTGGGTAGTTTTCGCGCTGTTATATGCGGATAGACGGACGGACGGACCAAACGATGATTATATGTGCTACGTATTTATACACTGAAAAAAAAAAAAAAAAAAAAAAAAAAAAATTGTTAATTTTACAGTATAATACTGGCGGTATGATAATACAGTATAATAATTTACAGTATAATGCTGACAGCTGGGATGCCAGTATTATACTGTAAAATCAAAAAAAAAAATTTGTAGTGTATAATTACGAACGCACCTAAAAAAAAAGCCATAAGATTAGATTAACCCCTTCGCTCCCAGATAAAATAACTCTATATAGCATGTACCTACTAGTGTATACGCTGATAACGAATTTGGTTAACTTCTTACACTTTGGCGCTAAACTAAAATCTGACGCCCGAAAAGACGGATTTTCATTTTATGTTGAACTTAAAATTAATATCAAGTTAAGTTTGTTAAAAGATACGTTGCAACAGAAAATGCTCGAAACTGTAAGTGTTTATGAATTCAGTTTGTCTGTTTGCCGTCTACCGTCTGTCCATGCTCTAACTGGCGTAAATATACTGGGATTGCCATGCAATTGATATATATTAGCCAGGTTTACTATGGTATGTTCGGTATTAAAAATGGAGTGTATAGCTTTTAAAGTTCATTTATAGGAACACTCAAAAGAATTAGGTTTATGAGAAAAAAATCGTTTGTGGTGTATTTGAATGATGTTACATTATCGATAGAGGACACTATGGATGGTAACTGCTAAATTCTGGTTTTCAAATGCGTTATGTATTTTCTAAATTGTTTACTTAAATATCGTCTTTCACCTTCTTCGGTTTCTTTAAAATATTTCGGAATTGTTGGAAAGTGTTTCATAATCTATGCTTGACGCATGATTATATATATATATATATATATATTTTTTTTTTTGTATTATTTAAGATGTTTTGACTGTTTTAATAATTTAGGATCCACGTTTACTGCTGTCTTTATTAATTGAAATTATTTTTGTTTAATGATTGTTTAGTTGAGTTATACAAGTTCTAAAACGGTTTATTTTAGCAAAATTTACTGTATTTCAGTTATATCAATTTGATTTTTATTCATTGGGAAGCACTGATAACATCATAGTAATTTTATTCTAATTTAATCTAAAACTTGCAAAAGCTATTGTTTATTATGTTTTGGCTTAAAAAAAAAACATAATAAACAAACAGCAATAAAATGCATACATTATTTTAGCGCCAATGCCTAAATAGCATTTTTTATTAATATTATTTGGTTCAATTTTCAATATATTTCATTAAATATCCAAATTAGTTCCCATTCGCTATCATCCGAAGGTAAAATTTACCGAAGAATCCAAATATGATGTCAAAATTAGGTATTAGTATTGGAAAATTGAAGTTTGTTACAATTTCTACATCGAATTAGGAGTTCCAAACTTGAAACTTGCATGATTCCTAAACTACTTTTGACTAATGACGTCCCACTTGGTATCCAAAGGTAAATTTTACCGAAGAATCCAAATAAGATGCCCAAATTAGGTATTGAAAATTTTAGAATTTGTTACAATTTCTATATGTAGTTTTCTCTGAACATAATTTAACTACAGCATTAATTTGTAAACTTTATTACTGATTGATTGGTACCAGTCATATTTTTATACGATGAATTTCGGCATAATTACACTGGAAAAAAAATGTTTATTTTACGTCATAATACTGCCGCGCGCGGTAGTGTATTACTGCTTATTTTACTGTTTATTTCTGTTAATTTTACGGTATAATACTGGCAGCTGGGATGCTAGTATGTGTAGTATGGGTGTTCTCTCTCTCCCTTCTTTTCTTTTCTTTCTTTTTCCATTTTTTAGCGACTGCACATGTGTGTGTACTATACATTTTCTATTAAAAAGTTCTGTGATGTTAATTTTATTTCTTTTTTTTTATAGGTGAGTAATATGTTTCCAAATTCTAAAATTCAACATAGATGTCACTTTCTGATGGATGATTCTTATTACAAGTTTAAATATAATTTAAAAAAATCTTATAAGGAGCAACTAAACTGCAAGATGGTAAGAAATAGTAAGTTTTATTGATGGTGTTTTCTTTAAAATATCTCACTTTACTTCTTTACTTTTAAAAAAAAAAGTATATTTTTTAACGGCCGAGAAATAAAAAATACTTACTATCATGCACCTTGTGTGTACCTTGTGTGTATCGTGCACCACATATATTGTAAGATCATAGCCTAATAATAGCTTTTGATTCCTGATTATCAATATAAAATTTATTGATATCAGTAATAATTTTTATCTGGCGATATGTATTAATAAGAGTTAAAATTTTTAAGTGACACATGGCTGTGACTTTTTAACAGAGCTTCATGTAAAACAAAAAGTAGAAAAATACATAAATTATTTTAGTGCCTATCCTTAAATAGACTTAACATTAATTAATGCAACATTCAATCATCTATATCTTACTAACCATTGATTAAAAATAAATAAAAATTTGTATTTTCTCGTATTTGTTACAGGGGTAGAATCTTAAGTCAACAATTTAGAAAACGCAAAAAACTGAAAACTATTTTCAGAAATAACTATCCATAGATTGGCGATTTTTCCAATTCTTTCCATAGAAAATGTATGTAAAATTCCCTGTATATGAATTTATTTATATTCTTACAAACATCTTATGGTATACTCAATACTCAATGTAGTTCAGCTGGAACATGCGTAATTCTATTAAAAAACACTCTTGAGCAATTCACGCTCATACACAGTATAATGCTTACGATTATTTTTGTGTATCCATGTATAGAATTTATACACGAAGAATTTATACACACCACATATTACGCAAAAAATTAGTTAAACTTTAAAATGTATACAAAAATTGGAAATGCACTTCCAGCATTTATCGCTCATAGACGCTACCGAATTCTTTTGTGAGACCCTATAAATGAATGATAAACGCTTTGCACTAAATATCCTACAGAAAGCACGTTTTAGTGCACCGCAGAAATGCATATTATGCTTGAATTTTATTATGCTTGAAATGGTATAACATCATTGAAATACACCGCAAACGAGTTTTACCCATAGACCATTACCATTAAAATGTGACGGAATCCTTTTGAGTGTCCCTGTAAACGAACTATAAATGCTACGCACTCCATTTTCAATAGCAAACATTCCATAGTGAACCTCAATAACATACATCAATTACATAGGGATATATTTATGAAAGTTAGAGCAGGGACAAACAGATTGCAGACTGTAGATGGCAGACAGACAAACCGGAGTTATAAACACTTTTCAACTATGCTGGAAAGTGTTAAAAAACATATCGACAACATTGCATTCCTAAATTTAATCAGTCTGATAAATAATGATGATTCCACTTTGAAAAAAATTCATTTGTTATTTATTCCTTGTCAGAAGCTAACTGCTTTGATCTTTGAATAGCCATGAATAATTAGTTTTATGACAAACCTGCGGACTATTCGTTTTATATTTTTAACGCTTTCCAACGTAGTTCAAAAATGTTTATCACTTCAATTTGTCTGTCTAGCTGTCTGTGATAAATCTTACTGATTCCGCTCGGAAAAAAATCCTTTGTTATTTATTCCTTGCCAGAAGCTACTATTTGATTTTTGAACAGCCATGAATAATTAGTTTTATGACAAACCTGCGGACTATTCGTTTTATATTTTTAACGCTTTCCAATATAGTTGAAAAATGTTTATCACTTCGGATTTGTGTGTCTAGCTGTCTATTTGTCTGCCTGCGCTATAACTTTCATAAATATACTTAGATTGCCACGTTATAGATATATGTTATTAAATTACACTATAGCATGCCCTTGTTGAAAATGTAGTGTGTATCATTTATAGTTCATTTACATGGACATTCAAAAGAATTCAGATACATTATAGTCTGTGGGGGATAATTGATTGAAGTACATTTTAATGCTGTCACTCTACTTAGATCAGTTTATTTTTTTTCTACTTATTTTATTAGCTATTATTATGTTAATTAAATTTAAACTTTAAATCAGTATTGTTTCTAAATTTGGGGTTAAAACTTTATAAGACCTTAATTATTACTATTTTTTTTTCATTTGTTTAAAAAACGTTTTTTATCTTTTTTTTTTTAAAGTCTTATTCAGATCTTCCCGAATCGCAGGACCCGAATGCATTTCATCTATTCCCCTCCCCCTATGACCGCTGCTGGCAGAACGAAATTTAGGGAGCGGCAAGATTTTAGAGTAGATGTGTCTCTAGTCCGCTGCCAAAGCCGCGTTTTTTAAAATAGAGAATATAAACATGAAACAAAATAAAATAAGAATGTTTTGCCAGAACACGTGTGCAAGATAATTTTTAAACATAGTAACACAAAAAAGCAGTAAAAAAAATGTAGCAAATAAAATATATTAAAAATAAATAATTAATAAATAAACTTCAACCGTCATTTTTCAAAATGAAGAATTGAAAGTATTTTTTCTCTTTTTCGTCAGGAGGGATCCGCTTACACCTCGAATCTCCTGTTGCAGATGATGTTTAAACATATAAATCTAAATAAAAGAAAAGAAAAAAATTTCTTTCATTGTAGTTCAGGGCTGGGGGGCAACTCTCTCATAATGAGAAAATCTTATTTATTTTTCCTCCTGTCGTTTAATTATTGAAAATCACTTAAAAAGACTGAATATTATTACTTTTCCCCCCCCCAAAATAATCAGGGAAATAAATATTAATTAAATTTGAAAATCCAGGCAGAGGTAATGGCCCTCTCCTGCCAACTCCACCTCCCCCATTTGGCTAGCGATGGCCTATGCTATAATTTTTGAAATTTACGCTTGTGGCCCTATTGTGTGAGTCTTAGCATCATTATCTATAAAAAATTTAATTGACGAATTAGAATTGTTTGAAAATATTAATGTGGTCGAAGCATTACATGAGCGTAATAGAATTTTTCAATCGGAACATTAAAAGCTATTGTGTTTAATTCGACACCAATTAATAAAATACAAACAATGAATACAATGATTTAATTGAATACAAGTATGTTTGAATATGTAACATTGTGTTCGCTAATTATCAGATTAAGTAAAACGTCATTAAAAACTTGTTTCAGCTGGAAAGAAACATTTGTTCGAGTATGTCTTTAAATTAAATAATGGAAGTTATTTCAGTTTGAATATCTTGTTAAAGTCTTCAAATAAATATGTCAGTCATTAGGAAAACAAAAGAAAAAATGTATATAGTTAATACATTACATAGCGATTGAAAGATTTATTCATTATTTTTTAATTTACATTTTATAAACTAATCACTTCCATAATTTCATTCTTACATACAGTTACTTCCGCAGATTTCTCTATGTTAACAAATATGTAGCATTTATTTAAATTTTTTTCATAGAAATAAACCAATATTGGTTGTATTATTCATGTTAGAATATAACATTGATGTCAATATTGCATTCATCGGAAATGCTTCTTATGAAATAGGGTTAAACATACGCTTTATAGTGGAAATATTTACAATGAAATGCCACTGTTTCAGAAATATTGATTTTGCACTTGAAGCATTACAATGCGACTTCAGTTTTGCCAGGACCCGATCAAGCTGAGGTAGGGGGTCTAAATTGTGATACCGCTTAGTGGCCCCCGCCGTTAAACTCTTTTTTGAACGACAGTACACATTAGGGATGTAACGAATATTCGGCCACTATTCGGTATTCGGCCTATTCGGCCCTTTTGCCGAATATTCGGCATGGCCGAATATTGAACCGAATATTCGGCCGAATACCTGTAGCCGAATATAATTTGATATTTTGTCGAATAGTTGCATATTTGGCCGAATATTCTAAGATATTTGGTTAAATAAGTTCCAGAAAATCAAAACAAAATGTGATTTTAAATATTTTCAACAAACAATATTAAAAAATTATATCTAAATACATTAATTATTATAAGAAAAAGAAATCCTAATACTTATGCAATTTTAAAGCTTCATGACAGCTTATAAATAACTGTATATAATGATATTACATAAATAAAAATATTTTTCTTGCTGCATATTTAGGCATCATATGAATTTAAGTAAGTATTGCAACATTAATTTCTTTTACATTAAAATGCAAAATATATACTGCATTTAAAGTTCAAATCTCTTCAGTCAATTTAAAAATATTAACTTTATATTTATTTTTTTTAATCTGATTTATAATGATGATAACAGTTTCTTAAACAATAAAATTCATAAATATTAAAAATAAATATTTTACTGTCTTGTAAAAATGTTTAATCTTTCACAAATTAAATCATTTTTTTAGTTTTTAGTTTCACTTTTAAATAAAAAAATTTGAATAAATATAGGACTATATAATTACTTTACTAATTAAAAATTAAACATTAGATGTTGATTAAACGAACTAATGAGTTTGATACATTGAAAAGAAAAAAACTATTACCTATACTAAAAAGCTTTTAATGAGTTACTTCAAAATAACATACAGGGGTAACAAAATAATTTATCACTGTAAAGCCTGAAATTGTGATGCAAAAATAATAACTTTTCAGCATTTTCAAGAAGTCTGTTTCGTTTGGTTTCATATATATTACCAGCTTCAAAAAACAAACGTTCACTATATACTTTGCTTGCAGGAGCTAAAAGATGATTTCTTGCTAAATTTGCAAGCCTTGGAAAGTTTTCTGCATTTGTTTTCCACCAGTAAAATGAAAAGTCTGTCCTAGCTATTAAATGCTTATCAAAATAGCAATCTACCTCTCTTAATTTATCTGCTGTATTATTATTAACTTCATTTGACAAATTTGGCAGTAATGACTTCTTATTTTTTATTTCTGAAAAGCAATCCCAAAATGAAAATGAAATTATATTTTAAGAAAATAACCTTTTTCTTGACATACAGAATGTAAATTTACTAAGTTTGAGTTGCATGAGAAAGGATATAAAAAGACAGAGGACACATGCAAGTTCTTATTTTTGGGGGTTAAATGATTTTACTAAAATAAAAAAAGTTTCATTTTTACAGAGGTAATGAGTTTCTATTTTAGGTAAAAAATATATAAACTACTAGAACTACCTATGGATTAAAAAAATATATGAATTAAATTATTATTTACATTTTTGAAAGTCAGTATTCGGCCGCCGAATATTCGGTATTCGGCCTAAAATTTGGCCGAATATTCGGTATTCGGCCTAAAATTTGGCCGAATATTCGGTATTCGGCTATTTGGCCAAATCACTATTCGTTACATCCCTAGTACACATCTTCGTTTATTTAAAATAATTGTTAATTTTAAATTAACATTTTACTCTCTATTTAGAACAAAAAATAACTCTAAAGTGAAGGATGTCCGTAAAATAACGTAAGGTATTCTGTAAAGTAATCGACTGGGCGAAATGTAACACAATCTGATTTACGTGCGCATAGTGAATCATGGTTTCAATTTATAAAGAAAATAACGACATTACGAAAAGTTGCCACAAAGGAGAAATTTGGCGCTGTTTTGAAACGAAGAATGTACTTGTACACTGCAAAAAATAATTGTTGATTTTACAGCATAAAACTGGCACCCAGCTGCCAGTATTATACCGTAAAATTAACAGTATTAAACAGTAAAATAAGCAGTAATACGCTGCCGTGCAAGCAGTAATAGGCTACCGCGCAATTTTTTGCAGTGTAGCATCTGTCGATGTGCACTGTCTGCTATTCGATACGAAATAGTCTATGTCATCAGCTTTCGATGGGAGCCCTATTTATTCAATACGAAACCTTCACAAACTGCAAGAACTTGCATCAACGCAAGATGACAATTGTGTTTAATTAAAACCTGCAAAGTGCAACAGCTTTTGCGTTTCAACATAGCATTTCAACAGATATCTGTTCAGGAGGTTTCTTCATTTGCTATTTAAACTCTTGGCTATAGCCACGTACGTGGTTGAAACCACTGCAAACTAGTGCGGATATCGAAAACGATCTATTCAAGGGGGTTAAATTTACTGTGTAATTTTAAGGGAATTCAAATTTTGCACAGCTATGGAAAATGTCGTTTATCTCACGTAGTCATTGGAATACAAGAACAGTGGTCCTGTTGGAGCATATTTGTAGTTAACAATAAAGTTGTTATTTATTCTGAGAAAAAACTTGTATTCAGTATAACAGTTTCTATTTCTGCGACAGTTTTATTTGGAAATTACGCATTCATTTGCCACATTTGTTACTCTTCCAGCGCCAAACTTCCCCTAATAGTGACTTTTGGTATTAACTTTTTTTCTTTAGAAATCAAAACTGCATGCTTCACTTCACTTTTGCACTTACAACAATTAGTTACTATTTATATGGCATCGCGAGTGATGCCACAGTCCTGCCCATATGACCAATTTGGTATATAACTTTATATTTTTTTCTAAATTTCTTCAAAAATACGAGGTGTATAAAATTTCTATACATTTTGAGAAATAAGTTCTAAATCCAATTTCTTTGAAGGTTATCTGATAGAATGTTTTGAGCAGAAGAAAAAATAGACAATTATTCGTGTTCGTAGAATTATATTGTAAATAGATGTAGCAGGACTTAAAGCGCAAATTCAGAAAATCAGCTCCTGTCAGAGTAGCTGTCAAAAACGTGGTAAACAAATTCAAGCGAATTGGTAGCGATAAGGATGAAGGTTGTTGAAGCAGGCCTCCTATAATACCAGATGTTGTGAAAAGAATATGGGAAGCGGTTATATCCAGTGCTTAATTTGCGTTGGAGCTCAACGGAGCTCAGCTCCGGTATTCCTTTGTTCTTAGTGAATATTTAAATATTGGTCGGAATTCATCGGAATTCATAAATACTGTGCTTCGGAGCCCAGCGGAACAGCACTTACGAAACACCGAATCCTAAATTATCCTTTCCTTTCCCTTCCATCTCCAATCCTTTGCGTTCTTTCCTACCAGCTTACATAATGTGATGTAGCGTGTCGCACACGTAGGAACATACTTCTATGTAGCACTCACAAGTGTAGATTCAATTGTTTTCTCTCTGAATAGTTTCCGAACGGCGACGAGGAAATCAAGAATTAACTGCAACTGTAGCTGTCGTTTTTACTCATGGTCGTTTTTACACGCTGCTTTTTGTTCGCGTTTATAAAATATTTTTACTGATCAACTTGTTTGTGTCTAAGCTCATAGGAGTGCAGCTTCAGTACTTCTTTCTGTTTAGTGAATATTTAAATATTAGTCGGAATCCATAGCGGTCCGGAAACATCCGGCTCATCCGGAACAGCACTGTGTGTTTTGCCATTTGATACAAAAGAAGTCCTTGGCGAATAGGATTTTCTGAAAATTCCCCATTCCTGATATTTATACTTTTGCCCGGTTCATTTAATAGATTTTATTATATATAAATGCATATAGATATAGCCAAAATATATCGAAATTTTTCTTTTGCTAAAGACGAAATTGCTTTAAATTTTGCAAATAATGTATGAAATATATGTTATTATTGTGAAATATGAGAGCTCCGGTACTGTTGTTTTTTTTTCCTTCTTCATTTATTTTTATGTAAAATGCAATTTGAATTTCATCTTCAGTGACATTTTTTTTGTTCCCTTTTATTTAATCCAGAAATCACACTTAAAATGCGGAAGAAAGATGATAACGTGAGCTGAGTATAAGCTGATCTTCTATCGGTCACAAAATCGCATTCGGTAGCAATCTGATGACTAAGAAACCATTAGTCAAAACTCGTGTTGCACAATCTTGCATTTACATTCCAACGGAAGATTTCTTTTGTTACCAAACCGAGCTTCATCCCTTATTGAAATGCTAAATTTCCGTGTAATACAGAACATTTTTCATTGCCTTTGTTTGCGTAGAACTCGAAAAACGGTGTCACATACTGAACTAGATCCAAGGGACCCTTGAATCGAAAGGGCGGAGGTATTTATTCGATACGGGGCAGTTCCGTTGTTTTATTTTTTCCTTAGACGTCTGATGCTATCTGTTTCTCTGTCTTACCAACACAATGGTTTGTAAGCACTAAATGTGCTTGGTTATAATACTTCTTGCCTCATTTGAAGGCACACATGAACGGATGTTGAATTGTAAATCATGAATAGTCAGGCAGACATTTTGTTTCTACGTCCACGGCAGATTTGATACGTGTCATCAGTTGAGCTCGATTTTTTTTTTTTTTTTTTTTTTTTTTGCGATTGTCGAGAAGTCCAATTGGTATTGTTCAAAAATGTTACAATAGAAGGAACGATTGAATTTGACGTTTTTTAAGGAAATAAGGCGACAACGTGAAAGAAATTATTTTAACTTCAAGGACAAAAGATGACTAAAAGCGTGAAATCACTTGTCTGATTGAGTAATATTTTATCAATATGCAGGCGTTGCAATATTTATCGATTTCGAAAGAAAGGAGAAAAAAAAATGACAGGAGATTTTGTATTAGCAAATAAGTGAAGCCTTCCGAAGTTAGATACCTACGGTTACAGAAAAAATTGTCGAATTTATAGAGATGCACATAAAAATGTCTGCTTAATTGCAAATGTATATGTATGCTTCTTAAAGGTTAATTATATAAATCACTTCTAAATAAAAATAATTAAGCATTTATTGTTTAAACGCATATGAAAAAATTATTTTGTCGAATTCAAAGTCTTGAAAAGGAATCGGTAATAAATACAGAATGGGCATGCCGGTTTATTAATTATTGCACTGATGTCCAGAAATTAAGAGGCAGTGACCGGACACTTTCGATTTTAGATATTTTGTCAACGTGAGGAAATACTCGAAATGCCCTTGAACTTATAATCCTATGGGATTTCCTCTCCAATTTAACAATTAGCTCACTGTATTGTCTGAATCTTTTTAAATTTTCACGATATTTGACTGGTCTTTTTATATGAGTTGTTCTGTAGTATTGACTGCCAAATCATGACAAAAAAGTAGTTCGCGCATGCGCATTTAAAATTTATTTCATACAAATATTCAATATATTAGTATTCTCATCAAATATTCAATATATTAGTATTTTAATTGCTGCATACTATATCTACTGTTCTTTGTCAAGTTTTTGGAAAGCGGTGTTAAATTCGGTTAAAAACTCTGCAGGCTATATATATATATATATATATAAAGAATTTTTTACAGAAACGTTAACATCTTCAAGAATATGTGTGTTATTCTTATACAAATGCACAAAAACGTTGAACAGGACCTGAATAGTCATTTGCTACAGTGACAGACCATTTTGAGCATTTTATGTTACTTGGGTGATCGCAAATATTATTTTTTTGTTAAAATTATTATTGCCTCTCCTGATTGTCCTCGCGACAAAATCTTCACTGAAAATTATGAAGTCAAATGCATGTTCTTTATCAAGGACAATTAGTAAAGAATTTCAGTAGATATTCGACAAAACGTCTAAAGTTGAAAAAAATTCGGTCACTGACACTTAATTTTTGGACATCAGTGTACTACACTCAAAAGAAAACTCAATTATTGATATGTGAAATATTTAATAATTTCATCTTACAATATTTCTGTTTTTTAGCTCACTATTTGTTATTTTTGTTTCTAATTTGTAAATGTCTGATAAATGTCTGATAAATCTGCAATTATGCTATAAGCATATGCTTTTAAGCATGATAAGGTGCACTGTAGAAAAAGACAAATGTTTCTTAATATACGAAAATGTTAATATTATACTATAACCATGTACAAAAACATACAATATCCTCTTCCGAGTTACCCACGATTCTGAAAATCGTTCTTTATCATTAGAAACAAATATATTTTCGAGATTTAAAGAATCATTTATAGAAACAAATTTTCTTTTGCTACCACAGATTTTCGGAAACGTTTTCGAGTAGTTTCTATAATGCGTTAATTGGTTTTCTCAAACCAGAATATTGGTTTTTAATACTTGAGAATTGATATAGCATCCGAAAAACTTATATTTCAGGTTGAGAAAACAGATTAATACACTATATAAAAACTACTTGGAAACGTTTCCGAAAATCAGTGGCAGCAAAAGAAGCATTGTTTTTATAAATGCTTCTTTAAATCTGGAAAATATATTGCTTTTTGATGTTTCTACAAATAAAGAACGCTTTTCAGAATTGTGAATAACTCAGAAGAGGTCATTGTATACTTTCGTTTGCTGTTATATTATATTTTCCTAGATTAAGAAACATGTGTCCTTTTTTACAGTGTAGTTAAAATACCAAATTCGAGTGATTTGAACTGTAAATCTTTAAATGGAAAAGTCTATGTTATTTTCCCGAAGATATAAGGGAGTAAAATTACTGATAGTATAAACATTGGTTTTTAGGTACGACATCTATAGCTATATCCAGGCGAGTTAAATTTTAATAGCAGAATTTCTTAGTAACATAAAAAAAATTACCGTATTTTTTCCCTTTTAAATAAGGTGAAAATGTCGGAAAGTTTTTTAATGTCCAACATCCAAGAGAGGTGTCCAAATCTTATTTATATAAATAAGTATTAATCCTAAATAATCCCTCATGACAACGTTTCGTGATTTTCATGTTCTTGAAAATCTGTTTAAAATAGCTATTTTTTTTTTTTATTTATACCCAGCCACTGGCAGAAATCTGCAAGAGTCACAATTCTTATTTTGTTAAAATATCATTGTGCAACTATGGCAGAAAGACTTTAGTTCTGTTTTCCAGTAATTGTGAAAAAGGCAAACATAAAGTGAAGATACACAAGGGATATCTCGTAGCTTCTTTATTTTACTAACACTGGCCGAGCAAAGGCTTCAGAATTAAATAGAATATTTTCTTTTATACCCCATCAATAACAACTTAATTCCTTTTCAAATTGATTTTTACAGGATTGTAAAACAATTTAAGAAACTTGGATTATTTTCTTGTTTCTAAAATAGCTTTTCTTTTTATAATTTGTGAATAAATAAAATGTTTACTTTGAGCCCGAGCCCACCTTGGCCCAAAATCTGGCACAAAAATCGAGACCGAGCCCGCTTTGGGCCTAGGCTCAGACTGGTCCCAATCGTATTTTGCTGCCCAAAATGCGGTTGGTGTTTAACTTCGGAGGTTTCACTATACTAAGAATTTTAATTTCAAAATTATTTTACACACGTTGCAAAAAATATCAATTTTCTCAAAACTTCGGCTGCAAGTCACTAAATTGTATTCAGAACTACAACTTTCCCGGCTAAATTTGAAACTGTTAATTATCACCCATTCAGGTCTGATGTTTTCCTTAAAGGGAATCAGGCTCGAATGTTGTGGAGGTCCTAATTTCTTTTGTTCAGAGGTAAAATAAAAGAACTGTTAGTCTTGTTGATGATATCGACGTGCCCCGTCCTTATGGGCAGCTTTGCTTTCCGTCATATTTGTGAATGACTAATCGTTATGTGTTTTCATGGAGGTGCCGATCGAAAGTGTTAATGTTCAAGATATTTTTATCTAAATTTATCTTCTGAAAATTTCACATGCTACTTCAAACATTTTTTTTTTTTTTTTTTTTTTTTTGAGCTTTGAATGTTTTTGGAATTATAGTGTTATATGTGATGTCAAATCACTTATGGTGTTTAAACTGGCCCCTTTTCCGTTATCAAATATCTCCTTTTTTATAATTCACCGATTAATTGTTTTAAAATTTTATTTAAATTCTATGTTTTTCCATTGTAAATAAATGAAAAAAAAAAAAGCCTTTTCTATCGTTAAACGCTCCCACGCAAATACCAATCTTTAATCATCAGACAAAATCAATTACATAAGTCAGATAAATTATAAAAGAAAGAGTTCGTTATAATTTATCAGTTACGTATTTGTTTTTTCTGTATTTGTATTTGCTGTATCATGTAATGACTAATCGGTAGCCTCTCCTTATTATTTTGTGTATGTGTACGATGCTCATCGGGTTTGTCAAAATCGTTGTGTAACGTACTAATTGACATGCTTTCAGTCTTGCTAACTTATCACGATTATCGTGTAAATTCAAAAGTCTCCGTACGTTAATATCTAACGGATAACTTATAATTCATATATTCTCGCCAAATTGTTTACGCCAATAAATTAAAGAAACAATTTGTGGTTACGGTTTTCACCCTTTTTTTCTCAGATCAGCCTCTTAAAAACATGTAATCGGTTGACTCTTTCTTTGTACGATGATTAAGGCACCACCCACATTATTATTTCATCCTGCTCTTGCTTTTTAATTAAAAGTTTGGAAAATTCCAATAACGTGTCTGACTCAATTTCCTCTTCCAGGAAAGGATTTTTCAAGATTTCCCAAGAACCTGCAATAACGCAATGCGGACACTGTTTTTAAATCTGATTTATCACGGCTAATCAAATTTCCAAATACAATAATTTCAATATGGTGTTACAGCAGTTAAACGGGTATCTGAAAGGAGGGCCTATGTTACAACTTTAAAATTTTACAGGAATGAGAAAAAACTATTAATGTAATCGATTAGCAATGTTCTGAGCACTTAGTGCAATCTAGGCCTTTCTTCCTATCTTAATTACCCTATCCATTCGTCTTCATGCTGAGCATTGACGAGTAATAAAAAATTAGTTAGGCATCCCAGCTGCCAGTATTATACCGTAAAATTAACAGTCATAAACAGTAAAATAAGCAGTAATACGCTAAAGCGCACTTTTTTTTTTTTTCAGTGTAAGGAAAGAAATAATATTATTTTTAGTTTATTGTTTTATTTATTTTTTTTTAAAATTTAAAGTAAACAAATTTGTATAATGTGAAATTGGAATTTTTAACACCGGGTAATCATCAATCATTCCGCATAGGCACTTTTCCAACAAAAAAACCAACATTCCAAAATTTGTAAAAGAGGCCCTTCTTCTAGACACCCATTCAATTAATGACAAAGTTGTAACGTACGTCATCGTATCTTTTAATGTAGTTTTTCAATAGCGGTTAAATATTTATATATATATTTGTAATGTAGAATAGAAACATAAATAGATAAATAATTAAACTGATAAATTTAGTTTTCTGTGTCTTGATTAGTGACGGGAATAACGATTATTTTGATTATTCGAATGAATCATTCGGGCATGCGCAGAAGCATATCTGTCGAACTTCAAAAAAATTTTTTATTCAATTACTACCAAAAATTTTGAAAAAAAAAAAAAAAAGAAGAAGTTTATGATTTTAATTAGAATTAGATTAGACGCATAAAATACATTTTTCGTTTTCGCTGACGTCTAATCTAAATCTAATTAAAATTAGACTTCTATTTTTTTTTTTCAATATTTGTGGTAGTAATTGAATAAAACAAAATTTGATGATTGCTTCTGCGCATGCTCGAATGTTTCATTTGAATAATCAAAATAATCGTTATGCCCATCACTAGTTCTGATTACATATCGAAGGGATTAACTTAGTTTTATTTAAAAATCTATATCTTACAAGATTAAATAATTATGGATTTATTTTACAGAATTCCCTTCACCCTTCAAATTCATTCCTTAGCATTATGCTTATTAATCTAATACTGTGTAATGAAGATTAAAAAAAAAAAATCTATCCGTGTAGGGAATAAGAAATATTTGCTTTATTATGCTATCGTCCCCCCCCCCTCTCTCTTTTTTTTTTTTTTTTTTTTTGTAGTTCCTCTATTCCATTTATTTGATTTCTAATAACAAGAATCTTTTCATTTCCTTGAAAGATATAGATGATTTTATTTTATTTTTATTTTATTTTCTTATCTAATTTTTCTAAACGGTCACGTATCGTATGAGGTTATTAAAGGCTAAACAAAAATAATCAACGTGCATTAAAGAAATATTTTCTATCATTCCACATTCTGTTCAATGATATGCAGTCCATGCCTGTTTTTAATTCATCCTTAATCAGAGAGGAAATGTCCTTATTTTTCAATTTGAAAAAGTACAGAATTGAATAATAATAATAAAAAAAGTGAATGCATGACCCACTGACGCGGTCAGGATTTTCGTTTGAAAGTGATTTTTAATCAACAGTTTTAATAAAAAAACAAGAAAGAAAAATCATTCGTCAAGCATAGATTATGAAACACTTATCAACACATTGAGAATACTGTAACGAAACTTCAAAGTGTAATATGGTGAAAGATGATGTCTAAGTAAACAGTTTGGAAAGCGCATAACACATTTGAAAACATAATTTCAGCAATTACCATCTATAGTCGGAAAAAATATCTGATTTTTTCCCCCTGCAGCCCTGTATAGGATCTATAGATTTTTATATATACTACATAAAATAGTAAAAGAGATAGGACTAATTTTACGTATGTCTCTTTAATATCTTTTTTTTTTTTTTTTTTTTTGTAAATGAAATGCTTAAACACATTTTTCTCACAAGGTAGGTCTCCTTAAAGCGCATACTCAGAAAATTTTGAAAAAAATGCTGATGGAACTATTCATGTATTGTAATAAAGGGACAGTGAAATTTTGCTGCAGAATCCCAATAGAAAATCTGCAAAAAAATAAAAAACGTTCGAGTATTTGCCGCAAAAAGACGCGATTTGGCTAGCAGCATTGTTTCCTCGCCAAACGCAAACGATTTTAATGGATTTTTAAATTGCTTGTAAAATGATTATTCCAATGCGCAATACTTAATGAACTTAAACGATGAAAGTTTATTATTTTATATATAATTTTTGTATTTTCAACAGTGTTTTTTTTAATTTTCTAATTATGTCTATAAGATTTTTATAAAAGAAAGCGTAAAATTGTCATTAGCTTAAAGAAAATTATACTAATCAGTTAATTCTAGGGCTCATGATACCATACACGCTTGTTCAGAATCGTTTGAATTTCAACATTTTCAACTCTCTGTACGTTTACAGTAACATTAATTTAAAATATTCTTTAAATCAGATTAAATAAATCATTCACGGTTTTTTTTCTCTATTTATTACCGATTGAATGAAATTTTGTTAATGTTTTATCCCCCATTCCACGATTTTTTTCTAAGTCAAATGGCTTCACCGGTTATATAAGCAATTTTTAAATGTATTTTAAAAAGAAAAGCCCGATGACAAACGCATTCATTATACATTTCCGTATCGAAGAAGTCGTTGTTTCCATGACTTTATTACGATCTTTAAATTTCATTATATATACATATAAATGTGTACACAAAATTGTAGTTATAAAAATTTAATTATTATGTAAGTTAAACAAGTTCAGCATAAAAGTTTTTCCTTAAAGAGTATTTGTCATAAAACCGTATTTTTTCTCAAAATTTATTCCGTCGCCAACCGGTGATAAATAGCCAAATAAACGAAATTTTCATGATTTTTTTACGGACGTTATAGCGAGGTTCCGCAGAAATTTTTTTTATAGACTATATATCCCCATGAAAAGAACATTCTGTAATTTTTTCACACTTTTCTGAGAATGCGCTTATGGAGACCTTCCTTGTCAGTTCGTATTTTTTTTTTCATATTTTCTATATACAGGGTTCGTACGGATCAGGGAATTTTCCAGGAGTTATACCAGTATTTTTTTTTATAGAAAAAGAAATCTAGATTCAACTCGAGAAACTTCGCCTTCTTTTAAAGAGAGATTTTCTGTTAGAAAATGCTGGTACTGAAGAATTTCCTAGTCGCAAAATTCCAGGAGGCGTACGAACCCTGTATATAATGAAAATGCCAAGGCTTCCACAATAATTGAGCAAATTATCTGAAAAAATTGTTAGCATATCTTTAGGTTCTATGAGAGATAACTAAGTATCTATTTTTTGATATCTTTGAAATCTTTGTTTAAAAGGAAATCTGAACTTAAATATATGCGATTTTTATAGGTTTATTCCATATATGTATGCATCCAATCATTATTATCTTTATCTTCAGATCTAATCTTTGTATCAAAAATCCGATTCTCAGGTTTATAGAACAATGTACTAGGAGCATAAGATAAAAAAAAAAAAATCAAGTTTGATATACAAAACTGAAAAAGAAGATTTTTTTTTTATTGTTAAAAAAAATTTAAATTAAAAAAATATTTTAATTTATTATCAATTTAAGGCCGTTTATTATCTTAATGAATTTTACTTTATTGAAACATGAACCAAAAACTTTAATATAGGTTTTATTTACAGAATATTTTGATACCGAGTCCTTTTAAAGCATGAATTAATTAAACATTTAGGAAAATGGGCAAGAAGATATATGAACTCTTAAAAATACTTATATGTATTTTAATTACGTCGGTTTCAATATTAAATTTATACGTATATGTATACATATGCTCTACATCAGCAAAACATTACAGCACTGCAAACTGTGTGATATATAAACACCTATATAAAGTTTTTTCAAATACCAGAGAATCGGGTCTTCTGATTTCTCTGATGACTCCAGGCCAGAGTTTAATGGATCCAGTCCTCGTCCCAGGCTTTAGGAATTATTGAAGCTTTTAAACCCGATGGGCCAGACTCCTGAAAAGGCATTATCTATTATCTGTTTTTCGGAGGTATTTATTTTTATAAATCGTATTTTAAATGCTATCGATAATATTATGCTAACATTAAAGTTCCTAACATGTTATTCACATTTTCTCTACGATGCCTAAAGACATCACTTTTTATCTCTGCAATTCAGTACATTGACATCAATGAAGGTGAGTTTTCTTCTTCTTTCCTGTTATCTTTTACCTGCCTATCTAATTATTTCGCTGTTCCATTTCAAAAATTACTCAAAATTCTGAGAGGCACCATGCCTGGACATAATCATAAGGCGTGGCGCAGTTCAAAATTCTTTTGTTGCTGACGGACTACCGAGTTCTTGGAGATGTCCGCTATTTCTAAGTTTTTATACAAGATCAAGATGCCCTATTTCGATTTTCTTTTCATTGTCGATCCTAACGAACTTTCTTTTGTTCATACTGAGAGGCAATTTGGTATTTTATAGGCGTGGAATATGCCCGATATGATGAATGCAGGACGAAGCATTATTTTGTATATATGTTAAAGAACTCTCCATTAAATGTTATGTTTTCCTAAACGCAATATTTATTGAAATAAGCGAAATTAAGTAATCCAGAAATAATGAGGTTTTTAGGTAGGGTAACAAAACAAATAATTTCAGTTGAAAAATTTTGTTAAATACAATGTACAATTATGTGACTGGTTTTTGTGATAAAAAAAAATGTAAAGCTTAACAATTTCATTTGACAAAACTCGAATTTGTACAATAATTTGTCATGGGTGGTCAAAAAACCCAAATTTGCCTATCAAAATTAAGTGTCGGCTGATACCAAGTGTAATTGTTTGAAAATTGCATCATATGTTAGTAACATCAAGCGTTTTATTAAGGCATATTTTGCAAAATTTTCCAGGACTTAAGAAAATACTCACCTACGCCATAACTCCCGAACTTCAGATTTTATTTTTTCTTAAGTCAAATAAACATATTAGTCAAGTCAAATACCAGATATTTTACTTAATAATTGAAATAAAATAAGTACCACATAGAAACAAGACACGTTTCATTAAATAAATTTTCTGGTTTAAAATATGTTTATTTCGCTTAAATATCAACGAATGGTTGGGTGATGTAGATGACTTTTTTTTTTTAAATCCTTCAAAAGTGTGCCTTAAACAAAATGCCTTGATGTTACGAACAAATCACATAATTTTCAAACAATTACACTTGATATTTTTGAGTAGTTGGTGTTTAATATTGGTAGGTAGGTTTCGGGCCATCCTATACGAGAAATACCCTTTTGAGAACAAGTAAAAACGGAAAGTTAAGAAAAAAAAAAGGGGTAATATATATATATATATATATTTATTGACAATGTTTAAGAGAACATGTATATGGACTCGTAACTTAAGAGGGATTTTGATGCTTCTTTTGTGTTTTAGTTTTTAAGAATGTATAGTTCCTGCTTATATAGTTCCACATAAATTTAAATCATATCCTAAATGAAGAGAAAAAAAAAAGTCATAAATATTTTCTCTGTTTTCATAGTAAAGAGTAAATAATTGTTTATTCGTGTATCAGAAAGTTTCCATTACGATCCCAAACAAATATTTGGTTACATACTTAAGAGCAATAAAACACCAATTTGCATATTCATGGAAATATTTCCAATGAAATTATTCAATAAATGTTGTCTATACACGAAAAATATTTGCAATGAAATGCTACTATTACAGAGACATTGTCATTATATTAGAAACATTTCCATTGATACGCCAATATTCATAAAAATTGGCGATATAATAAAATATTTCTTTTCAATACAAGTATAATATGGACAAAATTTATACACTCGAATATTTCCTTTTATTATTGGTACTACTGGCAAAGATATAGCCATACAAACAGTGTAGGCCCAATATCGCGTTGCTACCAAGGTTCTCGCTAAGGGGAGTGACAGTGGGGGGGGGGGGGAGCCTCCCTCCCCCAAATGTTCGCGAATGCTGTTACACTTGGCAAATTTAAAAACTTAATTGGCAAATTTGTTTAAAATTTTAATAAAAACTACAATAAGTTTTCTATTTTTGATAGACTTGGCAAAAGTTACAAATGTAAATGGGAATATTATTAAACTTTTTACAAATAAGAACTATATTACATTTTCTAATTGTATTAACTTGGCAAAATTATATTTGCTTCTCAATCAGTTGGCCAATACGGAAATTTGACTTGGCAATTTAAGGTCCTATCCCCCCCCCCCCCCCACACACACACACCACCAATATAAAGCCTTAGCGATGGCCCTGGTTGCTACTAGTCCGGTATTCATAAAAATGAAATAAATTTTACACATTTGTACGGTTAATTTTCGTTACATGCTATTTGCAGATCAAAGATAAGTGGTGGATAGTCTTTGCACTCTACCGTAATTCATGGTAAATTTGCGCACTGCATGGTAAATTTGCACTGGCTTGTATGCACTGCAAAAAAATTGATGATTTTACAGTAGCGCAGTAGCGTATTACTACTTATTTTACTGTTTATTACTGTTAATTTTATGGTTTATGTACGGTATATGGTATAATACTGGCAGCTGGGATGCCAGTATTATACCGTAAATCAACAATTTTTTTTTCAGTGTGCATTAAACAAATAAAGCCGAGCGAGATACAAAATAATATGTATGAACCTATATTAAGAATTTTAGTCTATAATTTTTATTTCTCACCTCATTTTTTTTTCAGCTTTCAATTACCCTACATTAGATAGTAAATTCATTTTATCAAATTTAGTCCTTTATTCATTTTTTGATATTAAAAATCATTCAGTCGAGGCTATTCGGAGCATAATCAAAATCTCTTCATGTGTTCTAAAAAAAGGTGTTGCCTTTCTTAAAAAATGGGTCACACGATCAAATTATTGTCATCAGTTTCTCTTATTTCATTTGAGAGAGGGTACTTGATATGTATCCTATCACTTTACAGACAAAACAGATGCCATTTATCCTTGATGACTCTAGAAACAGTATTTCTTGATTGAGGAAGAGAAGAATGTCTGATTCAGATTGCAAATTCAATTCGTTTTATATTATTTTGAGAGCAATGGTCCGACTCCTTTGCTTGTTTTACTCGCTCCAGTGATTCTAATTATCGCCTAAAAAGGAAATTTAGCAGCAGTTTAAGAAAACATTACAATATGTATGATTTTGTTGTAATATTTTTTCTGTTGAAAATCGATTCACATCAATATGTCTCTCGAGCTATATCGATATCAATGGATTTCTTGATTGAGGAAGAGAAGAAAGGTTCTACCTGTAACTTGCAATTATGTTAGGGGTTCCATTGATAATAGATTAATATCGATACATTTCTTGATTGAGATAGGGAAAAACGGCTGATTCAGACTGCAAATTCAATCCGTTTTACATTATTTTGGGAACAATAATCCGACTCCTTTGCTTGTTTTAGCCGCTCCAGTGAATCTCAGTAACGCCTGAAAAAGAAATTTAGCAGCAGTTTAAGAAAACATTACAATACATATAATTTTGTTGTAATATGTTCTGTTGATAATCAATTTTACATCAATATATCTAACGAGCTATATCAATATCAATGGATATCTTGATTAAGGAAGTTAATAATGGTTCTACCTACAACTTGGTACAATTATGTCAGGAGTTCTATTGATAATTGATTAGATTAATATCGATTCATTTCTTGATTGAAACATAGAAAATTGCCTGATTCCAATTGCAAATTTATTTCGTTTTATAATATTTTGGTAGCAATTGTCCGACTCGTTTGCTTGTTTTAGCCACTCCCTTGAATCTCAGTATCGCCTGAAAAGGAACTTTAGTAGTAGTTTAAGAAAATGTTATTATACGTATAATTTTGTTGTAATATGTTCTGTTAATAATCAATCTTATATCAATATGTCTAACGAGTTATATCAATATCAATGGATTTCTTGATTGAGGATGATAATAATGGTTCTATCTACAACTTGTTGAAATTACGTCAGGAGCTCTATTGATAATTGATTAGATTAATATCGATTCATTTCCTAATTGAAACATAGAAAAATGCCTGATTCAAATTGCAAATTTATTTCGTTTTATAGTATTTTGGAAGCAATTGTCCGACTCCTTTGCTTGTTTCAGCCACCCCAGTGAATCTGAGCAACGCCTGAAAAAGAAATTTAGTAGCAGTTTAAGAAAATATTACAATACGTATAATTTTGTTCTAATATGTTCTGTTGATAATCAATCTTACATCAATATATTTAACGAGCTATGTAAATATCAATGGATTTCTTGATTAAGGAAGATAATAATGGTTCTGCCTGCAACTTGGTACAATTATGTCAAGAGTTCTATTGATAATTGATTAGATTAATATCGATTCATTTCTTGATTGAAACATAGAAAAATGCCTGATTCAAATTGCAAATTTATTTCGTTTTGTAGCATTTATGAGCAATTGTCCGACCCCTTTGCTTGTTTTAGCCGCTCCGGTGAATCAGCCTGAAAAAGAAATTTAGTAGCAGTTTAAGAAAATATTACAATACGTATAATTTTGATCTAATATGTTCTGTTGATAATCAATCTTACATCAATATATCTAACGAGCTATATCGATATCAATCGATTTCTTGATTAAGGAAGATAATAATGGTTGTACCTGCAACTTGTTGCAATTATGTTAGGAGTTTTATTGATAATTGATTAGATTAATATCGATTCATTTCTTGATTGAAATATAGAAAAATGCCTGATTCAAATTGCAAATTTATTTCGTTTTATAGCATTTTGGGAGCAATTGTCCGACTCCTTTGCTTATTTTAGCCGCTCCGGTGAATCTCAGTAACGCCTGAAAAATAAATTTAGTAGCAGTTTAAGCAAACATTACAATACGTATAATTTTGTTGTAATATGTTCTGTTGATAATCAATCTTACATCAATATATCTAACGAGCTATATCAATATTGATGAATTTCTTGATTGAGGAAGAGAATAATGGTTCTATCTGCAACTTGTTGCAATTATGTTAGGCGTTCTACTGATAATTGATTAATAGCGACATACATTTCTTGATTGAAATAAAGGAAAAACGGCTGATTCAGATTGCAAATTCAATTCGTTTTATATTATTTTAGAAACAATTGCGCTGTTTCTCTGCTGACTTTAGCCACTCCAGCGAATATCAGGATTGCTAATAAAATTTAAAAATGCGGAGAGTTAAAAATAGAAATTTAAGAAAATACTAGTATCTGCAATTTTGTTACTGTTATGTTCTATTGATAAACGATCTACACCAATGTATCTATCAATCAATATAGGTGGATTTTTTGGCTGAGGAAGAAAATAATGATTCTTTAGTTCTGCAATTATGTTAGGAATTCTATTGATAATCGATCTTTATCGATGTTTTATTTGATTGAAAAAGAAAAGAATGTCTGTTTCAGATTGCAAATTCAATTCGTTTTATTATTTTAGGAGCAACTGTCCGATTACTTTGCTTTTTTAGCCTCTCTCATGACTGTCAAGATCACGTGAAAAAAAGCATTTTAGAAAATAAATTACAATCTGAAATGTTGTATCAGTTTGTTCTATTCATAATCGATCTACATCAAATGTGTTTGTGGAACTGTACCGATGTATTTTTCGATTGAGGAAGGAACAATGCTTCTATCTGCAGCTTGTTGCAAGTACGTACTTCTATTGATAATCTATATCGACTTATATCGATGCATTTTTTTAATCGGGAAAGAAAAGAATGTGATTTAGATTGAAAACCAAATTCGTTTATATTATGTTGGGAGTAATTGTCCAATTATGTTGCTTGTTTTAACCGCTCCACTGAATGTCAGGATTGCATCAAAAATAAATTTAACAAAGTTTAAGAAAATACTACTATCTGGAATTTTGCTGCAATTATGTTCTATTGATAAAATCTATCTACATCACTTTGTCTAGTCATCTGTATCGACGGATTTCTTGATTGGGGGAAAAGAAGAATGGTTCAATTTGAAACTTGTATTCTTTTGATGAACGATTTACATCCATGTATTTTTAGTTGAAAAACAAACGAATATCCGATTCATATCGCTGTTTCATGTTATTTTACAGGTTGCCCATAAATTATTGTCGGTGTTTCCTTATCTTACAACTTTTGATTTAAGAGTATGACGAAAAATAGTATTACATATTCGTAAAGCACAACTCAAAATAATAATAATAATAATAATAATAATAATAACGCAAAAAAAAAAAAAAGTATTCTCCACCAATTTATGGGGCAACCCCAGTGGTGTCGCATTGTGGCAAGCTGAGACGTGAAAACACAAAATGGCAAGTGCACAAGAGAAGGCAACTATATAACTTTTAATCTAACTTTGTGTTTATAATTCATTAATAACTTTTTGATACATTTGATAAAATTTTAATATTAATTATTATTTGATTATAATCGTTATTTAATTAATAACTTTTCGAGTAACAAGCATATACAACTTTGTTTTGTTAATAAAAAAACTTTTTCAGTTGTACTTTACGAATATGCAATAATATTTTTCGTCATATTCCTAAATCAAAAGCTATGAGGTAAGAAACCCCGACAATAATTTATGGACACCCATTAATTTGGATGTAATTGTATAAACAGCTGACTCCCTTATTTATTTTCATTCTTAAGAGCCTACGCTCACGCAAAGGAACGCTCAAGCTAATGTTAAGTCTGTGGGAAGGTTCTTGGTAGATTTCTTGCTCGCATTTTAATATTTTTAAATGTTTTTTTTCTTTTGCATAGGATAGCTGAGGTCGATCTCTAACGTTGTTAGTTATTATTTTTTTGATTTTGGTTACAGTTTTCTTTTTAATAAACGGACATTTTCAATTTCGGAACCGGTTGGAACCGGTTCTGAAAGTGAAAATACCCTTAAATTAAAAAAAAAACTGGAACCAAAATCGAAAAAGTAAAAACTAACAACGTTAGACATCGACCTCAGTTATCCTATATGCAAAAAACAGCATTTAAAAATATTAAAATGCGAGCCAGAAATCTGCCAAGAACCTTCCCCTTAGACTTAACATTAGCTTGCGCGTTTTTTCGCATGACTGATGTAGGCTCTTAAGAAATAAATTTATTTTCTTTAAATTCAAAATAAAATTCTATATATTTAACACAAAACATACCGGAAATTTTACTCAAGTTTTATAAAGTACATATTTCCCATCAGAATTTTTATCTAAAACTATTTAATTTTTCTATCTAACTTATTTTTTATGCGATTTATATTTTATTTATTTTACGAAGAAATTTCTGATTCGAATCAAAATATTTTCATTTGGTACCGGTCAGATGATCGGTTGTTTGTATCTTTTGTGTTAAATAACTTATTTCACAAATTTAAATAATTAGAACATTAAAGGATTACATTAAGAGCAAATGAATCTTATTTTATTTGCTCGGCAATAAGCAAAATAGAAGTACAGTAGAACTCCAATTATCCGAACTCCGACTATCCGAATCGCTGATTATCCGAATCGCTTTCAGAATTTCAGAAAAAAAAATTAAGACGGAAACGTACTGCGAATCACAAAATAATGATTCTGTCTACGCGCGCTATATTGTCCTTCCCTCCGCGAATCTAGTGTAAGCGCAGCGCGAACATTATTGAGATGATGAGTCACCGTCTCATAGTGCAGTTCGATTATTGGCTGTCGCCCGTCGCCAGGTGGCCGGCCCGGTCCACCTGGGTTTCAGACCCTGGGTTTCAAATTCTAAATGACGATGAACTTATTGAAAGTGTCGAGGAAGAAGATGATCTTAATGTCGAAGTTGAAGCAGACACGGGACCATCAGCTAGTAAAGCATTTGCCGGCCTTGAAACTGCGTTGAAGTGGATAGAGCGTCAGTCTGAGTGTGACCACATGCAACTTCTCACTGTCAAGCGGATGTGCGACTTGGCTGCCCGAAAACGGATGAAGACTCTCAAACAACTTACTTTGATCGAGATGTTCAGCAAGCAATATGACTTTCATTTACAGTACGATACGTACATACTGTACAGCACTTGTAACTACACTTAACATGTAAAAGTGTTGCCTTGTCATTTAATTAATTAAAAGATCTTTTTCTTTAAAATTAGTTTTTTTCTCCCATTTTCAACATACACACAGTAATTAATTAAAATAGACCCTTTTTTTGGAAAAAATCCAATTATACGAATTTTTGATTATCCGAATGGGGTCCGGTCCCAATTGATTCGGATAATTGGAGTTCTACTGTACTGAAATGAATTGCATCTTTAATTTGCTAATACTTGTTTACCTTTAAATAGCCAGTGGCTAGCTATGTGAAACTTATCAGATTGAATAAAACCCGTTACGGGGCTACAGGTGAAGACCTTGGAGAAATGAGACTTTTATGCAAGAAAATGATAAATTCACCTCTCAAATGTATAAACCCGTTGGTAAATGGTCTTGCGGTCGCCAGTTTTACTTCTGTCGCGAAAGTAATTGCTATGCGAGCGAAGACTCAATGCCCGATGTATATTTTTTACAGTTTTTATTCCTGTTTTGATTTGAAAGTGATCACTTCTTGGGTTAATCATATGCAAATCACGTTGGTTTTGCTTATGGAAAACGGTAATCGTAATGGGGCAAAGGAAACCGGTCTGCGTGGATCCTTCTGTAGCACTTTCAGAATGAATGTATTTACTGGGAATAATTTATTTTCATTGGAAAGGTAAATCAGGTTCTTAGAAACAATATCACCATTCACTAATGTCGTAAAAGACTTAACCCCTTGCGACGAGCGACACATATACGTGACGCATAAGATGCTCAGAATCCTCGATTATTCCCACCAGTTATTTTTTATTGTAAGCTTTGCCTTATTTAATGACAGCATTTCTGCGATTCAATTAGGCGAAAATTTCTGTTTTGAGAGACCGGTGGTAAAAGTTTAAAAATTCTGTAAAAGACGCTCGTCGCGAAGAGGTTAATAATAATGAAAAACGAATTAATTTACATGCGTTACAGCGCCTATAGAATACATAGTTGTGGAAAACGGTTTTACCGTTTTTTAATTCAAAATTTTTGAATTCAAACCGGAAATTCTGAAACAAGAATTTTTATTTTAAGAAGTCACGAAATATCTGCCATTAAGTAACCAAAAGAACATTATAGGGAATTTCTGGTATGAATGCGAAATTTCGGAATAAAAAAAAAGTCAAACTGGTAATGCTTTAAAAAATGCTAAAAAATTGTAGCCGATAAACGTGCAACGATGCGGTACAATAATAGGGCGATCGCAGCGACATCTGCTTTAAAAATAAATTTACCTCTAGCAAAAGTAACCGTTTCACTATTGACAATATAAACATAATTTCTGTTAATAAAATCTTCTTGTAAATGTATATTTCAGATGTAACTGATTTTGAAGTTGGCTTTTTATCATATCAGGAAATTCATCTTTTCCACTCTTCTAGCAGAGATTCATCCTTTGGTATGCTGAATAGGGATAGTTTCCAGTTTGCTGTCTTGTATCGAGTACTGCAACCAGGCACAAAAGAATGCGTATCACGTTTTTTGGCCATAATCAATATCATTCATATTTTCAAAGCTTATGAAAATCACTATCCAAATCAAAGGAAATAGGGTATAATTTAATTATTTAAAATATTTACCACCAGCTGAAACTATTTCTCAGTTCGATTCTTATACAGTGTTTGCGTTGAAAAGAGCTAGAAGACAGTGTCGTAGCCAGAGAGGGGAGTCCAAATGCTCTGGAAACCAGTAATATTATAAAGTTTTCTTCGCCTTCAATATCGCAGAAAATTCTCCGATTAGATAAGGCAAAAATATTTTTATAAAATTAGTTGTATCTAAACCATCTGCATCTCCACCCTGTCTACGCCACTGCTAGAAGATGTCGCTGCAATCGACCCGTTATTTTTTCAGCATCGTTCAACATTTTCGGATTCAGTTTTTTAGTACTATTTTGTAGCCGTTTTCCACACTATGTATTCTGGGCCCTGTACATGAGTGTAAGCAAGATTTTCGTTAAGGGGAGGGAAAGTGATTCCTAGCTGACACAGTCACGGAAAAACACAAAGTCTACCCCCATAGCTTACTTGTGCGGCAAATCATCCTGTAAAAATGTGATCGGTACCAATAGATTAGTAATACCGTCTACTAATTAATGCTATACATAAATTTTGTTTAGGGGGCCATCTACATATAGAAATTGTACCAAACTTTAAAATTTTCAATCCTAATTTTGACAGAGAGTTGGGAAAATTTGTAATTGTAATTATCCGCAATGTAATTACAATTTAATTTTATGTAATTAATTGTAGTTACTCACATTACCAGACATTTTGTGAAATAATGGGATGGGGTGAGTCCGGCTACAGTGCTGCGAGATTTTTTACGGCAATTTACCTTTGGATACTAAATGGGAAGTCATTCGGACATATAGCTTAGGAATTATACAGGTTTAAAGCTTGGAACTCTTAATGTTATATTAATTTTTAATCGTTGCAAAACGGGGTGAAATGCGGATAGTTTTTTAAAGCATAACTCAAAAACTACTTAGCGAAATGAGTTATAGTTTTGTATTTGTGTATCTGAAGCTTATAACAATCGATTTCTATTAAATAATTCATAGGCTACAATTCCTATTTTTCTCGAAAATTAATTTCGGAAAAATACTTTTTTATGTTAATTTTCGAAAAAGTATGAATTGTGACCTATGATTTTTTTTTTTTTTTTTAATCTGAAATTTATTTCTTGTCATTTTCTCCAATGGTTTAGGAATTATGTAGGTTTAAAATTGCACATCCAAAATTACAGTTCATTCCGCCAAGTAGTTTTTCAATTAGGCATCAAAAACTATCCGCAATGCAATCTGTTTTGCAACAATTAAAAATGAATTAAACTTTAGGAGTTCCAAATTTTAAGCCTACATAATTCCTAAACTATTGGATAAAAGGATTTCTCGTTTGGTATCCGAAGGTAAAATTTGTCGAAGAATCCAAACATGATGTCAAAATTAGATGTTAGTATTAGAAATTTTAAAGTTTGGTACAAATTTCTATATGTTGAAGATCCCTAAGCAAAATATAAGTATAGCACTAATTAGCAGATTTTACTACAGTCGATTGGTACCAGTTACATTTTTATGCGATTATTTACAGCATAGTTAGTATAGGTATAAGGTGTACTCCCCCCCCCCCCCAGGATTATGCATTCATTTAGCATAGATGGCGGGAAGGGGGAGGGGACGCTAATGCCACTCCATGGATTTTGAAATTTAACTAACTAAATTTTCTTTATTTCTGATTGTTTTTAAAAAAAAATCCAAGTGATTTTAGATTAATTAAGCACTTAAAAAAAAAAGAGAAACAAAGAATTTTTCGCCAGGAAGGCTCTTCTCTCCTGAATACTTCGTGGAAAGCAATTTTTTTTTTCAATCTTCTCTTTTAATGTTCATGTTTTTTTTATTTATCTTAAGCGGGGCATTAAGGGAGGCAAAAGACTTCTGACAAAAAAAAAAAAAAAAAAAAAAAGAAGAATGAATTATTTAAATTCTTCCTTTTGTATAATGTTATGACAGTAACTTGGTTTTGAATATTGAATATTTCTTATTTGTTAAATCTTTGTAATGATTTTTATATTGGTAGGTTTAAAGCAAGTGATGGACAGAATGAATGATTTTGATATTTGAATGAATTTTCGGGCATGCGCAAATATATAGCTGCCAATCTTTGTATATTTTTTAATCAATTACTACCTGAAATTCTATTTGAAAAAAAATGAAATTTGATATTTTAAGTAGAATTACATTAACAATGTCAGGGCTGCCACTGGCGACTATTTTTATATTCTATTCGCACCACTATTTAATAAATAAAAAATAAAAAATTGTAGTATATATTTCTCTTGCGGATATTGTCAAAGTGTATGTGAGAAAATTTTGTTTTCAGAAAGTGGTACGAGATATAAGTACAAAATAGTCGCCAGTGGCAGCCCTGCAATGTTGAACAGTAAAGCAGGGACTTCCTAGTTGCATCCGACTTCACGGCCAGTGTATGAATTAATTGTCTTGCTATTAAATGAGCCATTGGGTGATAGTATACCTGTAGTTATAAGACTATATGTAGAAGTTAAAGTATTAAGAGCTATATAAAAATAAAAAAAGCTTCCTTCTTTTAACAATATTTCTGGGGGTAATTGATTAAAAAATGCAAAGGTTGGTAGCGGTGCTTTGCTTCTTCCTCATCTTTATTATTTTTTTAAAATAAAATTTGGAGGTAACTGATTAAAAAAATACTAATGTTGACAATTACGTTTCTGCGCATGCCCGAATGATTCATTCGAATGACAAAATCATTCATTATGCCCATCACTATTTAAAACTTGTCTTGCACGGGGAGTTTCCAAAAATTCTTAGTTTAGCTGCTTATTTCCTGTTTATATTCTGGATTTTGAAAATGCAGACTAGGCTGTGAACTACAGGCACATCAGTTTTAAAATCTTGCCCCTCCCAACATTTCTTTCTGACGGCGCTCATTTCTCTTAGTATTTAAAGTTATATCTTACTATTTTGAAAAAAAGTAGGGGAGCCCCAAGCGTATGCATAATGTTAATTTAATACATTAACACAAGGGAATTTTATTTTATTAAAACTAGCTGATCCATTCGGCGTTTATCGGTCCCGTCAAAAAATAGTACGAAACGCAAAATGAGTCTAAAAATCGCTACACAAAACTGTTCCTCTGGTAATCCTTTCGTCTTTCGGAAATTAAATAGAGAAACAGACCCGAAGCAGAAGTAAATTCAATACCACCCCAAATGTCTGGATCATTTGATTAAAAATGATCTTAAACAAAAGTTTTTGGTCAAAAATTTTAAAAAGTTACCGTCCGATTTTCACAAAATTTGCATTTTCGGAATCAAGAAAAATAAACTACGTATATACTGTGAGTTTCGAGTCGATACCTCCAATAGTTTTCTTAATACTCGAGGAGGAGTGAAAATGAGAATATTTCGTTGTCTGGGATTATCAAATTAAACAAACCTCTTTCCGAACGAAACTCCGGCACTCGTCCCCGCTGCCTATGGCATTGTATAGCAGGCGTGCTACGCACGCACTCAATAGCGTTTAGTTTCAATTTCCACCGCTAGGGGGCGCGAAATCAATTTACTTAGTTATCTATATCTTAATTAGTTCATGTTAAGTTGAATAAACCAATTCCCGTTGAAAAAGATTCCAAACATTATTTAGAACACTTTGGTCGAAATATGAAAGTACCCTATTAGGTCGACCACTTTCAACCAATCATATCTCCTCCACAGCTACCGACATGCAACCACCATAGTGCACGATGGGAGACCCCAGGCTACTACCATACACAAACACCAGTGGTCTGCGCTGGGTAGTTTTGGCTGCAAAGTGAAATATAGGGACACCCACATCTATATATATATATAGATATAGATTTATAGTTCTCTGTTAAAAACTGTTTAACAGTTTAAAGCATTTACCCAGCACATTTTTTTTTGTTTCACTTAAAATATAAAATCAAGATTCTTTTGATCAGCCAAAATTTCATGTTTAAATTACTATACAAAATATAGGTATTTGGATTTTAAGAACATAGTTGCCTCAAAAACTTTAACCATCCTTTTTCTTTTTTATCATTATTATAAAAGCCCAAATCTCGTGATCGTCTGAAAGAAACGAAACCGAGTTGACTCTCATTCCATAAACCAGTCGGCCATTTTTTTTTCTCAAAAAAATTTTTTTTCGAATAAAACTGCATAAAATTTATTTTTTTTTATAATTCGCGATAGTTTAAAAAATGCCATGGTTTAAACATGACTGGGGTCAAACGCGCTCATTACACGAGTTAATTATATAACATGGATAAACAAAAACTTTTGAGAGATGAGTTATATCCAAACAATTCATATACTTTATACATTCAAATACATATATATATTTACTTCATTTTTTTAGTTTTTAAGCTGATTATTGAAGTTTAAACTTTTGTTGTGTTAGATAAATGTATTTTGTATGTAACCTCTTGCCATTTATGTGTACGTAGAGTTTGTTTACATTTAACCTATGTTTTAAAAACAATGTTTATTGAATTTTAAAGTTGTTAATCCAGCCACAATTGTTAGCAATCTTCCAGTTTTTTTAACGTGTCAAGCTGATTATTAAAGTTCAAATGTTTGTTTTATCTAAATAGTGCAAATATTTCAACTAAGAAAATAACCAATTTCAAAATTGATTCAATAAACACTGTTTTCAAAACGTAAGCTAAATGTAAACTTACTCATTTAAGTCAACAACAACAACAACAACAACAACAACAAAACTTCGTTTATATGTTTATTGCATTCTTACTGCCTTACTTTTTAAAATTTCTGTGTTAAAAGTGTTATGTAACGCTCAAATTCGTTTATTTTCCGAGTTGTTGAGCGGTGTAACCAATTACGTACCGCGCATGCGCGGTAGCGTATTACCGCTTATTTTACTGTTTATTACTGTTGATTTTACAGTATAATACTAGCAGCTGGGATGCCAGTATTATACTGTAAAATCAACATTTTTTTTTTTTTTTTTTTTTTTTTTTTTTTTTTTTTTTGCAGTGTAGATCTTTAAAGAAAATACAATGATGGACAAAACATAATTCGTGATAGCTTAAAAAAATGCTATGTTTTAAACATGACTGGGATCAAACGCGCCCATTACACGAGTTACTATTAAACTTTTAATCACTCCATCAAAAAATAAATAAATAAATAAATAATAATAATAAAAATAATAACATATATAGTTTTTTTTTCATGGTACATCAGCAAAATGATCAAATTATTATCGCAAATTAATTAAACTTTTAATCATTCCATCAAAAAAAAAAAAAAAAAAAAATAATAATAATATAGTTTAATTTTTTTTCATGGTACATGCGATATATCAGCAAAATGTATGATCAAATTACTATCGCAAATTAATAAATTTCATTTATTTTAAATTAATTTTTTTACATATGCAATATCGAATTCGCTTATGAATTATTTACTCGCTCTTCACAAACCCCAAATATTTTCTTCCAAACGTGGTTTTCAAGAACAGGGTGGAAATTAACTAAAGATGACACGATGTGACGTAAATAGGAAATAGATCATGCAATTATTACTATTTAAACCAGAATGGCATCGTCAAAGTCATCTTTGACTCTTACATCACCTTTATAATGCAGGTTTTGCAGCTCCGTCCTCAAGGATATCTAGCTGTGACTATTTTTCGCAAATGCCACTGACGTTTCAATATCCGACCACCGCATGAATGGATTCACTATTCTTTTGCAGTCCTTCAAATGTCGATTAAAAACCTGTCTAAGATTTAACACCGCGCTTTTGAAATTTACAGAAAGTAATGTTTCTCTCATCCGGAATGGTTATTGGAAGAATTCCGAATGACTTCATAATCGTTCCCGTTTAAAACGAAACAGGGATACAGAAATAATCTGCCTGCCCTACCTGAAGGTTTATCAGACATCAAGAAAGAATAATACAGAGCTGCCACTGACGATTATTGTTTAATTATTTTTTCCTACCACTTTTTCTATACAATAATAATCTACTGCTTTTACTTAGTAGAAAGCCACCACGGTTTGAAATTGTGGTAGAGAAAAAAATCATTACTATTTTTTTTTTCACTAGTGAAAGTATCTTCGTAAAAAACATCCGCTAAGAAAGTCGAAAAAGTAATCACGGCGTAAATAGAGATTGATCATCTCTTCTATCCAATGCAAAAAAAAAAATGTTTGAAAATATTGAAATGCAAACAAGATATTATAAAAATAATGCCCCATAGGATTAACATTAGCGAGCGGGTGTTTTCGCATGAGGGGAGAGGATCCTTAAGTAAATTACTCGCAAATATTTAGGAAATAAATTAAGCATCAAGTAATGAGAAGACTACACAGCAACCTATGTAAATCATCAAAGAGTTGAAAAGTGAACTGTGTGAAGTAATATACAATTTTTTTCGTTTAAAATTTTTTATTGAAATTTTGTGCTCAGAAAATAAAGTTTTTCGTGGAATGACCTGTGAGGGCCTGTAAGGAATTCTGAACTGTTATTACTCATAAAAAGTACATTCTTTAAAAAAGAAAAGAAAAAAAAAAAAACATTACTCCATCCCCCAACAATTCAAAGTGTGAAGATGCTAATGTTAAATCTACGTAACAAACTTTAATTTATATCGCCCCAAAACTATCCAATTGAATTTTATTTTTCTTTCTTTCTTTCTTTTTCTTTTTTTCTTTCTTTCTTTTTTTTTTTTTTTAAATGAGATACAATGAATTGACCTAAACATATTCCAGGATTTTTTTCAAGCGTATTTTTATTTCTGAAATTTATTAATAAATTCATATAAAAAATTATGTACACACAATAATTTTTACATAAAAGGGACTAAAATCGTCCGAAACGTCTGTGTGTACGTTTAAAGCTCATTTCAATCATTAGTTTTCAATATAGAGAAAAATTTTACTTTTTGAAAAACCTTAGAAACCTAGCAGAACACATTTTTAGCATTTACTTTCATATGAAGTGAGTTTATTTTATATTTAAAATTTCTGTATAATTTTACTAATAACTAATTGAGTTTTTTCTGTTTAGTGCTTTTCCCTCTCAGATCTTAATTTTATTTTTTTGTAATTTTATGGATAAACTCCTAACATATTATCTTTTATAATTCTATGGAGATTTAAGAAAAAGTATACAAACGATACATTTTTCCGGGTTTCCTTGATCCCAGAAACTGAAATATGGTGTAATAAGTGAGTGTTACCATTTGTAAATTCAAAATTAGTACATTTTTTATAGGTAGTTGATTCTTAATTCAAAAATTGCATTCATATCCCAAAAGTAGATACAAATATGATTCCAGTCGAACAGCACTTCTCACATCTCTCTGCAACAATTTAGTGATGAAATATCCTTTAATAAATTTATAATGTAGGTATTTAAATTCTTCATAAAATAAGCTAATATTTATAAAGAATACTTGATTCAATAACGTGCCGTATGTCTGCATAAACCTTTTTGCACCTTGCTCATAAAACTATTCACATAGAGTGGCCATCTCTCTCCATCGCTTGCCCCTGGAAAAGTATCATCAAAATTTGAAGTACGATCCATTGATCCTAGCCGTCTTTGGCGACCGATTTGGTCTCCCTTAAATGCATGCTAAGCATTACAACATGTTAACTGTTTACCACAGTCACATGACTTGCAATACTATAATATAGATGATGACTTAATTACTTTATGGTGACTTTTAAACTTTTTACTTACTAATGTTATAACATAACCATATTTGAGTTTAGTCTAAGACAACAATTTTTCGCTGATAGTTTTTAGTTATGCTTTATTTAATGTTGATTATATATATATAACCAATAAATTAACGTTATAACCACCAACAAAAACTGTGAAATTATGAAAAAAAAAATTAAATTAACAAATGAACAACAAAACAGGTCCCCCGAACAAACTGAACATAGATATAAAAAATATAGTATTAAAAAAAAAGGCAGAAATTAAATAACAGAAATGGAATAATGGAAATTTGTGGAAATTAGACAGAATCTTTGGGTCCCAATTGCTTAAATTGCCACAAATAATATGTGTGGTTTCATCTTCATATTAACCATTAAATAGCTAAAGAATATGAAATTGGGACAACCACACTAGAATGTAGAGAAATACACAATGAAACAACAATTAATTTCAAAATAAAACCTGATTAAAAAGGATTGAGGAAAAAAATAAATATTAAAATAATGAAAAACTTGAAATTACCTCAATTGAAAGCAAAATCTAAACTTGAGTCAGCATGTATTACAAATTACAAGAATTGGAGCTTTAATCACATGTTGCAAAAAAAAAAAAAAAAAAAAAAAAAGGAGGGGAGTGCGAGTTATTTAAAAATTGATGGACCATGGATCATGGAACAACTTGTAATGCATAGCCAAGAACATACTCCAATGTACAAAACCAGCACCATCTATAGAAAAACCAAAATTGAACCCCACCATAAATTCAAAAGAATAAATCAATGAAGTGCTGCCCTCTATTGGTAAATATATGCAATTATAAAATAATTTATTTCAGTATAGGATGATGTTTAAAACAAAGACTGTCTTAAGACAGATAATTGAACAAAATTATGTTAATAATTTATTGTATTAGTATAATTAAAAGATAAATATATAAATAAAGAAAAAAAATAAATTAAAATAACTGAAACTTATGATTATTGATTAATGTATATTATAAATATTTGTACCAAGCGATGACATATCACCATTTATATTACTGTGACACATTGCATCATAACTTAAGTTAATTTATAATTTATAACAAAAAAATGTATATAATAAAGATGCTAAAGAATTAATATTAATAATTAAATATGGAAATTAATGAGTTATATTTAATGTGTTTACAAACTTTCTTAAAAATTAAATACACATGATATAAGGGGAGAGGGTAAAATAAAAAATAAAATTTATACATGCAATGTATTGTCATTTAAGAAAATAAACTATGTATTAGAAGCTAATATGATATTGTCCGCAGTGGGCTAGAATTTAAATACAAGTAATCGTAAAATAATTAATGAATATGAATACATTAAATATGAATAAATAAATATATAAATATAACTAAACCAATATGCATATAAAAAATCGAAACAAAGTCTATTACAAAATGTGTAATTGCATTGTAGTCTAAACGTAGTCTAAAATAAACTATGTATTAGAAGCTAATATGATATTGTCCGCAGTGGGCTAGAATTTAAATAAAAGTAATCGTAAAATAATTAATGAATATGAATACATTAAATATGAATAAATAAATATATAAATATAACTAAACCAATATGTATATAAAAATCGAAACAAAGTCCATTACAAAATGTGTAATTGCATCGTAGTTCTAAATCAAATGCTTCTTGCCATTTTTTTTTGTTAAATTAACCAATGCGTATTATCCGGACAACTGTACCACACCTCCTTAATCTTTACCCACCCATCCGTCCTATTATATTTTTTTATATATAATTATTTCATTTTTTTATAAATTTTTTCGCATGTGTTAATTTGTTTTTTTAGATCATTTATGTACTAATTATATATTAAAGAATATATGAATTTTTTTGGAAAACCATGTTTTAATGCATCATTAATTAGTTTTTGAAGATTGTTGTTAATTAGATGAGAAGAACATAAACACTTGACTTTATTCTATATATATGATTAAGGAGAATATTACGAAATACAGAATTATGAAGACAAGATTTAAAATTAGTAAATGTATTAACTTTGAATTTAAATTCTTTACGTTTGTCATATAGATCAATTATTGTTTTGTTTTCTTTTAGTGTAATTTTAAGATCTAAAAAGTTAACTGTATTGTTAGATAGGAGGTTTTCCGTTAATTCTAAATTAGTGGGATAATCTACTGGAAATTGAGAAATATTGATTTGATCAGTGGCAATTAAAATTCTGTCATCAATATAACGATATAAATGTATATTACTATTCATAAAAGTACGTTCATAGTGATATAAGTATAAGTCTGAAAATAAACTGGATGTACAACCACCTTGTGGTATACCGACTATCTGTAAATATAATGTGTTATCATGCATTATAAAATTATTATACAGGGTGTCCCTAAACTCATGGTACATACGCTAGGGGGTGATAGAACACATCAAGACGAGTAATAGTACATAGGAAACCAAGGGTCCCAAACGTCTTCCGAAGGAGATAGGCGCCATTACAGTTTAAGGTCCAAAATTTCAAATAATTATAAAAAATGGAAAAATTGGTCGATTCATTTGTGGTTTTCGCTAAAACTATTCTTTATGTCAGTATTTTCTTAAAAGTAAATTTTAAAGAAAAAGTTAAAAAAATGTGCACAGAGGGCGCTTTAGACTTTGGAGTAACGAACAACTATTTTTTACCGTTATTTTTTGTATCTGATTAAATGCTTTCAAAAGCTTAGACTTAAACTTAAATTTTGAGCTCAATATCTGAATCGTTGGGAGTGGTTAAGTAGCGCAAACTGAACTGTGTTCAGGAGTTGAAATCTGAACCCCCCCACAACACAGTTCAGTTATTCCCGATCTTGGTGTCATAGACCAGGCAGAAACTACTAACCCCTACACGTAAAATAAACGATAGAGGGATAACAAAATTAAATAAAATAAATTAAAAAAATAAATTTTAAAGATAAAGTTCAAAAATGCCGATAGAGCGCGCTTTAGACTTTGGAGTGATGAACAACTATTTTTTATCGTCGACTCCGACGAGGACCTGGTTGCGAGGATTGCCGTCGTAGCAGGCGATATCCGGGAGATGCCCGGGGTATTCACTAATGTTCGCAACTCCCTCTGCCGGCAGCGTGAGGCCTGCATCGTTGCTGGTGGGCACTCTTTCGAGCAGTTTTTGTGACATCATGCGTGTACCATTTTCTACGTGTCAACCTTCATTCATATTGCGCACTACATGCATACATAAAATTGTTTCTTTTTATTTTGCGCGAAGAAATTGCTCATGTCTGTTATGAATAAATTTTCTGTTTAGTTTTGTCATTACTCTATCATTTATTTTACGTGTAGGGGGTAGTAGTTTCTGCCTGGATTAATTTTAACACAATTATTCAAATTGGTAAGGAAATCATATGAGTTGTAATTTTCCAACTGCACGAAAAATGTCCAGGCCAGGATTCGAACCTGCGATCTCTTGGCTGAAGCTGCCATGCTCTACAAACTGAGCTATCCCGGCATGAACTGGATGAATTATGCCCTCCAGATTCAACCGGGATAGCTCAGTTGGCAGAGCATTGTAGCTTCAAGAGATCCCAGGTTCGAATCCTAGCCCGGACATTTTTCGTCCAGTTGGAAAATTACAACTCATATTGTTTCCGCCTGGTCTGCTACACCAAGATCGGGAATAACTGAACTGTGTTCAGGAGTGGGAGGGGGGAGGGAGGTGTTTCAAATTTCAACTCCTGAACGCAGTTCAGGAGTTCAGAGAACGCAGTTCAGGCTACTTAATCACTTCCAACGATTCAGATTTTGAGCTCAAAATTTAAGTTTAAGTCTAAGTTTTTGAAAGCATTTAATAAGATGCAAAAAATAACGGTAAAAAATAGTTTTTCGTTACTCCAAAGACTAAAGCGCCCTCTATCGGCATTTTTTGAACTTTATCTTTAAAATTTATTTTTAAGAAACTACTGACACAAAGAATAGTTTTAGCGAAAACCGCAAACGAATCGACCAATTTTTCCGTTTTTTATAATCATTTGAAATTTTAGACCCTAAACTTTAATGGCGCCTATCTCCTTTGGAAGACGTTTGGGACACTTAGTTTCCTATTTAATATTGTTTGTCTTGATGTGTTCTATCACCCCCTAGCGTATGTACCATGAGTTTAGGGACACCCTGTATATAATGAAATTTGTTAGAGTTTTAAAATAAGCTGTATCTATATGCAATGGTAAATTCAGTTTATGATGATATTTTTTTAAATAATTCATTTATTATATTATGTAGATCAAATAAATCTATATTATTAAAAAGATCTTTAAAATCATATGTCGTTATATTGTTTATACTTTTAAGATTTTTCATAATATTGACCAGTTGATAGCTATTTTTTATACAATGTGTATTATCAGTGGTTGTAGTCAGTGTATATATTTGATTGAGAATTTTTAATAAAAGTTTATTGGCAATATTATTATATGTATTACAACCAATAGTTACAGTCCTAAATTGAATTGGTTCCTTATGAAATTCGGGTATAAGAACTAAATAAGGATAATTAAAGTTAGTAGAGGAAATATTTAATAGTTTATAATAACTATGAATTTTACGATTGTTTACAATTACATTTTCATTAGTTTTTTCAAAAGATTTATTAGAAGAAATGCAGGATGCAAGAAGTTGGTGATAGTAAGATTTACATATGATTGCGTAATTATTAGGAGATTTGTCAATATATGTAATAACATAGTTTTTTTGTAATTTAGTAATTTCTAAAAATTTTGCTGGAAAAAATGCTTTGTGTTAATAGTTACCAAATCAGAAATATTATGTTTTAAAGCCTTAGTTAATTTTTCAATGACTAGTATTTTCCATTGATTAAAATATTCAATAGGTTTATTGTATGAGATTGAAATTTTATAAATAAAAATATCAATATCAAATGTAAACTGTTTTATAATGGAATTTACGTTAAATTTAGAAGGAAGTCTATATTTAACCCGTTAGTTTTTTCAGTTTAAAATCATTCACAATATTAAGATTTCCAGTGATTATATGTCCATGATCATTATTAATGTAACTTTTTAGAGCGGAGTCATTGCATTTACACGGAAAAGTACTTGCTACAGATGTATTTTTTGAAAATGTATTATAGTTAAAAATCTTTCTTCCAATTGTATTCGGATATTTAAATGTTTTTGAAATTTGAAGATTATTAATAGGAAAATAACAGTTTTTATCATTAATTATAGAATTAATATTAATTTTATGAAATATTTGATTTGAAAAAGTTAATTACCATTTGAGTATTAGTGTTTTGAATTTTATGTTTTTTTTTTTTTTTTTTTTTTTTGTAAATTAATGTTGAAAAGATTAACTCTTGTCGTAATAAGATCATAAAAAATATCAGAGAAATGTTTAGAGTAAGATTTACTGAGAAATTCATTTAAATATTGTACAATCCGTTTCTTTTTAATAGCAAATATGTATTTTCGAATTAATAACCAGTTATAATTCTTTATATAATTATTTTGAAGATTATTGATTTGTTTAGTAATATATTTTTTTTGGAAACAACAACTGTAGAACAACACTTTCCTTGCTTGTTACGTGTTGTTTTACTAGTTGAATTATGATTTAGATTAGGATATATTGGAGAATAATCAATAGTATTATTTATAGATGAGAAGACTTTAACAGGTCTGTTAAATATTTCACTATTAAGTCCATATGGATAAACAGTGTTGTAATATTTCATATATGATGACTCCATATAAAGACGTTCTGATTTATTTTTTATAATGTGTATAATTTAAATTGTGGTATTTTAAAATTTATGTTGATGAAAATGCTGAATTTCAACTGTAGATTGTAAATTTTTTGCTTGGTTTTTTTGAGAGTCTGAACGATGCAGATTGATACGTTTATGTAATGGGCCTGATGTTTGACCAATATATTTCAAATTGCATATGTTACACTTTATACAATAAATTGCATTAAATGGTTTACAAAAATTTGAAAAATTAGGATCTGAGACAACTTGTCACTGAGAAGCATATGGACAAGTCTTACATCGAGCATCCAAACACTTCCGAAATAATAATGGAGGAGGAGGAGAGCAAAAATGGTCACTGGATGACGATCCAGGAACAACCCTTTTATTGTTCCTGTACCGGGCACTACACTTCTTGGATGCATAGTGTATCTTGCCAGGATCGAGATATTTACCAAGAACTGCCATTTGTTAGAAATTTTGAGACATAGAAATGCAATAATTGCAAAAATTAATGAAAGTAGAATAAATAAAAATAAATATCCATAATATAAGATATTTAGTATTCTCGATTAATGTAATTAAATTAATGATACTGAAATGTGTTGAATAAATGAAAGTATATACAATATGTACAAAAACAAATAAGCAGTGCTCAAAGAAAAAAAACCCATTAATAAAACCATAACCAGAATGATAATGATAGCCCGCAGTACAAAAACTGAAAAAGCAGTAAACCATTGGGCTTTTTATTACAAAAAAATCAAATATAACCATGTCAATATTCCAGGACCATGGACGACAATAAAATAGCAAAGATTCCCATAGCAGTATCTCAATGGAATTCTCAGTACAATGTTAATATATATAATATCATATTACTATAGCTATATATGAACATTAAATCAATTAATTAATGTTGTTATCCATTAATTAATGTTGTCATTAAATTAATGTTGTTATCCAAAATAGATATCTAAATAATGAATAACTGTACAGATTATATATATATATATATATATATATATATGATTCATACTCCAGGCACGGGTTTCCACCTCAGGAAATTTTCAGTCGAGCACCGAGTCTTACTTCATGTGTATGTAAAAGAAGGGATAAGAGGCAGTCCATTTCCTTTTTACTTTTATTCGAAAAGTCAAAGATGAATCGATTAGGCTTTACTCTATTTGAATCTCACTCCATACTTGCTAATTTTAATATCGTGGCATTACTTGATGATTAAATTTTAAATATAAGAAGACATCTTGGATCTTAAAACAGAAGACAGTTGTTTTTCGAATTTACCGGCGGCAAAGGAGAACATTCTATGATCAGGCTATGTCGGGGCCGCATACACCGCCGAATCCCGGAACCTTCTGCCACAAAACGCGGGAAAACGCTGTATATCATTTTCTGAGCGCTCCAGAATACATTTTTACTAAGAAGTCTCTCGACCAATCAACGCTCACGGCTTAATTTCTTCGGCGCGTTAATATAGAAGTAATCTTATCGTAAGCTGGAAAAAAGCGCGCCAAACCAATGTTCTAGAACAAACTCGAAATCTAATTCCTTCGAATAAATAAGATCAAAGAGAAAAGAAATACATATGTTTTATCAAGTATGGCAATATGCCAAAATAATTTTTACATTGAGACTAAAGTCTTTCATAATTTGAGAAGTAATATTTTGTCAGGAATCGTAGGGAAATAAAAAATAAAGAAACGAAATTCATAGGTTGTTATTTCAAAAGAGTAAAATATTTTTAGATGGGAGATTGGTGTTTTTTAGAAGAATTAAATTCTAGGATGCATTTTATTTAAAGAAATAAAAGTGCGTAATTTTAATAGAGCATCTATCAGCGGCATTTTTTTTAAGAGAATGAATTTGGAATAAACTATATTTTGCTAGATGTAATTTTGACGATCGAAATACTGGAGCGAGAAAATAATTTAGAATAATGGGATTTACACAGAATTATAGTTTTAATGAGGTCAACGGAGAAAATTTTTTTAATTTGTTTCATATATATATATATATATATATATGGAGGCGGAAAAAAATGCCGGTAGGAACTTAATTATGAATTTTTCATAATTTTTGATTGTTATATTCCAGTATTGTTTTATGTTTACATGTGTTTTAAAATTGTCTTAGAGCAAGGTGACGGAGGAGGGGAGATGAGGTACTCCATGTGATGTGACAAGAAAATTTAACTCACGATCTAATTGAAAATGAGGTCATGACTTCGATTTCGTTTGGCCATTACCCATGCCCAACTCTCAATTTCGGAAAAGAAAAAAAAATGTGCAATTCTTATTAAAAATTGATATCTTTTACACTGTTCGAATTGTCTATACTTGGAAGGAGACATACAGTGATTGACCTATTTCTAAGCAATCTGATCTTGTTTTATTTGACTGCACCCCTGAATATCATGACCATGACAAAACAGTTCTGTCCACAGGAAATTATATGTATCCAGTCATTATCTATCCCGGTTGCATTGTGTGCAAAATACGATCTCTTGGCTATGCATCATCTCTTCATTCCAAACTCTTGTCCTGACCTCGCGCGTCGCATTGACTGACTGACTACCTACCAACCCACATCGTCTTTCTTTTTTTTTCTTTTCCTTACTTCTCTCATTTGTGTAATCCTTTTTGTGATCCTTATCGTGAAATCAATAAGAAAAAATTGAACGGAATGGCAAGGTAGCGAGCGATTAGTGAAAAAAAGAAAAACGAAAAAACTATTTAGCTATACCTATGTGCCGTTATTTGACGGGAGGTTAGTTTCACTATGCATGGGTGACATTCCAAACGTGAAGGAGTAGATTGAAGTCGAGATTATTAACAATGGAATTCTTAGTTCTCTTCGCTTTCTATTCTCATTACATGCAAGAAAATAAAAAAAAAATCAAATCACACGAAAGGAATTCGCCCCATTGGCAAAATGTTGAAAAATTGTCAGTTAAAAATCTATTTTTTCCTCCTTTTAGATTATTTTAAATTAAATATTTCGTTATTATAAACTAAATATTTTGTTGAAAAAGTTTAATTATAAGAATTTAATACACGGACAAAATTAATTATGGGGAAGCTTGTCAGCTCGTAAAAAAAACGGACTTTGCCTTTAGAAATTAGGAAAACGGGTTTTGTCCCCAAATAATGCCAGTATTCCAAAATCACACTTTTAGATGAAAATTTATATCTGACCGTTTACCTTGAAATAGTGGCATTTTACGTGTAATTGTACAGAAAATATCTATGCAATTTACAAATGTTTTTCCATTAAAAGTTATTTTGTATGTTTCAGAATTATAACAATTATACAAAAAAAAAAAAACATCAACTGCAAAATGGAAGAAATAGATTGAAGTCGAGATTATTAAGAATGGAATTCTTAGTTCTCTTCGCTCTCTATTCTCATTACACGCAAGGGAAAAAAAAAAAAATCACACGAAAAGAATTCGACTCATCGTCAAAATGTTGAATCATTGCCAGTTCAAAATCTTTTCCCCCCCTTTAGATTATTTTATTATTCAAACTGAATATTTTGTTTATAAAGTTAAAATTGTAAGAATTTTACATACTGAGAAAAGTAATTATTGGGAAAAGCCTGTCAGCTTTTCTAAATACCGGCTTTGCCTTTAGAAAAATGGTTTTTGCCCATAGCTACATGACTGTATTCCAAAATTATACTTTCAGATGAAAATCTATACTTATAAAGCAGTAGCTTGATTTTCTCATAATCAACGTCGAGCCTCAACCGTTTGTTCTAGAACAATGAAATTTGGAATTCATGTTCTTTACACAATGCAGGCGCGTACAAAGAAAGGATTTCTGAAAATTCGCAGTCTAAGGGGGTCAAATGGGGGTGTCGAATGTTGTAAATAATTTCGTCTTTTCGACATATCTCAGCAGGAGTTTTAAGTGGGAGCGTGAAATTCGGGATAACAATTCTACTAAAGAATAGTTAAACATGTATTTCAGGCGATTTTAGAAATTCAACCATTAAGTGGGTTAAATGGTGGTTTAAAAATTTTAGGTGATTTCACATTTTCTCCGTATTTTATCAGCAGTTTTAAGTAAGAGCGTGAAATTCAAGATAACAAATCTACTAAAAAAATAATTAAACACGTATTTAAGCGATTTTAGAAATTCAACCACTAAGGGGGATAAATGTGTGTCTGAAGTTTTAGGTCATTTTGCCTTTTCGCCATATCTCAACAACAGTTTTAGTTAAAAGCGGGAAATTCAGGATAATAAATGTACTAAAAGTTACTTAAACACATATTTCAGCGATTTTAAAAATTCAACTGCAAAGAGGGTTAAATGAGGGGTCGAAAGTTTTTAATCATTTCACGTTTTCGCCATATCGCAGCAGCAGTTTTTGGTAGGAACGTGAAATTCAGGATAACAAATCTACTAAAGAAATAATTAAACACATATTTCAGCGATATTAGAAATTCATGCATTATGGGGGTTAAATGGGGGGTCGAAAGTTTTAGGTCATTTTGCCTCTTCGCCATATCTCAGCAGCATTTTTAGTTATGCGCTCGGAATTCGGGATAACAAATCTACAAAAAATATAGACAAACATGTATTTCAGCAATTTTATAAATTCAGCAACTAAGGTGTGTTAAATAGGACGTCAAATATTTTAGGTCATTTTACCATATCCCAATAGAAATTATAGGCAGAATCATGAAACTCATGATAACAAATCTATTAAAAAAATAGCTAAACACGTATTTCAGCGATTTTAGAAATTCAGACACTAATGGGGGTTAAATGGGGGTCGAATGTTTTACGCCATTTTGCCATATCTCAGTAGAAGTTATAGTTAGGAGCGTGAAATTCGGGATAACAAATCTACTAAAGGATAGTTAAACATGCATTTCAGGCGATTTTAGAAATTCAACTACAAAGGGGGTTAAATGAAAGGTCGAAAATTTTCGGTGATTTCACATTATCACCATGCATGCGCTGTGTCCGTCGTTAGCTCAGTTGGCAGAGCGATGGACTGTAGAAGACGGAGAAATCAGAAGTCCATAGGTCACTGGTTCGAATCAGGTTCGACGGAATTTCTTTTTTAGTCGATGATATATAATAAAAAAATATTAGTTATGTGTCTTATTTTATTTAGCATATATATTTACATTGAGAGAAATTGTAAGAAAGCGCTTAAAACTAAAAGAGTTCCATTTGAAATTTTATGTAATGTGTTAAACGAATCGAAGGCTGTGTCCGTAGATAACCCAGTTGGCAGAGCGGTGGACTGTAGAAGACGACGTAATCAGAAATCCATAGGCCGCTGTTTCGAATCCGGTTCAACGGAATTTTTTTTTTGGTCGAAGATATATAATAAAAATATTACATATGTGTCTAATTTTATTTCTCATGCATATAATTACACTGAGAAAAGTTGTAAGAATGTGTTTTTAAAAAAGGAGTTTCGTTTGGTAGTGTATTTAATGTGTTAATCGTTGCAAACCGTACGTCCATCGATAGCTCTGTTGGCCGAGCGGTGGACTGTAAATGACGGAGTGATCAGAAATCCATAGGTCGCTGGTTCGAATCAGGCTCAACGGAATTTCTTTTTTGGTCAATGATATATAATAAAAAAAATATTATGTGTCTCATTTTATTTCTCATATATATAATTACATTGAGAGAAATTGTAAGAAAGCGATTAAAACTAAAAAAGTTTTATTTGGAATTTTATGTAATGTGTTAAACGACTCAAAGGCTGTGTCCGTCGATATCTCAGTTGGTAGAGCGGTGGACTGTAGATGACGGAGTAATCAGAAATCCATAGGTCGCTGGTTTGAATCAGGCTCAACGGAATTTCTTTTTTGGTCGAAGATATATAATAAAAATATATTACTTTTGTGTCTCACTTTTTTCTCATATATATAATTACATTAAGAGAAATTGTAAGAAAGCGCCTAAAACTAAAAGAGTTCCATTTGAAATTTTATGTAATGTGTTAAACGACTCAAAGGCTGTGTCCGTCGATAGCTCAGTAGGTAGAGCGGTGGACTGTAGATGACGGAGTAGTCAGAAATCCATAGGTCACTGGTTCGACGGAATTTCTTTTTTGGTCGAAGATATATAATAAAAAAATATTACTTATGTGTCTCATTTTATTTCTCATATATATAACTCTGCCGGTCTTCGCCCGTCTAGCCGGTCGCTTCTGAGTGGGGCCACAAAGTACTACTTGGGCCCCACCCCTAGATAATCACGGGTAGGACCCAGTGTTACTTTGTCAGCGTGTTCATGAAAAAAAAAAAATATGTCGCGAAATCTTTATTTAAGTGCTTTTTTATATTCTTATTAGTTATTTTCATATACTTTTAATTTAAAGTATTTTATTTATATTTTTCTGGTTGCATGTAAAATACACTTTCTGAGCACCAAGCGAAGTCAGGGAGGTACACTGCCCCACTCGGAAGTGACCGGCTAGACGGGCGAAGACTGGCTAGTTTACTATATTTGACCGTTTCTTTGAAAAAAAATGGCATTTCACGTAAAATTGTACAGAAAATATCTATGAATTTATATATGTTCTTACATTGAAATTTATTTTGTATGATTCAGAATTACAGTTCTTATTAAAACAAGAAAGAAAAATCATGCATCCGGCATAGATTATGAAACACTTTCCAACACTAACAGATTATTATTAAGAAATTAATTTTTTTCCTGAATGAAATAAGCAATATATAATATAACAGATATACAAATAAGCAATTAAAAAATATATATACATAACTCAGCAAAAATGCATTTTCAGCATTTGCTGCCTTTATTCTAATTCTTTCGTGCAGCCCTGTCTATGATCTACAGAATTTGTGAACAACACGTAGTGCACTAAGAATTACATAACATTGCATACCACAGCGAAAAAAGCAATTTCAGTAATTACAGATCGTAGTCAATCCTTTAACTCAATTCTTTTGTACGTCTCTGTAAATGAAATGAACGATAAATCCTACGCACCCCATAATTTATAGAAAAAAAGTTGTAGAATTATAGCCTCTTGAAAATGGTTTACGTTCGCACATCTGGAAACTTGCTTTTAGTTTTTACTTTGAAGGAGGTAATATGTAACAGTTATTATATACCTCTTATTATTCTCCATTTAGTAGAAGTAGTGAGTCATTTAGACATAAAGCTTCATAGAAAGCTTCACACCAGTGCCCTATATTTTGATTTCATAAATTTTAAAATCTAGACACTTTGATACTGATCCAATATATTATCAATTACTAATGCTCTAAGTTTTGGATCATGCATTATTACTTTTGTGGCAGGGTTAATATAGAATAAAAAATCACCACGACATTGGCGCCAGATAGAAGAAAAAACCCTTAAAATATTTTTAAATTACGATAATATTGCTTCGGATTAAAAGAAATAAAACGTTCCTTTGTTAGTTGCAAAAAGAGTCACGTGTAACTAGACAGCAACCACGTAATGAGGGTGAAATAAAAACCTCTGAAAAGTGAGAAAGGTGGCGAAAGAAATTATTGTTAGAGAAAGTAGGGAAGGTGAAAGAGGAAAATAATAGAAATGAAAGAAAGACTTCTATTAATTTCCCTTGTGTTATAATCGGAAGTATTTTTTTTTTCATTTTTTATTCTTCTAGTAATTAGTTTGCTGCAGAAAAATGAATTTTATTACAATAAGTTCTCAACAAATTCAGTTCGTACGGTATTTGAAGCATAGTCAAATTTTCCTTTTTTTCTGTCATTTATATACACGCTTTTAACAGATTGAACGTTACGCAATATGTCTGCCAGCAATATTTCCCGAGGCGTCATGGCACACGAATGCGTGTGCCATCAATATTTTTAGTAAATACAAGTTATTGCTATGAAGCGGGGCTATTGATAAATTTTAAGATCTGATATGAAAATTAAATATATAATTTAATATTGTAATGTGGATCAAGCCAGTTTAGCGTCCAATGTGTTAAGATACGTGCTTAAAATGCTTTCAAACTTATTTGTACCCCTAATATAATAAGGAAATAGATTTCGCTCCAAAACAAAATCGTCGTGATTTTAATATCTCTCTGTTTTTCTCTATAGAGAATTTTACCTCTAAGGTCATTATACTTTTAACCCTTTTTATCCTGACGATACTTATAAGTACCACTTTAACCCCTTCGCGACGAGCGTCTTTTACAGAATTTTTAATCTGTTACCACCGGTTTTTCAAATGAGAAATTTTCACCTATCTGAATCGCAAAAATGCTATGATTAGATAAGGAAAACTTTACAAAAAAAAAATAACTGGTGGGAATAATTCTGAGCATCTTATAAAGTAGCTGGAAAATTAATTCAGGATATAAAGGGTTAAGTTGAAGCTTAAAAAGGAATATTCAATTAATACCAGTATCCTCCTGTGAAAACTTTTACTTTCCTTCTTCTATAAAACTAGCTGGTCGCTCCCTCTCTCATTTCTTTTTCTTTTTTCTCACGTGAAACAGAAACTATCTCTCAAGAAACAAGGATACTTTGATTGCAACACAATTTTCATTATCCCTCATCTGGGGATGGGTGTATATCTGCTCTCGCTTTCGTTTGACCCAATAACGGGATTAGAAGATTAATGTTCGACAACTTAACAAAATTAAAGCTTCTTTGGTTGCTGAGAAAATGTGTAGCATTGAAACCTCATTTTACGCTAATCGTATGCTAAAAGGTTATAATGTTGTAATTTTGTAAACGGTGTGAAGAAAGGTCAGTTTTAGATCCACAAAGCGGAAGTTTTTGGTTCCCTTTTTTAATTTTATTCTATAATGAACAAAGCTTATGAATAGTATTTAGAAACGCATTAAATAGTGAAACAGCCAGGATCTTCGCTTCGTAGGGGTTTTAAACTGTGATTGCTAATAAAAGACAACCTTTGTTGTTTTAAACAGGTTGTTCAGTTAATGTAGCTAAAAATTGAGATATAATTTATAACTGTGCATGCGCGATCTGTAACAAAAGTGTTTTTGCATAATTTTGTAGCCAACTATAGAGGGCAACTCATGTAAAAACTAAAAAAGTTAGTCGAATATTGTAAAAATTCAGAAAGTTATCTGGGATATAAGTCAGTTGAATTTAAGTTAGTATCTAAAAGTATTGGTTTGTCCGGAAAGTTCGTTCTAGTTGTGAAAATCAATTCGTACAGGAAAATTTTGCCCGTTAATTATTAGACATTAGATATCGGGATGAATGTCTAACAATTAAATAATAGAATTTTCTGATACGAATTGATTTTCCCCACCAGCACAAACTTTCCGGACAACCCAATATTTTAAGGGATTGTCCACAAATCGTCATTTTTTATTAACTGACTTCCAACAAAGGAGTAATGAATGTATTTAACTTATGTCAATGTGTAGCGTTTGAACGGGTTCTTCGATTTTGATAATTCTTTGTTGTTGTTGTTGGAATTGGCTCGTTCTTATGGTTAACGGCTATGAGCTGAATTTAAGTTGCTTTCCAAAAGTAGCTGGATAATAAAGGATTTTCTACAAATTGTCAGTTTTCATTACTTAATTATTTTTTATTGCGATGTTTTACTGATGTTTTAGTTTTCCTTCAAAGAACCATCAGAACGAGACAATTCCAACAACAACAATAACAACAAAAGAATTACCAAAATCGAAGCACCCGTTCAAAAGTCCCTTACACGTTGACATAAATTAAATTTTAAATACATTACTCCTTTGTTAGAAGTCAGTTAATAAAAAATGACGATTTGTGGGCTATCCCTTAACCATTAATTGCCAAAAGTATGTGGGCGGAGTCTTCGATATTTTTACTGAAATTCGTTTCCCATCAAAAATTCTGAAAGATAATGTTTGGTAACTTTAAAAGTTTTTGTCATTAAATAAAGTATTTTTTAACATATTAAAATAGTGGTGGCTAGGCAGTTTTTTTATCATACACTTTTATTTTGAATGTTGGCAAACACGAGTTCACTCGTGGTTGGCAGCGAATGGGTTAAACTACTTTTAGAAAGCAACTTACATTCAGCTCATTATATCCCCGATAACTTTCTGATTTTTCACGATATTCGACTAGCCTTTTTATATCAGTTTCCCACTATAGTTGACTACTAAATTATGCAAAAACACTTTTGTTTATCGTTCGTGGATGTTCAGTTAAAAATTATTTCATAAAAATGCTCTTGTTTTATCAAATATTTAATATATTTATAATCTAATTGAAACATATTGTTGCTACTGTACTTTGGCAAGTTTCCTGAAAGTGGCATTAAATTTGATTGTAACCCCTCCACGCTACAAACAAAAGACTTGCGGAAACTTCTTGCATTTTTTAAAGAAACCTTTATATCTCCATGAATATGCATGCTATTCTTACACAAATAAACGTAAGTGTTGTGCAAAACCCACATAGTCATGTGCTACAGATCATTTCGAACTTTTTCTGATTGTACACATTAATTTTTTTATTCAATTTGTTGTCGTTCCCTAATTGCTTATTACGTGACTAAATCTTCACTGAAAAACATTGGGTCAAACATGGTTTTTTACATTTCCGAAATTCAAGAACAATTCGTCAAGTATTTGTTTAAATTTTTGGCAAATGTCTAAAACTGAAAGTGTCGGGATACTTTTGATCAGTTAGTGTATATCGTAATGCGTATTTATCCAAACGTTTGACGAGGTTTTACAACCTGATTTGGCGATTCATCCTCGGGGCCGCTATAATAAGGAAGTATCTATTTCTTAAATCGATGTTACCAATAATTATGGGATACTCTCACTATGGAAGATACCACATTTTAAATGTATATTTATTAAATTTTAAGCAAACAAGATTTTTTTCTTTTTGCTTTTATGTATGTTTGAGATGTACAAATGTGTAGATGTAGATGAATAAATGGTATATGGTTATAGAGTAAAACTTAGAACATTTAGTGAATCCAAAAAACAAAATCTTTAGGTAAAAATAAACAAAATACCATTCGAACTCAAAGCATAAATAAAAATCTGCTTCAAATTCCTTTGTAACTACTACTAGCAGATTTGCCTGGCGATGTCCAAGCTTGGCCAGGTCCGAGACTGTTGAAGAAAATTAAGCCCGACCGCCCTGAGTAATGAGAAAAAAGTCATCCCGAAATAGGCCCGCGGACCGCTCTGAGTTCAAGTTCGGGCCAGATCTCGGCCCATGCAGAAAATAAGAAATTTCTTACCCGAAAGCAGAAACGCATCTACACTGTTCAGCTGACAAAAAAAAAAAAATTGCACTGTTCTAAAAGTATCCCTCACTTTTGAACGAAGCCTGTCTACATAATAACAGCCTTTGGTGGTAAACGGTTATCGTAGCAAAACAATGTGGAACAATTTACTTGCTGGAACTTCTTTCCTGTCGATGGAAAAATTTCATTTTTTTAATTTCTTTAAAAATTTGTATAAATTCAAACTATTAATATTTAAAAAAAAAAAATTGAACGATATCCGAAGATTTTCTTTATACAGGAACATAAAATATAACATTATATGGCTAAGATATCACATAGAAATTGATAAATAAAAATATTTTCATATTCGGCAAAATAAGTTGCAAAAAATTAAAAACAGCTGCACGAATTGCGAATAAATTTTATTGAAAGGAGAATAACGTTTACTTTATTGGGCTAAAAGATTGAATTTGGATTGATTTTATGGGGGCATCAAAATTGCCGGTGAACTTAGAAAATCAAGGAAATATGCGAATTTTTTCCGTACAATATAAAATACCAAAATATTTAATTAAAACATTGAAAATCTGAGAGCCAAATTGAAAAAAATCCAATCAATTAAAAGCAATGGAAAAATGACTTCTAAGATATTATAATATTCTAAGATAAATATTCTAAGATTAAATAACTGAATTAAAAAAAATAATAATAAATAAAGAAAAAAATGGAGTCAATAGAAAGTTGAATGTTCTATTAAATTCTATAAACTTTCTCGAAAGAGTTCAGAAGAATAGAAGTTACTTCAAATAGATCAAATAAGCAGGCTATTTTCAATTTATAAATTGAGGCTTTGTCTGTGACAAGCTGCATGACAACTTGAAGCCTCTTTAATGTATTCGAAATAGACTGCTGTTTACAACTCTCATTCCAATTTCCATGCAAATATGTCAAGCAGAAGTAAGGGCCATCTACTTATAATAAAATCCGAAGGCAGGAAAGTGTATGTAACCATTCCGGGCGAGACCACTTTGGTCTGCGAATCGACCGTAGTTAAACGCCATGTTAGGATTAATGAAAAACCTATACAAACATATCACAGCTAAATAATATCGTCTACTTGAAATCATGTCTGTTCAGCATATTTTTCCTATAAAACATGTATATCATATCCTATTATAATGTTTTAAGTTCTTAATTAAAAATCCAAATTAAACATCGGAATCCCAGATTAGATATAAACAAACAAACACTGTTGCGAACAATATTGTTTTGGCGCCATCTACTGGCTTTAAAATGTACTTTTCTACAATACAAACCTTTCATGCTGTTTGTATGAAGTCTTATGAAAATGAAACGCAGATCAATAATCCGTCATTTTTGACGGAAGTTATATACTAGCTTTTTACAAACTTACTGTACTTAATTTTTAAAAACATAAGGAATTACGTTTAGAAACAATTATTCAAAGCTTTTTTTTTGTTTATTCATAAGGTAAAATATCTATAGAAACTTTCCAAATTATGTTAATCTTAGATTTTTTTTTAATGTCATTTTAAACATTTAGTAAATTTATGATTAAAAAAAATCAGTTGGTTTAATTCAATGATTAAACGAAAATCAGTTGATTTAAATCATGATTTAATCACCAATTTAAATCATTTGATTAAAAACATTGACACCTAGATTGTTTTGGCGCCATCTACCGCTGTAAAATGTACATTTCTATGAAGTCTTATGAAAATGGAACGCAGATCAACAATCCGTCATTTTTGACGGGGGTTATATACTAGTTTAACTACTAAAAATGTAATCAAAAGAAAGGCTGTATTTTTTATTATTTATATCTTCAATTTTAACTGAAGGGATATAATAACCATTTTGAAAACTTTTTTTCCCCTTTTCTTTCACATTCATATCAATCCTACACTGCAAAAGAAAAAAAAAAAAAAAAAAAAAAAAAAAATGTTGATTTTACAGTATAATACTGGCATCTCAGCTGCCAGTATTATACCGTAAAATTAACAGTAATAAACAGTAAAATAAGCAGTAAAATAATTTGTTTATGTAGACTACAGAAATATAATTTATTTATTGATGTTACAAAAATAAAATTTCATATAGTATACAGGGTAATTCTAAAATGGAGAGGTAAACTTTGAGGAGTGGTACAGCTCATTAAAACAACATTTTTTTTTTGTATAGAAAATATGGGTCGCAATTAGTGTTGCCATGTGTCCCGACTTACGGGGGATGTTGCGATTTTCAAGGCTTTTAAGACCCATCCCACGGACCCAGTGTGCGGGGCACCGCCAAAAATCCTGATTTTTTATGATGTGGTAATTATGTTAAATTTCTTCTAGTATCCAGAGATGCCAAGCTCTCACTAATCTTCCGTAATATGTGGATTAATTTGACCCAGTTTAACAACGTTTCGAACCAGAAAAATTATTTGATTATTCTTTGTTTAGTTAATTTCAGATATCTACATGAAATATTTTAAATTTCATTTCTTAAAAAAAATTCTGGTGCGAAACGTATTAAACCTGGGTTAAATTAACCCACATATTACGGTAGATTAGTGAGTTTGGCACCTCTGAGTATCATATTATTCGTTAATATGCACCAAGTAGAGCTTTATGCAACAAACCTGTTAAAACACATTTTATTTAAAACGGAAAAAAAATTATGGTCTCGTCGAAAGGAATCTATTTGCTCTGACTAAAACCTGTCTAAAACGAAATCTTTTTTTCCGGTGCCTGGCGATTCTGTTTTTACAGGATTTACTGTGCTGAGTTCAGTAAATCTTGTAAAAACGGGACCTGCCTATAAAATTTCCGTCTCATACATAAAACATTCTTGGCTCCAACGGAACGCAAATACCATGTAATTATAACTACTCCACCGAAAACCTTTCTAATACGGAATTTTGTTTCTATCACTAGCGATTTAGCTTTCCCAGATTTTACTCTCTAATATTATTGCGTTTATTTAATACAGTAAAACGTAGTAAGACAAAATATCAAGTGACCAGAAAAGGATTCCGTTTTAGACAGGTTTCTGTCTTAGTAGGTAGATTTGTATGGTACCTTTTCTGTCGGAACCATGTATTTTTTACGTTTAAGACAGGATTCTGTTATAGACAGATTCTGTTTTCTTGAGATTTACGAAGTTCCGATATAGATGCCACTGTCCCGCTTTTTCTCACTTCCTGTCCCGATTTTACAAAACTTTTCGTATGCAGAATTTTTTTTTTTTACATATGTGTTGTGAGTTTTAAATCGATACAATAAATACTTCTCTTAATATTCACAAATTAATGGAAACAAACCACTCATTGCCATCGGCAAAAGAGAAATAACGGCTTTTTTGTCGCCACATACCTTAGAGTTTTATATATATAGATTGAATCGACGATTTCAATCCCGATCAGTGGCAACGGATTTAATTTTGTCTAATTCTGCTTTAAGTAAATTCTCAGAGGAATAAATATTTAAATAAGAGGATCAGACTGACAGAATTTTCGTTAATAAACAAAACTCAGTTTTTTTCTCCTTTTTTTCTACATTATTGCGAAATTGTTTCCTGCTACACTCTATACTTTCTTTTGTTGCTGTTACAGTACTTGGTACATTCTAGCTGAGCCAAATCAGTTGTAAGTTTCTAAAGGATACTGGTCATCTGAAAAACTCTCCTATTGTTCATTCTAAAAATTCTGGATTCCTTTTCTTTCTACAAACTACACTACCATTAAATAACTTGAGAAATGTGAGAATCTGCTTTTTCTTATACTTGAGCCATATGTATTTTTCCATTCAGTTATCTTTCCAGGGTAAAATTCAAAGCTCTTGACCCAAAAATAGAAAACTTGGGATTTTTTTTTCTCTTTATAATGTACAACAATGGAAAACCTTTATTGTTTTAAAGTTTCTTCTGCCTTGTAATCCTTAAAATTATTGAAATATAGCGAAAACGTCAGAAGAAAGGCGATTTTTCTCCATTGTGTTTTTCTTTTGATCCTTCTGTTTTAGGCTTCTTTCCTTTCGAACTGTCTCTAGAACCCTTGAAGTCAATTTCTGTCACTGGTCCGGGACCCAGTTTTTGTAACAATGTCATATTGTTCTGCACCAGTTCAGTCGCAAGCTGGTTTGTTTCTTCGATTAACAAACGGAACTCAGTTTTTTCCTTTTTTTTTTCTTCAAACTGATAATTTCGTTTTCATGTTTTTAATACTTTTCAACACAGAAATACACAGAAATAATTTGCATTAAAGACTTTTTATTTTATTTTATTTTATTTTATTTTTGTCATCAATGTTAAAAAGTAGGAATACACCGAATAGTGATTTTTGTCGAATACCGAATATTCAAGCAACTGTACAGTAACTATTAGGTCAAACCCTCCTATATATCTGGGTTTAATTGTATTAAGAAGTTAAATTGCAAAACACTTTTACATAATATTTAACACAAATACTTCCATTTTATGAAAAAGATTTTTACAAGTAAATTTTACACGCACACACACACAAATATATATATAAATTCATATTCTTTAGCTATTTTATGGCTAATATGAAGATGAAACCACACATTTTATTTGTGGAACTTTAGGCATTTGGGACCTGGTGATTCTGTCTAATTCCTAAAAATTTCGTTTATTCAATTCCTGCTATTTTTTACTATGTTTTTGGAATCTATGTTAAATGTGTTAGGGTTATGTTAACTGTATTGTTGTCAAATAGTTATTTTAATTTTATTCATAATTTCACAGTTTTTGTTGGTGGTCGGTAATGTTTATTTAAAGGTTATGTATATATATATATATATATATATATATATATATATATATTCATATATCGATGCTTTCAGTTATTATTTAAGTAGATTATAGTCTTAAAATGGCTTCTTCTGTGAATTTCATGCGTTCTTATGTGAGTTAAAATAGATGAATAAAATTTTCTTAATTCTGAAAAAAAAAAATTTAAAATCGAAGAGAATTTTTGAAAGAATTAGAAGGAAACTTTTACCGTCATTTATTGAAATGACTGTAAAATGTTACTAAATAACAAAATAGATATTAAATCACAAAATGACTCAATGGAAACAGACCATTTACGCGACAGTATTCAAGAACTTGCATTTGTACATAATCAATTGCTACGAAGGTCTCATTAATGGCCAATTTTCTTAAGTGTCACTTTTCAAACAGCAAATAAATAACGCAAAAGCATTCCCTTTCATTTAAATATAATTTTATCTTTCATTTCTCATCTCACCAGGATCTCTTTCATTTAATGTGATTCTATTTCTTATTTTTCTTAATATCTTTATTAATTGACAGTTAAAAAATAGAAAGTTTATTTCAATAAATAAAAAAATAGGTATTAAATAACAAAATGACTGAATGGAAACAAACCATTTACGCGACAGTATTCAAGAACTTGCATTTGTACATAATCAATTGCTATGAAGGTCTCATTAATGGCCAATTTTCTTAAGTGACACTTTTCAAAAAGCAAATAAATAACGCAAAAGCATTCCTTTTCATTTAAATATAATTTTATTTTTCATTTCTCATCTCACCAGGATCTCTTTCATTTAATATGATTCTATTTCTTATTTTTCTGAATATCTTTATTAATTGACAGTTAAAAAATAGAAGTTCATTTCACTAAATAACAAAATAGGTATTAAATCACAAAATGACTGAATGGAAACAGACCATTTACGCGACAATATTCAAGAACTTGCATTTGTACATAATCAATTGCTACGAAGGTCATCATTAATGGCCAATTTTCTTAAGTATCACTTTTCAAACAGCAAATAAATAACGCAAAAGCATTCCCTTTCATTTAAATATAATTTTATTTCTCTTTCATTTCTCATCTCACCAGGATCTCTTTCATTTAATATGATTCTATTTCTTATTTTTCTGAATATTTTTATTAATTGACAGATAAAAAATAGAAGTTAATTTCACTAAATAACAAAATATATATTAAATCACAAAATGACTGAATGGAAACAGATAATTTACCGGGAAATATGCAGGAACTTACATTTGTACATAATTAATTGCTATGAAGATCATCATTAATGGTTAATTTTCTTAAGTGTCACTTTTCAAACAGCAAATAAATAACGTAAAAGAATTCTCGTTCATTTAAATATAATTTTATTTCTTAATTTTTTTGAATATCTTTATTAATGGACAATTAAAAAATGGAAGTTAATTTCACTGTATAACAAAATAGATATTAAATCACAAAATAGCTGAATGGAAATAGGTTATTTACCAGAAAATATTCAGGAATTTGCATTTGTACATAAATAATTGCTATGAAGGTCTTCATTAATGATTAATTTTCTTAAGTGTCACTTTTCAAACAGCAAATAAATGATGTAAAAGATTCATTATCTTTCATTTAAATATGATTATATTTCTTAATTATTTTGAACATCTCTTTTAATTGACAGTTAAAAATAGAAGTTGTGTAAGGTTATTAAAACTATTTTTAAAAGTTTTTTTTAAGTATTCAGTTTGGCCAAATATTTTCGATATTCAGCAGACCGAATATTTTAATATTCGATCAAATCGAATTTTCAGTAGTATGGCCGAATAGGCCGAATATTGAACAGATACCGACTATTTGGTACATCCCTATTAAAAAGTACATAATTTAAGAGATTTTGGTTATTTTGTCTTTGCCTACTCGTAATCTAATTAGATGGCTTCAAACAAAGGAGACTATAAAATTATTTTGTATGTTTATTCACCCCCCTTACTGATAATTTTTTTAAGGTGTGCTCCGCTTTTAATAAATCGTTTCAACGCTTTTCAGCATAGATTGAAAAGTGTTTATGAATTCAGTTAGTCTGTCTAACCGTCTGGCCGTGCTCTATTTTTCGTAAATATACTCGGATTGACGTGTAACTTTCATATGTTATTGAGGTTTACTATAGAATGCTCGATATTGCAAAGGAAGTGTGAGCATTTATAGTTCATTTACAGGGACGTACAAAATATTTCGTTACATTAGTCTAGGGGTGGGGGGGGGGGGGGAATCGTTTCCGAAGCATTTTACTGATGCTACAATACTCCAAACATAATGAAATTGATAGGCATCACTGAGGTGGACAAAAATGTGCTTTCTCAGGAGTATAGAATAAATAGCATTTGTAGTTCATTTACAGAGACGCACAAACGTATTCGGTTACAGGGCTGAGTATGATTGATTTCATTGTATCAAAAAATGAAATTTCTTAATAATATTCTTTTAGTGTGGAAAGTGTTTCGTAATCTATGCCTGATGCATGATTTTTCTTTCTTGTGTTTTATAAAGAAGGGCTCGTTTTAATGGGGTCCCATATAAATTTTATCAGGATCCAAAAGTGATATGTTTGTTTGCCTGACTGTTTTTGTTCCTCTGCCAATCGCAACAAAATTTGAGCACAAAACATAATTCATGTTTTAAAAGTAGTCACCGTACCGTGCGTACAGTGTCTTTTACAGAGACACGTCAAAAATTTTAATACAGTACAACTTTTGAAAAGTTGACACCCTGGGACTCCAAAGTTTGTCTGCTTTTCGGTGGGGTCTGCTATTCAGAGGTAAACACGTAAAAATATCTTAGATGCTGGGAATTGAAAAAGTGTTCGCTAAATAGAGGTATCCGCTATTCGGGAGTGTCTGGTGAAAAGATTTTACTGTATATGATCATCTACTGCGCAGAGTCAGAGTCTGGCCTAGTGGAATCAAACAGGGGCGTTGTTGGCTACAGTATGATAAATGAATGCGATAAAAATAACTGGTTGTAAAAACCAAAACCAAAACAACACTTAAAATTCATAAAGATACAACTAAATGTAAATATATTGCTTGAAGGTGCGTAAAAACATACATAAAACATTTAAAAGCACATTAAAGTCCTTTTAAAAATTCAAAATGTTTTCAACGGAACTACTCGGTCATCATCAGAGAAATGCAAATATTTTTCTCTGATGATGACCGAGTAGTTCGGTTGAAAACGCTTTGAATTTTTAAAAGGACTTTAATGTGCTTTTAAATGTTTTATGTATGTTTTTACGCACCTTCAAGCAATATATTTACATTTAGTTGTATCTTTATGAATTTTAATTATTAAACAAGGTGAATTTGCACTGAAATTTTTAACTTTTTATTCAAAACAACACTGTTGTACCTAAACCACTCACGCTAAAATATGGCAACTTGGCGTGTGTTAAGAAACAATCACTGTAACCCTTTGTATCACCGTGTTGCACATCTGCAACGTACCCCAAATTCAATGTTATTTCCAAAGTGCGCTTTAAAATGCGATTCCAAAACTGCTGTTAATATAAAATTGTTCGCAGAATCTCCAGGAAATGGCGATAATAAGATAATGTTTTATACCAAAAGTAGCTTACCCGCCCGGCGTTGCCCGTGCCAACAACCTTAAATGTACCTGAAATCAGTGTTCAACATTTTTTTATTTTTAAACAAATCTAATGTTGGGGCCCCTCTACCTTAGACAGCAAACACTGGGCGTGCCATACACACTCCCATATATTACCGTAAGTCGAGTCGAAAGAGCCATACCCCTTCATGATCCAACCCATAGAACCAGAGATAGAAAAGCGTTCCTGGTGGTGAAAATCGATAAGCTCTATCTATGTAGAGTCGAATGAGCCATATCCCGCCGTGATCCAGCCCATAGAACCAGATATAGGCAAGCACCCCTGGTGGTGAAAATCAGAACTAAAATCAGACAGCTCTATCGATGTCAAGTGGAAAGAGCCATACCCCATTGTGATCCAGCCCATAGAAACAGAGATCGGAAAGCACCCCTTGGTGGTGAAATTCAGAACTAAAATAGGTAAGCTCTATTGATGTGTCGAATGAGCCAAACCGTGTCGTGATGTGATCCATAGAACCCGAGTTAGCTGCAAAATCCTTTAGTTACACCTTCCACCACCAGGGGGCACAATATGCTCTATACGAACATAACTGAAATCATTAAGGTTATCGATGTCGAGTTGAATTAGGCATACCCCGTCATGATCCAGCCCATAGAACCAGAGATACGAAAGCGCCCCCTGTGGTGAAAATCCGAACTAAAATCGGTAAGCTCTATTGATGTCGAGTGGAAAGAGCCATACCCCGTCGTGATCCAGCCCATAGAAACAGAGATAGCAAAGCACCCCCTGGTGGTGAGAGGAAGTTGATGTAGAACAAATGCGATATTTAATAAAAAGTCGTCCCCCCCACCCCCTTTATCTCGCCATTTTCGCCAATTATTACAAATATACAAATGTTTCTGAATTACATCTAATGTCCCGATCAGATAGTGGGGTTTCCCTATCTACCTATCCTAATCCGCTTTTCCCTATCATAATAGAAAAAAGGATATTTTATCAAAGAATCGCTGACAAATGTGAATTTTGTCAAAGTTTCGCGAGAAAAACACGAATTTCATCAAATAATCGCTGAAAAAAAAACGAATTTTGTCAAAGGATCGCTAAAAAAACATGAATCTCGTCAAAAGGCAGCAGAGAAAAAATGAATATTGTCAAAGGATCATTAAAAAGGCAAATTTCATCAAAGGATCACGGAAAAATGCGAATTTCATCAAAGGATCGCGTGGAAAACGCAAATTTCGCCAAAGGATCACAGGAAAAATGTGAATTTCGTCAAAGGATCGCTGAAAAAAACACGAATTAAGTCATAGGATCACTGAAAAAACATGAATCTCGACAAAAATATGTGGAAAAAACACGAATTTTGTTAAAGGATCACACAAAAAAAGCAAATTTCGTCAAATGATTGCAGGAAAAAACTTGAATTTAGTCAAAGGATCGCAGAAAAAGTACGAAATTCGTCAAAGGATTGTGGAAAAAATATTGATTTTGTGAAAGGTTCGCAGAAAAAACTTCCATGAAAGGGTCGCAGAAAAAATGCAACTGTCTTTATTAAAAACAGCACACACACAAACCACTATAACACCGGAAAGCACCGTAATTATAACACCTAGGCCTGATTTTTTTAATTTCAATTTAGATTTTTTTTTTAAATTAAAACATGCATACCGAATTCTGGATTCGAGGCTATTCCATGCTCTCCGCCAATCCACAGCAACAAAGCAGACAGCCAATGAGAGCAGGTGTGAATATGGGATGATCCAGGATCCAGCGACGGCAGTTCATGTTCACAACTGAAAGCGGCTAGCCACAGATTTCATTGTTTTGTTTATGTTTGAGTTTTATTTTAAAGAAAAGGTATATATTTTTGGCTAATTGAGGTTCACATAAGTTAGTTTCAATTCATTCTTTGTATGCGTAGTTGCCCCCATATATTATGTGTTTGGTAAGAATATATTTTGCACTTTATTGAATGTTTTCATAGCGCTAGACATATCAGCTCATGTTCTTAAATGAAACAAACTATTTTCAATAACAAATCTTAATGAATCAAATTAATCTTACACTTTACTATAAAATGTACAGTTCTACAATTTATCGCATATTACAACGTTCTTGGGAACTAAAAATGTAGTCCAATAACAGTAACAGAAAGAAAAATTGTAAATAACAATAAATAAATAATCATAAATTTCACATCATTGAATTAACAAATCATATATAAGATACAACTTTAAACTGATATGCCTCATCAACTGTTGTCGAAATCAATATAATGTAAATAATTCTTAAACATTATGAGTTTGCTAAGAAATTAAAACATTCAGTGCAGTGTAGGATGTATTTTTTCCTCAAAACAATTTAATTTGTAAATATGAAGTAAAAAAAAAAATCACCGTTTTCTCACATATTATGAGTTTTATCAGCAAGTTAAAACATTAAGTAAATATGCTTACAAATTAAAATGGTTTATAATTATTTTAAAAAAAACTCGGCCAGAAATAACATTGATTTTACATTTTTATAGACTTATTCTTTATAATTATTTTGAAACAGCTCTGCAAATCATTCATATTTATTTATTGTTTTACTTTCTGATGAAACTCATTATGTGAGAAAACGGTTATTTTTTTTACCTCAAACTTACAATCCGCAAAACAATTTAATTTGTAAATATAAATTTTAAAAAAATCACCGTTTTCTCACATATTATGAGTTTTATCAGCAAGTTAAACATTAAGTAAATATGAATGATTTGCGGAGCTGTTTCTATCAAAAATTCAATCACATCGCCCGAAAACCCTCAACAAAAATAATTAATAAAGAGTGTGATGACAACATAAATTTTATACCACATTTATTATTATTATTATTATTATTATTATTATTATTATTATTATATTTTTCTTGGGCGATTCTTATAAAACTCAAAATTTGTCACAAAATGGTGATTTTTTTACAACATGCTTACAAATTAAAATGGTTTATAATTATTTTTAAAAAAACTCGGCCAGAAATAACATTGATTTTACATTTTTAAAGACATATTCTTTATAATTATTTTGAAACAGCTCCGCAAATCATTCATATTTATTTATTGTTTTACTTTCTGATGAAACTCATCATGTGAGAAAACGGTGATTTTTTTTTTTTACCTCATACTTACAATCCTCAAAACAATTCAATTTTTAAATATGAAATAAAAAAAAAAAAAAAAAAAAAAAAAAAAATCACCGTTTTCTCACATATTATGAGTTTTATCAGCAAGTTAAACATTAAGTAAATAGGAATGATTTGCGGAGCTGTTTCTATCAAAAATTCAATCACATCGCGACTTATTCTTTATAATTATTTTGAAACAGCTCCGCAAATCATTCATATTTAGTTATTGTTTTACTTTCTGATGAAACTCATTATGTGAGAAAACGGTTATTTTTTTTTTTTACCTCATACTTACAATCCGCAAAACAATTTAATTTGTAAAAAAAAAAAAAAAAAAAAAAAAAAAAAAAAAAAAAAAAAAAAAAAAATCACCGTTTTCTCACATATTATGAGTTTTATCAGCAAGTTAAACAATAAGTAAATATGAATGATTTGCGGAGCTGTTTCTATCACTAATTCAATAACATCACCCAAAAACCCTCAACAAAAATAATTATAAAGAGTGTGGTGACAACATAAATTTTATATCACATTGCATGTCCGTTCTTGGGCGATTCTTATAAAACATAAAATTTGTCACTAAATGGTGTTTTTTTTACAACATGCTTACAAATTAAAATAATTATTTTTAAAAAAACTCGGCCAGAAATAACATTGATTTTACATTTTTAAAGACTTATTCTTTATAATTATTTTGAAACAGCTCCGCAAATCATTCATATTTATTTATTGTTTTACTTTCTGATGAAACTCATTATGTGAGAAAACGGTTATTTTTTTTACCTCAAACTTACAATCCGCAAAACAATTTAATTTGTAAATATGAATTTTATAAAAATCACCGTTTTCTCACATATTATGAGTTTTATCAGCAAGTTAAAACATTAAGTAAATATGCTTACAAATTAAAATGGTTTATAATTATTTTTAAAAAAACTCGGCCAGAAATAACATTGATTTTACATTTTTATAGACTTATTCTTTATAATTATTTTGAAACAGCTCTGCAAATCATTCATATTTATTTATTGTTTTACTTTCTGATGAAACTCATTATGTGAGAAAACGGTTATTTTTTTTACCTCAAACTTACAATCCGCAAAACAATTTAATTTGTAAATATGAATTTTAAAAAAATCACCGTTTTCTCACATATTATGAGTTTTATCAGCAAGTTAAACATTAAGTAAATATGAATGATTTGCGGAGCTGTTTCTATCAAAAATTCAATCACATCGTTCGAAAACCCTCAACAAAAATAATTAATAAAGAGTGTGATGACAACATAAATTTTATACCACATTTATTATTATTATTATTATTATTATTATTATTATTATTATTATTATTATATTTTTCTTGGGCGATTCTTATAAAACTCAAAATTTGTCACAAAATGGTGATTTTTTTACAACATGCTTACAAATTAAAATGGTTTATAATTATTTTTAAAAAAACTCGGCCAGAAATAACATTGATTTTACATTTTTAAAGACATATTCTTTATAATTATTTTGAAACAGCTCCGCAAATCATTCATATTTATTTATTGTTTTACTTTCTGATGAAACTCATCATGTGAGAAAACGGTGATTTTTTTTTTTTACCTCATACTTACAATCCTCAAAACAATTCAATTTTTAAATATGAAGTAAAAAAAAAAAAAAAAAAAAAAAAAAAAAAAAAAAAAAAAATCACCGTTTTCTCACATATTATGAGTTTTATCAGCAAGTTAAACATTAAGTAAATAGGAATGATTTGCGGAGCTGTTTCTATCAAAAATTCAATCACATCGCCCAAAAACCCTCAACAAAAATAATTATAAAGAGTGTAATGACAACATAAATTTTATACCACATTCCATGTCCGTTCTTGGGCGATTCTTATAAAACTCAAAATTTGTCACAAAATGGTGATTTTTTTACAACATGCTTACAAATTAAAATGGTTTATAATTATTTTTAAAAAACTCGGCTAGAAATAACATTGATTTTACATTTTTAAAGACTTATTCTTTATAATTATTTTGAAACAGCTCCGCAAATCATTCATATTTAGTTATTGTTTTACTTTCTGATGAAACTCATTATGTGAGAAAACGGTTATTTTTTTTTTACCTCATACTTACAATCCGCAAAACAATTTAATTTGTAAAAATGAAGTAAAAAAAAAAAAAAAAAAAAAATCACCGTTTTCTCACATATTATGAGTTTTATCAGCAAGTTAAACAATAAGTAAATATGAATGATTTGCGGAGCTGTTTCTATCACTAATTCAATAACATCACCCAAAAACCCTCAACAAAAATAATTATAAAGAGTGCGGTGACAACATAAATTTTATATCACATTGCATGTCCGTTCTTGGGCGATTCTTATAAAACATAAAATTTGTCACTAAATGGTGATTTTTTTACAACATGCTTACAAATTAAAATAATTATTTTTAAAAAAACTCGGCCAGAAATAACATTGATTTTACATTTTTAAAGACTTATTCTTTATAATTATTTTGAAACAGCTCCGCAAATCATTCATATTTATTTATTGTTTTACTTTCTGATGAAACTCATCATGTGAGAAAACGGTGATTTTTTTTTACCTCATACTTACAAATCAAATTGTTTTGATGAAAAAATACAATTTACACTTCACTGAATGTTTCCAATTCTTAAACAAAATCATAATATTTAAGAAATATTTACATTACAATGATTTCGACAACAGTTGATGAGGCATATCAGTTTAAAGTTATATCTTATATATTATGAGTTTGTTAATTTACAATCTTTCTGTTAAGAGTTTTTTACTACATTTTTAGTTCTCGAGAACGTTGTAACATGCGATAAATTGTAGAACTGTACATTTTATAGTAAAGTGTAAGATTAATTTAATTCATTAAGATTTGTTATTGAAAACAGTTTGTAGAATATGAACGCTATGAAACCATTCAGTAAAATGCAAGTTATATTCGTACCTAAAACATAATATATGGGGGCAACTAAACATACAAAGAATGAATACAATCAAAACTAACCTACTTTAATCTCGATAATCAGTCAAAAATATATTCCTTTTCTTTAAAATAAATCTAAAAAATAAACACTGTGCTACGACCATAAACTGTTGTCTCGTCGCTAGATCCTGAATCATGACATAATCACACCTGCTCTCGTTGGCTGGCTGCTTCGTTGCCACGGATGGCGCTGCCGAGGCTATTTCATGGGAGGAGCTTGAAATAGCCTCGAACTCAAAATTCCCAAAAATATCTAAATTAAAATTTAAAAATCCGGCGCCGAGGTATACTTTCCGGTGACAACATCTACACATGACAAAAATTTTAGAGTCCTAGGTGTTATAATTACGGAGAAATCCGCGGGCAGGCAGACAGACACTTACTCTTTTATAGAGATAGAGATTTAAGTTATCACTTGAGCTGTTTCACGTTGTAATTGCTAAAAAAAAAAAAAATATTAATTTAGTTAAATTAAGAAGGTTGGAGACGTCCAGAAAAAGATTTTTCATAAAGTTAAGTTTATATACTTTACAATTTTGTTTTAGAAAATTTACAATATTTATGATAAATATGTAATTTTCTTCTTGTTGAAGATGTGAAACATTAAACACGCACCTTTTTGACAATAATTTGTAATTTTTATGTTCTATTTTTTTTGTATATATACACTGCTCAAAACAATTAAAGGATATTACAGTTTTAGCTGGATTTTGTATCTGGGAAACTTTTTAGCTGATTGATACATGGTCGACAGACATAGTAGGTTATATGAGAATAAATTACACATGTTTGGCAGAAAAAAATGCATTTTATTGCGCATTTGTGTACAAAAGGAAAAAAACACAATTTGTGCATATGAGAAAAAAAGAATAAGAAAAGGTGTTTTCTTCAAAGAAAATCATTTTCAGTAGGGGGTATGGTTTCCACGGGCGGCCAGCAACGTTGAACACCTTTGAGGCATGGACTCAATGAGGCTATTAATGACGAGTTGGGGTATTCTGTCCCACTCTTCCAGAAGAGCTCTTTCCAGTTCTTGGAGAGTTTGTGGGGGGTGTTGGTGGCCAGAAACTCGTCTTCCTAGAGCGTCCCAAACGTGCTCGATTGGATTCATGTCTGGAGAACACGCTGGCCATTCCATTCGAACGATTCCTTCCTCGAAAAGGAAATCCTCCACCAGGTTTGCTTGATGTGGCCTGCAGTTATCGTCCATTAAAATGAAGTTATCTAAGATTGCTGCAGCGTAAGGGACTACAATAGGTCTGAGGATCTCATCCCTATATCGGCGACCAGTCAGAGCTCCATCTCGAATGATGTAGAGATCAGTGCGCCCGTCAATGGAGATGCCACCATACACCAACACTCCTCCACCGCCAAATCTGACACTTTCGTGCACGAACGCAGGATTATTCCTACTGCCACGGTCCCTCCAGATGAAAATACGCCTATTATCCGGATGCACAGAAAAACGGGACTCGTCAGAAAACAGAATATTGCTCCATTCATTTCTCCTCCAGTTGACATGCTCGGTTGCCCACTCCCTGCGGTCGCGACGATGCCTTGATGTTAATCTAACACATACCATCGGTCGGCGAGCATACAGACCTACAGCATGGAGCCGGTTTCGGACAGTCTGAGTTGAAATCGTGGTGCCTGTAGCCGAGCGAAGGTGTTGTTGGAGAAGAGTAGCGTTCATGTTTCGGTGTCTCCGAGCTGTTAACGCTAAATACCGATCTTCATTGGGCGTTGTTGCCCGTCTACGACCTTACCCTGGTCTTCGGCCTGCACATCCACTCTCCAAAAAACGGTTCCAGATCCTGGAAATGACACTTTGTGACACTCCAATGGCTTGCGCTACTTCGGCTTGAGTTTGGCCCCCTTCTAACCTACCAAAAATTCTCCCAGCTTCTGAATCTGTCAAATGACTTCGCTGAGACATCGTACTCATCGAAACAAAGCAATCACTGAATGCCGATCATCCTTGTCTTCATTCTCTTTTATTCAGTTGAAAGTCAAATTTCATTCGCTGCCGCTGAAGCGACGTTTTTGAAGTCGAACTCAAAATTTGCGTACTCCACAGTTTGAAAACCAGAAAAATTTGCATTTGTGATTCTCTTCTTCTATTTTCGGCAAAAAAAATTTCGTTTATATCTTTATTTTATATAAAACTTCAAATATCCTTTAATTGTTTTGAGCAGTGTATATATATATATATATATATATATATATATATATATATATATATATATATATATATATATATATATATATATATATATATATATATATATCTTTGAATTTCAAAAAACATTAATCAAATTCTTGTAACATTCTAATTAAATCTCCAAAGAGATAATTAGTAATAAAGTGTAGACAGAATACCACAAAGTTAATAAATTAACAAGTGCAATCATAATTTTATCATAGCATTTGCTTCAATGGTAATTGGCCAAAAATACTGAAAATATGAAGAATATTTAAAAAGAGAGAGAGAAAAAAAATTATATAATAAACCATAAATTGTTAATAATTGGAAGTTGATATCAAGTGAATACAAATGGATTTTGAAATGAAATATAAGCTAAATATAATGGAAAATTCGATAACAAGAGATTTAAATTAGAATTGGATATGAAAAAACACTTGTAAATATAATCATCAGCCTGGATGTATCCACACGTGTTTTAAAAATAATACAGTATTTCATAAATATACTGGCATTTATGCTAAGATCAGTATATTCATCCAGGTATACTGTATTATTACCAGAAAACAATTGGAAATAGTAAAATTGGAAATAAAAAACTTGTAAAGAATAGATAAAATATTTTACTCACAATAATTATCAAACATTCCGTAAACATCACAAGGTCCACATTTACCATTACGATCTCATGGCGCACATCATGAAATATCATAATCTTGATGAGATAGTCAAGTTGAGAGAACATATTTTGAAATAATACCTTAATTATTACACCTTACCACAAATTGATATATATTTATTAGTGCATATTTTCGTTCCTGATTATATTATATTTTCCAATACTAATTTTTAAAAAAAAATTGCCCTTTTTTTAACAGCGTATAGATAAAAACGTCACTCTTTTCAAAATGATTATAAAAAAATTAATTCCAAATTAATTCCATTTTTTTTTAATTCCAGAAGATCAAATAGATTTTGAAAACTATCTATTGTTATTTGATTTAAATGACACTGTGAAATAATCTGGAAAAAAGTAAAATCGTGAAATCTTGATATAAAGCAATTTCCGGGAAAAGAAATAGGTAACTGACAATAAAAGGAAATGACTAATGACTTCTTGACAATCACGTTAGTTTTCTTGAGTCTTATCAAAGATATAAAACAAATTCTAGTTAAAATATTTAATATATGTTATGCAATGATTAATCTTTCCAACCTCATGTATTGGTGATCTGTATCAATATATCTGAAGGCTATCAAATATATAAATCATAACTTCAATTAAAATGTTTGGCATATGTCCTTAAGGTAATTAGTTTTCGAAAAAATATTTTTCCATACGCTGAATAACGCGAAACTTTCTGACACACTTTCCAACTCATTTTTAAGTATAAAAACATTATACTTGCAGGGATGCTTATCGAAGGGATTTGTAATCGATCAGTTTTATTCGTTTTCCGATAAAGGAATTAGATCTCTTGACTTATAAGCAATTGTTGTTTCAAGACGGCAGTTGCTTTGCCTTTCATTTGCTGTCGCATCCGGAAATTCAGTTCGAAACGCCCACTTTGACAGCATTTTCTGAAAAATCCTTTGCCAAAAAACGATTCGATTACATAGTTTATTTATAAGAGCACCTGCCAATTTGGTACGTTTGTGTGCAAAAATGAATTAAAAATTGAATCAGAAAGTAGCCAGTTTGGATTTGGGAACAGACTTAAATATTCAACTTTAAATTATTTAACTTATGAGAAATCTGTCTTTAACCCTTCTTTGCATGAGTTTTTCTTTTACAATTGTGTGTTTTTTTTATACATGTATTAAATATTAGACACCAGAAATTTTAAGATAGACTTTGCTCAGCAACATAGTTCACGGGAAATTTAATGGATTAATATTTCTATATAAATATAGTGGTGGCGAAGAAGTTGATTTATTTATTAAAAAGTTAAATAAACAGTGATGGAAATTTACATCACTATGCAATTAAGGGTTACACACTGCAAAAAATAATTGTTGATTTTGCAGTATAAAACTGGCACCCAGCTGTCAGTATTATACCGTAAAATTAACAGTATTAAACAGTAAAATAAGCAGTAATACGCTGCCGTGCAAGCAGTAATATGCTACCGCGCATGCAAAATCAACAATTATTTTTTGCAGTGCATATCTTTCTTTAAAATGAAGATTTGTGTCAATATACTTCAAGAAGTTGTTTCCGTTTTTGTTATAACGAGTTTGATATATACACAGTAGAACCTCAGTTCCCAAACGAACGAGTTGTTGAGAAAATCACTTCTCGAACAAGAAATTCGAATGAAATTATATTCGTTTTTCGGGCAGAAATTCGGTTTTCGAGTGTTTCACAAAATCGAACAAATGATAAAACTTTTTTTTTTCCCCTGAGGCAAAGGGCACATCCATGATATGCATTGATTGCTATGTTAACAAAATTCATGCATTTTGAGGATGCCGAATCTACCGGATTTTGTATTTAGTTCTCTTTTTTTTTGTTTTCATTTTCTTCTTTCTTTCATGGGCACATATATTGGATTGTACGGAAAATTCGTTCCGTTTGGGAAAATTAATTCATACCGGAAAATTCTGTTCGTTAATTATTATACATTAGCTATCGGAATTAATATCTAATACAGTAGAACCTCCATAACTTGACCACCCAAGGGACTGTAAGTAAGTGGTCAACATACAGAGGTGGTCAACTTAGGGATTTTTTAAAAAATACTTAGTACAATATTAGAAAAAAGCTAGGAAACTTTTTTAGTATTTTTTAAGGAAAAATTTAGAAAAAAAATAGCACTTACTCATTTTTATTTTTACTGAAGGTACAGCACATTTTTATAATTTTTGAAAGAATAATTCAATTTTTGTTTGAGTCATCTTTTTGTTCATTAGGTAACTGAAAAAAGTACTTTCACAGTTTACAAGTCCATTAAGCATGCTTGGGCATTTTTCTGCAGCGAAATCTTTAAGTTGCTCCATCATGCGCTTTACATTGTCTTCCTTCAAAGTTGGGTACTTTTAAGTTTCGTCGTCAGTGGATCATCATCCTCTTCGCCTTCCATTTCTTGTACCTTAGAGTCCTCGTTGTGCTTAGTTGCAGAGAGTATCTCATTGAAGATTGCCTCTGGGTCTGGTTCAACACATGTTACTAACTCATCGTCCATGGTAACATAATCTTCAAAATCAACTCCATCAAAAACTGGCAAGGGAGATAGAGGAAGCTCATCCTTTTGCACCGATGTTGTAGCTGTAACAAATCCAGTTTTTTTAACCAGTTTTTAATCGTGGTTCTTAATCGTGGCAACTTTATTCCAAGTAGAATTAACCCAATGAACAGCATTCAAAGCATTTACTGATGCAGCTGTTGACGATGCCAATGCATAAGGACCACAGGTTTGTGCTTTCATGATCACCCATTCCAAGAGTTGAGCTCTGTAGTGCACTTTGAAGGACTGAATAATGCCTTGATCTAAAGGTTGGGTTTTCGAAGTTTTGTTTGGAGGCAAAAATTTTAGCTTCACATTTGTGAGATTATTCACTTTCGGGTGGCTGGGGCAGTTGTCCACGGTAAGTAGAATAGACCGCTTCTTTTTCCTCATTTCTGCGTTAATTCCTCTAAACCACTCTTCGAACAAAGCACTGGTCATCCAAGTGGATCTATTCGCTCTCCAAAAAACAGGAGGGTCTTCAGGTTTAACATTTTTAAAAGCACGAGGTTTTGTGGATTTGCCGATCACCGTAGGCTTCAATTTTTCCCCAGGCATACCAGCACATAGAAGAACAGAAAAATGCTGTTTTGAAAGTTTTTCTCTTTTGCATGTGTCATCCTTCATTACTAAATTTCTATCAGATATTGCTTTAAAGAAGAGATCGCACTCATCAGCATTAAAGATGCCCTCATCTTTAAAACCTTTAGAAAACTCTGGGAATTTTTCAATAAACTTCTCCACCACTTCAGCTGAAACCTCATTCGATTCCCCACACAAAACTTATTGAGAAATCTCGTATCGTAGTTTGAATTTTTCAAGCCAACCTGCTGACGCTTGGAAGTCCTCTATTTCGAATTCTTTGGCAATTTTTTTTCTACTTCCTGCAGCATAGGTCCCGATATTCTTTCATTGATTGATCTCATCTCTTTAAACCAACGAAATGTGGCTTCGTTCACAGTATCGAGACACGTTTTTCTGCGTTTTCTTTGGAATATCCGTTTTCGGAAGAATATCTTTCCAGATATTCTTCCTTGCGTTTTAAAATGTTGCTCACAGTTGTCTTGCTCACACCAGTCTTGCTCACACCAAATTTTTCCGCTGTCTTTCTTTTGCTGCTGCTTTCCAGAAAATTAATAAGATCCACTTTCTCCAAGTTCTTTTAGAGCCTTTCCTTGCGCCATTTTTAATGAAAATTCGCAAATAAACGACCGGTCCTGTCACGACGCGACATCCAGAAAAAAAGAACGGAATGTGTTTCACATATGAGCGATACACGTTGGTTCCCAATTCTGCGTATAGCTACACCGCTACGCACATCCCCCACTCCCCTGACATTTTTCGATAGATTCCAGGAATTCTGGCATTTCCCTCCCATTGTATCATGCTGGAAGTGGACAATGAATGGAGCAACACAAGGAGGGCGAGTGTTGCTCAGATAAGTCGAATGACTGCTGATAAAGAAATTCCTGGAAACCAGATAGAGAACAAACAGAGGAAAAAGCAAATTCAAGAAAACATCAGTGGTCAAGTTACAGAGAGTAAAACCTACTAAAAAGTGGTCAAAATACAACTTATGGAGGTGGTCAACATAGAGATGTAAATCTCTATTGAAAATGCATTGTGACCATTCAAACTAATAAATTTCGGTCAACATAGAGAGGTGGTCAACGTAGAGAGGTGGTCAACTTTGGAGGTTTTACTGTAATTAATTGGTAGAATTTTCCGGTACGAATTAATTTTCCCAAACAGAACGAATTTTCCGGACAACCCAAAACATGCAACATAGTGATCTCGGTGCTAACGAATTCCATGCATTTTGAGATTCAGAAACGGCGAGTTATTTTAATGGGGCAATTGATCTAAAAATAAAAATTTAAAAAAAGAGAATGGAAACCCCCCTTCGCCCCCCTTAATCTGAAGTCATCAAACAATTTTAGGGGCTAGGTGCGATTTTTGTTGAACTTTTACAAAATACTATAAAATTTTCATCGTCTCATATAATGTACGTATTGTATTGTATTGTGATTTTATATTTTACAGTGTTCACTACGTTGTTGTCCAAAACAGGTAAATACAGGAAATTACTTCGGAAGTGGGAACCATTGCATTATTTCTTATGGAAAATTTGTTTCGGTTCTCAACAATTCTATGGCACGAATTGCGCTCGAGGACCGAGGTATCATTGTATTTTGTTCTCCTGTTTTTCTTTTTCTTTTCCTTCCTTCTTTCTTTCTTTCTTTTTTTTTAATAAACTAGTGCAAAGACCGCAGCGCTAGGGAAAGAAAATTATTTCATTACACCACTATTAATAAGCAATTATCTTGTCGTGGTAAATGTCTTTAACACGTGCAATATCTACTAAGATTATTATGGATTTAAACAAGGGTGTGGAATAAAAAAAAAAAAATAAATAAAAAAAATAAATCCTATCGTTGCGGCTCCTGCTAGCATACCCGATATTCTTACAGATTAGAATTAATAATTTCACATTTAAAAAGTCCTTCCGGCCTGTACCGGGAGGAAAAGGTAGCTTTCCTATATCTTCGTTTTAAAATTTTAGCTAATGTTACACGAAAACAGCAAGTTAAAATGCAAAGAAACGTTTACAAAAGATTCGTTAATACTGAATTGGAATAAGAAATTCGCCAAATTATTGAGCAATAGCCAAATTGGCTTCATTTATGAAGACTTATTTTGGTCGCCAAATTTGGCGGTATTTCGCCAAACGTCGCCAATTTTGGCGAGAATTTGGCGCTAACGGATAGGAATATATAGTTTTATGCGTATGATTGGGAAAATTATTACAACAATGAAAGAAAATAATTTGCGAGTAATCGCGTTAATGTGCTGTTTTGTTTCAAAATGTCAGCCACGCTAGAATTTCAAACTGCTCTATCTCAGCCATTTTTTAAGATAGAGGTAAACCAAAAAATGCTCTGGAAACCTTGTATCAAGGCCTAACACGTAATTAAAAAATAAATTTAAATTTTTAACTTTTTTGTATATTTATTTTAGTTTTAAATTTTTAAATGGCCGCCATCTTGAAACAAAATGGCGGACCAAGCTGGCCAACGAACTCGGTCGAGACATTGGTGAGCTTAATACACACAATTAGTTTCATCAAAATTGATTTATAAATACGAGCGTTATCGTATTGAAAGCTACCTAAAAGAGTAAATTATTTAAATTTCGATTAATAAATAAAACTGCGTTAAAAAAGCAAATTCTCAAAGAAGAAACATGAGTATATATATATATATATATATATATATATATATATATTTAGTTTTTCATAAGTAGTAACATTTCTTCAAATGTAGATTACATTTTCTTACCGAAAAAAAGAAAAAAAAAAAGGTATCAATATATTTTTTGGATACTGTTCAAGCCTTTTTTGTATTCCATCGTTTCCATACAATTCTGTGCAATAACTTGCAAAGTATGTTAGCTTTAATTACGTTTCGGAAATAGAATAGAAAACAGCTTTTTTTAAATTTCAGTTGATAACAGTGAATGTGCACGCATGTTGTAGTTTATCATTCATTTTCAAGAATTTTCACTGAATTAGAACAGGTCCCAAACTTTAAGAGCCCTCCCATCCTAATTTTAAAAAGTAAGCATAATTTATTTATTATAAATAAGTTTTTAATTAATATGTATAAAACATTTTTTAAATTTTTTTTTCGAATTTTATATTTTACACTAAATAAACATGACATTACGCATTTGATGGATTTCCCGTTACAATATTATTAAGGCTATTCTCAAATCAAAACTGGCTCCTTTCTGACACATTTTTTTAATTCATTTTTGTTCGTAAATGTATCATGTATCAAATTGGTAGGTGCTCTTATTCAGAAACATTGCAATCGAAATACGTTTTCCCTTTTTTGATAAAAGCAAAATATCTTCCAAACAATACTGTCAAAGTCGGCGTTATGAGCAGAATTTCCGACGCCACAGCCCGAGAAAAGAGAAGAACGTGTCGTCGCGTGACACGAGTCGCTTCTAACTCGATAAGTAATTTATTTATCAAAAAATGGAGAACTCATTTCCATCCCAAATCGCTCCAATAGTCACCCCTACCAATTTTATGCTTCTGCGTTTAAAAATAAGTTAGAAAATACGCCAGAAAGTTTCGCGTTGTTGAGCAGGTCATTTGAGAACCACTTTAAGGGGACCAGAAAGGTTTGAAATGACGAAAATGGACTAAATTTTGATTGTGGAATAGAAAACCTGCAATTAATTTAGATTATTGTTGATTTTTTAATTTATTTATGTTTCACAGAAATGAAAAAAAAAAAATTAATTGCAAGAAATAATAACGAAAGTTTTAATATTGTATGACAAAATTAACAATACAAAACTAATTTTGCTACGATTTTGAAGTCCAGGTTCCATATTTTTTGAGTCGTCATTTCTTTATTATGCAGCTTATTACGTTATCCCTTAATTATACACGAAAAACGAACAAAAAATTGCATAAAATGTTTTAAATTATAATAAAAAATTCAAAACTCATAAAAATTATTCATATTTTTTGCTAAGGTAAAGTCAGGAGAGATAGCACGGTCGAAGAGATTGCGCACATGGAGATTCCGGGGGAGGAGTGGAGTGAGCGCGCAGCGATTCCGGTAGTTGTACAACAGCAGTAGTGGAGTGTCTACTTGAAAGTGCACATTGATTGTTTTGAGCGTCTAAGATAAATAATTGCTCTTTTGTTTTGTATTCCCAAAGTAAGGGCTTGAATTTTCATAGCTATTCATCAGAATTTCTATACAATGTCAGTTGTACGAAATATTTTAAACTTAAACAATTTCTCATAAGCTACTAATCTAGACTAACAATGTGAACACCAACGGTTCGTTTTAGTAGCGGCCATGTTTAAATAAAAGGCCTCTCAATCTGTCTTACCGAAATTGGAGAATTTTCGCATCTGCTACTTAGGAGAGATGGCGCATTGTTCCCATTAGTTTCCACGCTAGGAGAGATTACGCAGCTTATTGGTAAAGTTGCATAAAAAAATTAAAAATTAAAATGGACTAACTTTAAGTTAAACGTGTTGTGAAGTAACTTAATGTTATTTTGTAATCTTATCTGGATTTGATTTTTCTGATTCTTATTTTTTTTCTTTTAATTAAAATTTTTTTAATCGTTTTTAAAATTATTTACTTTTTCTGATTCTTTAATCATTAGGTTGAAATCTTCACTCCTAATACAATAATATTTGTTCACAAAAACATTACAACAATGTCATTTAAGTGTAATGATTATTGTTAACGATTTAATTGTATTTATTATTAGTAACAATCTCTCCTACCAATGTGCGCAACCACACCAACCCTGTAAGGACAGATTGCGTAAAATACCTTTCTTGGTTTTATTACAACTGTTCTATTAAATTGTAACATAACAACAAAATAGCAATGGAAATGCATAAAAAACAAATGAAATAAAAATTATTCATGGATAGCTTAGCAAAAAATTATTATTTAGATTTTTTATTGTTATTCTTTTGAATTGTGCGCAGACTCTCCAAGCTTTACCTTATAACTTGAAAATTTTCTTTTGTTGCTTGTTCGTTTTTCAGGTGTAGTTTGTGGAGAATTTAATTTACTTAAAAAAAAAAAAAAAAAAAAAGAAAGAAAAGAAAAGAAAAGAAAAAAAAAAGGAAAAAAAAAAAGAAGCATGTAAATCCGCTGACTTGTTTAAAAGTTATCAAGTCAAAATAGCTGTAAAACGGTGTTTCCCGATAATTCAGTGTAAAGTTTTGCTCTTCACAGGTATCGTCGGTCTGTGCGACTCAAAGTTTACGGCTGGTACGACCGTAATTTTAGGAATTTTCTTATGGGACGACATTCTTAAAGGTTCATAATAATAATAATAATAATAATAATAATAATAATAATAATAATAATTATTATTATTATTTATTACATTTTTTCGTAATTTGTAACATTTCTGGTTCTCTTAAAGATATTAAACTTGACATTTTATTTAAATAAATTAAGTACCAAATTATGAAAAATGTTACGACCATTTATATAAATCTGAAAAGGGGTAAAAAAATTAACTGTCGGTAATAACAAAACAAATTCTGCTTTATATTTTTTATTGAAATATTTATAGCATTCAAAAAAGAAAGTTATCGGTAAAATGATCCGCCGCCATCTTAAGTTACTGAACTTAAAATAACATTAATAATAAAAAATAGTAATAGAAATTCCATTCTTGACAATGAGTATATCTGTAAAGAATTTCATCACGGAATATTTTAATTGCTTTTTCTAGCGAACGGCTAAATAAAATATTTTTTTTTCTCTCTCATTGTTTTTAACTATTATGTTTTTTCTGGTATAGAAAATAAGTTTTCATAACTAATAAACGTTTTCTTATCACGGGAAAATTTTTCTATACTGACTTTTGAAATTTACTATTTTCTTTCACGACATTAAAAATTTTTCAATCGAAGGAAAGATAAGTAAAATAAACCTGTAAATATTTCATTATGAATTATTTTAATTTGTGCAGAAAATGTTTTTATAATATTTTTGATTAATATTCATATTTTTATTTATTGGTTTTAGTATGAAAGCAAGAAACAATACTGAAAATTCAATTTTTTTATTCGCTTTTATGAAATTAAATATTTATTAATGAAGTCAACACGAATATTGAAGATCACAAAGCAAATTCAAAATTCCTTGCCATCTGTAATATTGCACTGAAAAACAAAAAAAAATGTATTTTAAGGTATAATACTGGCATTTCAGCTGCATAGTAGTATAACAATAAAATAAGCAGTAGTACGCTGCGGCAGCGTACTACTGCTTATTTTATTGTTTATTACTGTTAATTTTACGGTATAATACTGACAGCTGGGATGCTAGTATTATACCTTAAAATCAACATTTTTTTTTTCAGTGTGAGTTTAACAACCCTTTTAATAACAGTAATAATAATAATAATAATAACTGTTATTGTAATTTGACATTAAATAAATAGGATTGAAAAAAAAAAGAATTTTATCGCAAATTAAAATTTTTGTCTCAAATTAGAATCAGTGTCACACAATTCACAATATGAATCGTGTGTGCGTCATTTTACTAATTTATGCTAAAAGAAAATAGTTTTTTTTTTTTTTTTTTTTTTTTTTTTTTAATTGCTTGTCTCTAAATTATTATAGTGTTCTTTGATCAACAAAATAAACTTTTATGATTAGGCATTATTTCATTTCATTTTATTTTATGTTATTTTTTGTATTTTTTTATTATTTTTTTTCCATGCAGCTTGATCAGTTGGAACGTATTTCTTTTTACATGTAATCAATACTTTTTAGTTTCGAGAATTTAAAATTTTTATATCATTTCACAAAATTAAGTAATTTTAATAAACCCCTCTTAAGCAAACTCGGGTACTTATCACCACCCCATCTAGGATCATAGTTGCCAAGTCTCCCGATTCTTGAATATTTTCTACGTACAGAAATATTCGATTTACATAATTGCAGATTCTGCGATTAAATAAAGAGAATATCTCTGTTTTAAATTAGTGGACGTCAAAAATCGAGACACTTGGCAACTATGTAGTACAAGAATGTTCTGTCTGCCCATTATTTGAGATATATAAAGTTTATAAAATAGCAGCGACAATATTTATAATAGTTAGACCCCTAATAAGAGAGGTTTTTAAACTTTTTAAATAAGAATTTTATCGATTTCCATCATACCATAAGTAACATGCAAGAAATAATTATCCCTTAAGTAAATATTTTCACGTTTCTTAATTGTTGTTTCTTTTAATTCGGTTTCGTAATTTGATAAAGAAAAGGTTTTTATGATAAGACAACAGTAAAAGGAATGATTTTATTGTTTTTCTGTTATTTTCAAGAGCGTGAGCAGTTGAAACGAAAACTGTTTCTCCATGGGATAAGAGGTTGTTCAAGTGTTATGCAAAGCTTAGTTTAACGAGAATTTAATTTTTGTTTCCTATTTTTGTTGTTAAGGTAATAGGGGGAACAAAATTATTACGTAATGTAAATAAAATTATATAGAATAATAAAATTTAATTTAAAAAATGATAATTGAAAGTAACAACGCAATTGTTGTTTCTACACCACATCTGTTCATGCATGGGAAACTCCCAGAATTCGTTGAAAATTTTAAATAAGCTGAGTTTTATTAACATCAAGAAGCAGTTTTTTTTTGTGTTTATTTTAAATTTTAGAAGAAAGAAAATTAAATAAATAATAAAAGCTTCTATTATTTTACTCTTTTATCGAGCATGGTGTGCAATTCATATTTTGTCTTACAAAGGAGAGGGGGAGAAGTCTAAAATGTACGAAATTGTGCCTGTTTAACAGTTTAACTCCTCCCTCCCCCGGCCTCCAGAATTTAGATTTTCTATTTGCTTTTTCAAAATTAAATACTTCTGAATAAAAGCAAAACAAAAGCTAAAGTAGATCGCAATCAAACCCGTACATTTCTGAATATTCCAATGTGTTCGATGATGTTCTGCAGAATTATTATTATCATTATTATTTGTCCAAAGCATGGCCATACCAAACTGCAACCTCTTTTTTAAATAAAAATATTATTTTATTCTCCGTTGCTTGATGAGTAAATAAAAGAAAATTAACTTAGGAAGATGAAGACTTTGTTATTCAAACTGTTTCACAGTTCCGTTGTAAAGAAACAGTTCATCAAAATGTTGCTTCCCCCCCCCCTTCCTTTTAGTGCTATGAATTTAAATTTCCTATTTTTTTTCATAATTAAATATTTTTTAATGAAAGCTAACCAAACATTGAAGTACAACGCAACTAAGTCCGTACATTTCGGATCATCCCAATGTGGCCGAGGATTTTCTGCAGAATTACTTTTTTTTTTTGTTTTTTGTCCAAAGCATGACCATACTAAACTGCAGCCTCTTTTTTACAAAAATATTATTTTATTCTCTGTTGTTTGATGGATAAATAAAAGAAAGTTAACTTAGGAAGATGTAGATTTTGTTATTCAAACTGCCTCATAGTTCCGTTGTAAAGAAAGAGTTCATCGAAATGTTGCTTTTTAACACTTTTCAGCATAGTTGAAAAGTGTTTATGAATTCGGTCTGTCTGTTCGAGCTCCAACTCACGTAAATATAGCCGGGTTGCTATGTAACTGATATGTGTTATTGAGATTTACTATCGCATGTTCGGCATTGAAAATGAAGTGTGTAACATTCATAGTTCATTTACAGGGACACTCAAAAGTCTTCCGTTACATTAGGTCTATGAGGAAAAATCGTTTGCAACGTATTTTAATAATGTTATAGTATTCCAAACATATTTAAATTTATATATAACACTGAGGTGTACAACAAAAGGCTTGCTGTTGAATAGGGTGCATATATTATTCATCGTTCATAGACAGAGACACACAAAAGTGTTCGATTTGTTGATAGTACTGTATGTGAGCAATAATTGCTGTAAATGCGTTTTCAGTTGTGATATGCATTTTAAAATTTTAAAAAAATGTTTTGAATATTACTTAGTGTGTATAAATTATATAGATACAAGGTTGTGCAAAAGAATTCGAATACATTTCATTCGAATACATTTAATGACGGATATTCCTGAAAGGGAATTTTCCACTGTGTTGAGCGTTTCCTAACATAGTGATGGGCATACCGATTATTTTGATTATTCGAATGAATCATTCGGATAATCTCAGAAGCATATCTGTCAAACTTCATTTTTTTAATTCCATTAGTACCAGAAAAAAAAAAAGAATAAAATACATGTTGCCTTTTTGCCTGGCGTCTAATATATTTCTAATTAAAATCAGTTTTTTTTTTTCAAAAGTTCTATTAGTAATTGAATAATTTTTTTTTTTAAGTTTGACAGATATGCTTCTGCGCATGTCCGAATGATTTATTTATTCGAATAATCAAAATAATCGTTATGCCCATCACTACTAATTGAACAAAATTTTATCATAATACATAGTATCTAAACAAATCGATAGAAGTTAGATAGAGATTCACAAAATAATTTGAATTCTTTTTCGACTATAATTGCCGAAATTGTGTTTTCCAGCGTCTTATGCATTTTCCAAATTGTTTACTTAAACATAATCTTTCTCCTTGAAGTGCTGTAGTATTGTTACAGTATTCCGAATGTGTTGGAAAGTATTACATAACCTATGCTTAACGCATGATTTTTTCTTTCTGGTTCCTTTCTACCTTTTAGTGCTATAACTTCAGATTTCCTTTTCTTTTTTTTTTCCTCCCCTCAAAATTAAATATTTTTCAATGAAAGCAAACCAAACATTGAAGTAGATCGCAAGTAAACCCGTACATTTCTCACCATCCCAATGTGGCCGAGGATTTTCTACCCACTAGTTTCTTTTTCGCCCGAACCAGTTTTACGGCTTCGTCAGATCCGAGGCCGGTGTGTTTGAGAGAAAAGATTTTCACTTCTCTCTCACTTCTCTCTCTCTCTCTCGTTTGGAAGGGGTGTGCGAGGATGAGTAGCGAATCTTGCAATTTTCCAATTCAGGTGTGAATGTTCATTCTCCAGGAAGTAGTTCAAAAAGTGTGCTGCGGTGCCTTTTCACATGTGAAAATTTGGATTTATGTTCTGCGCAACTGGAAAAAAATTAATTTCGAGGATTTTTCGCTTTTGGATTACTGATATTCTTTATCTCTTCATTGGTATGCTGCCAATAAATGTTGGGAAATTTCTCATTTGATGTTTACCATGTGTGTCAAGAAAAATTTTATGTAAACAGAAACCATACTTTATGTTTTAGATCTTGAACAAGGATAAGAGTGGTGCAAGATCATATTATGGATATTTATTTTTTCTTCTAAATAAGGTAAAATAAAGCAGTCAAAATATTTTTTTTTCTGGTTTACAATTACTAGTTTGAAGGATAGCATTGCATATCCATGAACCAAATTATTTTTAATGGAAATAGTAAAACTTTTGAAATTTTAAAGCAAAATTGAACAATGGCCAATTTAAAAAGACCCCACAAACCTGTGCTTATTTCTTCAATTCACTGCATTGTTTTCTGCCATAAAATACAAAAACAGCTTTTTGCATTTACTGATTCAAGTGCTACGCCAAGTTAACTGCTTGCTTGTCATTACATATTTGAGGATTTTTCGCCAATGATTTGATAAATATCGGATTTAATCACTAATGCTACAAGCAAAATGGATTAAATTTAAGTGTGTGCAGTCGAAAGAAACTTTACTACTCATTTTGAATGATGGAATATAAGCTTTTCTGAAGTGCATAGAAATTTGAAGAGAGCAGTAAGTACTCATAATTTGATTTAAATATACATTGATTTTTAAATATACATAAACACTTTTCCCGTGATATTGTTTACACAGACAAAAAAACACACACAAAAAAAAAAACACACATTCTTCTTAATTCACGAAAATATAATATAATCACGAACGAAAATATAATATGACTTCTTCCGAGTTACCCACGAAACTGAAAAGCGTTCATTTATCTTTAGAAACCTCAGAAACCAATAGAATTTTGAAATTTAAAAAAGCATAAAAAAAAGTTTCTTTTGATTTCCGTAACGGTCAAAAACGTTTCCGAGTAGCTTTTACAATGTATTAAACACTGTTCTGGAGCCGGAATATCGTTTTGTTGGATTGCTATCAAGTTTCAAGTAAATATCTTTAGCTGCGTAGCTGAATTTATGCATGCAACAATAACAAAATAATATTAATTTTAATGCTAATGTTGATGTTGTTAATTTAGCACGTTTGTCTGTTAAACATAGTTGTTGAACATGAAAATGTTTAATTGAGAACTCGATAATATCCGAAGAATTTGTATTCCGGATTTTGAAATCATATTAATACAGTGTGAAAATCACTAGGAAATGTTTCCAAAAATTATGGGCAGAGAAGAAAACTTTATTTTTATAACTGCTTTGTTAAATATAGAATACCTATACTTGTTTCTGAAGTTTCTATAGATAAAGGAACGCCTTTTTGGAATCGTGGATAATTAAGAAGATGTTAAATTATATATTCATTCGGGGTTATATTATATTTTTGTAGATTAAGAAACATGTGTCTTTTTGTTTACAGTGTACAGAATAAAATGTATTATATATCACAAATCAATTATGAAATTATTATTATTTTAAATCTTCCGCTAAATCATTAACATTTTAGAAATTGAGTACCTAATATTTTAAAAAACTATTTCATGTGAGATGTAATTTTCAACTAGGCGAAAAATGTCCGGACGAGGATTCGAAACAGGGACCTCTTGGATAAAGCTGACAATGCTCTGCCAACTGAGCTATCCCGGACGAATCTGGAGGACATACTTCACCCAGCTAACCTAATTGATCATAGCATCTTGTCGGATATCTGAATCAGCTCAACAGACTAAAAGGCAGAGTTCTAAGTTGGTAGAGCATCGTCAGCTTCAGCCAAAAAGCCTCTTGTTCGAATCCTGGCCCGGACATTTTTCGCCCAATTGGAAAATTACATCTCATATGATTTGTTTGCCAATTAGAATAATTGTGTTAAAATTAATCTAGTGTACTTCTAATTCGTTTAAAATTCATTAAAATGACGTAATAATATTTTTAAAAGCATATTGTTTGCATCTATATGTTGAAATTAAATTTTTTTTTCAATTAAAGCAACTTTTTAGAGCTACTAATTCGTGCTTAATAGGTCCAACTCTTCATTTTCCCTTTTTTTATTTTTTAAGTTACGGCAATGAAAATTTATTTACATCCAATAACTTTCTTTTGCTTTTTCTTTTGCATATTTTCCGTTTAAGGCTTAATTCCGTTATAGAGAGGTTCTGTTTTTACAGGTTTTACTGTTATACGACGATATATATATAAAGGTATCAGAGGCGTCAAATTCAAAGCCATTATTATCGAATTGTCATGTGATGTCTCTTTTTTTTTTCTTGCGAGACAATTTTGATTTTACAAAATTGCGTTAACTCTTTGTGACTCACACAGAAAAAAATAAAACCCAATTTGGGTAGAAAGATTCTTAGGTATGTGCCCAAATTGGGTCATGCCTGTTTTGGTTACCACTATGTATCCATTTTGAGCACTGTTAAATACCCCTTAAAAAAAAAAAAAAGTTTGAAAGTTTTTGTTGATTTTCGACGAGTTTAAAAGGTATAAGACCCCTTAAATGATCAATAAAACTTTGGTATGAAAAACTAACTCAGTCAGTATCCCTGAGTGTTCAGAATGCTATGAACAATTTACATTAACTGGTGTGTTAGAAGGTATAGCAGCAATAAATCAAATCGCCTTTTAAACCCTACTGTTATAAGTAACATTGACTTTTGGTTGGACATGTTGCAGATATGCATACGCGTTCATACAAAGGGTTAAAGCCGTTTAATCTGATACAAGCTGGCAGGCATGATATCAGCCACCATTGAGTAAATCCATAGAAAATGAAAAAAAAAATTGTCATTTCGATTTCGGATTAGTACAAGATAATTTTTAATTGACTATCATTTTTAAAAATTTTGGAGTTCAGAAAGGTGGGGGGGGGGGGGGGGGGGGGAGAGGCAGCTTTGCCGAAACATTTTTTTTTTTTTCAGCAGTAGTAATTTGTTTTTTTTCTCTGCATCTTTATCTTTAGATGAAATGTCCATTTTCTTTTCTTTACATTGCTGATAGAGATTTTTATTTTTTACCTCTCAGTTGTTAGTTCACGGTATGCATCTTCAGTAATTCTCCATCTTCTGCTTCTACTTCCAAGTTAAGATCATGAGCAGTAACCACAAAAACTTTATCAATTTATATCCTTTATCTGAAACTTTTTCATTACCAAAAGAAAGACACAGTTTCTTCCATGCTCCTTTGGGGCTATTCATTGTTATTTCTTTCCAACCCTTTACAATTGCTATGACAGTGTTGAACTGTTCCTTCACAAAATTTCTTAGGATCATGATGTCATTCCAAAACTCTTGCTAAAAAGTGCCCTTTTGTAATTAGTTTTATAAATTTCAATTATCAGCTTATCTTTAGGTGGAATCAGAAACATAGCTTTAAGAGGAAGATAAATTATCCTGATAAATTCTAATAGCTCTGGTATCTTTTCTTGTATGCCCGTTGGATGGCCAAATCCATTATACAAGGATAATAGATCATAAGGCCGTCTTTAACCACGCTACCACTTTTATATACAGTAAAACCTCCATAACGGACCCTCCCGAATACGAACATCTCCACTTAGCGAAATCTGTTTCAATCCACAAAACATATATATTTGTATATTTTTGCCTCTGAAAAGCGGACTCCTCTCTGAATAGCAGACAAATTCCGTATTCCCGATGTGTCCGATACTGAGAGGATTCATTGTATATATTATATAATATATATATTTGTTTGTGTGTGTTTAATATGCATTTGTGCCCCCCCCCCCAGAAAAATTTCTAATCACACTACGCCTAATGTCAGCCACACCATGTTGTTTAAATATCACCAAGGACTAAGTTATTTTGTTAGATGGAAACGATCGTCCTTTTATTTTCCATTTTTGATATCCTAACAAATTTGTAACTAACATAAGTTTTTTGCGGTATACTTTTTTGGTTTACTCAATATTTGCGTTGTATTACGTATCTTAGTAAAAATATATGCGTTATTAGTGATCACATATATTGTCAAATGCTCTAGTTTTTCTCCTTAACCCTTTCAGGGGCAAAGAACTTACATTGCTAAAATGTTAAAATAAATGATGGACACCGGAATTTAAGAACAAATTAATTTGCAAATAAGAAAAAGGGATATTTCACACACATAATAAACGCAAATTTTTATACCAATATTCTGGTGTCATTGTTGCATTTGGGAATTAAAATGAAGTGGTTTCATAAACATACTACCGCCCTTGAAAAGGTTAAACTATTTTCTGCATATTTAAAAGAAAAATTTATTTTTTTATTCAAGAAAGGGAGTAACTCATTCAGTTTAAATAAATAGAGACAGGTAATTTGTTTGTTTATTGACAAGCTTCGTTTATCTTGAAAGGTTTCCGAAATGAATTATGGTATAAGAGTATTCAGATTACATAGGAAGAGAAAAGTTGTGAATGGTTAACGACTGGTGCAATATTATTACTTAAATTAGCGAAACGGTAAATAAATCCTTTGAAGATCTTATAGTTACTATTTTTTAAGATGAATACTAACTATTTATTATTACTACAGCCGTCTTAAGGGTCCTCTTCCCTCACGCAAAAACACCCGCTCGCTAATGTTAATCCTATGGGGCATTATTTTTCTAATATCAACTTTGCATTTCAATATTTTTAAAAGATTTTTTTTTTTTTTTTTTTTTTTTTTTTTTGCATTGGATTTTTTTTACGATTTTTTTACAGATTTTTCTTACGAAGATACTTTCACCAGTGAAAGTATCTTCGTAAAAAAAAAAATCAAAAAAGCAATCAACGGTGGGAATAGAGATTGATCTCTGCTATCCAATGCAAAAAACAAATCGTTTAAAAATATTGAAATGCAAACGAGATATTAGAAAAAACAATGTCCCATAGGATTAATATTAGCGAGCGTGTGTTTCCACGTGAGGGGAGAGGACCCTTAAGTAAATTATTACCTCGTAAATATTTAGGAAATAAATTAAGCATCAAGTAATGAGAAGACTACACAACAACCTATGTAAATCCTCAAAGAGTTGAAAAATGAACTATGTGCAATAATATACAATTTTTTCGTTCGCCGCTTCACTAAAACTCCCCGACCGCGAACTCCCATGTTAACTCAGGAAAAAATTTCGAAGCGCGATTACTCATTAACTAATACAATTATTAAAATACGATTTTTACCAACAGAAAAGAGACGTCAGATGCCGATGATGTGCGTTTTTAAAAATTGTCTCCGTAATTTATAAGTATTTATAAAATTCATTTAAATTTGGAAGTATCCGCTTGATGAAATTTCATAATCTTCTTTAAAATACTTAAAATTTATGGATACAATTTTTAAAAACGCACATCGTCGGCTTCTGACGTCTCTTTCTGATGGTGAAAACCATATTTTAATAATTATATTAGGTAATGAGTAATCGCGTCTTGAAGTTTTCACCTAGGTTAACATGGGATTTCGCGATCGGGGTGTTTCGGTGAAGCGGTCCCCCGCACATTCGGAATTCTGATCCCGATTGAAGTTTAGAAAAATTACATGTATGATAACCCAAATTCTGCTAATATGGTTGATGGAGTGCATGGAATCACGCCTGATGTATGGCTCAGCCGTAAAGACAATCAGGTGTCAGACTGCCCACAATAACGGCAAAACCGTAAACCACTACACTGAAAAAAAAAAATGTTGGTTTTACGGTATAATCAACATTTATTTCCCTAGTGTATATTTTAATGGTAATATTTACCTTAATTAATCTAGAATTCCGGTGCATAAGTAAGACGACGATTATCAATCGGAGATACTGGTACGCAAATTCCATTAAAAAAATGATTATGACCACTGACAGTACTCATTATTACTACTATTCGTATAATTTTCTTCATTTATACTTTTAATCTTTTGAACATCTTCTGAACATCATTTCTTTCTTCGAATATGATATTATTTTTATCCGAATACTTTATATATATAATGTATTATTATTATTATTATTATTATTATTATTATTATTTCTGGCATACATTTTTATTTTGTGTTTCATTTTTTCTTTCCCGATGGCTAAAGTAAAAAACAAGTATGTCTTGCATTTGTAGTCATAACTTGTCAAGTATAATTTAAACACTCGAGCATCCTTTCTGTTTTGAATTTAAAATAAGGATGTGACATGCAGGGCCGGATTTACGCATAAACCAGTAGAGCCAGTGGCTTAGCAATTCAAAAATTATGGGAGGGGATGAAGTAGTCATCTTCAGATAAATTTAACACTTGGAATTATCGATAATTAATGAAATATTTATGAAAATAATGATTTTCATCAAACTGATTGTTGCTGTCATTATTACCAAAACAAAATTTTCATTAGTTTAGATAGAATATTTAAGGTACTGAATTCCAGAGAGTTACGTTAGAGAGAGAATATTGTAAATTAGTGAGACAGCGAAAGGTTGAAGTCTTAAAGTCTCTCCACCCCCCCCCCTCCCCCCTCTCATATAATGAAGTGATTTCACAAAAAATAAACACTCTTAGTGTTTCAATGCAGGCAATCAATTTTCCCGTTACAATTTTTAATCTCCCAAAATTTAAACCTTTAATGCAGTAATGCTACTATGAATGAAATGAAACTGCGATATGAAGTGGGGGCTAAGAGTTCCAAATCTATAATTAATAACTACAGAAATTTGTATGCCAGTGTATGTGTTTGTTTGTTGTGTTGTGATGAGATCGCTGTACGCAGAGCTATAAGATTTGACAGGAAGGTCTGTATCTGTCTATATCAGTCGTTCTATATCTGCGTAGTTATGCACCAAAAAATCCGATTTTGGATTTTTTGATTAGATTTTTTAATGTATTTTTTATGCGATTTTTAGCGTTTTTTCACGTTTTGCGGCGATTTTTATCTACAATTATTAAAATAAATTCAATTTTAATCTTTTATCCTAATATAACATTTTGTCTTCTTTTCAATAACGTTTATTCGGAATTAGTACAGCGATTTTTGAAATTTTCTATGCCATTTTTAAAGATTTTTCGTTAATGGTGAAGGTAATTCGGTTTCAAACTTTTAGCCTAATATAATAAATTTTGTCTTCCGCAATTTTTGAATTTTTAGTGATATTTTTAACGCGATTTTTTTGTTTTTCTCCGTGATTTTTTGACATTTGTGAAAGAATTCCGGTTCCATTATTTTAGCTCATTATAGTATATTTTATTCTCTACGAGTTTTTTAATTTTTCGCGATTTTTAATGCGATTTTTACCGTTTTTTCGGCGTGTATGTGACTTTCGTGAAAGAATTCCGGTTACAATGTTTTAGTCCAATATAGTAAATTTTGTCCTCTGCGACTTTTGAATTGTTTGCTATTTTTAGCGGGTTTTTTTCTTTTGTTGCGCGGCGATTTTGCCATATTAGTCAAATTAATTTGGTTTAAATCTTTTTGCCCAATATAGTTAAATCTGTTTTCTTTTCAGCAAAATTTATTCGGAATTCGTACAGCTATTTTTGCATTTTTCGCGATTTTTAGAGTTTTTTCACGTTTTCTGCGATTTTTTGGCAGGCCCGGGATATGCCGGGTGAGTTAGCCGTCTGCCAATATTAAATAAAATGAATTCAAAATCAAAATGAGATGTGTAGATCTGACTTTGAAGCCTGTGATCTGCAGATGCAATAGTTAGTTATGTAATCGATATTTATAGAACTTCCTTATATGCGAGAAGTTGTGGTTTCAGAGATGAGTTATCAAACAGCGTCCATGAAAAATAGTTTTAGAACAGTTTGTGTGATTTAAAAAAAATAAATTGTCTTCATTTGAATGGGAAGGGCTTGTTCCCCGTCCCCCACCTTTCCTACTCCTCTGAAAAGAGGAGCATTTTTAAGAGCTCACATGTTTGGTATTATAATATATTAAAACATTCAATTAAATTTATTTCAACAAAACTTTAAAAAAAAAAAGCTTAGCGTCTCATTCTCACTTATCATAAATCTGTCCCTGGTGAAAACCATAATCATTTTCATTTCGTAGTGTTTGCATGAGAGGTACGTAGGAGAGGTGTATGTTACATTGCATAGCATGTCTTTCTGAGTCAATTGTAATGTAGGTTTGTTTTATACACGAAAGCGTACACAAGATAAGTTATATCTTATACAATATGGTAAAAATTTTCAGCATATTTCATGTTAGTTTTAAAACTACAAAAAGTATGCGCATCTATGTTTTGTGTACGTCTCTTATATACACTTTTTTTTCACTTATATTCTTTTAAGACTCAAATAATTTTTGTGCTCTAATTATGAAGTATTTCGTTTATCTAGCAAAACTAATTTCTTAATTTTATTATTATTTTTTTAATGTAAAATCCCTGTTCGTTTAAGTAAACAATATAGCTCTCGTTTACTTTATCTGTGCGCTTTTTTCTAATCTTTATTTTAATTCTTAAAATGTTATCTCAAAATTATTCTCGTCGGTAAAAAGATGAGAATAATTTTGAAGATTAAATAATATAAAAGTGTGCAAAATATCACTGTCGTGCAATTTTATACACATTTAAATTTCATTCAACTATCTTAATTCTATGGGTACTTAACATAATCAAAATATATTTACATAACAATTGTATTATTGTATATTACCGAGTTGGAAGTTTAATTTTCATTTATATGTTTTTTTTTTCAGTGAAACACTATCAGTGAAACACTATATCGTTCCTTGTAAAACAAATAACTGTCGTTGTATGATATTTTCTTTTGTTTTAACTTAAGTGAGGGGAGGAGGAGGGGGAGGGAGCTTGGACACCAATTTGAACGTCGAAAAAAAAAAGATCATACTTTAGGAATTTTCGTGAGTTTCTGCATAAACTGTTCGAGGAGTGGGTAATATATTAAGTTATGTTTGGATAGTGTTTAAGTATAGAATTTAAGTTATCAAAATTGACTGAAAAGGTTATGTAAACTATAGACCCTGTTTTAGACCTGCGGATGGTTTTATACGATTCCTCAAAAAAAAAAAAAAAAAAAAAAAAAACATTGGAGACAGTAGTCATAGAAATGAATTTCCCCAAAGATGGGACAGTTTGCAGATTTTTGTTGAAAAAAACAGGGGTTCGCCCCACGTGCGCCATCCCTGTTTTAGACACTATAACCTCGTCCGACCTGAGGTGCACAAATGTGGACCTCTGTTATTTTCCTCATAAAAACTTGATTTGTTTTTTTAAACATTTTTCTTTACTTCTATATAGTTGAATGTTTTTTTTTTTGCTTTGGAACAAAACCAATAAATGGCAGCACTGACGCTTATTTCCTCATAAAATAAATGTTATTTTCATCTGATTTTGCAAAAGGCCTTCAAGACAGTATAGCCAAGAAAGTAATACATTTTCATAATTATTTAACTTAAAACCGTTACAATAAAAAATTTTGAGGATTTCTAAATCGTTCACTTTTTTAAAGCCCTTAAAGTTGCTATTGCGTGAATTTAGATTATTGATAATTAAATTGACATTTTAAGGGGGTTAGTGATTTTAGATCCATATTTGTATGAACCTAAATTACCAATCCCCTGAAGCAGCCATACTCAACCTTTTTTTCTCGCGGGCCGCAAACATATGTTTGGAACATTTGGCGGGCCGCAACACAATTATATTATAATGTAAAAAGGGGTAATATAAATAGTAAAATTAAAAAAAGTAGTATATAACAAACCTATATAATAAAGTTAATATAATCAGTAGGATTGAACGTTTGTCGAAAAAGAAATATTACCAAAACTTTTAACACCACTATTTTCAAACAATAAATTTTGTGGTAGATTTCAATTTCAAATGATGTACCAAATAGTGGTATAAAACATTTTGCTGCCAATTTTTTCCACGGTAAACGTAATTAGTTAAACGTAATAATATAACAATGTAGCATTTCCGTGTTCTAAAGAAAAAAATAAGGTGATTTGCCTTAATAAATTAATCGTTTTCTCAATACAAAAGCTTTTTTTTTTAAGTGTAGAAATGTAATAAATTTGGAATAATAATGGTTTAGTGTTAAAGATTAAGAAATGTATACACCACTATAGCACAAATAGAACTACATGTAAAAAGAACTTTTGACTATGGAAACGGTATTTAAGATAATTTTAAATTAGTAATTTTAAATAATAGGACAGTTTTGTCTTCCCATGAAAATATATAAAAGAACAGTGAATGTCTTACAAACTTTTATACACATCTCAATTAATGTAATAAATGGAGGTTACTGATTATGTATCTCGGGCCGCACATAAAAGGTCTCCGGGCCACATGCGGCCCGCGGGCCGCAGGTTGAGTATGGCTGCCCTAAAGTATCAATTTCAGAAAAAGTGCTCTTTCTGTCATCTACGGTGTCTTTTTGTTTGTGAAAAAGCAAATAACGCGTAGTTTTTGTTTTATTTTAACTTCAGTTCTCAAGAGGTTAAGCTATCAGAAAATGAAAAATAAGAAATCAATTGTTTGAAAGTTCCGAATTGGGGTTCCTCCTTAAGGAAGTGTTACTTTTTTTACTGTTATGCACAGTTAAACCGGAAGAAATATTTTCGTTATTAGCTCTCATTCGTGGAGCATCTTTCGAGAAGCTTGCTCGCTAACAATAGATGTTACTATATAAATGCAAGCCCAGTGAAGTATGAAAATCAATGTTAAAAAAAGAGGTAGAACAAGCTTCCTGTTAACATTGAACTCTTACTGATATTTATATCATCGAGGAAAACTTTGATGATCTCAGAAATCAAAGTTAGAAGCAGTAAGTAACAGTAACGTGCCGCAATAAGTTATGCAAGAATGCAAGTTCAAAACGACAGTAAAAGTTACAGCCATATATTAAAGATTTAGCAAATGTTTGGAAAATGTATGAATATTTATTATCAGAAAGAAGATGGTATTAAATCTTCAAATAATCGTTTTAAAATGATCATGATATAAAGTATGCAACATAATTTATAAGGATTATAGACGTATCAGATTTTCACTTAAGTTAGTTATATCGTTTGAAAATCGTATATGTCAGACTAAAATCGGGAAAGTGTTACCTATTTCTAACATATTTACCCTCCAGAAATAGGTTATGGTTATGAGATTATAGTTTTCAATAGTTTATTTTATCCTTATACTGTCTCAGCAGAAATATTGGTGCAATTAGTGTGTCAATTCTGTACAGTGATGTGTCAGTATTAGAAAGTTTACGTTTTGAAATTGTATACCTATGGTGAATATTTTTTAATAGTGTTGAAATATTGGCAAGTTCTTAGGAACGTTATCAATGAAATCCATTATTGCTGAAATATTTGGATTGGAATAGAAGTATTTTCAACGCAGTGCCAAGATCAGCGCTTGATATTTATCTGTAAATATGTCTACTTATAATGTAAATATTTCCATAGTATTATTACATAAAGCATAAGCTGCCAATTTTATGGTCGTTTTTCAAATCAAAGTATTTTGAAGCAGAAATATATTTAAGAGAATGTGTGTTGTTTTTATGTGGTGTTTACTTGATTTAATTTATTATGTAAAATTTTTAGTCTAAAATATGTTGGGAAAAAAAAGAAGAAAAAGACGAAAAAACGGATGATTGACAGCTATGCATGCGTAGAAAATAAACATTTTTATATGAAGTCAATAAATGAATTACTAATGAGGTGTTGGTATAATATTTAATTTAATACAGTTAAAAAGAGCAGCAAGGAACCACAACATTTCTAATAATAACGTTCTCTCAGTAACCATGTTCAGGACATTGTAGCAGAGTAAAACAAAAGGAAATAAATAAAATTTTCATTAAATAGAAAATATCTGAATCACTGTTACCAGTTTCAATTCCGCATTCTTAAATCATGAATGAAAGCAGAATGAAAGTAAGTTAGTAATGGACTCTTGACATATATTTTAATAAATTTTTCAACGTTGAATTTGTAATTAAGATAAAATTCCTTAAATGTAATTAAAGGAATCGCGCTTACCCGTTATGTATTTTTACAAACAGATTTTTTAAGAAGCTATTTTCTCTGAGGGTTTCTTTCTTTCTTTCTTTTTCTTTTTCTCTTTTCTTTTATTTCTTTTTTCTTTTTTTTTTTTTTCTTTTTTTTTGTTATATTCACACCACGCATTTTTCTTTTAAACAACTCAATAAACTGCGAAAGGGAAAGAATGGGACGACTGGTTTGTTCTATTGAACAGAAGTTAAATCATTAAAGAACCAGAAAGAAAATCATGCGTCAAGCATAGATTGTGAAACATTTTCTAACACACTCAGAATGCTGTTACAAAATTTCACCATTTAGTAAGATGAAAGATGATGTCTAAATAATCATATTGCGTCTAAATAATATAATTATAATTTGGAAAACCCATAACACATTTGATAACCAAATTTTAGCAATTATCATCTATAGGCGGAAAAAATATCCGAATTCTTTTGTGAAGCCCTGTAGATGATCTATTTATTTGTATATAAACTACATAGTATGCTAAAATGTAGTTCAATTAGGAAACTCATAACACAGTTGAAAATTCCTCTACAGTAATTTCTGTCAAAAAACGGGAATGTACTCGAATTCTTTTGTGCAGTCCTGTATATGATCTATGGATTGTATACACACCAAATAATTAGAAAAGAATTGGTTAAATTTAAAAATACATACCACAACTGATAACGCACTCTAACAATAATTGCTCTATGGACAGTACTATAACCGAATATTTTTGTGTGTGCCTGTAAATGAACGATAAATGCCATGCATAATTCTATAGTGAGTATATTGTAGTTCATTTCAGTGATGTATATCAATTTCAATATGCTTGAAATAGTCTAATATTATTCAAATACATTGCAAACGAATTTTCCCCCATAGTCTATAATGGAACGGAATTCTTTTGAGTGTCCCTGTAAACGAACTAACAAGAACGAAAAATCCTGAATCAGGCATAGATCATGAAACACTGTCCAATACTAACAGAACATTATTAAGAAATTTCATTTTTTTTTCATACTGTGAAATAGATAGTTCGTTTTGCAACTGAATTCCTTTGTGCATCTCTATAAATGAAGATAAGTGCTATGCGTTCCTTAATCTATATAAAACATGTTGTAGTGCAGCCCAGTGATTCTTTTTAATTTCATTTTTGTTTGAAGTATCATAACATCATTAAAATGCATCACAAACGATCCCCCCCCCCTCTCCACTAGATCATCACTGTACTGGAATCCACTTGGGCGCCCCTATAAACGAACTATAAATACTACTGATTCTATATTCCTGAGAAAGCCTTTTTTTGTCCACCTCAGTGATTCATATATATTTCTGTATGTTTGAAGTCTTGTAATTTAATTGAATTGCATCGGAAACAATCTTTTCCCATAGACCATAATGTAACAGAATTCTTTTGAGTGTTCCTGTAAACGAGCTATAAATGCTAACATTTCATTTTTAATACCGAACATTCTATAGCAGGGGTTCCCAAACTATGGTACGCGTACCAGCACTGGTACGCGAAACTCTGGTTACCGATACGCGAAGGTCTAATACTGGTGCGTGAAATTAAATTCAACATGTTTTGAAATAAAAAAAAAGCCTTGACTGTATCGCCCTGGAAAAATTAAAAAAATTTCGAATGTGATTTAGCAAAAAGGACCGCAGAAATATTGTGCTTTAGTCCCGTTTTCACAGTTTTTAGCTCACAGGCTATCAAAGCCTGAGAGTTAATGTGCCCGCCCGTTCTGTATGTATGTACGTATGTACGTAACGCGATAGATAACTCTTGATAGAAATAACCGTTTTGCTTCAAACTTTGTTTATAGGCTCATTGTGATAAGGCGCTTCCATGATTAGTTTTGGGGGTTCATTGGTTAAGTATAAAAGGGGGGAATGGGGGGATAACCCCCCTTAATTTAGATAAATGGGTTTTTCAAGCAGAATGATCTCATTTTCTTCAAATTTTGTATATAGGTTCATTTTGATAATGCGATTCTGTGAATAGTTTTGGGGGTTCATTGGTTAAGTATAAAGGGGAAAAGGGGGGGGATAATGCCCCCCTCCTTAATTTAGATAAATGAGTTTTTCATGCAGAATTATTCGATTTTCTTCAAATTTTGTATATATATTCATTGTAATTAGATGCTTCCCTGATTAGTTTAAGGGGTTCATTAGTTAACTATGAGGGGGTAACGGGGGGATAACCAACCCCTTAATATATTGTTGATTTCTTTATTTTTCGAGGGGCTTATTTCAAATTCTTTGAAATAAGAATATAATATACAATTAGTGTGAATAAGCTGTGAGCTCAATGTCCTCAGTTTAACCGGGCAGTTTTCTTTTTATTATCTATATTATTAGCTTTACGTTTGCTACTTGCTAGTACGCGGAACTATGAACTTCGATTTACTGGTACGTCGCACAGTGTAAGATTTCGCAAATGTAGCGGGAAAAAATTCAGAAAATCGATTTTAAGTAATTTCAGTTTTAGACATTTTAAATTACATCTAACACATTGAAGAGAAAATAGATAAAGTGAAAGCAGTTTAACTCCATAACAACACCATCAAAAGTCGGTTCAAAACCACGCTTTCTTTAAACCTTTTTAGAGTGGCGATTGTTGTAGATGTAATTGCAAATGATATTTATGGCTAAAAATATACTTATTTTGTAAATATTGTTTTATGATAGTATGGAATCATTAAAACAAAGTATTTACTTTGTATTTTACAATTACAATAGTTATTTAAAAGTGTTACTTCTTAAAAATAAACTTGTAAGTTAATATGTAAATTATTTGAAAATTTATTAGCATATGATAAATTAAAAAAGCTGCCAAAAATTTTGTACACTCTGGTACATTGTAAGGTAATTTCTTTTGCAATTATATATGCATATAGATGTAAAATAAATCAATTTCAGCTGCAACTATTTGCAACTTTTGAATATAAGTAATTTTTTACAGGTACTGAAGTGTTAATTTCGAAAAGAAAATTCTATGAGATATTTATAAATGATGTTACTGGACATAAATCATTTCCAGTGAATTCTAAAAATATCTTGATAGACAATGTATTACACAAATATAAACTTCAACATTGCTCATACGTTATGTTAGACCAGATTAAGCGGCTGATCCATTCGTTTATGATTGATATTAATCGAAGATGGAGAAATTGCCATCGAATAAAGAACGTTTTTCAAAGAAAAATAAGAGAGGGGTAGATTCGAATATAACAATAAGTAATCTCTATATACCAGGCAGAAGTAATAATGACTATAAGAAAAAAGTTGGACGTCCAAAGAAAAATTTTTGTTCAAGTGGACTGAAAAAAAGTGAAAAAAAAAAAGTTTATCCATTCTTCTCAGAACACTCACTAAATGAACTAGCACATGACACGTGTTTAAAATTAAGACAACTTGGACGAAAGGATGTTGCGGGTATGTTAAAGCAAATATCTTCAAGCCCTAAAAAAGCAACTAAATTTAAAAAAATCGTTCAAAAAGCCGGATACCCGATATTTAAATATTCTCTTGAAGAAGCGTTGGTTTTAATAACCACTATGGAATTAAGTTGCCGAAAATACGGGATTACGAGAAACTCTGCGTTACAAAAAGTTTATAACATTTATCCATCCTATGAGTAGGTAAAAGATAAAAAAAAAAATGTGCTATCCATCCCAAGAAAACTGCATATTTTCTTAATCATTTGCAGAAGTTAAATTACAATTTATTGCAGATTTAACGATAAAAATACTTTGTATTATACAAAAACAGATATTAAATATTCTTACTAAAGAAAAATGGTCTGTCTTAAAAAATATAATAATGATTTTTAAAAGGGGGGGGGGGTGTCGATGGCAACGGTGGACAAAGTAGATACAAGCAAAAATCAGATGAAAACAACTTTGAAGATGCAAATATTCTAATCCCATCTGTGATTCCTTTAAATATATATGGTTGAAATAAAGAAAATCAAAACCTTATATTATGGCAAAATGCACATCCTTCATCTACTTCTTACTGTAGACCCATAAAATTTAAGTATACCAAGGAAACTGATCAGTCAATAACGGAAGAATTTGAAAATGTCAGAAATCAAATTACTGCTCTTGTGCCAACTATAGTAGAATTAGATCAACCCTACTCAACCTTTTTTTCTCGCGGGCCGCAACACACCTATATAACAATGTATAAAATCGTTAATTAAAATAGTGCAATAACAAAAGTAGTATAATAAAGCAATGTAATAAAGTTGGTGTAATCAGTAGGATTCGACGTTTGTCGCGGAAGAAATGTTATGAAAAAATTAACGCTATTTTCATATAGTTTGTTCCTGATTTCTTTTGAAAATGATGTAGAAATATGCCGTGAAGATTCTTGTTAGGAAATAGTGGTGTAAAACTTTTTACTGCCAATTTTTTCCCGTAATGAACGTTTGACCCTGATAAGCATTATTAGCTATATGGTAAATATAACACGTAATAATATAACAATGCAGCATTTCCAAGCTCTAAAGAAAAAAAATTAAGAGATTTTCTTTAATAAGTCAGACTTTTGCTCAATACAAAAAGTTTTTACTAGTTTTTTTTTTTTTTTTATGTTGTTTAATATAACGCAAATTTAATTAATTTGGAATAACGTTTGATTAGTGTTAAAGATTTAAAAAATGTGTACGCCACTGTAGCAGAAATAGGACTACATATAAAAATAACTTTAGACTGGCAATTAAGATGTTTTAACATAATTTTACATTAGTAATATAAATAACAGGACAGATTTTGTCTTCTCGTGAAAATATATAAAAGAAAAGTAAATGTCTTAAAAACCTTTCATTCATATCTCCATTAATTTTATAAATAGAAATTAATGATTATGTGTCGCGGGCCGCATATAAAAGGTCGCCGGGCCACATGCGGCCCGCGGGCCGCAGGTTGAGTATGGCTGAATTAGATGATCAAACGTAATGAAATAGAGCACATATTTGAAGATACAATGGTAGATGGCCAAGTGTGCAATATTCTATCTTTATATAAATAAAGCAACCCAAAAATGATATATCTGTAACGCAACTTCCAAGGTTATGAATAATTTGAAATTGATTCGAACATATACGAGTAATGCTCACACATTTTCTTGGAGCTTATCGACACTACATGCACAGATGATAAGATTTATGGAATGCCTTTAACCCTTTATGTACTGAATTATGAATTCATGAAAATTTTATCTTCTAAAGCATTTTTCGTGAATTTTTAAAACAATCTTAGAAGATTTCCATAATCATTTAATAAATTTTAGAGGGATTTTAGAAGGACTGAAGGATTAATTAAATTTGAATTTATGGGGATCCTGTGCAATATTTATAACCCCACTCAAATATTTTATTTTAAATATTTTTCATAGTATTTTGTAGAATTAGGAAATGTACAAATATAATGTTTTTACAATAGAAATATAGAAATATTTCCGAATTGAAAATCCCCACCCCCTCTCCCAACGCCAAGAAAGCTGAAAAGATGCAAAGGCAAAAGAAATCATCCTTTTAAAAATATTTTTTGTTTTGTGTAACCAATAACGCTTTTGGAACAAGATAAATAAATGCATCTATAACTCATTCTAAACTGTATTATACTACTAATCGATGTATTAAAAGAATTTTATAACAAGTTATTTTACTGGTAGTTATAAGTACCGTCAGTAGATAAAGGGTTAACATATTGGTTATAGATAGGATGTAAAAAAAAGGCAGTGCCGAAAACGTTAATGATGACACTGACAGCTATGGCAGTATCTGATAACTTAATTACTATTTACTAAAAAAAACTCTCCTTGTTGTAAATGGTAGATATTGTATCTGCACCGAATAAAATAACACTGCATAAAAGTCAATAAATGGAAATGACGAAAACTCTTTCTATTAGGATTACGATAATGTAATAATAATGACGTAAAATGCATAATGTAACGAGTAAATATATATTTTTCCATAATATACAACCATTTTATCTATAGTAAGTGCAATTTTATTTAATTAATATCAATAATTTTCATAAATTGAATTTTGACTCGCTAGATTCGCAAAATCTTACACTGTGCGTCGGTCTAAGAGTTTGGGAACCCCTGTTCTATAGTATACATCAGTAATATATAAAAAATTTCAAGGCAATACAATTATATTTACGAGAGTTTGAGCACGGGCAGACAGACAAACCGAATTCATAAACACTTTTCAATTGCTGTGGAAAGTGTTGAAACGAAAGAAGCAGTTGTAGTAGCACACGTGTGTTTCTTTCTGCTGCCGTTGCTTCATAAAATGTTATCATTCGGGGGAATAAATTATTTCATAAGAAAAAAAGTATTAAATCTTGAATATCCAGTCAATTTTTATCGCTCGGATTTATCCCCAAAAAAACTTTTATACGGCTAATGTTGTAATTCCTGGAAATGTCATCCCTCTTCAGCCAGGGAATCATATGGTTTCAGAGGGAGGGAGAAAATAGAAAAAAATATTGATTAAAAGTCTCAGAGTGACAAATCCTGACAAATTAACCTTCATTACAATTCTAAGAAAACACTCATAATATAGATTTTCGAAGAAGTAAGAATGATACATATATATTTTTCTTTTTATTATTAATGTAATAGGCGAATAATGCATAAATACATAAATTGTTGTGAAATGACAAAGCTTCAAGATCTGTAAATAAACACACCTAGCTGCAAACTCGAACTCAAGGTTGATGATGTTGTCTTTTTAAACAAAGGTACAAATTCTTTGTTCATTAAAATTTCCAATGTCGACGAATGGCAAACGTTATTCGTCGACGAATATTCTTTATTGACTTTTATATTTTAATTATAAATCAAACAATCTCTATATTCTATAAAGGAAAGTAACTGATGCTCATGCTGCCGTAATTAAATTTATTGTGTCCTTTTCACTTCCTCGGCTTATTCTGCAAAAAAACTAATGCATATAAAAACATGAAAACCGACATTTTTTATAGATAAATGCATGATAAACACGTTGAAATAGACGGTTTTTAAATCGAAGAATTATTTTAATGTTGAAATCGATCAAGATAGTTTTCTTACATGAGTTTTATCAAATCAAAAACTATGCATAGCAATTTGACCATCTTTAGCAGACATACACCCAGGAAAAGGAATTGATTAAAACTACAAAACATGTTTTGTTGAGTACATTTTGGTTGTTTTAGCAAAATTCAAGTGAAATTGAACCATTTAACTTGAATTAACAAACATTTTTTGCTGACGATAATTTTTTTTTTTTTTTTTTTTTTTTTTTTTTTTTTTTTGGAATTGCAAAAAAAAATTTTTTTTGTTGATTCAAACAAAATTTTTATTGATCTATATTTAAACATAAAGTTTTGTTGGGTCAACCAAATTTTTGTTGATTTAACAAAACTTTTTTCTGGGTGTATATTTGACTAGATTATGGTGTTCAGTGTACAATCATTTTTTAAATTTGTCTAATTGTTTAATATTTTTTTCCCAACTGTTTGTTTAAAACTTCCTTAACTGAATAGAGATTTAATTCATAGTTTGAGATAGTCATTTTTATCTACCTTTGCTAGATTTATTTTAAAAATCCCAAATAATAATATTTCCAAATTCTTTTCAATTGAAAAATATATCTACAATTGAATAATGAAAGAAAACTTTAAAATTATTAAATTATTACATGCGAAAAACACTTAATGCTGAAAATTACGCCATATTTAAAATGACGTATTTAAAACGTAATATTTGGAACAATTTTCTTATAGCGTCCTTTTCTTCTAGAGGTTATAAAAGTTTGAGAGTCACAGACTTTTTTACTTAACCATTTTATACAAGCTGACTTTCAAATGCGTACTTGAAATGGCGACAGCAGTGGATGCGGCCATGAGAACCAAAAAATCCCCCAGTCAAAGGAAAATGAATCGCAACCCGATCACAGGTGATCGCCACGTGTCATGATAATATCCTTAAATCTTCTGTTTTCGGGTAATCTTTTAAAACAGGGCAAATTAATGTGTTTTTAGGGCCAGCGGGATCTGGACTAGAGAGGGGAGCATAGCTTGTAGGGAGCAGAGCCCCCTAGTAGTTTAAAAAATTGTTTTGATTAAAATAATGTGATATTAAGAAAATTAAAAATATATTTTTTAATGTTATGAAACAAAGTGCCTCTATGAAACAGAGGTTCATTCTCGGTATTTAAGGTATTAAAAGGTAAAGAAAAATAATTAGGTATAAATTTTTTATTGCTTTTTAATTGCTAAAAACGTGAATACAGTTTTTTAATCAACATAAGATTAAAACATTGCTAATTAAAGAACGTAATCGTAGCTACAATTCCCAAATTTGAGATATCTGTGTGGTTGAAAGGAATCTTTTATGAACTGTAACCTGTATTAATTTTATATCTATAAGTTAAAAACTCGCCAGCGGAGTGCACTGTATATGCCATTCTTAGCCTCTGACGAATCAGTGTGATATTAATACATGGGTACAACTTTACCTGCTGAAAATAAAATGTAAGAATTTTTTGTGTTATTGCTTTTGATTACTCTTCCAAGATTTACCCACGAGTTTGCTTTCAAATAGTATTTAATTCTCGAGTAAAAAAAACTATTGCATTTTTTATAATATGATGCTTTTTGAGCTATGGCTTTCTGTATTTAATGAACGATTTATTAATTTTTCTTTTAAAAAAAAGTTCCTTGAAGAAAAACATGTTACAAATTATTGAATGATTTCTTTTTTTTTTTTTTCATTTATCAGAACTTCTTGAATTTAAAAAAAAAAAAAAAAAAAAAAAAAAAGTAAACTTATGAAAAAACAGATTGCAGTTTTCGTAAATTACATAATAATTCTGCGTAAGGATTTATTTGGATAATTTTTCGAAAATTATCTTTAAAAAAATCTAATTCCTTAACAGTAGCGAAAATTCAACTGAATAACAATGGAGAAATGACATTTAGCTAATGTACACTTAAAAAAAAAAAAAAAAAAAAAAAAAAAAAAAATGTTGATTTTACAGATAATACTAGCACCCCAGCTGCCAGTATTATACCGTAAAATTAACAGTAATAAACAGTAAAATAAGCAGTAATACACTGCCGCACGTGCTACTTTATATGTATTTTATTTGTGCTATTATTTACATTGATCATTTATTTTAATATTACGGCACAAAGTTCAGTCCTCCCATTTTAAAACATTCTCTATTACTCTTTTCTCTTATAATATATTTCATATTTAAATATTTCCAGGAAGTTACGCCTAAACAGATTTAAAAGATACAGATCATTCCTGCAGAACTGCAGCAAACGTCAAATAATAAATAAAATAAAATAAATCTTTGAAAAAAAAAACAGCTTGTTTCTTCATTATAAAACGTTCTAACAGGAAGAGAAGCTACTTCTTTGCCTCACTGCATAGCTAAAGCTGGAAAACAATGAAAACATTTTTTGATCTTATGTACCAGTTGTTGTCACTCTCGCTTATTAAATACTAAAAATAACTTTCACCACGCGAAAAATCTCACCATATTAAAAAAAAGAAACGCCGGAGAAACTGATCAGAATGGAGTTATTACAGATAAAAATAGATCGTTTTGTCAATGCATTGTTATGCATTGTCCATAATACTTATCCGGCGGGATCTATGTGTCGTCAGAATGCCTACAAAGAAACAGATTCCACACGCAATTTTTTTGCTCAAACGCAGACGATATCTAACTTTAGAAAAATTTGGGCTTTCTTTGGTTCGAAACGCTTTGGTCACGAAGTTGTTTGATATTGTTTCGCTTTCTCTTGGCGTGAGAATCCTTCGTGAGTGGAAAAGAAAAAAGAAAAAGAAAATAGACGAAGCGTTTCGTGTACATGTCTTGTTACAAGAAGCAACGTTACTTTAACGGATAATGTAAGAAATAAATAAAAAATTCTATTTAAATGATATGTAAGGGACAATGATCTTCTTGTGGGTGGATCTATTTAAACGTTTGTGACTCAACAACTTCAATTTGAAAAAAAAATATATTTACTCAGAAGTTAGAATACATCTTTTAAGCATGTAAAAAATAATTTTAAAAATTTAGAACATAAGCATAAAAAATTATTGACTTGAAAAGATACTTTTTCACATCTCCAATAAACAGAAAATTACATTCTTCTCATAAATATTGTCAATTTTCTAATACAAAATTGTAAAGCATACGAACTTACCTTTGTAAAAAATCTACAGTGAGGAAAAAAGTGTTGATTTTACAGTATAATACTGACATGCTTGCTGCCAGCATTATACCGTAAAATTAACAGTAATAAACAGTAAAATAAAACAAGTTGGAAATTGTACGTCAAACGTGACAAACGAGGTGCGTTCGTACTATAGATAGTTATATAAATATTCAGATCTTGAGGATTTTTAATTCTGTGAAATGAATTATATCGTCTGCAGATTAATTTCTGTCATTAAATAAGTATCTCGGTCGCTTGACGATTAAACTTCGGAAGCTCCTATAACAAAAAAGCACCGATTTATAAAAAAAAATCAAATTTCTTAATAAATATTTTTATTAATATCTCCTAAAGTTTTGATTCGATTTTTATACAATTTGAAATGTCTCGACAAAATTCTGCAAATATAATATATCTTAAATCTCAAACCATTCGGTAGGGTAGTTTTTGCGTTCTTATATGCGGACGGACGGACGGACAGACAGACGGACGGACGGACGGACAGACGGACGGACCAAGCGACGACAATAGGTGCTAAGTATTTATATAATTACGAGCGCACCTAATAAGCAGTAATACGCTGTCGTGCATGCGCGGTAGCGTATTACTGCCAGACATTGTGATTCACTATTTATGAAACGTGATTATTATTATTATTATTATTATTATTATTATTATTATTATTATTATTATTATTAATATTTGAACGTAACTACGTAAAACATCTTAATTTCTTACTTCTCAAATAGAAAATATTTTTATTAATTTATAATTTGCATTTTTCGCTGACGATGAGATTGATTTTATTTTTTGGCAGTTACCTGATGCTGAAGAAACTGCAATAAAATTGTTTCAAGGCTATGGAATTATACATAAATAAAGTTTTTTGCGAGATGTCGACTAAGAACATTTCACAGTAAATCACAAATGTAATTTGGTTGACCCTAACACTGGATGCCATATTGCAAAATAACGTACACTGCACAAAAAAAAAAAAAAAAAAAAAAAAAGATTTTATAGTATAATACTGGCATCCCAGCTGCCAGTATTATACCGTAAAATCAACAGTAATAAACAGTAAAATAAGCAGTAATACGCTACTGCGCAAATCAACAGTTTTTTATTGCAGTGCAGTGCTGCCACGGTACCGTCAAGGGAGTTTCAACAGGGAAAATCTTTTCCTCCCTGGTTTTCGAAATTTCATTAACTAATAAATAAATAAAGTGCGTTTTAACATCTTTGCGCGGTAGCGTATTACTGCTTATTTTACTGTTTATTACTGTTAATTTTACGGTATAATATTGGCAGCTGGGATGCCAGTATTATACTGTAAAATCAACAATTTTTCTTTTTTGCAGTGTAATAAAAAACAGCGCGGCACTGTTCGTCATTGTTTACAATCCTTTCTCTTAGAGTTCATGTGGCGACGCCTTTATTTAAAAAATAAAATGTTTACTGCAATGCTAAAAGACATTTACAATTTCATGCCTGCAGTTTAAATTGAGTTTTATTTATTATTTTATTGTATAATATTTATTTGTTCTTTTATTTTAAGTATATATTTATTTTGATAGAATAAAATAATTCGTGAAACCATGTAATTTTGAAATGTTATATTTTTTAAATGATCACTTTCACATCAACAATATTAATTTTTTTCATATATTTCATTTGGCGACGATAGAGTTGGTATAATGAAAAAGTACCGTTTATTGTTACTATTTTAGTCATTGTAAAAAATGAAAACTGAAGTATTATTGTTTTTACTTGAAATTTAAAAATGTCTCATTTAATAATAATAATAATAATAATAATAATAATAATAATAATAATAATAAAAGCATTTTTATTTTTCTCAAAGGAATTAAAAGAAAAGAAAAGGAAGAATTTAAAAAGTAGTTGTCGAAACATGCAGAAAATCATACAAAGTATATTATATATATATGTTCCGACATTTCTTCTGCAATGTTATAGTTACATTCATGATTTTAAATAATTTTAAGGACACAAATTATTTTTACAATCATGAAAAATTTCGATTTTCGAGAGTCTGTTTTATATTTTAAACTCAAAAATGGAAATTCGAAAAATTGAAGCAATTTCCGTCTTTTGTGCTTTTAAATTTGAGAATAATCTTGAATGCCATTAATCTTGAAATAAAATCAAAGTAAGAAATGTACAATTGAACAATGAAGTTTCTAAATGCTCAACCGGGAAACGAACAACTATAAATCCGTGGAAAAAAAAGAAAACAGAGAAAAAAATCCGGTACGTATTCGCGACTAGCATTTTGCGTTGGTTTTCTTTTGTATGATACGCATTATTGCGCTTCTTCATTAAGCTACTACAAACCGACGGTATTCATGAGCAAAGCGTTAATGTAGCGTGAAACAGAATTGTTTAGAATGGACTTTAGTTGAAGTTGAGTTGTGAGATTTTAATGCCTCTGAGAAGTAATTTGTCTTAATTTTTTCCTCGTTTTATATTGAGCAATTCTATTTCTTGAATGAAAGAATTGAAGGAAATATCTTTTATTATATATTTCAGTTTTATGTGCATGTTGTAATACGTTATTTATATGAACATGCTGCAGAAAATTAATTTGTGCTATGTACCAGATTTGAAAGTTGCATAAAATTTACGTAATTGTTATTTAAGATCGAGATATATAATTCAAAGATGGCGAGACTTTTTATTGTGCTCAAACAATATCTATCAACGTTGCAACATGCCAAACATTTACATGCAAAAACATTTCATCTTATCCTGCTTATACGAAATATTGATTAATAGAATCAATTACTTTCATGCATTAAATATCTAAGAAGAAAAATCTAAATGAATTTTTTCTGCATATTGGAATCAGCCGTTACTTTAATGAAATTTTGATTCATAACACAGCACATACTGAAATACTAATACTAATACTAGTACGTATACTACTACGACTAATAATAATAATAATAGTAATAATAAATATAAATAAATAAAATTTTAAATAATAATAATAATAATAAAGAATTTTAGTATTTTTTAACGTCATTAACTTATGATAGTCCAAGTTTCATAAAAATATATTAACAATTTGTTAATGAGATTTATTTTTGCTGTTTTACGTTCGGTAAAGGTACAGGGGTTAAGGGTTAAGTGAGGATCCTTTTCATGGATTGCAGTGCCATAGTATATGTATGTATATGTGTATGCATACGTTTGGATAGATAATGCTTTTTAACTGATTTATCTTTTGTTATTTGTTGTAGTACACTCAGCAACATCGAGTCCACATGTCATTTTATTGAAATAACAGTCATATGAAATTCATTGGAAGAAATAAAGCATTTTAAATTCATTCAAAGAACAGCAAAATAGTTACATGTCGAAAGCGCTTCGTAGCTTAGCATCACAGGAAAAAATACAGCTGCTAGTGAGTTAATTTATGAAAAAATGATTGCATTATTTGTGATAATCTGTTAACGTTAAATAAAATTCAAAATGTGTTTCGTAACGAAACTCATTTTTCATTTTTATCTGGCGTCTATTCTAATTCTAATTAAAATCAGAAACTTCTTCTTCTTCTTTTTTTTTTTTTTTTTTCAAAATTTTTGGCAGTAATTGAATAATAATAAAAAATTGAAGTTTGACAGATATGTTTCTGTGCATGCCGAATGATTCATTTGAATAATTAAAATAATCGTTATTGCCTGGGATAGGTTAGTGGCAGAGCACTGGCATTATTAGCCAAAGGTCCCTGATTCGAGTCCTGGATCGATAGTCTTTTCACTCAATTCTTCGTTTAATTAAAATAAATGTTTGTTTAGCCTATGTGTTTCATGCAGCATTATGCGCTTGCCATCCGGTCTAATTCTGAAATTTGTTTCTTCATCTTCATGAATAAATAAATAAATAAATACTATCGTTTATCGTATTAAAATTTTTATCAAATACATACATCTTTCGTTGTCATGTACTCAATGAAATAAAAACCTTTAATCAAATGTTACTTATCACGCACCATTTTCTCTAATTACTGATCAAACGATTGATAATCGAGGGTTTATTGGGATAATTAACATGTTAAATAACTCGAGGGCATTTCTCGCTTGAATTGCAATCGTCGCGTCGTTAATTAAAAAGCTATGCATCGTAAAGAGACTTCATTTGTAACTAACAACATTCCAAGCTGAATTTGTCAGATTTGAGGAGCAAACAGTAGGAGGGTTTTTTTGTTTGTTTGTTTTCTTTATAAAGAAGAGATATATTTTTATACAAATGTCGGTAATTTACATGGTTATCGATTTGAAAAATGCAGGCTTTAGTAATTGAATAGATTTAAATAGTTCTTGAATACTTAGCCCCATTATGTATCACATTAAATACTGTGTGCTTCTTGCTTGAAAAGTTATGAAGCAAAAGCACTATTTCATGAACTAAAATATACAGAACAAGTAACATAATTGTTTTTAAAGTCAATTCCTACTTTTTAATCATAAATATATAAAATAAACCCGTGCAGCATTAATGTCCCACGTTATCTTTATTGAACATTATTTTATAATCATCGTTGCGGTATTTTATTTCTGTGGCATCACTAATTTGAGATAAATCTTTCATTTCATTTATGAAAACAATGGGAGGAAATTTTTTCTCCCATTTAAAACTAAAATTAATTAATTAATATTTGAAAAAATTGTATTAACATCCAGTGTCATCCACTACAAGTTTAAAAAAAATTATTTGAACTTGAGTGGATGAATAGAAAATATTTTATTAACGATTGAAAATTTGAACAAGATATATATAGAGAGAGTGTGAGCTAATAGTAGGAATTTAAAAATACTGAATGCTTAGCCGTTAAATACTTTGATAATAATGACACATTTACTCGTAATATTTCATTTTATGTATTTTTGGCACTCCTCCTTTTTGAAGTTTTATCTTTTTTTATTTCATCTTTTTCGCTTAAAAAGAAAAGTGCATATTGCTGCAACGTACGACAACAATGGAGCATTTATTGTAATCCCCTACAGTGTAAAAAACTGCTCAAAAGCTTTTCCTGATGTAGCAGAAACATTTTCGAAAATTCACCGTAACCTCGTCTTTGCACAAGATTCCGGAAATACTTCCTTAATCTTCAAAACGCATTTCGATAAAAATAAACCTTAGAGAATTAAGTTTTAAGAATTTTTTTCTGAAATGAAAGTATCTCTTTTCTACCCTCAAATTTCAGAGAAAGCGTTTAAGTTAATTTCCAAAACCTATTCCTTTCTATGTTTTAGAATTGGTTCTTCTCCTAAAATTTTCTAAAAATAAGGGAAGGGTATATAATGTTTGTCAATTAAGAAAATACACTGAATTTTCGTAAACGTTTCTTCAGTATTAAAAAAAGTTTCAGAAATTTTATTCAATGCAGATTTAATGTGAGCTTGTCCTTGAACAAAAGGAAATACGTAATATATCGAGCCATTAACAATTGAAAGCAGCAAACGTAAAAAATAGGAATAAAATTGTTGTTATATAATGAGTTTCTGTTTAATTACTTTATAAATTTATGTTTTAATAACAGAGAAATCATGATATATTTTATAACATTTTACATTTTTTACCCATTTCTTATAAATTTATTGCTTTGGCTGTCGGCCATAACTGCTTTTGTTTGCATTGCAAATGATCTCCCGGTGTCTGCACAGGATGACGTTATCAGAGTATAATAGATCTTGATATTCCTATGAATTAAGGAATAAGAGTTACAGGTTTACCACGCCTATCTGTATTGCGAATTTAGTGGATATTTTTATTCAAACCTTTTATTTTGATTTAATCTGTCGTTAAAAAGATGAATATTACTATTCAGAAATAGTGGTACATTTCTGACAAAAAAAAAATTCGCTAAATTGACAATATTGACGCTTACTAGGGATGGGATCGTCTTTCATCAAAATGTGGGCGTTTGTGTCCATATAGTTTGTTTATAAACGTTTCCGTTCGTTGTTAGTATATTTACATTAGTGTGTACTATGTGCCCTATATACTGTAATAACTTAAAGGGAAAAAATCATGAGCAAATAGCTTACTGGAATTATCTAGCAAAAGATATGGTAGAAAATTAATAACTATATACTGTGTATATATACTACAGTATATAATGTAGTATATACTGTAATAACTTAAAAGGAAAAAATGCTGAGCAAATAACTTACTGGAATTATCTAACAAAATATATGGTAGATAATTAATAAATATGTAAACTTGTATCTGTATTAGTAGTTAGAGATGTAAAGTTTCCGGAAATTTTGAACAATTTTGGTGGAAAAAAACCCGTTTTTGCCGTGAAAAAAATGGAAATTTAAAAAAAAAATTATTTTTTACAAATAAAAACTTTTCTCAAATTTATTTTTCTTTGAAAACGTAAAATAACATTTTTAGGCTTATGCACATTAAAAAAATTGATTTCGCTATACATGAATATGTTACAAAATAAATGAATAAATAAAATAAATTATTTTTTCTATGAAATATTTAGTCTTTCAGTCTCACAGAAGTCACTCTGTCTCTATTTATTGCGTAATTTAACATCATTTTTTATTTCAGTTGCATTTTCTAGTTTAAACTGCGATTTAAACTAATTTTAAAATTTAAAGAGGGTGAGGGACTTTTTAATTTTCATTTCATAACACTCCGTTTAAAAGACAAATGTAATTGTATAGTACATCCCATCTACACAGTATATTAAAACCTCCTTAATGGGCAGTCCCGGACTTGAATTCAGCTAACACTTTTTATAAATTATTTACTAAATATTTGTATGTTTTTATCTCTGAAAAGAGGCCATCTCCGAATAGCAGTCAAATTTCATGATGCCGAGGTGGTTTGTATTAAGATATTTTACTGTATTTTCTTTTAATTAGTATATAAGTGCTGCCAAGAAACCTCTTCTTGGCACTTATTCATTTATATACATTTATATTAAAACCAATAAGTTTAAGGATCTATACTCAAGATAAAGGCAGATCAAAAAGAGTAAGTAATTCCGGCTGCATTTTATTAGAAAAACGAATATTTTATTCTTTACAAGAATTCTGAGTTATAATTTATAATTTCTGGTGATCACTATCTTATTATCCTTTTAAGATCTAAGGACGTTTTTGATTAATCGATATGTATTCAAAACAAAAGTTTTCAGAACCTAGAAATATGCACTGGGGTGGAATGCAGCAGTAAAATTTTAAACTATGAAGCTAGAAGACAGTTTCACAATCATTACTGGTGGGCATTAAAAGTTTAATCCTATTAAACGATACAGTAGGTAAGATTACAGATCATGATGAATTTGACGGCTAGGACTTTGAGATATAAAAATTGCATATAGAACAGTAAAAATAAATGAATTATTCAATTCATCATACCGAGTTATAATAAGTTATGAACCTTACGATTTTTACTACTTGGTATTAGTGATATAATTTGCATATCAATTTTCATTTTTAGTGAGAGAAGTAGTTAATATCTAATGGATTATATTTTCACGTGGCAGATGGAATGTTTTCATGCAGATGGAAAAAATATTTAAACATTTAAACATAAAAAAACATAAAAATGTAGATATTATATCAATTTAAATATAATATTTAAAAAATGAAAGTTCTGAATTTTCCACGTGAATTTTCCCCTTTATAAAAAACTTTTTTTCCCATCAAAAATTTCCGAGTTTTTTTTTTCGAGCATTCCCATCTGTAAGTAGTGTATAACTAACAATATGAATGTAACATGGAATTTGGATATGTAGAAACCCGCGAGACAATCATGTTGTCTAGATCTAGAGTCTATTGGTCTTTGGCCATCTCGTAAGGTGCATGTATCCATCTACGGATTTACTCGTATGCCAAATAAACTCCAGTGATCTTTTTTATTTTCATTTTCTTTTGGTGATTCGTTAGCTCTGACTTGTGTTGTTGTAACTTTGAAAACAAACATGTTTTCAATATTTAAATTATTTAGATTTATCGACTATAATGTCAAGTAGGGTAAAATCGGGTTCCTAACTGTTTTCCTTTGTTGACAAAAGTCTAGAAAGACGAAAAAATTGGAACACCCCACAAAAGTGTTTGGGGACATCTGGACTATTGAAAAACCACACCTGTTGCCATAGGAAAATACTTCTCTACTTGCGAAAAAGTGTTTTCTAGGACCATCTGAAACAGCTCCAAATTTTGTGGTAGGGTAAAACCGGGCCCTAATCAGAAATTACGTTTTTACACATCCAGTAAAAAAATTTATATTCTAATAAATTTTGAATCAAACTTTAAAACACATATATACATTTTTTAAGGTGAGTAACTTCTATTTTTCAGGTTTTTAAGCAAATTTTAATGTTGTCATGTAACGGCTTTCTCAGCTTTTATTCCTCGTATCCGCTGCACTCCTCATGTGCCCACTATTTGTAGAATAAAATTGTATCCATCCTTCAGGACCTGTTGAGTGAAGAAACGATTCATTGCAGAATTCAATGCAAAAACATGGACACCCGGTTTTGCCCCAACAGACGACCAAATATCAACATGGTCGTTCTCATGGATAGCTGGACGTACACACTTCTACTTGACATCCAAATATCTCGTGAAAGCTATGGAAAACAGTGGTTTACTTACCTAAATCGATCCGTCAGGCTGGATTTATTTGAAGAGCAGAAAGACGGCAAAAAATTAAAACAGTTGAGGTGAATTTCTTTCCAATAGCGCTGCACGGACACAGCGATTAACTCATTTCAAAAACCGATGGTACACTTCTAGGGGGACGCTAAGGGATGTAGTTGAGACGGGTGCTGTCCACAGAGTAGCACCCATCAGTGAGAAAACAGGGTACCCGGATTAACCTGCCTACCCAGTTTTACAATAATTCTCTCCTACTTACTGAAAATAAATGAGGAATCTTTACTCTAAACACGACATTTACAAAACTGAGCAAAAAATACTCAAATCTGAGTATGGCTGAGTATGACACAGTCAAAATGGCTCCGAATTAAAATTACTCAAGTTTGAAACCTGTATATACTCATTTCTGAAAACATGCACACACTCAAGAATAAAACATCATGTGCTCCTATTTGAGTATGTCCATGTTTCAAAAATGAGTATGAACTGACTTCTCTATGTGCCCATTTTTGAGTATTTCCATGTTTCAAAAATGAGTTTGAACTGATTCTAATCAATTTTGAGTATGTCCATGTTTCAAAAATGAGTATGAACTGACCTCTATGTGCTCAGTTTTGAGTATGTCCATGTTTCAATATTCTGGGTATCTCTAGTACTTCAGAATTGAAAGCATTGGGTCGCCATATTTGAAAGAAAAAGTTTCATAACAAAATGAAAGCATCGATTTACTCAGATTTGAAAGTGTGATTTTTCTCAGTGTTATCTCTTTCAATAATTGTATCCCAATTAAATTTGAATTCACTCTACAAAAATAGCAATGTTTGAATTATTTTGTACAAAATCTTATATATTAGTTATACTAGAAAACGCGATATACATCATACTTTTCTAAGTAGGATTACGAAAATTATTTCCCATTTCTTGAAATTTCCATTTTGATCTAATAGTCTAATACCCTAGTTTCCTTTTTCAAGTATTGGAAGTCCAAATACCACGAGTTATTCAAAAGGGAGAAAACAAGAGGCAATTTACTATATTGTTAGAGGGGAAACTTTGACACCCATTCCCCATCATAAAAACTGTCTAAGACTAGATGACTCTGACATTCCTTTTTGCATGGTTGGCATTCGACGCGATTTGAATGTAAATTTCAGGTAGATGGATATCTTAGTATTTCCTTTTAGGGGTCAATCGAATTTTGGAACCTTCTTCCTCTTTTTGTAGGATTGGTTGATTGACAGAGCATCATGTGCTTTCGATGACGCCATGAGACCTTCAGTTTTATTTTTATTTTTATTTCTGAAATATTTCTTTAAACTACATCATGTTATGATAAATGAGAAGCAAGCTGTCGTTTTCTTAATACTTAAAAATGCCAAAATTTCATCAGATTATTTAATCACAGAAATATGCGATTAAATTGAGTGAAGATTATTAAATTCCTACTATTAGCTCACACTCTCTCTATATATATCTTGTTGGAATTTTCAATCGTTAATAAAATATTTTCTATTCATCCATTCAAGTTCAAATAAAATTTTTTTAAACTTGTACTGGATGACAATTGATGTTAATACAGTTTTTTCAAATATTAATTCATTCATTAAATTTAATTAATTAATTTTAATTTTTATATGGGAGAAAAAAAATTCTCCCATTGTTTTCATAAATGAAATGAAAGATTTATCTCAAATGAGTGATGCCAACAAAAAATAAAATACCGCAACGATGATTATAAAATAATGTTCAATAAAGATAACGTGAGACATTAATGCTGCACGGGTTTATTTTATATATTTATGATTCAAAAGTAGGAATTGACTTTAAATTTTTTTTTTATATCACTTGTTTTTTAAATATAGTGGGAACAAAAAAGCGTTATAAAAAAGTGATTTCATATTAAATTGTTAGTCAATAAAAAGTTTAAAAAAATTATCATGTGCTTTCGGTGACGTCAAGATAAGTTCAGCTGTTTTTCTGAAACATTTCTTTAATTCACTCACGTTACGATGGATAAAAAGCAAGTATGTTTAAAAAAAGAAAGTTCGACAGCAACTTCATTATTTTCGTGTGGCAGTATCACCATTAGATTATAAAAATAAAGAAAATAAGTTGATTTATTTAAAAAAGAAAAGAATTAAGACAAAATAACTGCATGGCTCCAAGGTATTTCTTATAGAATGATCGTAAGTCAATGAGTGTGTTCAATGAAATAAGAGAATAATATCATTTATTTTAGAAAAATAATTATGTCTAGTAAAATTTAAAGTTTTATCTACAGGGTGGGCCAAAAGTCCCGCATCATAGGAAAAAAAATTATTGTTACAATATGTTCTCAATATGATTGCCTCCGTTGTCAAAACACAACTGCAGGCGATGTTCTTCAGAATGTTGGCCACTAAGATTGGCGTTATGGCATGGCACTCAGTAGCAATTCGCTCACGCAAATGGTTTTTATCCCTGATATTCTCACTGTAAACTTTCGATTTAAGGTAACTCCATACAGCAAACTCTACACGCTCTTCACTAGTCAGCATTTTCAGCTACAAATTAAAAGAAATAAAAAAAAAATTAAAAAAATTAAAAACTCCTATGATGCAGGACTTTTGGCCCACCCTGTATAATATAAAGAATTTATATATATAAATAAAATACAGTTGAACCCACTTATAAGACTAGTACCATTGTAATGTACTTTACGACTCTAATACCCAACACTGGTAGCCCGTAACGCTAATATTGTTATCTCTGAAACAGGAATTTTTTCTCAATTCTGATAAAGTAATTTATTATTTTCTCCCCGAAATGATCGTAGTTCTTTTATTTCCTATTTCATGTCTTTCCTTTACAGCTCTTAATAAATAAAAAAGCAAGTTAGTTTGTTATTAATCTTAAAAATTCCTTTGTAACCTATGCATAAAGTTGCTACCTCTTTTTTTCTAGACAATACCTTTCATGAGTCTTTATAAACTTAATTATAATGCTTTCTTGAAATCACTCCAGGCAGTCGCAAAACGGAAATAGCCATTTATAAATTCTTTAATTATCCTTCTTCAAATTTGTCATTGGATTAGAGTGATCAGCTGATTAAACATGCAATGTTTATCAAGTCGTTCAGCAATTAAAATAAATGGATTTTTATACTTTAATATAATTGGTTTATTGTTTGACCTCGCAGTTAAAGAGTTTGGTACACGATCGGTATTTAATAATAAAGAAAAAACGCTTCTTGATTAGGGCAACGTGTGTACATCGGAGATTAGACAAACAAAACAGTTTAAAAACGCATCTTTAATTTCTTTTAATTTAATCAGAATGTTGATTTTTTGTATATAATCTTTAATGTCAAAAATGCCGGTTCCAAAAGTAAAAGTGTCCTCAGGAAAAGAAAAAAAAAAAAAAAAAACGGTATGCAAAATCGAAGAAGTGCGATCCCTCAGATATCCTATGCAAAAAGGAAAAAAAAAAATTGCAAATGAGAAAATTGGAAGGAACGTTGCCACTGGTGTAACATTTGCTTGCCAGTATTTTTGCTTCCACAGGAATTTTTTTTGTCGTGATGTTTATTATATATTTTTTTATTTTGAGGATATGTTTATGGACTACCCTGTATAGTGTTAAAATTTCTTGACTTCCTCTTTGCTGTAATCATTTAAATTTATACAAACTAGTTCTGATTTCCTACAATTGTTGGTACGTTTTGTGCTAGATTTTTTTTTCTACTGTTAGTTATACGTGCTTACAACCTACAATTAATTTAGAAGTAAAGTTCTTACGTTATCACATTTCTAGAAGTCATGATATCTCTTAGTTCAGTTCCTGTCAAGTTGTTTCTTTCAACTATTCTGGATATTGTATTGTATGCAAATTAATCTTAGGAATTAGGCTTTCATATATTCTTCCATAGGAAGAAAGCTGGATAGTGAAACATATGTCGTGACACTATTCAAGGATGTAATTATATATTTTAAGTGATGTTTAAGAATATATTACCTATATTTCATTTTGTAAGAACGTACACAAAATTATCCACATTTGTATATACCTTTTTTAAAAAAAATCCAGATTAAAATCAGTTTACCTGAAAGGTAGAATCTTTGAAAATGGTGAGAGAAAACATTTATGAGATAGTTATTTTATCTTGTTGAATTTCCTATTGATTCTTTTTGAACAATCGAAAATATTATTTAAAAATATATGTAATGAAGACCAAAAGAGTAGTGTAAAAACAGAAAAATTCCAGTTATCAGAATGCGTATACTCTAATTTAATTCACTGTTTAATTAACCAAAGGATAATTAACCACTAAAAGTGTTACCTTTAGAAAAATTAGAAATGTTAAAGGATTGAAAAAGATTGAAAAGTTAAAGGTTATTTTACACCTATAAAATTCAGTTATTGAGTTAAACACTTCTTGAACAGGTTTGACTTACGTTTGCATTGCATTATTTATAAAACTTATATAATAATAAAAAATTTATATAATACGATAATAAAATGACTAACTTCAATTTTCTTTTGGTTTTCTGTTAATTTGTTTTGGACTTTCACAGAAATAAAAATTAATTGCTCAATTTTTTAATTTAATGAAATCATACTTTTTGAAGAAATAAATTTGACGAAATAATTGAAGAAATGGATTTTTATTTTATCACTTACAAAATTTTCAAGACTGCAACAAAAAATTTTTTGTAAATTGAAGAAATGAAAAAAATACATGAAATTAGAAATATAAAAATATTTGCCAAAATTAATTTACAGATAAGAATAAAAATATTTATTGTTCCAAGCGAGTTTGTAGAAATGAATTTACCATAGTTTACTTGACAGTAATTAATTGGTTGTTATTAACTTTTAAATGTTGTGACAAAAATTGACGGATATATACTGTGAGCGGTCTCTGAGACTGCTCGATCGGAAAATGAATATAAGGCTCGATTAGCTCCTACATTATAATTAAAATTCACCAAATCAGAATTCTCTAGCGATAGTATTACACTACAAAAGAAAATTTGTTGATTTTTTCGGTATAAGACTGGCATCCCATACCGTGAAATTAACAGTAATAAGCAGTAAAATAAGCAGTAATCCGCTACCGCGCATGCCGGTGTTATACCGTAAAATCACCTTTTTTTTACAGTGTAGGGCTCTAAACAGAACAAAATTTCCCTATTATTATAGTTAAAGGGAAAATTACAAGCTAAACTCTGGAAATTGAAAAAAGTAAACGTCTGTGAGACTGTTAACAGCAGTTAATGGTTCTGTTATTTTATTTTCGGTTTCATGCACAATGCATAGTCGGAATCATCATCAAATAACTTCTCCTTTAGAATAATATGAGTTGATTTTGTTCATATTATACAATAAATATATGAGAATTCCATAGGAAACGAAACACAGATAATTTATTTAAATAGTATAAATCGCATAAAAAAAAGAAAAAAAAAACATATTTATTACATTTATCAATAATATTAAATCTGAGTAGGTTACAATTTTCTTTAAGCACACACAACCTTTTATACAACATTCAGTTTTTCACTTGGTTGAATTAACATTAAATTGTCATAGTAACAAAACCTGTTTCTAGATTTATGTGCCACACACACGTAAAATTAAATGTTTTAGGAAATATATGTATATATTAAAGCTAGATTAAAATATATGATATACAATGACGTTTCACTTACACAACTCTTTGATTATACACCGATTTCTTAAGGTCCTTTAGGGGAAAATATGTACAAATTTCTCTCAGATGAATTTATTACGAAGCCAAATAAAATTTGTTACTTGGCATTTTGGATTACATATTAAATTTCATCTTATTTAACTCCTATACTTAATATTGTTTAATTTTTATTAATACCAGTTACAATGAAATTTAATTGTTTAAAATAAAAAATATTGTTTATAAAACAATTGTGAAATTTGTGAATTTCATTCTTTCTTCAAAGAGCATCCTAAAATCTTTTTTTTCTCTCGTGGAGAAATTTTGAATTTATAATCATTCAATTACCAATGATTAACTTTTTGCTGTCTACAGTTTTGTCAGACTTAGAGAGAGATATTTATTAGAGATTAGATGGGACCAACCCGAATCCGCCTCCGAGACGGATTCCGGCTCGAAATGGACTCAAGTTCAATTTTTGTACCAGACTTTGGGCTAGAGCAGGCTCAAAATATATAAAAAATAAATCCCCCCCCCCCTTTTAAAAAAAAAAAAAAAAAAAAAAAAACTTATTATTTTAGAAACAAGATAATAGTCTTAAGTTTCTTAAAGTGTTTTACAATCCTTTAAAAACCTGTTTGAAAGGTATTGAACTATTATTGGGGGAACTGAGTGAGCTGTTATTGGTATAGAAATAGAAATATTCTCTCTCATTCTGAAGCCATTGCACGGTCAGTGTTAGTAACATAAAGAAGTCGTGGAATACCCCTTGTCTATCATCGCTTTCTGTTTGAAGTCATTTTCCAGAATTACTTGAAAACAGAACTCATGTCTTTCAGCCATAGTTATACAATGATATTTTAAAGCATAAGAATTGTGACTTTTGAATATTTCTCCCAGTGATTGGATATAAATAATAAGTTTGTTATTTTAAATAGATTTTCAGGGACATGAAAATCACGAAACGTTGTCAGGAGAGAGTATTTAGAATTAATATTTATTTCTATGTAAGGAGACATTTTTAAATAAGAAAATTAATTTTGAATAAATTTAAAATGTTGATAACAATTTTCTACTGCGTACTTTCTTTTCGGGCTCGGTCTCTGATGGCACACAATTTTTTGGACTCGGGTTCGAAAAAAGGAGCCCGAACTCAACTCTAATATCCATACATCACGCCTCCCCTAAAAAAGCTAATTGATATTGTATCATTTTTTTAAATTTAGGAAATAGAAAACCAGATAGGGATAGCTAATATTTTTATACATATTTTTTAATGAACGTGTGTTTGATTTTTTAAAATATATACAGGGTGATTCATAAAAGATGGGCAGAACTTTAAGGGGTTATAGTACACTTAAAGACAAATAATATTAAATAGGAGACTAAGGGTCCCAGACGTATTCCCAAGGAGATAGGGGGCATTAAAGTTTAGGGTCCGAAATTTCAAATGATTATAAAACATGGAAAAATTGGTCGATTCGTTTGCGGTTTTTGCAAAAAATTTTCTTTATGCCAGTATTTTCTTGAAATAAAATTTTAAAGTTCAATTTCAAAAAATGCCGATAGGGGGCGCTTTAGACTTTGGAGTAACAAACAACTATTTTTTAACGTTATTTTTTGTATTTCTTTAAATGATTTCGAAAGCTTAGACTTAAACTTAAATTTTGATCTAAAAATCTGAGTCCTAACGAGTAGTTAAGTAGCGTAAACTGAAATTTGAAATTTGAAACCCTTCTCCCCCCAGAACAAAAATCAGTTATTCCCGATCTTTGTGTCGTAGATTAGGCTCTAACTACTGCCGCGTTTTGCTAAAATTATTCTTTATGTCAGTATTTTCTTGAAAATAAATTTTAAAGAAAATTTTCAAAAAATTCCGATAGAGGGCGCTTTAGACTTTGGAGTAACGAACAACTATTTTATACCGTTATTTTTTGTGTCTCATTAAATGCTTTCTAAAGTTTAGACTTAAATTTTCAGCCCAAAATCTGAATCGTTAGACGTGGTTAAGTTTCTGGGGAGAGGGGTTTGAAATTTCTACTCCTGAGCACAGTTCAGTTTACCATGTCCACACATTGTGTGCTGTGATACGAGGTAAAAAGACACAAATTAGGATTATGTTACCAAAGCATATTTATTAACATGTAATCACAATAAATGTTCAAAATTGTGACCACCAGAGGTTATGCACGCAGAACAACGGCGACGAATGGAACGGCGAACATTCGCGAAAACATCAGGCTTTTCGAGCACTTCCCCTACAGCGGCGGAAAGTCTGGCGACCAGTTCCTCGGGGGATTCAACGGGTGTCTCATACATAAGAGCCTTCAATCGTCCCCAAAAAAAGAAATCGAGGGGTGAAAGATCTGGCGAGCGAGCAGGCCAAGCAACAGGACCACCTCGACCAATCCATCTGTTCGGAAATGTGATGTCCAGATAGTTGCGGACGTCTCGTACGTAATGGGCTGGCGCTCCATCGTGCTGGAACCACATGACCCGCCGGATGCGTGGAGGAACAACGTTTAACAGGTCTGGCAGCACATGTTGCAGAAATGTAAGGTATGTTTTACCGTTGAGGCGTTCAGGAAGAAGGTACGGTCCGATTAGGTGGTCTCCGAGGATTCCTGCCCAAACATTGATGGAAAAGCGTCTCTGATGAGCATGTGGATACGTAGCATGTGGATTGACATCCGCCCATACATGTGCATTGTGTGTGTTAAATGTACCTTCACGTGTGAAGGTACTAAGGTCTAAGCTTTAGAAAGCATTTAATGAGACACAAAAAATAACGGTATAAAATAGTTGTTCGTTACTCCAAAGTCTAAAGCGCCCTCTATCGGAATTTTTTGAAAATTTTCTTTAAAATTTATTTTCAAGAAAATACTGACATAAAGAATAATTTTAGCAAAACGCGGCAGTAGTTAGAGCCTAATCTACGACACAAAGATCGGGAATAACTGATTTTTGTTCTGGGGGGAGAAGGGTTTCAAATTTCAAATTTCAGTTTACGCTACTTAACTACTCGTTAGGACTCAGACTTTTAGATCAAAATTTAAGTTTAAGTCTAAGCTTTCGAAATCATTTAAAGAAATACAAAAAATAACGTTAAAAAATAGTTGTTTGTTACTCCAAAGTCTAAAGCGCCCCCTATCGGCATTTTTTGAAATTGAACTTTAAAATTTTATTTCAAGAAAATACTGGCATAAAGAAAATTTTTTGCAAAAACCGCAAACGAATCGACCAATTTTTCCATGTTTTATAATCATTTGAAATTTCGGACCCTAAACTTTAATGCCCCCTATCTCCTTGGGAATACGTCTGGGACCCTTAGTCTCCTATTTAATATTATTTGTCTTTAAGTGTACTATAACCCCTTAAAGTTCTGCCCATCTTTTATGAATCACCCTGTATACTGTATCAAAAATTCCTTTATAAAACAGGCAATATATAATACAGCATGTATGAAGTAAAATTGAAATAATAGTGTAATCTTTCATTCATACGGCTACCTCAGTCTTACGACTTTTTTCTTCGTTATCTTAAGCGTCGCATAAGCGAAAGATTTCTACTGTATATTCAAGAGTATTCAAGAGAAAAAAAATCCAAGAATGAATTGTGCAAGAATTTTTAAAACATACTCATTCATTAATCGAAGAATAAACCTGTGACTGTTCAACTTATAATTTTTTTATTATTATTTCTTGAGCTATAATTTTAAAAAAAAAAAAATTGCTGTCAAACCTCATAAAGCTTTTTTTCTACAATCAGGTCCGATCAAATACTATATCCCGCCTATAAAAAGTCCGTTCACTTTTTCTCTCAGTTAATTACCTGTAACCTACACTTGAATTGTTTCGAAATTGTGACACTTCCGCATGTGTGAATGGCATTTCAGATTAACGCAGTGATAGGGGCTCGACATCAAATTCTGCGTGATTTACTTGCAACGAGGCGGATGATATCTAGATGACTATTTAGATTTGTCAGAGGTGACCATTTGAATTGCTGTTCATTTTTTCAAAATCAAGATTGTCTAGTCGTGTTAATTGGAAATGAAAGTGACACATGCAGGAAAACACTGAAAAAAAAAGGTTTATCGAACGACATCGAATTAAATTTCATGCTTCGACTTAAACGCCGAGAGTGTCATGCGTGCACAAAATAAATAAATAGATAAATGATCCATTTGGAAAAATCATGTGTTACTCATTCACTGTGACTTTTCCATCTCATGCTCAAATTATACAGGGTCTGTCCGCAAAATGTACGTTAGGGGGGCAGGGGGGATGTAAACTAGTTGGTTTTCGTAGTAGGTAAAACTAGACGGTTAGTTGTAGCTTCGGCACAAAATTAATTTAGTTCTGAAAAAAAAAACTTTAATATTTTCAAAAGTATTACCCATTTTTATTAAATTTGCAGGCACACAGTATAAGGGGAGGGCAGCGAGCACTCCACCCTCGAAATAAGTAGGAGATTAATATACTTTTATTTAAAAGAAAAAGATTGTAGCTGAAAACCTATAAGCACCCCCCTCCCTAACATATAAAAATACATATATCCTGGCTACGGGCTTGAATTTTTCATCTCTTAGTTTGAAATCATTCGATAGAAAACTGAAGACATTCAATGGTTATGGTAAGCAGTTTTAGTGAATGAAAAAAGTCAAAGTCAAGCTAAAATAAAATTATATCGAACACCTGAAAAGTTTCTAGGAAATTTGAGGTGATTCTTTATATATGCAGTTTTTTAAGTATGATTTTTCAAAAATTACCGGAGTGAATTATTAAATGCCGTATTTAATTTTAATATTTTAATACAAAGATTACATGTGTTGTGAATAGAGTATCTTGCAGTAATTATAACTTTATTATTTATTATTTTCCGCATACGTAAAGCGTGCAAACGGAAGCACATATAACCTCGAAGGGATCCTCAGTAGAAATACTGTATTATCCCTTAGCATCTAGATCATCATCCGTTCCCAACATTGTAACAACCAATCCTTAGCATCAGCGGTTCCCAACCTGGAGTACGTGGTGGAATATATAGGGGTACGTGAAAATTACATTGATAATGGCGGATAATGCAAAAATAAAAGTAAAAATGAAAATAGAAAACAAAACTGTAAATTTTTCGTTTTTAATTAGAGACGTGTGTAAAAGTAAAATAGGCTATTCGCATAAAATGAAGGAACATGCCTAAACTTAGTAATTAGGTGATCATTTGTTACCATTATCTCCGCTCACTTCTAATAATACCTTGCGATTTCGCATGTGTCCCTCCTTTTATTTTATTGTTCTTTTCTTTCTAGTAATTCTAGAAATATTTAGAAAAAAAACATGAATCGTATCGGGTCTTCTAGTTTTGACAATCTCATTAAAAACTCATTTGAAAGCAGGTCAGTTTTGGTATTCGAGTAATTTGCACTATTAAAAACGCATTAACATGTATTAATGGGTGTAGCTTCATCCCTATTTTGCGTGTGCTTAATTTGAAATCTCTAGCTAATATTTCGTGTTTTGGCTGACTTTATGTTGATATTGTGCTGTAGTTCAAAATGGATAAGTGGTTGAAAATTGGAATTTTGGTAACTAACATAAGAGCATTTCTAATGAGCAAAAACAAAAATATTTGGACCGGGTTTTTGTGAGAAGGGGTGCGAATAAATGAAAAGTGTAAGGAGGGGGTACGTGAGAGAAAAAAGGTTGGGAACCGCTGAGACGATAGAGTGTGGCAACAGGCTATTCTAAATGTGCTAAAAAATTTAATCCGATAAATTTTGAACATTGCTAAACGATAAATATCGATCGCAGTGACATTCGGTAGCTGAAAAGTACATATTGTATAAGGATTGAATTGAGAAAATGTTTTTGGCCCGTGAAGAGCTAGCAGATGTCGCTGCGATCGACATTTATCACTCAACCACGTGCGACATTTATGAGATTTAAATTTTTTGCATTTTTTAAAGCATTACTGGAATATCCAGTTGCCACACCATATATTTTAGACTCTACACCCTAAGTAATGGTCAACTTATACTTATTAACGACAGGCTGAATAGGTTCCTTAATTTTTCAGCTTTAGTTTAAAATTGTCGAGGATCAGAAATTGAAAGGCTCAAGTGTAAAACAAGGTAACTCACATAATTGCAAGTTTCGAGATTTTCAAGGTTTAAGTTTTCTAAGGAAAACTACAAACAAAACTATTGTGATTGCTTCCTTTAAAACAGCTGATTTGTTTAGACAGGACTTTCCTTTCAGTTAACTTATGTGCAAAGAGTCTTCGTTATTAAAATTCCTTTCTAAAATTTATCTTTGATTATAATAGTATATATTGAGTAAAAAAAATAAACCTTATATTTCTAAAAGACTGTCAGCATGCATTTAAACAATTTTACATGAAAATCAGAAAAAAATTACAAAATCTCAGTGGTTATGATTTACACCCGAGCCCTTCAATTTTTGCAGATTTAGAAGGTCGATAAAACCTGACATCAGTCTTTCCTTTATATGTGCATACAAAATTTTCTTAAGTCTCTCTGACAACTTCTATTATCGAACTATCGTAAGATTCTCCCTGATTAGGTCATAGAACTTTTCAACTTCTGGTATCCCACATAAGTCCCCCTCATTCTTTTGCAGAGCCAAATAATTGATTTGACTCTGGAGGACACTTCTCACGAGGACTTCAAACCTACTCTACATATACAAGTGAAAAAAAAAATCATATTACTAACTAAGCCTACGCCTTGAACTGTCCACATAGGAAACTCAGCGAAATCCCCGAGAAAACATTCGCAGGAAGTACCGGTTCACCTACAATCGCCTCCTACTCATTCGCTCTGGAACATTTTTTTCCACCTGGTCGGAGGGTTGGGAAATCAGCCAAAAGGTCAGTCTCTCACTCTGCAAGTCCATTAAAAGCAAAGAAGCTTTCCCTTCTTGAACGTCATCGACCAGGATTGACTGGAAAGCTGTTTGAAAATCCTTGGAATGACGTGGAAAATAGCTCAGAAGATTTAGTTGATGTGGAATTAAATCACTGCATAATAATGCCCGAAACCGTCTGAGCTGCTTGCAAAAACCTTTTTCGTAGGTGAAGCAGAGCAAGTTTTACTATCGATTTTTTTTTCTCTGTCCGAATGACTCATGATCGAAATAAATTAGGTTAAGCCTCTTTTACACACATTATTATTGTAAAATAAGTGGATTTTTATTGTGCAACGATAAACAAATTGACATTTTAAACTTAATTTTTGTCTAATAAACTTTTTTTTCCTCCCCGCCCGCCGTAAATGCAAAGCATTCTTTAAAAGTAGACTGATATATTCCATCTATATGGTTACCAGTGTATTTAGAGATTTTTAAGTCCACTGATAAAATATTCAAAAACCAAACCATTGGAACAAATGATATTGGGTACCGTGATGTGTAAAACCGAACGGTCATAAAAAGCTGAAGAAGCTCATTTCATATATTAGATTTGCTTTACATTAAATTTTGCGTATCACGTATTTATTATATAAATACATTTTGTGCAACAAGTTTTTTAATTTTTTCATCTTTTTATAAATAATAATGATTTAAAACGCTTCTTACTTCAAGATTCTGGTTGTATTAATGATCGAAACAATTTTCCAACAATGTAAAAAACACTTAAAACAATGACAATCCATTTTCAGGAATTGCTGTCTTAGCCGGTAATGGGTGCGAATTCTTTTCGTGCAACCCTGTATATGATCTATAGCATTTATACACACAACGTAATACACTAAAAATTGCTAAGTTAAAAATAATATAAACTATTGTATATAAAAACATCAAAATGGTAATGCTTTTATAGTAATAAAAGATTAATGGTAATGGTTTTGTTTTATAGAGAAATGCATGATAAGTACGATGAAGCAGGTAGTTTTTAAATCGAATAATTATTTTAAGAGCTATTTAATGTTGAAATTGATCAACATAGTTTAGTTACATAAGTTTTATAGGATCAAAAACTATGCTTAGCAATTAAACAATCTTTTGAAGATATATACTTGACTAAATTGTGGTGTTCAATGTTCAATCATTTTTTAAATTTGTCTAGTTTTTAATTTTTCATTCAAAATTCCGTATATCTGAATAGAGATTTAATTCATATTTTGAAATTACCGTTTTTTATCTACTGTTTCCAGATTTTAAAAAGCCCAAATAATAATATTTCCAAACACTTTTCAATTGAAAAATACATTTATATGTGAATATTAAAATAGAAAGAAAACTTTAAATGAATTAAAGTATGAATTACAGAGTCTATACGAAAACTTTTATTCTAGACGTTATAAAAATGAGGGAGGCACCGACATCTTATACTTAATAATTTTATATCAGTTGATTTTCAAATGTGTAATTGATCTTACTTAATCAGTCACCAAAACAGTCGTCAGATGTTGCGGCAGTGGTGGATACGGCCTTGGAAACCTGAAAATACCCCTGTCAAAGGGGAATAAATGGCATCTCGATTACAGAAGATCGCCATTGGCCAGGATAATATCATTCAATCTTCTATAATCAGGTAATCTTTTTTAAACAGACAAAATTAGCGCGTTTTTAGAATATGTGAGATCTGGATAGGGGTTGTCGAACGTAGCTCGTAGGCGACAGTGTCCCTAGTAATTAAAAAAGCAATTTTATAATTTGACTGATGTGTCAACTACTCAATCTGGTCACTGATGTGCACCAGGTATTCCAGGCATGACTTCTGACTAAATGAGTATACAAATATGTAAGTTTAACTAGTAAAAACAGTTTATTAAAAGTAAATTAAAGGAGAACTGCTGATGTCGGCTGGGGTAACTTACTTTAAAGAACTCAAAGACACTTCAAAAATTACCTAACACAATAAAATAGTATTTTACTTAATTCTAGATGACATTGTCAAAATACGAATTGTGCTATTTCAAAATCAAATTACTTCTTAGAATGTTTAAACCCCATTAACAATCAAAGTCCCAATTCTATAACTGATTAGGTTCCGTGAATCTAAGCACTATCAATTGGAGAGCTCAAAAACCAACTTCTTACCAAATAGAACTAATCACAGCAGATTAGTGAATTTAAATGAGTCAGGAGACACTGCAAAAAATACCTACTGTCTTAGCGAAACCCCCCATTTAAATAGTAACCAATGTACTACGTTCTGAAACTATATTAGCATACTACTTAATCTTTTTAAAAATCCACATTATCCCGAGCCCAATCACACTACAGAAACTTAGAGATCATGATAGGATAGTGACGTCCATTCATGCGCACAAGGAAAAAAGAAAACAAATACGAAAACAAAACGTTCGTATTCAAGAATAACATTCGTAGAGTGCCTTTATAACTCCAACTATAAACGCCTCCATCACAAGTACATAATATCACACACTGATAAGAAAAATGTATCAATTGTACCATGATTCCTCTGTATCATATTTCTGTTAATCAACGCTAAGAAACCGTTTTATTAATAGATAACAGAAACAAAGAATTATTAATTTCAAATCTTCGCTTCAGTGCTTTCTATTTATATATCGATTATGACACACTTTCCACTAAATAGCTGCACACTTTTTTTGTTTGTTTGTTGAATGATACGCAATAAATAAATATGATTAAAATTATCCTCATATTTTTCTTCTCAAAACATGACCTATTTTCAAATTCAAATGTTTATATAACATAATTATACAACGTTTTAATGAAAGAAATTCCATTTGAACAATTAATTACGAAGCGATGAGAACCCAACGACTTATTTCATCGTACCAAAAAGGAGTCACTCAAAATCCTTAACATAATATTTTAAGATGTAGTTTGAGAGACTAAATACACACAAAGGAAAGTTATTTTCTATAATGCACAATCAGCCCTGCCCTATATAGCGTCTATGACAAAAGGTATGAAATTAAAAAGTCTATTTATTATGAAAATCACCCTTTCAATCCAATTCCAATTATTTGTCCTCCAAAATCAATCTTTACAATTATCAGTCCACAATGGCTTCTGTAAACAGTGGCCATTGTTGCGAATTCTTACACATTATCCAAGTTAATAACTACTCACTTCATTTACGCTATTGAATTTCGGTCAATTCCGCACAATACGTCTATGCAGACTAGAAGTTCAATGTATTATTCATAGAAAATAATTGAATAAGATTGATACGTAAGATACTGAGTAGTAAACGCGGATTGAAATATCTGTTAAGTGACAATTAACTCTCAAGACATAATTATTAAGTTGTGGTGTGAATTCTTCGTTGTTAATCCTTGTGGTTTAATTTCCAAATTGTTTTTTTTTTTTTTAAGACCATAATGCTGTTATCGTGCAAGATATAAATCCTCCTTTCTATATCGATGCGAAACTGATTAAACGATGCCTCGTCAAATATGTGAAGACTTATCAAAGTGATAGAATGAGATCATTTCAGATTTGATTAGAATTTATTATTGTAGTGTCCTTTAGAATGTATATTTTTGCTACAATACTATAATATCGGTGTTTCTCAACCGCTCCTCTGCATCAATACAAAATTCGCTGCATAGGAAAAAAAAAAAAAAAAAAAAAGATCGATCACTAGCAAAATTTGCACAAATTTCCATCAGCTTCTTGCAAAAAATTAAAAAGGAATATGTAAAAAAGGCATTAAAAAGACTTTATAGAATTCTTTAATGATCTTTTAGCTAAATAGATTTAATTTCTTAAAGCATTCAAAATTTTTGTGATATCGTATATTTGTATAATTTTTCTAAGAATGACTCTACGAGTGTCTCTATTAGCAGGGCCAGAATGGGGCATGGGCCCAGCCCCAGAGACCCTTAAGTTTGGGAGCTCCCAAATCAGTCGACATTTTTTTTAATGTCAACTAAGTTTTATTATTTATATAGTTTTATATTGTACAGCAGTAATATATTAATATTAAATCGTAAAAAGTTTAAATCGTTTAAAAAGTATCCAACAATATATGTATTTAAAGTTTATAAGGGTGTCCTCACCCCCCCCCCCCCACCCCCCACCCCCACCCCACTTGCGATCGACAACTCCAATCTTTCAGACACAATCACAAAGACACTTTTATATGTAAAAACATAAAATTTGTAAATATTACTCTTTAAGTGCCACGGAATCGAACAGAATTTTTATACATCCTATAATTCTAAGGTATTCCTAACCAAAAACAACCTTTTCCTGGCTGCTCTGTCTTGAAAATTGTTGCCAACTTTGAGAACATTTTCCCGAAATATCATTTGCATTATAGAAAAATGAGAAATAATATTCCAAATACTTGCAAATTTTTGTGAAATTGAAAATTTCTGCAAATTTCATTTATGAACCAAATTGACTCGGTGAATAGGCCATAAAATAACAAGAGATGAGAGAAAAAAGTACGAAGAAGTATGAGAGAAAAAAAAACATGAAAGATTCACGCATAAAAATTATTTCACATTACTACATAGCATAAGTCTGGGGCCCAAATCATGTTTTTGCCCCAGGTCCCCCAAAAGTCATAGTCGAACACTGTCTATTAGAATATATCTCATAAATTTTGCATCTTTCAGATTTGTTTATTCTTAATTGAGAGGGGAAAAGCTTCTATTTCTGTTTAAATTAATTCTAAAAAATATATTAATTTCTTGCAGAAAAAAAAAAGAAGTTAACGCTAGGTTCTTATATATTACACAGATCAGATTTATAAAATTAAGATTTGATTCTTGCACACGCTTGTTTAACATATCTAGAAACGTCTATCCTTTCATTTAGATTTTATGCCGGTTCATTTTCTCATTGACCTTTGTAATATTATATATCTTCCTATATAATATTGCGAAAGAAATGCATGCCTTTTATGGTAAAAAGAGCACCTGCATGTAACAAGTTCTGAAAGGTAGTATTACAAGAAAGTATGATGCACTTAGCTAGTGAGCCACTGAAGTAAAAATAAAAATCTGCTATATCATTTCAAAAAGTTAACTTAAATTAACAAATAACTAGAGAACGTTTATTATTTTATTTTGGAAATTTAATTTATTATTTAAATGACTATGTGTGCATTAGAAAATGATATTTTTATAATCCAGTCGAACAATTTTATAAAAAGCTCTGACATAACAACACTGTAAAAAAAAAAAAAAAAAAAAAAAAAAAAAAATCCATTGAATGTCAGTAAAATGTCTGTACTTTTGCGGATTTTTTGTAGCTGTTGTTGTTTTTCAATTAAAGTGATTTCGTGAGTGTAAGAATATCTTGGACTTATAATGTATTATTTTACTTTTCTCTAAAGTTGTGCGATTTATTTTTATTATTATACTACAAAAAGTAAAAATCCCTAAAAATGTGGAAATTGAAATGGCAAACTACGAAATTATTTTTAGAGTATAAAAATATGAAATGTTCCAGACTTAGTGAAAACAACAAATTAACTAGACTTTTAGCACTATTGTATATCAAAGATATTCTTAAAGTTGTTTCATAAAGTATTCTTAATGTATAACTATTAATTAAAAATTCCCTAATTTCTGACACATTCACGAAATCATTTCATCGCAGGAAAAATTTCCTTAAATTATGGAAATTGTTCTGGCAGTCAAAAGATTTATTTATGTAATTTTTTTTTTTGAAAGTGAAAGGGCCCGGCTTTAACCCTTTCCGGCATAGTGGTCACACTCCGGGCACACCTAATTTTAATTCCAAACTTACATTCGGCACCAAGAATATTTTAATAAAATTTTGCTTCTAAAATGAAAGCTTAAAATAAGGAGGTCTTATTTTCTAAAAAAGTCGTTTGTAAATTCCGGTGTCAGTCAGTAATTTTGCATTTTACGAACATAATTTGTCTGTGCCGGAAAGGGTTAACAAGCAAGATGAAACAAAATGGTAGATCAAATACACTGCTCAAAACAATTAAAGGATATTTGAAGTTTTATATAAAATAAAGATATAAACGAATTTTTTTTTGCCGAAAATAGAAGAAGAGAATCACAAATGCAAATTTTTCTGGTTTTCAAACTGTGGAGTATGCAAATTTTAAGTTCGACGTCAAAAACGTCGCTTCAGTGGCAGCGAATGAAATTTGACTTTCATCTGGATAAAAGAGAATGAAGACAAGGATGATCGGCATTCAGTGATTGCTTTGTTTCGATGAGTACGATGTCTCAGCGAAGTCATTTGACAGATTCAGAAGCTTGGAGAATTGTTGGTAGGTTAGAAGGGGGCCAAACTCAAGCCGAAGTAGCGCAAGCCATAGGAGTGTCACAAAGTGTCATTTCCAGGATCTGGAACCGTTTTTTGGAGAGTGGATGTGCAGGCCGAAGACCAGGGCAAGGTCGTAGACGGGCAACAACGCCCAATGAAGATCGGTATTTAGCGTTAACAGCTCGGAGACACCGAAACATGAACGCTACTCTTCTCCAACAACACCTTCGCTCGGCTACAGGCACCACGTTTTCAACTCAGACTGTCCGAAACCGGCTCCATGCTGTAGGTCTGTATGCTCGCCGAACGATGGTATGTGTTAGATTAACATCAAGGCATCGTCGCGACCGCAGGGAGTGGGCAACCGAGCATGTCAACTGGAGGAGAAATGAATGGAGCAATATTCTGTTTTCTGACGAGTCCCGTTTTTCTGTGCATCCGGATAATAGGCGTATTTTCATCTGGAGGGACCGTGGCAGTAGGAATAATCCTGCGTTCGTGCACGAAAGTGTCAGATTTGGCGGTGGAGGAGTGTTGGTGTATGGTGGCATCTCCATTGACGGGCGCACTAACCTCTACATCATTCGAGATGGAGCTCTGACTGGTCGCCGATATAGGGAGAGATCCTCAGATCTATTGTAGTCCCTTACGCTGCAGCAATCGGAGATAACTTCATTTTAATGGACGATAACTGCAGGCCACATCGTGCAAACCTGGTGGAGGATTTCCTTTTCGAGGAAGGAATCGTTCGAATGGAATGGCCAGCGTGTTCTCCAGACATGAATCCAATCGAGCACGTTTGGGACGCTCTAGGAAGACGAGTTTCTGGCCGCCAACAACCCCCACAAACTCTCCAAGAACTGGAAAGAGCTCTTCTGGAAGAGTGGGGCAGAATACCCCAACTCGTCATTAATAGCCTCATTGAGTCCATGCCTCAAAGGTGTTCAACGTTGCTGGCCGCCCGTGGAAACCATACCCCCTACTGAAAATGATTTTCTTTGAAGAAAACACCTTTTCTTATTCTTTTTTTCTCATATGCACAAATTGTGTTTTTTTCCTTTTGTACACAAATGCGCAATAAAATGCATTTTTTTCTGCCAAACATGTGTAATTTATTCTCATATAACCTACTATGTCTGTCGACCATGTATCAATCAGCTAAAAAGTTTCCCAGATACAAAATCCACCTAAAACTGCAATATCCTTTAATTGTTTTGAGCAGTGTATAAATAAAATAAAAAATGTGTTTTAAAAATAATTGACACGTATTTATTAATGTACTAACCCTCTGACTGTCCAGTAATTGGGCTAAATTGTAATGTTGTTTTCTCTGTATTTTATTTTAAATATAAAAAAAAAATGGTGATTATTCCAAAATTATGTATCTGAATGTAAACCTTGAGGGTTTAAATCAATACTCAATGTATTAAAACTGCATTATATTTATAGAAAAAAAAAACCAATTTAAAAAATGTTTATATATTAACACGGGCTTCTCAGTGAGAGAAGAAAAAATTTATATTTTTTAAATGAAAATTCCCGTTCTCAGAGTGACTATTTTCATATTTTATTTGTACAACTATTTCCAAATAATAATCTTCATTGTAGATTTTTGCATTATTTGTAAGTAAAATCTACTACGAATTTTACTCTTTGGGAAAGTGGCACAAGTAAAATATAAAAATAGTCGCCAAGGGTAACTCTGCGGGTTCTTAATAACGTCCCATTCTCATGTCAAAACCATATTTTAAAATTTCAAAATTAATGTATTGTTATAAAATGTAATAACTTTTGCTCAGTTTCTTTATAATAAATGGGCAACAGCAAAAGGAAGAAAAAAGGCCTTTTTATATTACGGCAAATGTTACTTTACATTATTGTAACAAACAAACATTTATTGTTGAGTCACATGGTAATATATTTTTTAAAAAATCATGCCTGAAAATTATTTAAATTGACTATTTAAGATTTTCAAATTGTTTTCTTAACGTACAATAAAAATTTAATTAAAATTAATCTAATAAAATCACTTGTTAACTTTAAATTAAAGTGAAATTATTGCTTAAAGTAATTTTTAAAAAAATAACCCAAAAGGTTTAAAAATACCTTTTAATATAGATGACATAGGTTTCCTTCGCTCAAACGACGACATCTTCAGATCAAAATGATAAATAAAATATTCTCGCAAAGTTTTTGAAAATGATAAACATAAATCAGGAGATCACATGTCCAATGTAAGCAGGTGCTTAAATTGGTCAAATTGGAAAACGTGAAATTATTTTATTTTTATTGCTTTTTAATTTGTAAAACGTCGCGTGCCAAATTTTAGGTAATTCAATAGAAGCTGATTCGTTGCATATGTTATCGTTTCTCAAATATATTTCTATTGATTGGAAATATATTTCTATTGATTGGAGTACATTTCTATTGATGGGAAATAAACTGTTGATGGAAAAATTATTTTATTATTCTTGAAATCAATCTGCAATGGCTCTATTCTATGTAGTCTAGCTAAATCAGTCGTTCTTCTCTCATATTTGATATCTTCATCAACAGTTAATTTCCCATCTATTATCCGTGAATCAATAGAAATATATTTGCGAAACGGTAACATTTGCAACGAATCAGTTTCTATTGAATTTCCTAAAATTTGGCACGCGGTGTTTTACAAATTAAAAAAGCAATAAAAATAAAATAATTTTCAGGTTTTCCAATTTGACCAGTTTAAGCACCTGCTTACATTGGACATGTGATCTCGTGATTTATATTTATCATCTTCAAAATTTTTACGAGAATATTTTATTTATGATTTTGATCTGAAGATGTCGCCGTTTGAACGAAGGAAACATATGTCATCTATATTAAAAGGTATTTTTAAACCTTTTGGGTTATTTTTTTAAAAATTACTTTAAGCAATAATTACACTTTAATTTAAAATTACTTTGTCAATTCATAAGTAAATTCTGAGAATGTCACAATATTGTATTGTCAATGGGAACCCAGAACTGTAACATAGCTTCTAGAACTTCAGCACATTAAGCAGTGAGGGAAAAATCGATTGCAAAATTATATCTTTACATACATGCACCGAATCAAGTTAAATAAAAATATGTAAAAATACATTGCAGGAAAGTTGGTTTTAATGAGGGAAATCTGGATATAACAAACAAAACTTTTACATATTGCCACAAATGATTACCGATGCTTTCTAACAAAAAAAACATAATCATGCATGTTCTATACATTTGTTAAAATTAAGTGAAACCATCACAAAGAGATTATTCCTTCTGCGGTGGTCATTCGTTTTTAATTAAATTTGCGCCTTTAAAATAAAAAAATAATAAAAAACAAACTATTTTTTTTGTTTTATTTATTTATTTTATTGAATCAATTAGAAGAAAAATGTATAATGTAAAAATGTCTTATAATTTTTTTTTCTTAAATTTGTAACTAAATGATATAGGTCGGATTACTTCGATTACACTTCTGCAGAATTGTTTCCCATACGTATGTTCAAAATAATAAACATAAATATTAAACTACAATTAGTAATTTAATTTCCTTCTAGTATTTTAGGAATGCAAAAGTGCTCTTGTAGGAATGATTATTAATTTTCAGGTACTTAATCGAGTTTTTATCCATGTTTCCTAACATTACATCTTAGACTTGGTTATAATGAACTAATGTTCTGGTCTATTCGTCCTCGTTATGACCCAGTTCGACTATAGTTTCGGCTCAAATGACACTCCTTCCTTCAAACTTCCTACTACTATTTGGTATTTTTCGATGTGCGTTCTTATAGTTTCACTTGTTTTGAACCAGAAATTTGATTCAATAAAATATAGCTTCATCTTACGATATGTCTATTTGATTTTATTTATTAAGTTTAAGAGTTATTATTTTTTCTGATTTGAAACGTAAAATTTCAAAACAACAAGAACAAAAAAGGATGGTAACCTTTTCCTCCAATGGTGCTATAGGAACATTAACGGTAGGTTCTACAGTTTTTCGTCATGGCAAAAGCGATAAAAAGTATTTGTTGATATTAAAAAAGTCTCGTTTATGTTAGAATGACCATATTTTATAATGGCTATTGAACGGGAATTTCTTAAAGCTTTCATATCTTTAAAATTTACAAATTTATAAACTTATTTTTTTTCTCTCAAATTTATCACCTTCTAAACCAAAAACTAAGAGAACTACAGTTCCTAAATTTGAGGACGTTCTCGAATTTCGTGGAGGTTTGGTCACATTAGTTTATATGAGAGTGACCAAATTTTATAAGTGTTATTGAATGGGAATTTTTTAAAGCTCTCATGCCTTTAATATAAACTTTTTTTGTTTCTCTCAAATTTATCACCTTTCAAACCAAAAATCGCGGGAACCACAGTTCCTAAATTTGAGGACGTTCACGAATTTCGTGGAAGTTTGATCACCTTAGTTTATATTTGCCTCACCCTTGTATTTGAGGATGTAATACAATTCGTTATGATACATTTGTACTTTAAAAAAAAAAACGAGTAAGCTCATTTTGGATTCTCATTTTAGAGTATAATTCTTTTTGATAAATACATCTGAACGTAATAGGAAAGGAAGGTTCGAAATTCTTATTTATTGTTAATTTTAATCTCCATATGAATAAGACATTCAAACGAACCAGACAGATAAACTCTCTTATCAAATCACTCGCATACGCCATTAAAGTTATAAATTTTATGATAATAACTCATCACCATTTGTCTGCCCAAAATAGGTAGACTGGGTGTTGTCCAGCTATCAAGCACAAAATTTGATGAAAGCCAATGCCATTGGGGCGTATCCCTAAAACTTTCATTAATTTATTATTGATTATTTATTTATGCTGCGTTTCTATTTACTTTAATTTTCCCAGTGGCAGAGTAGCTTCTTATTACTTTCGTTCGCCGGAAAAAAACATCGTTTCATTTGGAATTAAAGTACCAGATCACGATAAGAAAACGTTGCTGTAGTGATTGTTGTGCTGTGGATAAAGATTGTGAGAGATTACTCATCAGTCACTGTTACTTTCATTTCTTTAAAGAAGATTGTTATATCTATTGTATTTATTGAACCCCGATCATAGAAAAAGGACATAGCTTCTACACTGCAAAAAAAAAATTGTCGATTTTACAGTATTATATTGTAAAATCAACACTTTTTTTTTTTGCAGTGTAGCTGAACGGATTTCAAAGGTATTTGTACTCTTATTTAGGTAATTTTGCAAGGAAGGTTTTAATATATTGAACAGTTTCATATGTTGTTTGGTTTTGGATTTATGGAAATGTTTGTGAAGCAAGTCCTTTTGTAACTTCAAAGGAAATATTTTGATGTATATTACAATAAAGGTGATTAAAAAATTTAAAAGTATATTTGCTTATCTTAACCACTCTGGCGTGTGAGCGAAATCTGCCAATAAGGCAGAAGTATTTTGTTTTCCATTCTCGTTATTTTCTAATGGTAAATTTCACTATTATGATACAGTGCAGATAAACTGTCCAAAGATTCCAATGAATTGTTTTTGTGCAGGGCCATCAATCCTATCTTCATCTTCTGACCTTGATACTCTTTCGGATTCTTTCCAATGATGCGTTTGACCTTTGGCAATAACAAAATGTCCACGATGCGAGTCGCTGAACAAAAGAATTTCAAAATAGCAACCGATACGGGATCGTAAAACATTTTTGATATCCTTCTGTTCCACAGTTGAGATCACGAGTTGTTCAAAGCTTTTATGAAATATGGCCTTTTGTCCAACGACCGATTTTCGCAGGGTTTTTTTTTCCAACTGGAGATACGCTGCTTGTTTGAACATATGTCTACAGCGGATTTTTTGTATGGGAGTGTAAAACATTTTCAACAGACATAGATAAGCGACAGAGAAAATTTATAAAGAAAGCTTTCGTGCTGGAATGGAGGCAATAGTTAGACCAATGTTTTTAAACCTTTTCTACCTCGCCGCACACTCGAATCCATAGTTAAGCTTTTGCGACACACTTAAATTATGATGAGGAAAAACCTATGAAAGGAATATACGTTTTTAATTTGTTTATTAACTCAAGCGAAATGCTTCTGCACAGCCAAAAGCAAGCAAAACAAATTATTACAATTTGTAATTGAAAGATGGCAATTAAAATTCTCAATAATTCATTACTGAATTACATGAATGCGCATTTAATGCATTCACGACGACTGGCAAGTTCACTTTCTGCATAAGGCCCACGAAACCTTTAAAATAAAAACCAGTATTTCAGTGCCGGAATTTTCCCCTTATGAAATCTCAAATTTTGAGTGATTAAACAAGTCAAAATTGCAATATGATAAAATTGGTGTAGAAGAATTAAAAGGAGTGTAAAAGATACTCTTAGTGAATGGGTTAAAACTTTCTATAGCACTAAAACCGTAAAAAAGTAGTTTATAGTCCAGAAAACGCTGAAAATGCATAGAATTTAAAGTATCATAACTCGAAAAGCTCTGGTTGTAGAAGAATGGAATTTTTTCTGTTTTACTTGTTAAAGCGCAGCGAAAGTTTTTCTATTTATAACTTATACGACACAAGGTAAAGAAAAAAGTTTAAAATATTAAAAATAATTTTAAATAAAAGAAAAAAGATTTAAATTTCGTATAAAGATTTAAATTTCGTATAAAGATTTAAATTTCGTAATTTTTTTAAAATAACTATTTTGACGAAATGGACTATCTTTTGCGAAGAACAATAATTGGAACTATACCCCTAAAACTAACGGTTTAGAAATTAGCTATTGGTCAACGATAAGGAGTGACACCTTGTATATAGTTTTTTATTATACATTCAAAATTTTGTACAAATCTATTTAGAGATTAGAAAATTCTATATATGAAACCAACATTTCTGTGAAAATTTAGCCCTTCAAAAACACATACTATTTTTTGCGACACCTTTCAATACTACCATGAATTTTGGAATGCGGTTTTCTTTATAATTCTTCTAAGAGATTTAGTTTTAAATAATGATAAATCAAACATGAATTTCAAAAGACATTTTAACACCTTTGTTGACCGCTCACGAGTATACTCGTGTATTAAAACCTACACCGTTGACTAAAGGCGTGTTCTGAATACCTAGTTCCGCCTACGTATTTTTTCTTGCAAAAAAGTTCGGAAATTTTTTATCAGAATGAATATGTATTTACATCATATATTTGGGGATATTTTGTTAAACTCTATTAAACAGATTAATTTTGTATAAAATAAACTATTTTCTAACGCATAAATTCGATAAATATATCTAGGAATTGAACTTTAACTTATCTAGGAATTGAACCTTTCAAAAAAAGGCGGGGCTTGTACAGTTAGGAACACAGATTTCATATTAAATTGCCGGTCAACAAAGTGTTAACATATTGCTAACCGATAATTAAACAGGAAATCTGGGATTTGAAACTGTACAAGCCCCGCCCTTATGTGAAAATATTTAGAACATTGGATGGGATTTTCAAGATCATACATCAATAAATATCTTACAAAGTATGGATTTAACGTAAAAATTCTTACAATATAACAAAATTTATACAAGTATAAAATATAAATACTTTATTTTTTCAGATAAAAGCTTACTTACATTTTATATAGGAAAAAGTATGTAGGTGGAACTAAAGATTCAGAACACGCCCTTAGTCAACGATATCTGACATGTAGTTATACCAGGGATGCAAAATAGGGGCAATGGTGATTACTTTTTTAACTACTGATGGCAGATACTTCCAATTAGAAAACGTATACAAAACATGTACAGCTGTTAGATATGGCATTTGTTTTGAAAACGGGTGTATACATATGAAAATACAAAATTATTTTTTATACGGTCTCAGCATCTTATAACTTACATTTAGAAACATTTTTTTTTCATGTAAACACACAATAGTAAAAATTCGTTCTTCTGCGACCAATATTCACCGAGTTATGATGCTTTAAGGTTTATGAAATTTCGCAGATTTCTGGCACTAAAAACAGATAAACGATTTTTTAATGCCGGGAAGCTCCAAAATTTCATAAAATTATCATAACTCGGTAAGTTTTGATTGTTGAAGAATGGAACTTCTACTGTTTCACTTGTCAGAGCATTGAGAAAATATTTCTAAATATAACTAACTTGTAAGGATTCAAAGACCGTTAAAATATAAATTTCGTATTTTAATATGTATACATCCCCTTACAAAATGCCACATCTAAAAACTGTGCTTGATTTGTATACATTTTTGTAATTGGAAGTATCTCCTCTATCATCACTGGTTTAAAAGGTAATCGCCGTTACCCCTCTTTTGAATCACCTAGTTTAACACCAAGTGTACTCATGACTGGATAATAATGTGTTAGTATAAGATATGTGCGCTAGTTATGCTCTGATAAAAGTAAAAAACAAAACCGATTTCGAGATTTCATTTCAATTCAAAAGTAAATTATTAAAATATCTACATTTCTTTTTTCTTTTCGTTTTCTTAGACCACATTAAACTACACAATAGCTAAAAATATATTCTTGTAATTAACATAGTTTTACCTAAATCGTTAAATGGTAATTTTCTTTTGAAAAATCTCAAATAAAATTGCTTTATATTTTTAACGCTCTTTCATGCATTTGCATTTGATCTACTTTTAAATGTACACAATATCATATTATTTACATAACATAAAATACTTTTTTAAAATCTAAATCTAAACTAACATATTCCGTCTGTTGTTAAATGTGTCAAAAATACGAGAAGAAAATGGCATTACATTATTATTTCAACTTTTAAATTGGGTCATCTCTGTTGTTTCAATCTTACTGAGAAGTAATAAGGTATTATTAAAACTCGCGAGCTACTACCAATGATTAGCATTCTTCAACTTCTCATGGATATGTGGATTCTTTTTTAGAAAATCGTGATTTAGAAGAAATCAGAAATTTAGTTCATTTGGTAATTGCTTCTACTTTCAAGGAAATTCCGCATATGGTGCATCAAACATGATCTTATTAAAATGGTGAAAAATCATGACGGTAGCTGAATAAATTAGTTGTAGTTCTTTCAACTCTAAAAATGCATTTATTTTTTTAATAAATATGATGTCAGAAACGCGCAGTTGTCAATGGTAATATCGATGGATTTAATTGTTAAGTACAAGCGATTATACAATTGATGGTGCTGCGAAGATATTGATGTCATCGATGAACATTATATGATAAATACAGGGTGATCACGAATTCATGGTACAAACGTTAAGGGTTGGTACAAAACACTGTAACAAACAATTTTTGTATAAGAAACCAGAGTCAGAAATCCATATATATAGTCAAAAATACAGGGCGATACACTCCCTCCAATCCGAAGTCGTGTTTTCGTTCATAACTTTAATAGTAGTGAATATACTTTAACAAAATCCTTACACTTCATACAAATATGAGTTTGTTGCGAATTTTTTTAAAATATCTCCACTACTGTTAAATTTATGAATGAAAACACGAGTTCGGATTGAAGTGAGACGGCCTGTAATTTTGACTATATAAATGGATGTATGACCCTGATTTCATATACAATAAATGATTTTTACATTTAATAGTGTCCTGTACCAATCCACTGTAAAAATCATTTATTGTATAAGAAACCAGGCTCAAAAACTCATTTATTTAGTCAAAATTGCAGGGCGTCTCACTTCAATCGAATGTCTCGTTTTTCGTTTTCGTAGTAAGTTTTAAATTGTTTAAACCCCTTAATAGAGCTTTCAAATTAGCGAAGAAACAATATCATGTGTTATAGTGTAAATATCTTTTTCATTTTTCTCAGAAAGGATTTTCTACTTATTTAGGTACAAGTTTTATAAATTTTGTTAACGCTAGAGAGTTGAAATTTTTCATATTTGTATAGCCAAAAGTTGTTTCTTTAGAACTATAAAAAAAAAAAATGTAACTATTTCAGAAGATATGCAGGAAAATATGAACATTTTTTCTATAATTTTTTTAATATTTCTGTATTTTTTCAATTTTTTTTAATTACCTTCTTTTTTTTTTTTTTTTTTTTTTTTTGAGTAAAATGAACAATGCTTCGACTTATAATTAAATTATATGTTTCTAACCTGTATGTAAAATTTAAAGAAGTTATCTGCAATACTTTTTTACAAAAGTGTACCTAACTGACTTATAATCATAAACACGTAAGCAAAAGTATTGTTTTTGTATGGGTGTGTGTGTGTGTTAAATATAAACTAAAATACACCTATTTTAAACGAGAAAGTAATTCAACACGTATGTCTATTCATAAACAAATTACATGGCTTTTAACATTGTGTTAATCTGCTTCGTTCACACAGGCGTAACTTTCTTAATTTTTATAATTTCGTCTAGAAACTGTAACTGAATATACACGGTACTTACAACTGTACAGCTGTACTTTCAGAGAAGGTAATTTACAAAAATGCATTTTTTGAAAGTTTGCAGGTAGGTATAACCTCTTAAGAGGCTATTTCACTCATGCGAAAACATCCTCTAGCTAATGTTAATCCTATGGGAGAAAAATTTTAAAATATCTCGTTTGCATTTTAATATTTTTAAATGATCTTTTTTTTTCATTGCATAGCTAAGGTCGATCTCTACGAAAAGCCGTATTTTTCTTTTTCGATTTTGTTTACAAGTTGTTTTTATTAGGATACTTTCACTTTCGCAACCGGTTTCGAAAGTGGAAGCATCTTCATAAAAAAAACCGGCAAACAAAATCGAAAAAATAAAAACCGGCCTCCGTAGAGATCGACTTCAGCTATCCAATGCAAAAAAAATAATTTAAAAATATTGAAATACAAACGAGATATTTTTTTTAAGTTCTCCCACAGGGTTAACATTAGCGAGTGGGTGTTTTCGCATGAGTGAAGAAGCCTCTTAAAATTGAGCAACAGTATGAAATGATTTGCGAATATCATCGACATTAATTTATCAAAATTTTGTTTATTAGGTATAAATGTTACTTGTAGTTTAATCTACTTCAGTATTTTAATTAATAAACAAAACCACTTATATGTCAAACTGTGCACCAAATATATGTGATAGTCATTATTTTAATCGTTAATTCAATTTGCGAGCTACGTAATGCTCAATGCTGATCAAAAACTCACATATGTTTTAATATTTTAACCTGCTAAAATTTCTTTCCTAGGAAACGAAGATACAGACAATGTGAGGAATATTTTATGACATGTAGTTACGTTTGTGCAAGCATCGTTATGTTCATATACATGTATAGTATAAGTCATTGTAGTTTAATAGCCTGATCTGATAAATATTTATGAAGACATTCAGGTCTTATCAGCGTAGTGAACAATCACAGTGGTGAGACAACATCTAACTTACTCTTATTAAAAAAAATTCCTTCGGACCTGACAAAAATAAATTTCCCCAGCTATGCAAAGTAAAATTCAATATCTTCACCTGCACAATTTATTTTTTTTCTTTCTTTTTAATCTTTATATAATTTATTTTTTGCATCCTCCCAAATCCTGTGCCCAGAGCAGCTGCCCCGCCTACCCCCTTCTAGTTTCGTCACTGAATTTGAGAACAAAATGTTATAGAAATATTTTGTTACGTTAAAATAGTAGTTCAATTAGTTTTGTTCAACCAGTATTACTGCAATTATTTTATTATTGTTTATGATTTATGCAATAAGTTGTCAGTTATTTTAAAAATACTAACTATGCAGACGAAAAAGAGAAGAAAAAAAAAGCTTCTTCTGTCTGAATACGTGATTTGCAAGTTCTTTTGTGAAGGAATGTGTCGTTAAAGGCTTGCAACAGAGTGTTGATAGAATTGGCTCATTTCACACTCTGCTGCATACATACGTCTGAATTAATGTTTCGTAAAGCTGTTCTAAGGAGATGTCTGCATGGAAAACTAAACTAACATGTGTCGGATATCAATCTAGAATTATTAAAAAAAAATAGGATTTGGGTCAAATTTATTCAAGTATAAGTTTGTATCATGACAAAAACAAATAAAGCAGGCAATAGATATTTTTTTCTTTCGAGAGAATGTATAAAACTCGGTATGTGTGTGTAATATTCAATTTTTGCACTCTTATACGTGATATCGAATAATTGTCAATTATTTTTTAATCTTGATGAAATAGCAAGTAAGGATTGCATATCTTCGACTTCTGTGTGTATGTATTCAAATTACTTATGGAGTCAAGAACGAATTAATATGGGTTTTGGGAAAATACTGCATTTATACTGCTCAACTACAATATCAATGCAGTACTGGCATAAATTCGGAAATATTTTTTTTAAATGCTGACGAAATTTTAAAGAGGAAATATGCATCAAATATTGTTTAGTTGATCATATGAAATTTCATTTATGTAACCATCTAATTGAATTTTTGTTGAATTCTTTATGATTTTCTCGCTTCGTTTAAGATGTGCGATAATTTCAAAATATTGTTCTTCTCAATTGATACTTTTGTTTCAATGTTACATTAATGATTCCTTACGTGATAACGACATACGAATTCCGATTATTGACTTTATTTGTTATTTAGCCTACAAGTAGTTTGATATACTATTAGAGTATTCTTAAAGTTAATAAATGGAACAATAATCTAGTGTTGGGCCAACCATTACTTTTGGGAGTACTGGGTACAGGCTTGACACGGGGCCTCCATGAATATACTATGGGGCAAGAGAAAAAAATTCTATGCAAATAGCTCAGATAACTTTTAAATGTAGTCAATGTTCGACAGTAGAGAGAAAATGGGGCTCCGGCCCCAGGAGGTGGAGTGTGGAGTGAGGAGGGAGGAGGGCTCCTCCTCCTGAAGTGCCCTCCACCTCCCAAAGTGTGCACCTCCTCCTCCTCCCAAAGTGCCCTCCACCTCCCAAAGTGCCCTCCTCCTCTCAAAGTGCCCTCCTCCACTACTTAAGATAAGGGGATTAATTAAGGATTAGTGTTAATTAATTTTAATTGCGGGACTTAGAAATTTTTCGAGGCCATTTTTTTTTCGCGGAGAATTTTCTACTAGAATACGAGGTGTGTTTCAATGGATTTATTTTAGCGAATTAGAAGTTTAATTAATTTTAATTTTAATTAATTTTAATTGGGGAACTTAGAAATTTTTCATAGCAATTTTTTTTTTTCAACGAGAGTATGCAGTTTGATTATGAGTGTATGCAGTAGAAGTAAATGATTAATTAATTAAAAATATTAATTAAAAATAGTAATTAATTAATTTTAATTGCAGAACTTAAAAATTTTCGCGAGATTTTTTCAACGAGAGTAGGGTATTCGATATACATGTTAGAGGAGAATTTTAAAAGTCAATAATGGTTTAATTAAAAATGGTGATTAATTTTAATTGAGGAACTTAAACATTTTTCGAAGCAAATATTTTTTCAACGAGAGTAGGCTATTTGTTATACATGTTAGAGTATATTACAGGTGAATTTTAAAAGTCAATAATGATTTAATTAAAAAGGGTCATTAATTAATTTTAATTGGAGAACTTAAGAAATTTTGGCAAGATTTTTTTTTCCCCTCAACGAGAGTACGCAGTTTGCATGTGCAGTAGAATGGTAGATGCTAGTAATTAAAAAGGGTCATTAATTAATTTTAATTGGCGGACTTCAACATTTTTGAGGCAAACAGGCGCGTTTTAATGAATTCGATATAGGTTGTAGTAGGTCCCGCATGAATGATACTGTACTCAACTGAATAGCTCCCCCCCTCCCCCTCCCTTTTTTACCCAGAGGGGGCCCTTCGATAGACTAACAATACACACTTACAAAAGTATAGAGTACTATAAAAAGAATTTTAGCGTATATGTAAATAAACAAGTATGTAAAATCAGACATAATTCATGAATCACTTTCCACAAAAAATACAGATTGGTACAAAAAGAATTTTAACGTATATATAAAATAAACAAGAATGAAAAATCATGCGTAGCGACATAATTCATGAATCACTTTCCAACATCATTGAAATGTTATGTGAATAAAATATAATTTTACCAGCTAGTGCGTAGTTAATTAAAATAGTGAACAGATCCCCTTTTTAATAAAAAGGAACCCTTCACAATAATCCATTTATGCATAAGGACCCTTCATAAAATCAGATAATTTACACTTTACCCTGTTTTTTTTCAATTCAAGTTAGGGTAAAAGTACAGTTTACGCATCGATAGATTCAAAATACAGGGACCCTTCGAAGTGTGAACTCGCATTAGACTGTAGGGCCCCTTCATAAAATAAATGAGATACATGCCCTATTCGACCTTTTTTTTTTTTTCAATTCAAGTTAGGCTAAAAGTACAGCTTACGCATCGATAGGTTCAAAATACAGGGACCCTTCGAAGTGTGAACTCGCATTAGACTATAGGGCCCCTTCATAAAATAAATTAGATACATGCCCTATTCAAATAAAAACCACCCTTCACAAAAACTGTAGGGGTTCCCTTTTGGAATAAAAAAGCATCCTTCACAAAAATTCCAATTATGCATAAGATCCCTTCATAAAATCAGATAATTTACACTTTCGCCTTTTTTTTTTTTCAATTCAAGTTAGGCTAAAAGTACAGCTTGCGCGTCGATATGTTCAAAACACATAGTTATAGATATTAAGCTACCTTCACAAAATAAATTCAATAGATTCATGTTATATTATGGCGACAGAAATACAAGGGATACTCACCTTCCATGAAAATGCAAGGTCCGCTGTTTGAATGAAAAGGCCTCCCTTCACAATATACCCTGTAAAAATATTATGATTCCACAGATATTTTAAGAAATAGAGTACTAATCTCAAATGAATACGAATTCATGCAATGTAAAAAATAGGTTTTACACGAACACATTTTTAGTATAACGTTCAAAATATAGTTTTTAGAAAAAAGATTCATGTTTCACCAAATTTATCATACAAGTCTGTAAAATAGGGTAGATCATTTCATGAAAAATAATTGAATTTTCGAATGATTATGCTTTAAAATACATATTTATAACTGTAACTAAGATTTGAATGTTCCCCCTCAACATGCATATCGCTGAATCATAATGAGTCATATTATCAGATAAGCGAAGATCTTGCTTTGATTTCACCCCGTATGCGATAATGAGTCACTCCGCGATAAGAAATACCTGAGACTCGTAATTTCTGACACATTTTTTGTAGGTAAATGAACTATTTAAAACTGTCAATGTATACGAATTATTTCGTGTAGTTCTATATAGGTGCTACTCTTCATATATACATATGGTGATATATACTAAAATCTGTTAAGTTTTAAAAGGCTTCACTGTGTATTCATTGTAAAATAAGAAATATCCCTTAAGAATTTTGAGTATAAGAGACGGGTTTAAAGGAATTTGAATCTGTTTAAATGTACCTGTGTTTAAATGAACTTGATACAGCTTAGGGTAAAAAATATACAGGAGTCCCTATAAAATATAGGAATTAAATTTTAAATAATATAAAACTAAATTACATTAGTCTATGCTTTTTTTTGTATAGAAAAATTATACTAAATTGAGTTTTTAGTATTTTAACTTAAAAACTTCTTTTGAGGAATGAATAACTAACCTTTTGACTTTGTTTTTATAAAATATATATTGTACTATTTAGTTAGGGCATTATTTAAAAAATTTTTGTTTTTAATATTGAAAAAAAATGTATCTTACATAAATATTTAAACCATAATGTACTGGAATTCATCCAAATTTGATCGACTGCATGCATGTCTTAAAAGAACTAAACGTGTTCGCTTATCTCTTAAAACCACGGGATATTATAACGTTATGGATAAAGCATAGGGTAGAATACAGAATGAATAGGTATTATAAAGCAGAATCATAAATTTTGCATACTTTACACTTGTAGTATGTGAAATGATTGCTACTATTGCCTATATGAGAAAATGAATCATCAACGAATCTTATTAGTGTATGTTATATTTAACCAACAGGCTTGAAATGCGTGAATTTTGACTAGAATTAATCATTGAATGTAAAAATGATTTATTTTTAGATCTAATATTTATATCGTTTAACATTTTAAAATATATACATAAATTAATCTTACCTTATTCACAAACTTGCAATCCCGTCTTCAATATATGACTACAGCATGAAAAAACATGCGTGCTACTTGTATAGCAACAGACCAGAAATGATTTCAGTACAAGTCCATTATCTTATCGTTAATCTATAGATTAGTAACATCACGTGACTGATTGCGATAACATTCTATATAAGATTTACTGATATGAATACATTTCAATTCATTTCTCCCAAAAGCAAGTGTATGAGTTGGTTGTGAGATCTAGGTAAGTATCCTTACTTTATATATTTAAAGTTATAATATATGAATAGATATAATATTAATGTATTTTTTCAATATGTATGGTAGGCAAAAAGGAATAGGTAGGCAAAAAGAATAGGTATTATTGCATGTTTCCTCTAATTTATTTTTAAAATAATTATTTTAAAAATACATACTAACAATTTATGCGATGAGTCACACAGCATGATGGGACGATATATGAAATTTATTTTTATAAAAGCTCCTATATACAATTCATATGGGTGAGCAAGATTATTTTTAGAATTTTTCACTCTTACCCTCTATAGGCTATACTTTTAAAATAGTAGTATTCGAATACTTGTAAAATGTAATTATAGCTTAGTAATTTTCTAGTCTTTTAACTATGCCGTTGAAGGAGTATTGTCATATTTAACTAACAGGCTCGAACATGCGTGAATTTTGACTAGAATTATTCACTGAATGTAAAAAAAAAAAAAGATTTATATTTAGATCTAATATCGTTTAACATTTTAAAATCCTATTAAAAGTATATACATTAGTATGCTTGTGAAAGGCCTATTGTTAATACGAAACGTTGTGTGAAGTGTCCTGTTTTAGGGTTAAAAGTTTCGTGAAGGTGTCTGTTTGAAGGAGCCTGTTTCGAAATGACTTAAGAACGCACAATTTATTCCTAAACATTCAACTCGATTCGTTATATATGCTTTATTAAGTATTCAATAAAAAATAATAACTAAGAAATAAAATTAAAAATAGTAATTAAGAGATATCCTTAAGAATTCTTGCGATAGGAGATTGGTTTTAATTAAATAGGTTAATGAATCTAATTCGATACAAGTCTTGTTAAAACAGAGATTATAGTTAAAATACACATTAATTATACAGCATTACACTGTATTACACAATGCGCTACCTCACCTATATTATCACAGAAATACCTTCGATAAAATTTAGACTAACAATACGCACCTAAAAAATATATACAGAGTACCCAGAAAATGATAGGAATGAATGAAAAATTTTAACGTAAATTATAAAATAGGATCTACAATAAGTGACAATAAATAAATATGAAGGAAAAATCATGAGTCATGGTATACTTTATGAAACACTTTTCAATGCTATGTGACTATCGTTAAGAATTTGAAATAAGTGAATTAGATTTAATAATTCATACTGGAAATGTATTTTTAAAAAAATTAATAGCTTCGTCTACTTTTAAATCATTCAAGACATATGATGAAGATTTAACCGCTGCAGAACGACTAAAAACTAGTATCTTAATGAATAGACCTATTTACGTCGGGTTCACAATTTTAGAATTATCTAAATTAGTTATATATGATTTTCATTACAATTTTATAAAGAAAACATACAAAGATCATGCAGTTTTACTCTTTACGGATATAGATTCCTTAACTTATCATATTCAAACACATAATATTTATAAGGATATGGAGCACCATCATGATTTTTTCGACTTTTCTGAATACTCGAAATCCCATCGTCTAAACCGCACAAGTATCGAACCCACAAACATATAATCAGACTTGACATTTTATAACCAGGACGCTAACCACAGGGCTAAGTGAGCCCCCGCTTATTTTATAATCACCACGCTGACTATTGGACTTAGTAAGCCCCAGGCTAATTTATATACACCACGCTAACTATTGGGCTTAGTGAGTCCCTGCTTATTTTATAGTCAACATGCTAACTATTGGGCTTAGTGAGCCCCAGGCTAACTTATACCAACCACGCTAACTGTGGGGCCTAGTGAACCCCCGCTTATTTTATAGCCACCATACTAACCACAGGGCTAAGTGAGCCCCCGCTTATTTCATAGTCACCATGCTAAGTATTAGGCTGAGTGAGCCCCAGGCTATTTTATACCCACTATGCTAACTAATGGGCTGAGTGAGACCCAGGCTATTTTCTACCCACCACGTTTACTGGGCTTAGTGTGCCCCCGCTTATTTTATAGCTACCACGATAACCACAGGGCTGAGTGAGCCCCCGCTTATTATATAGTCCACACGCTAACTACTGGGCTGATTAAGCCCCAGGTATTTTATACCCATCACGCTAACTACTGGGCTGAGTGAACCCCAGGTTATTTAGTCGCATGAATATGATTTCCAAGGTATATGTCCTAACTTGATTTAGACCATTGCCTATAGTAAGATAAAGCTGGGAAGTAAATTGGTAAACTATGTACCTCGAAAACTCACTTGTATTTTCTTAAATATCTGCAGAAATCAGCATAGTTTATTAAAATTATATACATTCTCATTAGTTTATGAATCTACTAACTTATAATATCTATATGGTAACTTGGATTATTAGTATTCCCACTTAAAAATTTCTTTTGTAGATTTAATATGATAAACACTAACATGAGACTGACTAAACTTTTACCATTTTCATTTCAACTTAGTTTTAGGAAATTTATCTACATAGCTTTAAATTTTACTGTTTAGTAAGTCTATTATTTCAAAGTATTATTTTTTAGTTCTAATATACAAAACGTATTCATATCGTTTTACATAGTAGGTATCAAATTAATTTAAAGTCATATTAAAAATATATATATATATACAAATACTATTCTTACCTAACACACCAGCTAGCTAAGCACCCAACCGTCTCACACCAAGACTCTGAGAAAAGTGAATGCTTGTTCAGGGCCTTATCAGCTAATATAATCACTGATAAGACTTGATCACGTGACATGTGACGTCACTGTTTAAGTGATATCACGTGACCATGTGGTATCATTCAATACGTCACCAATGACGTCAGAGATCACGTGACTAGGTCATAAAAGAACCAATTGCTAATTGCAATTAACAATTTACCTTTAATTGATTTGTATAATATATATATATAGATAAATTATTACCTGATTTTTCTATGTATTATTTCGTAATACATAGCACATGTACCTTGTTTTACGAAATAATAGAAAAATCAGGTATTAATTTATCTATATATATATATTATACAAATCAATTAAAGGTAAATTGTTAATTGCAATTAGCAATTGGTTCTTTTATGACCTAGTCACGTGATCTCTGACGTCATTGGTGACGTATTGAATGATACCACATGGTCACGTGATATCACTTAAACAGTGACGTCACATGTCACGTGATCAAGTCTTATCAGTGATTATATTAGCTGATAAGGCCCTGAACAAGCATTCACTTTTCTCAGAGTCTTGGTGTGAGACGGTTGGGTGCTTAGCTAGCTGGTGTGTTAGGTAAGAATAGTATTTGTATATATATATATATTTTTAATATGACTTTAAATTAATTTGATACCTACTATGTAAAACGATATGAATACGTTTTGTATATTAGAACTAAAAAATAATACTTTGAAATAATAGACTTACTAAACAGTAAAATTTAAAGCTATGTAGATAAATTTCCTAAAACTAAGTTGAAATGAAAATGGTAAAAGTTTAGTCAGTCTCATGTTAGTGTTTATCATATTAAATCTACAAAAGAAATTTTTAAGTGGGAATACTAATAATCCAAGTTACCATATAGATATTATAAGTTAGTAGATTCATAAACTAATGAGAATGTATATAATTTTAATAAACTATGCTGATTTCTGCAGATATTTAAGAAAATACAAGTGAGTTTTCGAGGTACATAGTTTACCAATTTACTTCCCAGCTTTATCTTACTATAGGCAATGGTCTAAATCAAGTTAGGACATATACCTTGGAAATCATATTCATGCGACTAAATAACCTGGGGTTCACTCAGCCCAGTAGTTAGCGTGATGGGTATAAAATACCTGGGGCTTAATCAGCCCAGTAGTTAGCGTGTGGACTATATAATAAGCGGGGGCTCACTCAGCCCTGTGGTTATCGTGGTAGCTATAAAATAAGCGGGGGCACACTAAGCCCAGTAAACGTGGTGGGTAGAAAATAGCCTGGGTCTCACTCAGCCCATTAGTTAGCATAGTGGGTATAAAATAGCCTGGGGCTCACTCAGCCTAATACTTAGCATGGTGACTATGAAATAAGCGGGGGCTCACTTAGCCCTGTGGTTAGTATGGTGGCTATAAAATAAGCGGGGGTTCACTAGGCCCCACAGTTAGCGTGGTTGGTATAAGTTAGCCTGGGGCTCACTAAGCCCAATAGTTAGCATGTTGACTATAAAATAAGCAGGGACTCACTAAGCCCAATAGTTAGCGTGGTGTATATAAATTAGCCTGGGGCTTACTAAGTCCAATAGTCAGCGTGGTGATTATAAAATAAGCGGGGGCTCACTTAGCCCTGTGGTTAGCGTCCTGGTTATAAAATGTCAAGTCTGATTATATGTTTGTGGGTTCGATACTTGTGCGGTTTAGACGATGGGATTTCGAGTATTCAGAAAAGTCGAAAAAATCATGATGGTGCTCCATATCCTTATAAATATTATGTGTTTGAATATGATAAGTTAAGGAATCTATATCCGTAAAGAGTAAAACTGCATGATCTTTGTATGTTTTCTTTATAAAATTGTAATGAAAATCATATATAACTAATTTAGATAATTCTAAAATTGTGAACCCGACGTAAATAGGTCTATTCATTAAGATACTAGTTTTTAGTCGTTCTGCAGCGGTTAAATCTTCATCATATGTCTTGAATGATTTAAAAGTAGACGAAGCTATTAATTTTTTTAAAAATACATTTCCAGTATGAATTATTAAATCTAATTCACTTATTTCAAATTCTTAACGATAGTCACATAGCATTGAAAAGTGTTTCATAAAGTATACCATGACTCATGATTTTTCCTTCATATTTATTTATTGTCACTTATTGTAGATCCTATTTTATAATTTACGTTAAAATTTTTCATTCATTCCTATCATTTTCTGGGTACTCTGTATATATTTTTTAGGTGCGTATTGTTAGTCTAAATTTTATCGAAGGTATTTCTGTGATAATATAGGTGAGGTAGCGCATTGTGTAATACAGTGTAATGCTGTATAATTAATGTGTATTTTAACTATAATCTCTGTTTTAACAAGACTTGTATCGAATTAGATTCATTAACCTATTTAATTAAAACCAATCTCCTATCGCAAGAATTCTTAAGGATATCTCTTAATTACTATTTTTAATTTTATTTCTTAGTTATTATTTTTTATTGAATACTTAATAAAGCATATATAACGAATCGAGTTGAATGTTTAGGAATAAATTGTGCGTTCTTAAGTCATTTCGAAACAGGCTCCTTCAAACAGACACCTTCACGAAACTTTTAACCCTAAAACAGGACACTTCACACAACGTTTCGTATTAACAATAGGCCTTTCACAAGCATACTAATGTATATACTTTTAATAGGATTTTAAAATGTTAAACGATATTAGATCTAAATATAAATCTTTTTTTTTTTTTACATTCAGTGAATAATTCTAGTCAAAATTCACGCATGTTCGAGCCTGTTAGTTAAATATGACAATACTCCTTCAACGGCATAGTTAAAAGACTAGAAAATTACTAAGCTATAATTACATTTTACAAGTATTCGAATACTACTATTTTAAAAGTATAGCCTATAGAGGGTAAGAGTGAAAAATTCTAAAAATAATCTTGCTCACCCATATGAATTGTATATAGGAGCTTTTATAAAAATAAATTTCATATATCGTCCCATCATGCTGTGTGACTCATCGCATAAATTGTTAGTATGTATTTTTAAAATAATTATTTTAAAAATAAATTAGAGGAAACATGCAATAATACCTATTCTTTTTGCCTACCTATTCCTTTTTGCCTACCATACATATTGAAAAAATACATTAATATTATATCTATTCATATATTATAACTTTAAATATATAAAGTAAGGATACTTACCTAGATCTCACAACCAACTCATACACTTGCTTTTGGGAGAAATGAATTGAAATGTATTCATATCAGTAAATCTTATATAGAATGTTATCGCAATCAGTCACGTGATGTTACTAATCTATAGATTAACGATAAGATAATGGACTTGTACTGAAATCATTTCTGGTCTGTTGCTATACAAGTAGCACGCATGTTTTTTCATGCTGTAGTCATATATTGAAGACGGGATTGCAAGTTTGTGAATAAGGTAAGATTAATTTATGTATATATTTTAAAATGTTAAACGATATAAATATTAGATCTAAAAATAAATCATTTTTACATTCAATGATTAATTCTAGTCAAAATTCACGCATTTCAAGCCTGTTGGTTAAATATAACATACACTAATAAGATTCGTTGATGATTCATTTTCTCATATAGGCAATAGTAGCAATCATTTCACATACTACAAGTGTAAAGTATGCAAAATTTATGATTCTGCTTTATAATACCTATTCATTCTGTATTCTACCCTATGCTTTATCCATAACGTTATAATATCCCGTGGTTTTAAGAGATAAGCGAACACGTTTAGTTCTTTTAAGACATGCATGCAGTCGATCAAATTTGGATGAATTCCAGTACATTATGGTTTAAATATTTATGTAAGATACATTTTTTTTCAATATTAAAAACAAAAATTTTTTAAATAATGCCCTAACTAAATAGTACAATATATATTTTATAAAAACAAAGTCAAAAGGTTAGTTATTCATTCCTCAAAAGAAGTTTTTAAGTTAAAATACTAAAAACTCAATTTAGTATAATTTTTCTATACAAAAAAAAGCATAGACTAATGTAATTTAGTTTTATATTATTTAAAATTTAATTCCTATATTTTATAGGGACTCCTGTATATTTTTTACCCTAAGCTGTATCAAGTTCATTTAAACACAGGTACATTTAAACAGATTCAAATTCCTTTAAACCCGTCTCTTATACTCAAAATTCTTAAGGGATATTTCTTATTTTACAATGAATACACAGTGAAGCCTTTTAAAACTTAACAGATTTTAGTATATATCACCATATGTATATATGAAGAGTAGCACCTATATAGAACTACACGAAATAATTCGTATACATTGACAGTTTTAAATAGTTCATTTACCTACAAAAAATGTGTCAGAAATTACGAGTCTCAGGTATTTCTTATCGCGGAGTGACTCATTATCGCATACGGGGTGAAATCAAAGCAAGATCTTCGCTTATCTGATAATATGACTCATTATGATTCAGCGATATGCATGTTGAGGGGGAACATTCAAATCTTAGTTACAGTTATAAATATGTATTTTAAAGCATAATCATTCGAAAATTCAATTATTTTTCATGAAATGATCTACCCTATTTTACAGACTTGTATGATAAATTTGGTGAAACATGAATCTTTTTTCTAAAAACTATATTTTGAACGTTATACTAAAAATGTGTTCGTGTAAAACCTATTTTTTACATTGCATGAATTCGTATTCATTTGAGATTAGTACTCTATTTCTTAAAATATCTGTGGAATCATAATATTTTTACAGGGTATATTGTGAAGGGAGGCCTTTTCATTCAAACAGCGGACCTTGCATTTTCATGGAAGGTGAGTATCCCTTGTATTTCTGTCGCCATAATATAACATGAATCTATTGAATTTATTTTGTGAAGGTAGCTTAATATCTATAACTATGTGTTTTGAACATATCGACGCGCAAGCTGTACTTTTAGCCTAACTTGAATTGAAAAAAAAAAAAGGCGAAAGTGTAAATTATCTGATTTTATGAAGGGATCTTATGCATAATTGGAATTTTTGTGAAGGATGCTTTTTTATTCCAAAAGGGAACCCCTACAGTTTTTGTGAAGGGTGGTTTTTATTTGAATAGGGCATGTATCTAATTTATTTTATGAAGGGGCCCTATAGTCTAATGCGAGTTCACACTTCGAAGGGTCCCTGTATTTTGAACCTATCGATGCGTAAGCTGTACTTTTAGCCTAACTTGAATTGAAAAAAAAAAAAAGGTCGAATAGGGCATGTATCTCATTTATTTTATGAAGGGGCCCTACAGTCTAATGCGAGTTCACACTTCGAAGGGTCCCTGTATTTTGAATCTATCGATGCGTAAACTGTACTTTTACCCTAACTTGAATTGAAAAAAAACAGGGTAAAGTGTAAATTATCTGATTTTATGAAGGGTCCTTATGCATAAATGGATTATTGTGAAGGGTTCCTTTTTATTAAAAAGGGGATCTGTTCACTATTTTAATTAACTACGCACTAGCTGGTAAAATTATATTTTATTCACATAACATTTCAATGATGTTGGAAAGTGATTCATGAATTATGTCGCTACGCATGATTTTTCATTCTTGTTTATTTTATATATACGTTAAAATTCTTTTTGTACCAATCTGTATTTTTTGTGGAAAGTGATTCATGAATTATGTCTGATTTTACATACTTGTTTATTTACATATACGCTAAAATTCTTTTTATAGTACTCTATACTTTTGTAAGTGTGTATTGTTAGTCTATCGAAGGGCCCCCTCTGGGTAAAAAAGGGAGGGGGAGGGGGGGAGCTATTCAGTTGAGTACAGTATCATTCATGCGGGACCTACTACAACCTATATCGAATTCATTAAAACGCGCCTGTTTGCCTCAAAAATGTTGAAGTCCGCCAATTAAAATTAATTAATGACCCTTTTTAATTACTAGCATCTACCATTCTACTGCACATGCAAACTGCGTACTCTCGTTGAGGGGAAAAAAAAATCTTGCCAAAATTTCTTAAGTTCTCCAATTAAAATTAATTAATGACCCTTTTTAATTAAATCATTATTGACTTTTAAAATTCACCTGTAATATACTCTAACATGTATAACAAATAGCCTACTCTCGTTGAAAAAATATTTGCTTCGAAAAATGTTTAAGTTCCTCAATTAAAATTAATCACCATTTTTAATTAAACCATTATTGACTTTTAAAATTCTCCTCTAACATGTATATCGAATACCCTACTCTCGTTGAAAAAATCTCGCGAAAATTTTTAAGTTCTGCAATTAAAATTAATTAATTACTATTTTTAATTAATATTTTTAATTAATTAATCATTTACTTCTACTGCATACACTCATAATCAAACTGCATACTCTCGTTGAAAAAAAAAAATTGCTATGAAAAATTTCTAAGTTCCCCAATTAAAATTAATTAAAATTAAAATTAATTAAACTTCTAATTCGCTAAAATAAATCCATTGAAACACACCTCGTATTCTAGTAGAAAATTCTCCGCGAAAAAAAAATGGCCTCGAAAAATTTCTAAGTCCCGCAATTAAAATTAATTAACACTAATCCTTAATTAATCCCCTTATCTTAAGTAGTGGAGGAGGGCACTTTGAGAGGAGGAGGGCACTTTGGGAGGTGGAGGGCACTTTGGGAGGAGGAGGAGGTGCACACTTTGGGAGGTGGAGGGCACTTCAGGAGGAGGAGCCCTCCTCCCTCCTCACTCCACACTCCACCTCCTGGGGCCGGAGCCCCATTTTCTCTCTACTTTCGACACTTTTAATGCCATAAACAAGACACTTTTTTCTCTTTAAATAACAGAATGTCAGATTTATGTTAATAATAGAAATACCCAGTGAAAAGATGTATTTATTACAACATTGAAACCAGAGTAAGGTCTTAGGTCCCTTAGGTCCCACACTAAGTGAATTTTTTTAAATAGTAAATTTAAATAGTACGAGTGATGGGTATAATAAATAATTGAGATATTCGAATGAATCATTCGAGCATGCACAAATACATAGCTGCCAAACTTCGTATTCTTTTTAATCGTTTAAAACCACAAAATTTGTAAAACAAAAAACGATAATAAATTTAATTAAGTGACTTTTAATTTATTTTGTTCTCGTATAAAATTTCTGGTTTTAATTGATTAAAAAATAATACAAAGGTTGGTAACTACTATGTTTTTGCGCATGCCCGAATAATTATTCGAATATCAAAATCATTCGTCATGTCGATCTCTAGTACCATTCAGTCCGAATTGGCCTAACAGTTTGCGATAGAGATCTTACTTTTGGAGAGCTGAAAAAAGTTATTTTCTTATTAGATTCACAATCTTGCTATAATATACCGTAAAACAATGCAAAAAATAAAACTCTACTGCAGTTGTTAGTTGTTAAATTTATCTACAGATTTGAGTCTCCCTAAATTTCGAATCTCTGGATCTGTGCCCTGTGTGTCCATGCTTTAATCTGGCCCTGATTATGTGATTGAACTCCTGAAGTCAAAACTTTGTTTTCCATCCGTTTTTGTTTGAATGGTTTCAAACATGCTAATGATTTTTTTGTTGTTGTTTAAGTGGCAGGTACATTAAAATTTATTCATTACGTATAATATATATGATTTTAATCTTACCAGCATAATTTACTGTAACAGTCATGTGCAAAACTTTGATATCAGACGAGTCCACGTTAAAATAGAGACATGTCCGCCGGTAAGCTAGGACAGATGCTCTGATGAATAAGAGGGGTTTTTTATGTTGCGCGGGGGCAGAGTTTTGATTTTGCAAAATATAAATATTTGTTTAATTTTCTCCTAAATTATTATAACTAATTTTTTAAGAGACTTTATTAGAAAAAGAATTAAACAAATAAAAATATTTTATTTATTAAAACTAACAAAGTCTTAATTAATAATTAATAAAATAAAGATATTAAGGTATATCCCTAATTTCTTATAGAAATATTCGTCCTTTCCTTCACAGAGTCCTGCGATTAAATAGGGAGATGACTTCGATTAGAAATTAGTGGTATTCATGATCCTCCACCCTCTGGGACTGTTACAAAGAATTATAATAATGTAAATGATGAAAATGAACACAATTATAAATATAGCCACAGTTGATGCCAAGAAGCATTTTTTAAAGAGTAGAACTTTACCAGAATTCTAGAAAACTTTTCATAGCCTTATGCACAATAATTCGAACATTTGCTCTGTTTGCATTTTTCTTAAGCTTTATTATTTCTCAAAAGCCTTTCCAGTTGAAGATACGAGGTGTACCGCTTCAATCTAACAGAATCAGTAAATATTTTTAAGTAAAAGTCAAAAATATTAATTTTTGTACAATCACTCATAAAGTCTTACAAAAATTTTGTAATTTTGAAATACCAGAAACATGTTTATGTGTTTTGTACTTAGTTGAGACACGCTTTTTTTTTAATGCCCACACTTCGTATAATGCAAACATGTATGTGAAAAAAAAAAAAGGGGGGGGGGCAAAAACAAATGAAATTGCTGTAAGTTAAAAAAGTAAATCAAATTTAGTGTTTTAGAATATTTTATCCAAAAATTGTCTCACAAAACTTCTGATGGACATCAGCAATTTAAAAATGCTATATTTCCTTTTCCATCGGGGTAATGCAATTTTCTTCTAACAAATTACTCCGCGTTTTCTCTCTTGTTAGACAAAAGAATACATGTTTTGTCTTGAAATCACCGCATACATTATCATTCCTTCAGTTTTACGAGTTCCTGTTACAGATTATCTTAATACTCCACACCATCTGAAAAAAGCAATGATTATCATTCGCAGATGCACTTATCTTTCACCACCCACTCGAAGCAACAAAACTTATCCAGGTATGTCCGCCTCGACCACCGTTTAAGCTGTCTGCGTAGGGAGGTGGTTCCGGACCGTACCTGAGCACCGACTCGAAGGGTGTGGGGAAGTTTATCCATTGGAATGGAATGCCAACTAACTCCCGTAACCAAAAAAGATTGTCTGCAATCCAGTTGCTGAAGACAAACATCGAAAAGCTGTTGACGATTATTTGCTATGCCAACATCAGCAGTGTTATTGTTTTGTTGACATCGTTTTAATAATAAATGTTTTTACAATTTTACATATATAGAACCAGAAGATCCAGACCGGCTAACTCGAGTTACAAAACATGCTACCTGGTATACAGAACGTAGTTAAAAATCTTTTTTAATTAAAAACTCTTTTTTTTAGATTGCCCCCCCCCCCCCCCAACTACACCAAGAAGAAATTTTATATGAAATATATCAAATATGTATTAAAATGATAAAGATTTGAAATTTATTAAAATCGCAAAAAAAGGACTGGATTGAAATAAATAAATAAAAACTTAGATACAACATCACAAATTATAAAATAAAAGAGCTACGATCATTCTGCCTAGAAAGTAACGTAGCTGTAAATCAGTGCGATAATATTACGTAACTGTTGTTATCAAAACCAAATTGGTGAAGGAATGGGTTATGTTTTGGTCCACAACAATTACAATTCCTTACTTTTCTAATTCATATTGTCTAAATCAAGTTTGTAGTACCATGACCAGTGGTATGATAATTTTCTTCTTCGAGAAACTTTTATTTTCAACCTTACTTTAAAGTTTAAAATATTAATTTTATACAGCTTATCATACTTCAGTGGACTATTTTAGAAATGGTAAATGTTTGCAAGATGTTAAAATCTGTATATTCATCATCCCCAAGGCCCAGCCTGTATTCTAGTTATGCGTGCTCTTCGCATGCCAAATAATGGTCTGTTATCAAAGTATCACATCGGACGCAAAGAGTGGACGACGGCTTTTGCGAAAGAATTCTTACGTCAAGGACTCCGAAGTCTTTTCTTATATCTCCATTATTATGCTGTTTTAGAAGAAACAAAAGTGTAACCTTTGTGTTGGCAACGTGGATTCAGAAAGGTGTGAAAGTTATTCTACAGAAAAAAAAAATCTTTTGAGATATTGCGCATACATTAATAGAGCTATTTTGTTTTGAAAACAATATACAGGATGATTCAAAGAAGATTGAAAAAAATTTAACGGGTGGTTGGGCACACTACGTGATACAATTTTTGCGTATAGGAAACCAGGATTGCATCGCAATCCACTTATTAAATGAAAAATACAGGGTGTTTCAATCCAAAGTGAATGCGAATTTTCATTAATAACTTTAACAATAAAGAAGATATTGTAACGCTATTTTAAGCAGATTTATATTGCTTTCTGAAAAATGTGATGCCATGATGAGAAGTGTTGGAAATTCACTTTAATTCAGTCAGTGACACTGCTTAATCTGTCAGTTACATTTCGAAGTATGATACGTGTAACTCAGTGTTTAAACATGGGTGTTGTTCATTTCAAGCACTTCTTATGGTCAGGACTCTCACAAAGGCGTTGGGATAGGGGAGAGATTCACTCCTCGCGCACCAAAGTTCATTAATTTCTTTATACTTGTGAAAAACACAAGGATTAATTGGCAAACATGAATGTTTTTCCTTTTTAGCACTTTTCAACTATTTTGGAAAAGTATTTATGACTTCGGTTTGTTTGGCCGTCTAATTCTCGTTAATATACTCGGATTGTTATATATTATTGCAGTTTGCTGAAGAATGTTCGCTAGTGAAAATGGAGGGAGTGTGTATCATTTATACACTGATGTTCAAAAATTAAGGGGCAGTGACTGGACGTTTTCGATTTTACATGGTTTGTCCAATATATACTAAAATTCTTGACGAATTGTCTTTTGAATTTCGTTAAAGAACATCTTTGACTTCATATTTTTCAGTGAAGATTTAGTGGCAAAGGCAATTAGGGAGCCAATAATAAGTTTATTAATAAAATAATATTTGCGATCACCCAAGTAACTAAAAATGTTCAAAATGATCTGTCACTGTAGCAAATGACTATGTGGGTCCTGTTCAACATTTGTGTGCATTTGTGTAAGTATAGCATAGCACGCATATTTGTGAAAACGTTAACGTTTCTGTAAAAATTTCAAATTTTTTTTTTATCGCATACAGAATTTTTAACCAAATTTGACACTATTTTTCTTAAACTTGACAAAGAACAGTATAAACAGTATAACTGCAATTAAAAAATGAATATATTGAATATTTGATGAGGTATGGGCTTTTGTATAAAATAATTTTTAACTACGCATGCATGAAATATACCAAAATTCTTATTTCATAATTTGATAGTCAGCTATTTAGGGCAATTTATATAAAAAGTCCAGTCAAATATCACGAAAATTCAAAAAGATATCGGCGATATAGAGAGTTACTTTCTAAAAGTGGCTGTATGATAAGATATTTCCCACAGTTTGTCAATCACCTCACTGTATCGCCGTTATCTTTCTGAGTTTTCACGATATTTGACTGGATGTTTTATATAAGTTGCTCTAAGCAGCTGACTACCAAATTATGAAATACAAATTTTGGTATCTTTCACGCATGCGCAATTAAAAATTATTTCATACAAATGCCCATATCTCATCAAATATTCAATATATTAATTTTGTAATTACAGTATACTATTTCTACTGTTCTTTGTCAAGTTTTAGGAAAGTGGTGTTAAATTTGGTTGAAAATTCTGTATGTGATTAAAAAAAAAAGGGAAAAAATGAATTTTTTACAGAAGGTTTAACATTTTCACGAATATGTGTGGCTATGCTTACACAAATGCACACAAATGAAGAACAGGATCGATTCACATAATCATTTGCTATAGTGACAGATCATTTTTAGTCCTTTCTGTTACTTGGGTGATCGCAAATAATTTTTCATTATTATATTTTTTATTGGCTCCCTAAATGAACTCGTGACTAAATCTTTACTGAAAAATATGAAGTCAAACATGTTCTTTACATCCTCAAATTTAAAGACAATTCGTCAAAAAATTTAGTAAATATTCGTCTAACCGTGTAAAATCGAAAGCGTCCGGTCACTGCCCTTTAATTTTAGGACATGAGTGTAAATTGTTTACAGGTACACGTAAAAGTATTCCGTTACATTATGGTCTATAGGGAAAAATCGTTTGCAGTGCATTTTAATAATGTTACAATACTTTAAATTATGAAATTGATATGCATCACTGAAGTGCACCACAACATACTTTCTACAGAATATAGATTAAATAGTTCGTTTACATGTACGCACTGAAAAATTCTGTTATATTATGATCTATGTTAAAAATTGTTTGCAGACTATTTCAATGATATTATAATACTTCAACTTTAATGAAATTGATATGCATGACTGAGATCCACTACAACACGTTTTTAAAGGTTACTGAGTGCGTAGCATTACTGAAAATATGTTTTCAGTTGTGGTATGCATTTTTAAACCTAACTAATTTTTAGGGTATAAATTCTATAGATCATATACAGGATAGTACGAAAGAATTCGCACACATTACCGACTATGGATAGCAGTTGCTAATAATGGAATTTCACTGCGTTATGTGTTTCTTAAATTATATATATATACTTATTTCATTTCATTGTTTGAAAAAATTAAATTTCTTAACAATGTTATGATAGTGTTGGAAAGTGTTTTATAATATATGCCGGATGCATGAGTTTCCTTTCTTGTTTTTTTTTTTTTTTTTAACATATATATTTACAGTAAAACCTATCAAAATGTAATCACTACTGAAATGATATCCCATTTTAGGTAGGATTTGCATGTGTAATTGCATGTATAATTGTATGGTATTCCTTCCGCCAAATACAAAGATTTTCCGTTTAAGACAGATTTCGTTTTCATAGGTTTTATTGTAATACACTTTCTGGTTAAATATACACAACTACGGCAAATGTCGATAATTGACTTGGACACTTTAAGCCTCTCCCCCCCCCCCCACCATCTCACAATAACAAGTCATAACAATGGCTCTGTCTGTGGTGTCGTTCCAGTTGATATAAAGATAGTGCTTTAATATTTTCGATAAATAACTGTTACAGTTATGGACGGAAATCCGTACTCGTCTTGGAGTAAGACACGCTGTATTTTTACTTCAATAAGTGGATTGCGAGCATAGATCCTATACGAAAACTGTTTCTTATAGCGTGTCCAATCATCACATTTTGTCTAATCTTTTATTTCATAACCCTGTATATTTTAGTAGATTGTTAGAAATCGAATAAAAATCATGTTTACGAAATATTTGACAATTTGTTTAGATATTTTGTTTATTTAATAAATTCAGGCTTTTTGAACATGATTACCATCATTGATTATCACAATGAAGCAATTCACACTTCTTAAAATAACTGTGTATCTTGTAGCCTTCTACCTCGAATTAAGCATTATAAAAGTCAACATTTTTAGAATGTTGAATATGACATTTCGGAACAATTTATAGCTGTTATTGTCGTATAAAACGTCACCTTTCTTATACGTTTCGTAATTTGAGACGAAAATATGCAGCCAATCTCAAGACAGGACATTATTTACCAGGTGTGCAGAAAAAAATTTAATTGGTTGTTGTGTAACATATACTATGATTTTGCATAAGAACAGCTCCATGCGTGTTTTTGATATGCTCGTAAAAGGTCCTGAAGGAGCAAATAAGAAGCAAACGTGGAAGATGGCAAACAGAAAAGCATTTATTCGCTATTGCATTCGTTACAAATTTCATCAAGAAAAACGTGCTGCGAAAGCCTGTGCATCGATGTGTTCTATTCTAGGAAAGAATACTGAAACCAAAAGCGCATAAAAGTATTTTTTCGGGTGATTTAAAGCTGGCGATTTCGATGTCAGTACAAAAACGAAGTGAAGCCCAGCCGAACTTTACATACTACAAGAAATTGCAAAACTGTTTGGATGCAGATTTATCCCAAACGCAAAAGAAATTAGCTGAAAATTTGAATGATTATCAGCAAACCATATTCCACTATTCATACAGGGGTGCTTTAAAAGTCCATTCAAATCTCTTTAAAACTTATCTGTAAACCTAACGGAATCTAGAAACTCTTTTCGATTTCAATAATCAGTACTAAGAATTATAAAACCTTCACTGGTGAAGTTCTTCTGAAATTGCATGTATTAAAATAACATCCCTTCTCCAAAGTAGGCAAAATATATCAGTGAATGATTGGTTTATAATATTCAAATTCATGCAGGTGTGTCTCGTGATTAGGAGCTAGGCGAGACAGTTCATAAAAGAGTTCATCGACCTGCTGGGGGAAAGCTGACAGTTCTGCTGAAAGCACTTATTTGTCTTCCCACTTTATACTTAATGGTGCAACTCTGGTAACGATTAAAACCTACACTCTTGTAATGTAATCATTTATCTAAATATGAGCACAAAATAAGGTATTTACTTCGGGATTTCGCTTGGTATCATACTTTCCTAATTACATCCAGATTCTGTTCTTTTGTTTTCATCATGTAGTAACTACTTTACATAAAGATATTGTAAAATCTTCTTACTCTACAAAGATTAAAAAAAAGATAGATGAATTTTCAATGAGAGTGAACAAAAAGAATGTAAAAAGGTTAAACAACAAATAAGCAGTTTTGAATTAAGAAATAAATCCACGATTAGGAGATCTTATTGACTTGAAGAAAAGACATGGGTATTTAATCGTTGAGAGGAATTGTAACCAAAATGGACATATTGAAATGAGAATGTAGAAAGTTTAAGAGCTTCTGAAATCTATGTTCAAAAGAATGTTTATATATTTTTTTATAACTCCTGCATTTCATTACATTTAACTACTACCGATTTATGTCACTTATTTAATCTGCTTGTGCTTGACTAATGTAAAGCGCAAAAGATGTAATTTTCTAGGAAAGTGTTATAAGAGCATTTTGGCTCTGCAATCTAATAATTTTGGAAACAAATTTTTTGAGAGCCTGAAACGTGTTATTAAAATAATAGCAATGTCTTTTAATTTTCCAAAATTTCCTTTATATATTTTACCAGGAAATGTTGCAGTTCGTCTATTTATTACGTCACACAAATTTCATGTTTTTTTATCCTTCCTTCCCCCTATGTCAGAAGCCAGTGTGACACTTCCCTTTTATGACTTCATATTTTTGCACCGAGGATAACGAAAAATATAGGCTGCCTCACTGAGTTACATGTTCGTCTCTTTTCCGACCACTTGAGTAACATGATGCTCTTTTCGTGTCGCAGGAGCAGGAAAAGTACGAATACAGGTGCACGAAAAAAGCATCACGTGACTCAGCCTTTCGTTAGTCTCGTTTGCAATTGTTATTTTGAGTTAATTTCATTCAAATAATATTGCAGCTTTCGTTTTTTTTTTATATGTAATCTATTATCAACAAAAACAAATAATATAATACTATAAAGAAATTGTGTGCTTTTACTTCAAGATAACGCAATTCAAAGGAAAATAATTATATTTTCTGGGGGGAAAAACATTCTTCATGAATTTAATTTATGCTGTTTGCAAACAATGCCTACTTAATTGTTTTCAAATGTTTGAGAATAGAGAAGTGATATTGATGACACAAAAATCAATACTTTGTGGAAAGAAAGTTCAGTTCTCAAAATAATACTGATAGGTATTATTCGATGTTCACCGCATTTCGGATTCTACCAGAATCGATGTAGGGTTTTTTTCTTGGGGCCCATGTTGTGACAAGTAAAAGTTATTTTGGGGGAAAATAGCCTTTTGCAACGAAAGATGAAATCTAGTTACTCAAATTCGAACCAAGTATTTATTAACAATATTTTTTTTAAGTACTACTGCTAAAGTTTTCATTTCTGTTCTGTTAAACTTGTTTTGTTTGCAAATTACACATTTTAAAACCTAACAATAAGAAAATAATTAACGAAGAGCATATTTTTATGGAATGGAATTTTGTGAAGGGATTGTTTTATTAAATGGATTTCTGTCAAGGTGCCCTAAATAAGTCCCAAATTTTGCTTGAATCAACCCCTGTTTACTTCTCTAATGCGTAACCGTGATTTTAGAAAAGTTCACGAGATGCTGAGCATTATATACACAACATATAGCAGTTTAATAAATAGAATTTAACCTATTTAACTGTTGCTAGCAATTTCACACACCACTGCTTTGTTTTCAGTTTTCACAGTTTAACTGCAATAAAGGTGAAAATAAGCACTCGCCAGTCGCCAGTCGTCGATTAAACTTGAAAAACTGGCGATTAAAAATATGGAAAGATCCGGCCAAATAGAGGATTTTCCGATTTCCTTTTTTCCCCTAAAATTCGCCATTTTCCCGCGCCTGATCGCCGAAATTCATGATTTTTTCGCGCCCGTCCGCCGAAATTTATTATTTTTTCTCGTCCGATCGCCAAAATTAATGATTTTTCCGCTCCCGATCGCCGAAATTAATTATTTTTCCGCACCCGATTGCCAAAATTAGTGATTTTTCCGCTCCCGATCGACGAAATTCATTATTTTCCGCACCCGTTACTGAAACTCGTGATTTTTTCGCGACCGTTCGCCGAAATTTATGATTTTTTCGCGTCCGATCGCCGAAATAAATGATTTTTTCGCACCCGATCGCCAAAATTTATGATTTTTCCACGTCCGATCGCCGAAATTCATGATTTTTCCGCACCCGTCGCCGAAATTTATGATTTTTCCGCATCCGATCGCTGAAATAAATGATTTTTCCGCACCCGATCGCCGAAATTAATGATTTTTTCGCACCCGATCGCCAAAATTTATGATTTTTCCACGTCCGATCGCCGAAATTCATGATTTTTCCGCACCCGTCGCCGAAATTTATGATTTTTCCGCATCCGATCGCTGAAATTCATGATTTTTCCACACCCGTCGCCGAAATTTGTGATTTTTCCGCGTCCGATCGCCTAAATTCATGATTTTTCCACACCCGTCGCCAAAATTTATGATTTTTCCGTGTCCGATCGCCGAAATTCATGATTTTTCCGCACCCGATCGCCAAAATTTCTGATTTTCTGCATCCGATCGATCAAATTCGGGATTTTTCCGCGTTCGATCGACAAAACTGAGGATTTTTCCGCACCTGATCTCTGAAATTTATTATTTTTCCGCATCCGATCGACGAAATTCATGATTTTCCACGCCCGATCGCCGAAATTTATGATTTTTCCGCGTTCGATCGACGAAATTTATGATTTTTCCGCGTTCGATCGACGAAATTTATGATTTTTCCGCGTTGAGCATAATTTTGCTGGTAACTTATTTTAAAATTTAAAATAGATTCGAAATTAGAATCTCAAGTTTATTCAAAGCAATATAAATTAAAATATTTTTATTTAGTACATAAATTGCTTTACTGTAAACTCATTACATATATTTTTTAATTAAATATTCAGTGACATAAATATATACTGACTGTCTACTAAAGAAATTATTCTCACTCGCCTCTAATTGGCTACTAAAAAAATCAACCTACCGGCCAGTGGCTACTAAGCAAAATTCCTTATTTTCACAGTTTAACTGCAGACACTAGTGAAATTTATTATTCCTCCCTTATTCCATTTTCGATCTCACTGCCTCAAATGACGTTTCTGCTCGCCTTTATTTGTTTGTGAATCTTATCTGATTGGTGGATTGGTGTGTTGTCCACTAATGTGTCAATATGTAAGTTTTTATCACTATTCAACAAGTAAGTTTATGAAAGTAGCATGGTTGCAAAAAGTGACGTCTGCAAAATTAATAAAGGTGATGTTAATGTCCATTTTAAGTTGAAAAGTAACAATATTAGAAAATCTAATACGTTACAAAAAAAAAAAAAAAAAAAAAAAAACTATTCAACCCTCAATATAAAAAGGATCAATAAAAAAACGTTACTGTTAACTAATAAAACCCAGTACGCTTATACTATTATTTAAATGGATTGCCTCAAAAATAGTGGAAATAATTTCACGACTTCATAAGAGTTATTGTTTAAAACATGTGTAAAAAGCTTAAAATTTATTTTTCAATAAACCATTCCGTATGTTAAAACATTAAAACAACGAAAATAGTCCGATATACAAAAACAAAAAAAGGTATACCGATATTTTCTGTCCGATATTTTACGGATGGTGTGTCTTTAAGTTGATATATCGAAAAATCCACGTATCGATATTTTGAGATTTTTTCCCATCGCTATCTGTAAATGTTAAAAAACTGAGGTTCCAGATAAATAAATAAATAAAAAATAAATAAATAAGAGAGAGAGAGAGGGGTAATTCAATGTAGTTCATGAATTTATCGACATAAACACGAGCCAATCGTGAGAAAGTTGTGTCACGGGATCCATCTTATCATCAATAAGCCGTTAGGCAAAAATAATCACCGTTAAAACAGAATAGAAACTTCCTTCTCACAGAGTATTAATGCAAAGAAAGAAATCGTGAGTAGATGCAAAACTGGTTCGCAGGTCAGAACTAGTGTCATAGTTTGTGACCTGGTTATGTTTGAAAAGAAGATTCGAAATCGATTCAGATTTGCACGTCATTATAACGGAGTTGTTACACTTCCCCTTTGTCCCATTATTCTAAGCTCAAGATGGATATTTTCAGATTAACTACCCATCATTCCTTACAACAGAAAGGCATCATCACGAAACAAATAAAATAAAATAACTTAGTTGAAGACCAAAAAACTTACTTCACATTCAAAAACCTTGGAGCAGCAAGAAAATATAGACTCGATATTATTAAATATCGATTAGATATCAACTTTTTTTTTTTTTATGTAGGGCCCCGATTATGTACGATCCTGAGGGTCCGGGAGCCTGGGCACTAAAGCTTTTTCTCGCTCCCCCTCAAATTATGCATTTCATGCATTTATCACACAATGACAAATTTAAGTTCAATTAACATTGCTGCATAAAATGACCTGATTTCAAAAAAAATTTGTAGGTTTCCAGCAGGGGTGGGAGAAGCAGGCCTACACCAGAATTAGTATACCATAGAACGATACCATGTTAGATTGTCCTTTCTCCATACAAAAGCAACAAGCAATTTACAATTACACAACTGTCACCTTTTACGCTTTTTTTTACCATCATTTTTTTAGAAGTAAAATTTGCATTATTTAATATCAGAAAAGCTAAAGAAAAGCTCAAAAGCATAGCTGTTAACCCTTGTATTCTTTTTAATAAAAAAAAACTAGAAATTTTATAAAAAGAAAAAAAATAATTAAATTTAATTATTTTTATTTACAAAATTTCTGGTTAGAATTGATTAACAAATAATACAAAAATTGGCAGCTATACTTTTGCGCATGCCCGAATGATTCATTCGAAATTCGAAATCAAATCTTTTTTTAAATCATTCTGCATTTTCAGGAGATAGGGCATTTCTTTTATTACTGTAAATTTTCCCTACCTCGGAGAAAATGTATTCGCTGAAAGCACTGCTAAAATGACACCATTGTAATATTTTAATAATTAAATTTGTTTTATCGTAATTTATGCTGCAAAAACACAAATCATTCTGCATTTTCAGCAATCATTCTGCATCTACATATAAAAAAATGAAAAGAAACTGTAAAGCCAATGCAATTTTTTTAATCGAAAGACAATAAGGTACAGTTAAAAAAATATGAAACATTTTGCATCATTCATTGGATTTTTACTGCAAGCAATAACCATTTTTGATAGACAGATTTGAGGCATGAGAATGAGTTATGATGGGTTGAAGAATCAGTTTTAATTTCATACTGGTTAATTGTACTTTTTATGAATCAATTATCTTATCATATTTTTTAAACAATGCTACTGCTTTACATTTTTTGAATTTACAAAAATTGTCTTTATAAAGTGAACAATAAATTAAATTTCCCACACGCGCACACATAGGCTCTAAGCTCACATCAATTGGTTCTTTCTTACATACAACTACTCGGTACTCGGCTACTCGGACAAAGTACTACTCGGTACACCACTAGTTGTAGTGTGTTCTACCACCACTTAAAGTTTTCCCAATGAGTTTTGAATCATCATCACTTATAATTTATTTCATAACTTATAGTTTATTTTTCACTGTCATATTTTTCTATGTCAGAAACTGGCGATTGTCTTCCGATTCTTCTTTCCTCCAATCCATTAAAGTGCTTAATTTTCTACTTTTTTTTTCATTTACAAGAATAATTAAAGCACATTGAAAAACATTGAACAACAACAAAAAAAAAATCATACATTCGCATTGTTAACAGAGCAGTACACTTTGCAACAGCGTCAACTCTCTACTTCATCGCTTGTCGAATAAATAAAGGAAACACTCATTCAAACTGCTTTAGGACAGGTTAGAAGTTTCTTGAAAAAAAAAAAAATCTCTTTCTTAAAAAAAAATAAAAAAGCGAGTTGGTTTATAGATATTTTTTAATCCTCCGTATTCAGCGTGGGATAATGTCCTGTTCGCTAACTTTTCGGTGGATGGCCTACGCAACCAACCATTAGGTCGCAAAAGGAAAGAAATATTCTAGTTTGTTGCATTATTATCTGACTTACAGATTCTGTTATTTTGATTAAAAGAATTCTTATGCTGGTCAACAATAAAAATACTAGTAAATCTGCAGGTCAGAAACTTCAAAGTTAGCTCTACAAGTCATCTTATTTTTGTTTTCCTTATCTTACTATACATAATATCTAATATCTTACAATCCACAATTTAATTTTTGTTTATTTATATATGTATTTTTCAAACATTTCCGAAGATTCAAGTAATGTATCTTTTAAGAACTGTTACACTAAACACGATTTCATGCAATGATGTTCGGCAACTTCATATTCTTGTAATATTTTTAGAATAATAAGTACAATTCAACAGAGGAGGAGGGGCTTTGCCCCCTTGAAACTATTGTTGTCTTATTAATTTTACATCGAGAAATTAAAATATTATACATTTGTCGTATACATGTATAAAATTCCACCGAAAGTTACATAGCGAATTTTGAATGCCTGTTAAACGTATTTGCAAAATTTGAAACCTTTCAGATTAATTTAAGACTTCCATGAGAAATTATTAGTTTTCATAATTTAAAATTTAAATCAATAATTTAAATGTGACATTTTCTGTTCAGTGAAAGATAAAATTTTAAAATAGTTTAAATCCCTATAGAAAAAAATATTGACATGAAAGAAAATGTTTTATATTTTTTTAATGAAACAACCAAACTAAACCAAAAATTGTACATCTAATTTCGAATATCTCAACCAACATACCTATTTAATTTCAAACAGATCGGATGTTTTTTGAAACAGTTATCGTGGGACATACATAGAAACATTCTGGCAGACACCAAAAATTTTTCGACTCTCCACATTTAGCTTCAACTGACGTTTCGGCAATAAATGTCTGTATAACATGGAGTCAATAACATGGTTATATTATATTTATTGTCTTTATATTAGAAACATCTAAAATATAGCACCAATATATACTTTTTATAAATTTTAATATAACATCAATATTGTCAATACACGTGCGATTTTTATGTATGCAACGATGGGGCTCTCGTTCCTTTTTAGGTGCGTTCGTAATTATATAAATACGTGGCACCTATTGTCGTCGTCTGGTCCGTCCGTCTATCCGTCCGTCCGTCTATCCGTCCGGCCGTCTATCCGTCCAGCCGTCCGTCTGTCTGTCCGTCCGTCCGCATATAACAACGCAAAAACTACCCAACCGAATGGTTTGAAATTTAAGATATATTATCTTTGCAGAATTTTGTCGAGACATTTCAATTTTTTTAAAAATCGAATCAAAACTTTAGGAGATATTAATAAAAACATTTATTAAGAAATTTGATTATTTTTTTTTTAAATCGGTGCTTTATTTTTATAGGAGCTTCCGAAGTTTAATCGTCAAGCAACCGAGATACTTATTTTATTACAGAAATTAATCCGCAGACGATATAATTCATTTCACAGAATTAAAAATCATCAAGATATGAATATTTATATAACGAGCTATAGTACGAACGCACCTCGTTTGTCACGTTTGACGTACAATTTCCAACTTGTTCTTGTTGTAAGATACCATTCATTTGGATTTAGTTTTAAGTGTAGCATTAGCAAATGATCAAAAAAGTTCTCAGGAGGACCTGATTTTATTATTTTTAAGTTACACGATATTCCTTTTTTAAAGTCAGGTCCGAGTTTTTAGAGAGTCTGTTAGATTTAAATCCTATATATTCTGAAAGTGCGCCAAAGAGTGTCGTGGAGGTAATTGTCAGTCCTTTTACCAAAAAAGCGCGCGTTTTTTTTTTCTTTTCGCGTACGGCAGTTTTATTTCATATTTCTATTTTTTTCCAGTATGTGGCGAAGGAGTCAATTTGGGAAGAAACTTAAAACAACATTTTTTTTTTATAAAAAGGGTAGTTGTAGTTGTAGTTGTAGTTGACTACATTTTCAATAGAATAATTGTAGTTCGCTACAAAATAAAGGTAGTTTTTCCGACCACTGATTCTGACGATGTTTCACAAAGATCCGATAACTGAAAATGTGCGAGAAAAGCTTTTTACTGCATGTATTTTTCTTTAAATGATTCCGAGTTACAATCTTTAAATTCATTTGCCTCAGTTTCTGTTTTTTTTTTTCCAATAAATTGATATGATCGAAATGCTAAAACATCAACATATATTTTTGAATTGATTCGCGATTTATTTAATGGACGAATCGTCCATTATCCTCCATCCATTACATTGTTTTTATAAAATTAAGGATAAAATTTTCAGTATTATAAATAGTTTGTATTTTTAAAATAAAAATGTTTAGTAAATACTTATTTTTGCATATGTCAAGACCTCAAGACATTGTATTTATTTATTTTTTAAACTAATTAGCTTTTTCGAAATCCGGTCCTTACAGTTAACGAGCACACTTATAAGAAAAATATGAAAAAAAGTTCCAAAAAGTTCACAATTCTAAAAAAAAAGTGTAAATTTAAAATTTTCTTAATTTTAAAGAATTGCATTTTTTCTTAAATCCTTTTCCTTTATATAAACATTAATAATATGCGATAAAGGTATTATAAAATACTCAGATAAAAAAGAATAGTTCGAAAGGTCCCTTAACTGACATATCAATTGAATTATGATGATGAATTTTTTCTCCATAGCATCATGGTAGTAAACCCAATGCTTAAGAAATTAAAAACTGCAAATTGCTTTATAAGCTTGCTCTCCTTCTGCCGTAATAGGAAATGTCTTTTCATTGAGTATTATTCTGTCTTAACAATTATTTTTATTATTGTCTGCATGTAGTAATGATAATATATTACATTAATAATAATGATAATATAGAACATTTATTATTATGTCTTCATTTGTGTTTCAGCATTTAATAATAATAATAATAATAATAATAATAATAATAATAATAATAATAATAATAATAATAATAAGTTTGCTTAATTCTATTTACACCGTTGGAGATTCTTTTATTTCAAACATATGTTTCACTCTTTAAATTTAAAATGGAGGCTACTTTAATAATCCTCTTTAATAAAAAGCTGCGCGTTGCTGACGACTGGCTTTTTCGCTAATCGTTGCCACAGATTAATCTTGAAAAATGAAACATTTGAAGTTACTGAAAAAATTAATAGCTCGAAAAGTATTTGTCAGAAAGTTGTTAGACAAACTGCGTTAGAAAGGTAAAAAATTGTATTTTTCTTGATATAAATTTCAAATCTGATGATTATGCCGTTTTTGAAATACTGAATTTCAAAAATTACCAAATTTCACAATGAAGTACCATAGCGAAGCCTTCATGCGTAAAAAGATAATGTTAACGGCAATGTGTCCGGACATGTATACTGACTATAGCACGAGTCACAAATTATAGTAGCCTTATTATTCTGTTAACATATAAAAGTGAATTATGATGTCGCGAGTGCATGATTTTTATTTAATATATAAATTGTAAATAATATAAAAATTATTTAATATATAATATAATTGGGGTTATTTAAGTGCAATGGTCGATATCTGTATTTGGGAGAAAAACAGCCCAGCGTAGCGGGCGAAACTTGCTAATTTGTAATAAAACATTCAAAAAAAAAAAAAAAAAACTTGAAATTTGCGATGTTTGTTTAATCTTGTTGTAATACGATATTTTCCAAACATCTTCAACAATTCTTCCTTAGTCTTTTATGAATAGCACTCAAAGAAACTGCATTCGTTAAATTTCGGTAAACTCTTAACTCTTGTGCTTGGGTAGCTACTTTTAATATTACCGTAAAAGTAATTTTATTTTTCTTAAAATTGGGAAATAATAATAACAATAACGAACCCGAAAGGGTTAATGTTAACTAGGTTTTATCTTACATTTTCTTCGCTTTCGCCTGTTCATGACGCGGATTTTCTGACATTAAACATTTTCAATCCTTGTTGTACAATCACTGTTTTCAAAATTCTACCACAATGTGACTAATACTGAATTAGAAACAGTACCTTAAGGCATCAGGTTAATCCTTGAAATGATTTATTTACTTTTCGGATTACCTTTTGATAGTATTCTTTTTCCACGCATGGTCAGGCAACAGATGGACAGTTCATTAATGGGTTATTCTCAGCATCATATTTGAAAAGTCCTTGTTACTGTGACAATGATTGTAATGCTCCGATAAACAAACCATAAATGTTGAACGTACAGTTATTTGCTCTAGAAGTTGGTGTTAATTTTTATTTTATTGCGACGGTTTGAATTTATAGCTTTTACGGTTTCATCAGATAATTTTTCAGAGTTATATTTTATTTTCATCCGTGCGTCTTCGTGTCCCGTAAGGACAAAAAGGGGAGAAAACTAATAAAGTTTATGCGCTTATTATAATTATAATTTTGGCGATTATGTCCAAAAACCTTTACTCTGGGCGCCGCCGTGCCGGCAAAAAGAATGCAGGAGGAGGCCATTACCCCTTTCTGGAATTTTAAGTTTAATTAATTTTTATTTATTTTCTTTTCTTCTAATTTTGAATAGAAAAATATAATTTATTATTCTAAAGTGTCTTAAATAATAAAACTCTAAGATAAAAAGAAATTACAGATTTTTCGTCAGGCGGACTTTCCCCTTTCCCTGCCCGCTCCTTAAACCTCCCGTAAAAGACAATTTTGAGTTTATATATATATATATATATATATATATATATATATATATAACTCATATATATACGTTTATATTTTTAAACATTATCTTAAACGAAAATTTCATGAGGACCCCTATACTCTCTGACGAAAAAGAAAGTAAACTGTTTCAATTCATTGTCATGAAAAAAAATTCGATAAGAGCTTATTTTTGAATTTTTAATATGTTTTATTTGTTGTATTTCTGTACTGCTTTTTTTGCTAATATGTTTGCAAGTCATTTTCCAGGGGTCTCAGAAAAAGTTCTTAGTTTATTTCTTGTTTATGTTCTCAATTGTTAAAAACGGGGCCAATGCTGCTTATCATAGCTACATCTGTTCCAAAGTGTTGTTCCTCGCTGTATTTAAAGCCTATGCCTTAAACCCTAGCTGATAAAAATTTTCTGAAATATCAAGAACTGTGCTATGTAATGTGATATGACGTGAAATGCGTGACAAATTATCTAAATAAAAGAAACGAACTTGAAATTATCGTAAAAAAAGAAAACGAATCTTATTTTTATGGTGATTTTAAAAAGTGTTTTCTTTGTCTTGAGTTTTATACCAGCATATAAAATTCTTATTGCAAATCATCTATGAGGTAAATGATAACTTCGTTGTTTAAATTTAAAAGTAATATGAAACAATTTTAAAAATTCATCTTTTTTTTTCTGAAAACAAAGGAAAATTAAATACGAATTATGATTACAAATTATGTTACGAATTATCAACCATTTATGGTGTACAAATTTTATTACCAACTAGCTGACCCACCCGGCGTTGCCCAAGCCCGTGATAATAAATTAAAACAAACTTCAAATTTGTATGATTTTAAATCGTTAACCCGATTTTGCATGAAATTATTTTTTTAAGAGAAATTCGCGAAAAAGTATTGATATTTAGTGATGAAAGCGCTCGCAAGTACACAGTTTCTTTTTTTTTCCCACGTAAGGTCATTTCATAATTAAAAAAAAAAAAAGTTCTTGTTTTCCGAAATCTTTGAAATTTCTATCTGTTATAAATATAACGGTTTTACAGCCAGTGTAAACATTTCGTAAACAAAATATTGTTATCCAGTTGTAAAATAAATATGTTTTCTTATGTTGTTTGTTTGTTTGTTTGTTTTCGCGTCGGATCCTTTAACATAACAATAAAAAGAAAAATAGTTTTCATCTTTCGAACCCTCTGAAAGTTTAATCAGTTATAAATATAACTGTATCCAAGGTCTCTTTAAAACTTCATGAAAAAATATGCATAGTAGTGAAAACATCAGTTGAAGCAGAGCTATACAGCAGGCCAAAACACCCCCGCTTTTTCGCTTTTGTTTTTGAAAATTTCTCAGATTTTATTTTTAAAATATATTTTTACATTTCCGAATGCTTCAAAAATTTTGTAGGTGATCTAAATTTGGTCTACCGAGGTGCTCTGTAAAGGTTGTATCGAAATACGGACGTTTAGTAACTTTTAGCGTAGAAAAAAGATGGACTCCGTGAGGCGCAAAGTAACTTGTGTTCACCAGTGTTTCTGAAAGAGTTAAAATTCGTATTTTTAAAAAACAATTGCACCGTCAATTAAAAGATGGTTTCAGCTTTAAGAGCATATATTTGGTTTGTCTGTACCTCTAAAATTGCGCCCTGGAGGGGCGTTGCCATAAAGGAAAAAACGTCCTTTGGGAAAACGACCCTTTTTGATTTTTGTTTTCAAAGGTTTAACAACGCTATATTTTCAAATTAACTGCGGCATTTGAAATGTAGGAATACGATCTTTCTGAATACGTCTTCCAATTTTAACTGTACCGAGTGATTTGATAAATTTAAGCCGATTTAAAACTACGGAATGAAAAAAAAAAAACCTCGTGTTTGGTTCTTTAATTCCTATTGGTTCTGGGCGTGTGCGAGGGATTTTGTCGGCTCTCGAAGAAAGAGATGAATTTTGATGTATTTTTTAATTATATCTCCGCTAATTATCCAAATATTAAAAATCTGTGACTCAGGTGCATCAGGACAGGCCTTGGACTATCTTCACCTAAATTTTCAGACCTCTAGGTGCGCTAGATTTCGCTAGCCATTGTACACATACATACAGACACACAGAACGAAACTTTCTCTTATTAATATAGAAAGACTGATATATATCGGCATAATTAATCAAGATTATGGAAAAAAAAGAAAAAGAAAAGATTTAAAACAAAATCTATTTCATTTCTTAAATATAATCTCTAGCTTTAATATTTTTGTTTTTTCCCTTTAATTTTATGTACAGAAAATTTATTTTTACGTAATTAAATTAAGGCCAGATTAAAAACTAACTTGTCAGGGCTTGATTTTTAATTTTTCTGATTTAAAAATAGCCTCTTTATTTTTAGACTTTTTTAGTTTAACTAAATCAACAACAAAAAAAAATATTAGTGATCATTAAGGAATAAATAAGTAAATTCAAAATATCATAAAATATACAAAATAAATAATAATAGGCGTTTTGGATCATAGTTTTCAGAAGTTCTTCTTGAATCAAACACGTGTCGGATGAAAACACTGTCATCACAGTGTTAACACCATGTCAGTAAGGTGCACGCCGAATAATTGCTTGGCGTGTTACTGTACTTTCATCTGGAAAAGAAGTAGTGTAAATTTCGGTCCGAAACGAGCTTTATCATGCATTATAGTATTTTGTGGTCTTCTTCAAAAAATTTTATTTTTTTTAAATTGTGCATTTTTGTACATTGGCGTAACTACACTCGTCGAGGCACGTGACATTACACGTGCTTCAACTGGAAAAATTGTCATGGAATTTGATATTTACTACGGTTCGAAACATGCAATATTCTGGGCTCCTTTCATCATATTCATTACAATATGCAAAACAAACATAGTGAGAGAGGCCTTTGTATTATTTTGCCCCCACTATCAAAAGCGAAATTGCATTTATACCAGTAAAAATGTTCTCAATAAATCCACGAATAGCTTTGTCGTGCATTATAGTAACTTATGATCTTCTTCAAACTTCTTTACTTACTAATTTATCTAAATGGTGCATTTCTGTGCATTGGCGTAACTGCAATCGTCGAGGCACGTAACATTACACGTTTTCCAACAGATAAAATTTCCATAGTATTTGATATTTGCCATGGGTCAAAACAGGCAATATGTTTGGGCTCATTTCATCACATTCTTAACAATGTGCAAAACAAACGTAGTGTGAAATGTCTTTGTATTCTTTTGCCCCCAACATCAAGTGCGAAATTGCATTTATACTAGAAAAAATGTTCTCAATAAATCCCCGAATAGCTGAATTATGCAAAAAATAATATTCGTAAAATAGCTTCGAGAAAATCGAATTGCAAGGTAAACAAGGGATGATATATAAATGGACATTTTACATATGTAATAAATTAAAAAAATCTATTTTTTCCTTGTATAACTGATCCTTTGGAGCCTCAGGGGCGCAATGACCCCAGGACCATTGACATTTGCCATTCCAGCCACCCTATTAGCTATACTACTGTTTCTGCACTATGACATCATTAAGGTCATTACCCTTTTTACGAGAAATGCAAGAATTCTACGTAACATTACATTTTTCATTCAAATTTATTTTCTATCAAGTTTACTTTCTCATGCAACATGAAAAATATTCAATCACTACCTCCTCTTACTGAAAGTTCATTCGGTTCACATTTTATTGCAGAGACGAGTAATTATTTGTTTTCCCTTCGTCTCATCGCTTTACCGCCATGAGATGATGGAATCCAGCTTCAGAAAAGAATAGAAGGTGATTAGATATACTTTCTCATTAACATTTCGGCTTCAGTGAAACTTTGACTATGACCATAACCGGTAAACTTTACTCTAATCCATGTGTGATGTTTTCACCGGTGAACCATGCACTCTCTCTCATTTTTCCCCTTCCTGAAATGTATATGGCGTTAATGGGTATGTTTACTTCCTGATAATACGAAAATGGAATTTTCGAAAGTTATTGAAGCTACAATTCATAATAGCTGATTTATATACAAGGATATTATTGAATGCTAATGATGATAGGCAGAGTAAAGGAATAGTTCGTAATGTTATTGGGGGGAAAAAATGAATGTTGCATGCAAAAAATTCAAGATCTGTAACTTCAAACATAAAATAATTTAGAAAAATTTATTCTTTTATCAATAAAGGTTAGAGTAAAAGTAATTGAATAAAGATTATAATATGGTAAAGCATCTTTAACACTTTTTATTTCTCAAAATATTATTTCATAACTCATCATGGTAAGAATAGTAAATGAATAGTTCATGATGTTATTGGAAGAAAACAAAATTGAATGTTGCATGTAAAATATTCAACAGCTGTAACCTCAATCATAAAATAATTTAGAATTTTTTATTATTTCATCAATATAGATTCCATCAATATTTTGAGAAAACAAAAATTGTATTTAAGTTTTAATTTCATGCCAAAATGAATCATTTCTCACGCAATTCAAAATAATGAAAAAGTAATGGAATTATGTTCTAAAGATTATAACAAGGTAAAGCATTTTTAACACTTTTTTTTATCGAAATATTATTTCATAACTTATCATGGTGAGAATAGTAAAGGAATAGTTCATAATGTTATTGGAAGAAAACAAAATTGAATATTGCATGCAAAATATTTAAGAGCTGTAACTTAAAATATAAAAAGTGTAATTCAGAAATCCTCAAAAAACGAAAATTCTCACTTAACTTAGATATGCAAAATTACAGCCTTTTTCTCAAAGTACTATTAAAGTCATACTTAGAAAACTACCCCCATTGCAATCTGATTTGCAGCGTTTAACATGACACATTGGCAACAGAATTTTGGAAGAAAATTTTGCTTTTATATCTTATGCGAAGAAAAGCTGTTACTCATTTTCAAATAAGATTGTAAATATTGGTGTCAATCAATAATTTTAACATTTTAGAAAAAGAAGTGCCTTGTCCTTAAAGGGATTAAAAATGAATTTAACATTAGACGTTCCAAATTTTTAAAACCTGCATAATTAGAATGACTTCCCGTTTTGTATCCGAATGTAAAATTTACATAAAAATCAAATATGATGCCAAAATTATGTGTTAGTATTGAAAATTTGAACGTTTGTTACAATTTCTATAAAAAAGCTACTCTCTAAGCAATATTTAAGTGTATCATTAATTAGTAGATACCAGTGGACCCGTGCGAAGATTTCGCACTGCATTTTAATATTTTTTAAATGCAAGTTTAAATTTATATATATATATAAATAAGGACTAAAAATATCTGCAAACAACATTAGTCGCCAGAATATCGCCTCATTTATCCCACCAAAGTTACAGTAAAAACTCATCGCTGATAGTGAAGGCAAAAAAAAATTATCAATCCTATTTTAACTGCATTAGAAGATAACATCATGTTTCGGGCAAAAAACATGGGGCAAAGAAAAATAAATTGAGCATTTAAATTCAAATTTGGTTCTTTAATCATAAATATAAAATAAACCCGTACAGCAATCTTTATTTTACAGTTTTTTTTATATAATTTTTGCTGAGCACGATATAATGCGGTATTTTATTTTTGTGGCAACATTAATTTCAGGAAATCGTTTAATTTCATTTATGAAAACAATGCCGATTTAATTTTTAATTACCAGCAAATTTTAATAAAAAAACATGTTTTAGGAAAAAGTATTTGTGCTATGCCAGAAGCCTGTTCAAAATCCTTTCATATGGTATCCCATTCGTCGTTCAGCGTTTTGTAATTTCTTAGAAAAAGGGATGTTGACAGGAGAAATAATATATACGATTGCTACTAATCGAGTGACATCACTCACATTTTTATGGGACGATATACAATTGAATTAATAGGGGTGATCTCCTCCCCCTTTTTTTTTTCTTTTGCCATGACTGTAACCTACCTGTATTCACATACGTACAGTCCTGGAAAGATAAATAAATAAAGCGCACCAACTCCTACATTTTCTACAGCAAATAATCGTATCAAAAAGTTATAGAGGCATCAATCGAGTGGGAATAATGTCTACTATTAAATTTTATGCATAAATTGTGCTTCAGGGATAGGGTACATATTAAAATTTGTACCCACTTTCTTACTTCAAATAGTAACACCCACTTTTAACACTTTATTGGAGTTATTTCGGTCAACTAAGTAATGAGTGGTGTGAGTAGCAGTAATACACTTACTGCTACACACAATTACTGCTTATTTTACTGTTTATTACTGTTAATTTTACGGTATAATACTGGCAGCAGGGGTGCCAGTATTATACTGTGAAATAAAAAAAAAAATGTTTGCAGTGTAGAATGATTTCTTAAAAATTCAATGTCATTCAATGTCAAGCTTCTGTTTTATTTTAAGTCAATCAAACGTATTTGTAACCAGAAATTTTCTTTAATAAATGAAATCCCATAAGTACCGCATAGAAAGAAGATACATTTTATTAAATAAATTATTTGGTTCATTATATGCTTATTTGACTTGAAAAAAATGGAAGTGTGGAAAATATGAAAATGCATCTGTATATTTTTTGTTTGCTTTTTATAGAAATTCATTATATAACTAAATTAACTTAGTGCTTGTTCCAACAAATTATGTTTTAATTGCAATTATAAAAATAATTCTGTTGTTTTCTTCAAAATTTCAATGAATTTATGTTATTTTCCGTAATGTACCATTAAAACTAACCATATATAAACTTTTCACAACAGTATATTTCCCCACGTTTCTCTAATTTTGTTTTCTTTTAAAAGATGTTCTTGGGGGGTCAATTTTTATTACTTCCTTATGTGAAATCTCTGTTGGTACCAATTCGTGAGTTTGTCACCCACGCAAGTAACGAGTGGGATTGTGATTAAAACTATCATTTTACTCTGTGATAATTGGAAGAAAAAAAGATAAACGCATTAATTTGAAATTATATAATACATTTTCTCATAGTGTTTTCTTGGAATTAGGGTTTTACTCATTCACAGTTTCTTATTATAGTAAGTGAATGCTTTTGAAGCGCAGCGAGTGGGAGTTTAGCGAAGCTTCCTGTGTAATTGTACGATCAATTACAACGTAATTATGAAAAGTATAGATCTTTGTAAGACTGAGGTAATAACGTTGCTCGATTTTTAAAATTCGACCTGTAGCCTAAGAAATTAAAGGCAGTGTATTACTGCTTATTTTACTGTTTATTACTGTTAAATTTACGGTATAATACTGGCAGCTGAGATGCCACTATTTTACCGTAAAATCAAAATTTTTGTAGTGTGTGAAAAATAGAGACTAAACTACTAACTTTTGGCTATTTTTCAACCATAAATTTCCAAACATTTCAAATAAAACAATAAATAAAATAAAACTTGTTCTTTTTTTTGTTGTTGTTATGTTTATTATTTTTTAGTTTAGAAAAAACTAATTAAAATGTTTATTTAGACTTAAAGAATAAAACCCCAAATCTTACAAGTTTAAAAATGTGTAGCTTCTCTACAATTGAATTTTTTTTTTAATAATATGTAAGGTTTTAAAATGATATTGTACGCTTGCTGTTCGATTTTATATTTATCAGGTATGAAAACGATCCAAAGAGAAAAAAGTGAAAAAATTTTCATGCTATACAGCGATAAATTCTTATAATTTACTCGCGTATTTATTTATTTATTTATTTATTTATGAAATATAAAGATGTAAGATTATTTTAATATTTTTCTTAATTTAGAAAATGCTAAAAATGGAAATGAAATTTAATCTAACAGTAAATGTAGATCATTGAATCAAAAGATAATGGAAGACTGTTTGTTAAAGGTTATGTCCAAATAGAGTTAATGAATTTATGTAAAGTAGGGTAATAAATTTTTCATGCCAGATTTTATTCTGGATTGTTTATGTGTCTGTTATCAGATTTTCTGTCCCTGTGTATAGGAAAAATTGAAAGGTTTTTTAACTATGCTGGGTCTTTCTATGCCAATTTTGCCTTTGTCTCAGCAATACATCTTTTACTACACTGTAACTATCCAAAAGTATTTAGATATGGATGGGCCAAAATATTATGTTTCAAAAAAGAAACTAATGCAAATTTTATTTCTTTTAAACTCAGACATTTTAAACTTCATTCACATGATTTTCAAATGTTTATAACATAAGCTGATATTTCAAGAAGAAATAGAAACAAACTCTAAAGGTTTGGGGTAATAAAATGTTTAAGACTTAAATTTCTCAGATTCCCCCCCCCCCCCCTCCCACATAATAAGCTTTTAAAAAAATGTTGATTTACCGTAAAATGAACAATAATAAACTGTAATACACTGCCGCGCATGCGCGGCAGTGTATTACTTCTTATTTTAGTGTTTATTACTGGCATCTAGGATACCAGTATTATACTGTAAAATCAACAATTTATTTTGCAGTATATGCACCGACTATTTTCTTTACTTTTTTTGGTTGGTTGATTTTATAGCGGCCGATTATCTACTCGAAGGATATAGGTCCTAGGGAGGGAAGTGCCCTCCGTGGGGGGTCTTTCTAAGCGAACTTAACCCGGATTTACGGCAAGGTTCGAAGAAAACAACGGAAAACTCCGAACGGTTAGGTCGGTGAGCGCGACAGGGGTTTGAACCCAGCACCTCCCGTCTCCTTGCTTCGAGAGCAGAACCTCTCAGCCACTGGCGTCTTTACTTATTTTGCATCAATATCCATTTTTTTTTTTTTTTAAGATGGATTTTCTCCTTTAGGAGGAATTTTTTCAAGTCTGATTTATATTATTTGTGTAAAGCACCCCAAAACCAACATTTAAAAAAAAGTATTATTTTATATGTCGCATTAGGTTGTTCCAGTTTAGGAAAAAAAAAAGAAGCTTGCCGGTTTCGGTACTTCTAAATAAACCATAAGCGATTAAGAAGCCATTCAGATAGGAAGAATGCAATAATACTTAGCACGCAAGGCCGTCTCGGGCTTAAAAGATAAAGGAAATTTTAAAAGAAAAATAAAACAATTAAAGTTAGAACTTAGAAAGATGATTAAATAATTATATGTGTGTTTGTAATACTTTAATTTTATAGGACTATTTCTAAAAACTTTTAAAACGATCTAACAACAATGATCTATAATCTATAAATAATTGAAACTTTAATCATTGCAATTACAGAGTCACTTTAATCATTACAATAATTATGTAACTTCAACGAAGTTCTAATTATTGTAATATCTTGGCCATAATTGTATCGTTTTGGAATCTTAGGGACGTTCTTTTTTATGACAATTTTATTGCTATTTCTTTTTTAGACAACAGCCAAGAAATTATTACCAAATATATAGACCACTCTTGGTTACAGTAACATTTTAAGTTTAAACGAAATAACTTAACGGTTAATTTACGAAATTGATGTATATATTTTTCCTTTTGTCAGTTCAAAATATTAAAACTGTGTCACATCTGCAGATTTTAATTGCACACCAAAGGCGCAAAATGCATTAAAAAATGTTTTATAAAATGTAAATTTCAGTTCATATTCGAAATATCGAAATAATACAAAATGATAATGAGTTACGTCCAGAAGATAAAAATTTTAAAGGAAATGTTTTATAAATTTCTTAATTTTGGACAGCGATTTGGAAATATATGGGCTGGATTTTCCCCTTGAGAACTTTCAATGGGAAGAAAAACAATATTTTTGATGGAATATGCTCTGTAAACAATGTTCTTTCCCCTATCAAAATTACTAAATATCTGCAATATCATACATATATTTTTTTTAAATCTAAGCCAAATATTGATTTCAACTTACTTTATAAATTAATAAAACGAACAACAAATTTGCTACATTTGGGGACAAAAAATAGCCTAAAATCTTATTTTTTGAGTAAAAAAAGAGAAAGAAAAAAAATCTATAAATATTACTTAATGATTCTCCCTTATTGTCTCCATCCCCCTCTTTTTCTTTTTCTTTCATTCTTTTATTTATTTATTTTTTCAAAACTTAAAGAAGTATATTTTTAGATGAACTCTTTATTTTCAAGGAGTCGTTATAGTAATGTCAAATGTATTCAATTATTCCATAATGTATTCATCAAAATAAACTAATCAAAGTGAATCATTCACATGTGGCAATTTGAATTTAAATGTGTAAAACGAAATTTTTCTTTCATGTAGCATTGTATTATTTAAAAATAATACCTTTATGGAATTATTAAAATATTATGCCAATATTTCTTGCAAATATGGGTCTAATATTGGTAAATTGTATATTCTTTAAGTGGGTTTTACTTCTAGTAATAAACAAATATTGGTTATACTGGGGACAATATTGCACCAATGTTGCAATCATTAGGAATACTTTCAATTAAATACCAATATTGGATTCATTTTTTATACATTGCCAATAAAATGTCGAAAGTTTTTTGACAGTATTGGTCCAATATTGGCAAAATGGCTGTTCTTATAAGGGCATTTTACTCCGAGGAACAAATCAATGCTATTTATATTGGTTATGATGGGATCAATATTGCACCAATGTTGCATTCATCAGAAATAGTTCCACTGACATACCAATATTAATAAAACATTGACTTTACATTGGAAATATTGCCAATAAAATGGCGATATATTCTATTGGCGAAATTATAAATAATGCTGTAGCATTGGTTCAATATTGGCAATATGTAAACATCCTGATGTTGGAAAAATATTTCTTGCCAATATTGCCTTTGGTATAGTCAATATTGGCCGACTATAATTTTACTACTAGAGCTATATACCCATTCTCTTAAAAGTCGGTTCTTTATATATTTCTTGAGTTCTCTTTTCTTTCTTTGGGTGTGCTCTGATCTACATACCACTTACTAGAAAATAACACAATCACTTTTTCTATTTCTTAATTTCCCTTTCCTGTGTATATTGGAATTCTTTTATTCTGAACACTTATACATGCCACGCCCATAGTTCACACATTATTGTTATTCCGCTCACTTTATTCAACAGTGATTACGTAATTTTTCCTGTCAAAAACTTTCTGCAAACATTCTTAAGACAGGTACAACAGGTTGTTTTCTTGCCAGTGTAAAATCAAAAGTGATCAACAAGTTTCGAATCCCGGATCATACGCTACTGCTCTTACTTTTCATGGGCACCGGCAGAATGAAAGTCAATTGTTCGAAACAGATGCGCACTGAAAAAAAAAAAAAAAAAAAAAATGTTGATTTTACAGTATAATACTAGCATCCCAGCTGCCAGTATTATACCGTAAAATTAACAGTAATAAACAGTAAAATAAGCTGTAATACACTACCGCGCATGCGCGGTAGCGTATTACTACTTATTTTACTGTTTTTTACTGTTTATTACTTGTTTGTTTTTTTTAGTTTAGCCGATGCACTACGCATCATTCGTGAACGGAATTTTTAACATCAGATGTATAGCTGAGAAATATTTCACGTAAGAAGGAATTCCCTGTAGGTAAAGAGTGAAACTAGCAAAATACGAGAAGAGTTTTCGTAGTGGCATTGTGAATAGAATAACCCACTTATGCGATGCTTCATAAACCGAACTGAACGTGTCCGGATTCTTAAAAATTGAGTTAAAATGATCGAGTCAAAATAATTCTATACTTTTTTTTTTTTTGCTTTGAGCTATGCACCTGAAATACTTCTTTTCTTTTTTGATGTTTTTAATAAAAGGTTACAATAAAGCACAGAAGTTACGCAGTGTTTACAAACTAGGGATTTTTTAGGAACATATCAGCCATTTTCTGCATAAATTAGCAATATATGGGTCACATATTTCTTCTTACAATTGTAATAACTATTGTTTATGTGAAGTTTCAGTGGATGCTGATTTAAACTGATTATGGAAGAAAAACACCTAAAAATTTTAATTATGTGGAGTAGACACTTCAGCAATATGAAAAAATTACAAAAGAGGATTAATCTCTACCGAATTAGCTTTTCAAAATTCGGTTTTTAGCAATAGAAAGCTGACGCCCGTTGCCGACGTTTGATACGTTTTCAAACGTTATCTTCTCAAACTTTGAATGGTACTTTTCTAGTATAGGGGCCTTGGCGAGATAGACAAAATGGACTTGACGAGAGAGGAAAATTTTTCCCGCATATTTTCTACAACCTATTCATTGTTTCATATACACAAGCAATTTTTCAATATTTATACAATTTATTTAATATAAACCAGCAATTTATCTGTATTTATATGCAAACAGAAGTAAATTGTATATATAAAATGATAATAATACATATAAATATACAAGTACATATATACACAACCTTAAAAGTTCGTCCGGTTTGTTTTCATATCTGTTTATTTCATTTGGCAATAAATCTCATTTTCTGAAGCCCGAATTGCGCCAAGCTGTAAAAGAAAAAACTCTAACGCCCCTATACTAGGAAAGTACCCTTTAAATATTTTTCAAAAAGTTTACTGCCTTTTTAAAGCTATTAATATTTAAGAAAATGGTGTTTGAAAACATGCAATACGTCAATATCGGATGGGAACTTTCTGACGGTGCAAATTGAATTTTGAAAAATTTGTTAGGTAAAGAGAACCATCATAATCCTGTTTTTAAAAAATTTCCTCATAGTTTTCAATACGTTTGCCAAAAAACATGGATGTATAATTAAATGGATGTTTAATTATGCATCCATGGAAAAACTTGTTTAACTGAAGAGTGAATGTCTATATCTTAGGAATACAGTATGAAGCGTTGAGAACCAAAGTGGACTATCCCACATTTTTGTGAAGAATGAGTTTCAAGTGTCAAAGAATTGTATGTCACGTCATCTATTGGGCTGTATAATAAATTTTATTAATTTCGAAACTATTCAAGTGACAGAGCCAGCTTAACAGATGATCCAACTAACCATATGTTTGCTGAAGAAGCTTGGTGTGCTCTGGCACTGGCAGAATTGGCTTAAAAGAGTTCGACAACAATTTGTATACATTTTGGAAAGCATTTTTCTCGAAATCATAACTGGAAAGGTTGGCCTACTCTGGTTTTCAACGCCTCATATATCAGGGTATCCCTTCTTATCGTTCATCAATAACTAATTCCTAAACACCGTTAGTTCTAGCAATGTAGTCCCAATTGCAAGACTGTTTAAAATGTTATTCTTCATAATATGTAAAACATATTTACATGAATATATATATATGTATATATATTTTTTTAGGTTACCAAATTTAAATTTTTATACGGTTCCTGGCCCTATAAGCTATATTTCGAAAACTTTCTCTATACTCTAACAAGTAAAACATTCGAAGTTCTTAATTTGTCAACTAAAACTTACCGAGTTATGATAGTTTGAATTTTATCGTTTTTCAGCGTTTTCTGGCCCTAAAAGCACGTTTTTCTGGATGCAGTTGCATATGTTACATTAATTGAAAAGTGGAAGAAGGTGAAGTGAAAGAGGAGTGAAAAAAGGTGTCGAGTCACATTTTTCTCATAAATTATTTTATTTTATGGATGAAGGCGCTATGAAGTGATTTATCGTGTGGCAAAGCTAAAATACTAAGATTCTAATTATTCTTGAACATATAAGACATTACGAGCTGTAATTTTCCAACTGAGTGAAAAAGTGTTCTGGCCAGGATTTGAACCAGAGACCTTTGGTTTAAGCTGCCAGTGCTCTGCCAACTGAGCTATACTGGACAAAACCGGCGGACACAATTCACCCAGACTACCTTTTGATAATGACATCTTGATCTGTTATCTGAAACGACTCAACAGAATATATCGCAGGTAATGGAACTTCAAGTAAACACTGGATACGTAATTACGTATGATTTGTAAATTATTAAAATTGTGCTAAATTAATAAAGTGTACACTGAAAAAAAAATATTTTACTGTTTATTACCGTTAATTCTACGGTAAAATACTGGCAGCTGTGGAGCCAGTATTATACTGTAAAATCAACGCTTTTTTTTTTTCCGTGTTCAGTGATTGAAATTATGTTATTTTCGGAACTAAAACGGGAACTTCTTATACACTAAACGCACTTTAAGATGAAGAACGCTTTTGACTTAATCACATTGTTTAACAGTTGCACTCAACCGCAGACGATAGCAGAGACAGATTACCTAGTTGTTCTTGAGTGTGTCTTATATTATTATGTCCTTTGCTGCATTCTCGATTGTTATCTATACATAAGCTATTGAGTAAGGAAGCTCCTGACGTAAATTGATCCCCGAACGGAATTCGGACAGTAGATGTTAAAACTATTCCGAAACTAAAGACGCAGATAACATTGATGAAAATGTTTTCTGTGATTTACCGAATGGCTTGAAATTGGGAGTAAATTTTCAATTTTATATGTTACGCTTGAGTTTAATGTATGTCAGGAGAATTCTGTTAGCAAATCAATGTTGACCTAGAGTTGTGTTTGTTGTCAGATATTAGTCCACTGTAGACCTAATTTAGCGTGACGTTTTGCCCCAATATTAGTTTAATATTGACTGTATATTTTCAAAATGTATTTAGCCTCTTAGTACTTAAGACGGATATATCCATTATTTTCCATTTTTCATTACATAAAAAATATAAAATACCAGAAGCATTAACAGAAGTATTTTTTAAGTGAATATTATATATATTTATATTTTTACAATTATCTAGTTATTAATTAAATGAAATTTAGTCACTGTAAATGGGGTCCAACAACCGGAAATCCACCGCTTAAAAGGCTAATCATCATTAATAACGTTTGTAAAACCAATGCAAAAAAAATATAAATAAAAAATTATTCTATACAAATGAGACTGGTACCAATCGCTTAGTAAAAATGTTTACGAATTAATAATATGGTTAATTTTTTTAAACGATCGTTCACATATAGAAATTGAAGCAACCTTGAAAATTTTCGATACCAACACCTAATTTTGACATAATGTTTGAATTTTTCTAGAAATCGATTTCTGTTAAAAAAAAAAAATAATAATAAAAAAATAAATAAATAAAATCATAAGTTACAATTTATATATTTTCTCGAAAATTACATTCAAAGTATGTATTTATTTTGAAATTAATTTAAAAAAAAAAATACGAATCAGTCACATTTTTATACGATAATTTGCGGCCGAGTTATTGGGGGTGTACTTTTTTCTTTTTACACTGACCTTACATCTAAATATTGTCAAAACCAATGCAGATTGACATTGATATATGGTGTATTATGTAATTTGTATGATGTATGTTGATTGTAATTTGATAAATGATTGAACGTACAACACAGTTTAATGTTGATGTAAAAGGGAATAAAGACATCCGGCAGAACACATCACGGAATAATTAAGGAATGCAGTGAGAGTAATAAAAATTGAACAGTTCCTATTATTAAATTTTTGATACGCATTAAAACGTGCAATTTAAGAAGATAAACAATTAATTTATAGTAACTTGAGTTAGAATGGTATATTAAAAATGTTAAATAGTAAGACCGTAAACTAAAGCTAAGATATTTTATATTATTGAAAATATACACGAATATAGAATGATTTGAAATCGTTCACATCATCTTGAAGCACGCTTTAAAATTTCTGATATTAGAAGAGTTACTTGACCTAACATCTTGCTAAGCTAAAAGTGTTTTGTATTTCAGGTACTTTTGAATTGCACATTCAGTTTTAAAACATAACTATAATTCATGTCATTTCATCTCAGACACGTTTGTAACTGATAATTATATATTTCGACGCTCATGCCTAAGCTTTTAACTCTTGAAAACATTGTTCTGCTATTAATTTGCATCAAACCGTTTCCGCGTTCGGAATTAAGCATTCTAACCTTCAGCGAAGAATTAATCAAATAAGTTCCTACGCCATTTCCTTCTTGGTCCACGGTTATCTCACCTGAATCGTTTCGATTTATAGATAAGGTAAAAACAAACAAACAAATGAAAAACTCATTATCGAACTTATTTTATTTGTTATAATGAAATAGCCTTTTTAGCACTTCACGTGGGAATGCGAGGCTTTTCTTCCAAGAGTAACAGTTTTAATTACTTTATTGCCAATTGTATTTCTGAATTAGACTTTTTTGAAAATTTAGCTTTCTATCTTAATTCTCTCTGTAGCTTGGAAAACGTCGCGTCGTCCAGTTTAACTATAAAACATTTTTATTTTCCTGTATTTCCTTTCTACTTTGTTTATGTTGATAATTCTACTATAGATTTCACAATTTTTTCAAATTTTTCAATTTTGGATAATTAACCTATCAGGTTTGAGTTTTAACTTTCATCCCCCCCTTTTGTGTATAATGAATTATAATGTCGTCAATATTATTATGATTATATATATATTTACAGGTGAGCAAAAACTGAGCACCAATGTGCCGATTGCCACCGCTAAATTTTTAGCATTCTTTGCCTAATAAGAATACTAATATATTTTTGCGAGGGATACTAATAAAATGTAGGCGAAGAATACTAATAAAATTTAGTGGTGACAATCGGCTCATTGGCGTCCAGTTTTTACACCCCTGTATACACACACACACACACACACACATATATATATATATACATATATATATATATATATATATATACAGTGGAACCCCGATTTTACGTTTTTCACGGGACCAGCAGAAAAAAACGTACGAAACGGGAAAACGTAAAATCGGGGTCAAATAGAGAAAAACACTTCAAGAAAACAAATTATACAAAAATAAACTTACCAATACCATATTAGTATTTTAAAAAGTCTGTTATTCTTTATTGCGTTTTCTTTTTAAGTGTAATTTCACATATACTCTATTTTCAATATTTGCAAGTTTTTGCAATTTTTTCCCCTTAATTTTCATATCCAGTTAAAATTTCTTTAAAATTTTTGAACTCGCAATGGCCTCTGCCGATGAGGGCACGATGTTTTCTGGATCTTCATCAATATAAACCCCTCTTCAATATTGCGAAATCAAATCGGAAATAGTCTGAATGTCTGTGTTAGCAATAACATCCTTATCGCCATCAATGTACTCCCCAACATTGATGTCTGCAAGTATAAATTCATCCTCTTCTGTGTAGTCTTCCATAGAGAGCTCTTCCGGCGGCGCTTCACTGTTAATTTCGGATTTTGAAAATTCTCCCTTCAAAAAAGCATTTGACATGCATTTTTCATCTCTACCATTCCATGCCGATGAGATGAAATGAAATGCATCCAGCACATTTAGCTTTGTTTTCTAAGCATCTTGAAGCTCAACTGAATCAAGTGAAAAATGGCCTTTTCTTACCAGTTTCTTTCTATAATGCATTTTGGAGGATCTGTTTATTTGCAAGACACATGGCTGAAGTAAACTGGTACCAGTTGGGTGAAAAAAATTCTATACGCACATTCTTTAAATTCAGATTAACATGAGTGCACTGGTCTACGAATAAAATTATTTTTGTAAGCTCATTTTTATATTCAATTTTCAAAAAGATTTAGGGTCATCCAAGCATTGTGGTTGGCATTGTAATCTGTCGGCAAACTCTTAATATTTTTGAAGCATCGGGGTTTCTTGGATTTACCAATCACAAAGGGTGTTAGCTTCTCAATTCCGTAATAACAAAACTGTTAATCGCACTTTTGATAACTTCCGACTGTGCCACGTTTCTCCTTTCACGGTGTATGTTCTATCAGGGAAGAGATTAAAAAAAACAATCCGGTCTCATCTGCGTTAAAGATGTCTTTTTTGAGTAATTACACACAAGAGAAGGCAAAGTTTTTGTCCATCCATTCCTCAACGACCGCAGTATTTACTCCATCTGCCTCACCACAAATAAACTTGTAAGACAAATTATACCTCTTCTTGAATAGGTCGATCCAACCGTTGGATGCCATGAAATTCTGCATTTCAAGTCGAGAAGAAATTTCAAGAGCCTTTTCTTACAAAAGTGAGCCATTGATTGGAATCTTGGCAGCACGGACTCGTTTAAACCACTCGTACAAAATATTTTCTAGTTCCTCAAAAGGAGAGGTTTTCAATGTTTTTCTTTTCTTTGGCAAATTTCCCAGTTTTTCAGATTTTAATTCCACATATACCTCTTGTTTTAGGATGGTTTGTAACGTAGAATAAGCAATACCGAACGATTTTACGAGATCCACTTTAGTTCCGTTCGAAACTTTGGATTTTTCGATAATTTCTGCCTTTTCGGCTACAGAGAAACATTTTCTTTTAGACATCCTACTTTTGACTGGCAATCACTAAGAGATAGCAAAAAAAAAAAAGCTACTCCGCTGCGGGTTGAAATGAATGTACGACGTAAAAAGAAATCACATCCCCCCCCCCCCCGATATCACGTGACGCAGGTTTGGTCTAGTGCTGATAGATGAATAATAGTTCTTCGTTACTTTGAACCGTTTTTGGTGACAAACAACCAGTTGACCAAGTGGAAAGCATTTTTGTTCTTGTGAAAAAAGATAAAATTTCCTGAGGTACTTCGCCTAAAATGACGTACCAAGCGGGAAACGCTAAGAGTAAATAACGTAAAATCGAGGTACTTTTGACATTATCGGAATAGGAATTTTCTGAGACCGACAAAAAATAACGTAGGAAGCGGAATAACGTACGAAACGGGTTACGTAAAATCGGGGTTCCACTGTATATATATTTTCACAGGTTTGATTCATTGTTTATGAGTAGGTAGTCCCAAAATCATATTCTTTAGCAATGTTATGGCTAATATGATGATGAAACCACTCATTTTATTTGTGGTATTTAGGCATTTGGGACTTGAAAATTCTGTCTAAATTCCATAAATTTCATTTCATTCATTCAATTTCATTTATTCAATTTTTAATTTTTCTTCTTCTTTTAAATAAGTTTTTGGTATCTATATTCAGTGTGTTGGGGAATACTTTCATTGTCAACTAATTATTACATACTTAATCATTATTTCATAGTTTAAGTTGGTGTTACACTGTAAAAAAAAAATTCCTGAAAAAAAAACGGAAATTGTACTGGCAATCGAGACGCCAGTACTATTTCCGTTTTTTAACGGAAAAAAAACCCGTAAATTCCAGGACATTTTCCGTGATTTCTGAAATATCCGTTTTTAAATTTCCGTTTTATAACAGATATCTTCCGTATTTTTTAGAAACTTTTATAATGTTAAAATAAACATTATAGGACACACAAAAAAAAAAAAAAAAAAAAAAAAATCTTCTCAAGAATAACCTTGTAAAGGACAGATATACGACTTTTTCTTTTCTCACGTCTGAGTGAGTTTTATGTAAATAACCAACCCTTCCCTCGGTGAGATTCGAACCCGCAAACTTTCGCTTACTAAACCGGAAGTCCCGACCCCTACGCCATGATTAGATGTTCGACGTTTTCAAGCGTTGCTACTTATTGCAGCCGCTTTAATATTTTCTTTTCATATTTTTCAGTATTTTGTTTATCATTTGATGCTTTATAACAGATAAATTTTAACTTATTATGTATCAGATGCGTAAAACATTGTATTAAGAGTGATTGTATGATTGCATCCTTTTGTAATGGTACAACATTTTCTTTTTTTGAACATATACTTTTTTAAATTATTTATCTGATGATCTGTTTATCAATTCCAATAAAAATAATAATTAGCTGAAGGAGACGTATTTATTACATGCTATTAAAATAACCTTTCGTTATCTCTTATTTTAAAAAACTTACGTAAATAAACAATTTTATAATAAATTAAATTATTATATTTGAGCTATGCTGAGAACTTTTGTGTACGGTTCTGTCAAACTGAATAGTTTTAATAATATTAAAACAAAAAATTGATTCTTAAAGACAATTTCGAAATTAATGATCTTGTGATAGGTAAGATTTAAATTTGGACTTTCTTTTAATTTAGTTTAATTTATAAAATTATAAGCTAAAGAAATAAATTATAAAGTTAATAAAATTATAAACTTCATTTTTATAAAAGTAAAGAAAAAATATTGACTATTTTTATAAATTTAAGGAAAAAATTATAAACGCTGTAAAATTATAATTTATAAAATAATAAATTTTAGTTTAATTCATAAATTTATAAGCCAAATCAGTTTAGTTTAATACAATTTACGTAGCGATAACTTGCAGAGATATTGTGTTATGAAACCTTTAAATAACCCAATATTGCCTCACGTTAGAAAAGTTAAAATAAAATTATAAAAAATTAGTGAAAAAAAAAGTTCTAATTTTGAAACACTATCAATAAAAATAAAAAAAAAACAGATTAAAAAAAAATCTGTAACTTATAAAAACAAAATCAATTTCTAAGTATTTAATTAAAAATATATAAATATTACTATTATTTTCACAAAAAATTACTGTCCAGACACGGCCCCGGTTAGAATGGGCCAGCATGTCGAGCCGGGTCAGGCCTGGATCCTTGAAGAACTCTAGTAAATACAACAATCTTAATTCCCATTTCAAACAAGGCGATTTCTGTACGCAAACCTCTAAAAGTTATTTACGGAAATTGCACTGTTTTGGAAGAAATACGGACATTGTACTGTTTTGAAAGAAATACGGACAAAATACATTAAATTAACGGAAAACTTTCTGCATATTTAAGGATTTGAAATCTCCTTTACGGAACTAATGTCATTTACGGGAATTATACTGTTGTTTTGGAAAAATGAAACCTCTCCGTGAAATTTTACGGAAAATCTCTTGTATTTTCACGGATTTTTTAGAGTGTATGGTAATGTTTCATTTATGGTTATATATATATAAATAATAAAAATAATAAAACTTTTGTAAATTAAAAACCATTAAACCACATGAAAAATCGATAATAGATAAACCGATAATTACAATACAATACGTATATATATCCAAAAATTTAAGATTCTCAAAATTAAAATAAGTGCAAAAAAATACTTAAAGATATGTAGAGAAAAAAAATCCAATATGAAGAAAGTGAAAATTATTGCAAGAAACAATTGGAAACTTATATAGTGGAACACTTTTTCAAAGACAATATTCCACTAATATAAGTAAAATGTAATTGATTTCTGTTTGAGTAAATAGCCATGAGCCAAATTTATTAACTCAAACTGCCCGATCAATTACAGAGTCAAATTTAAAGAAAATTGAATAAAAATGAACAAATAGTGAATAACTGAATATATATAAAACTTTGGTTAATAATAACTATTAAATCTTAGTAAAATCGACAATATATATGAACCAATAATTAAAATACAATACAAAAATTTATGTCCAAGAATGTAAAATTCACAAATTGTAAAAAAGGGCGGAGAAAAAAATTATGTAAATAAATATCTCACAAGCAGAATACGAAAATATTACAAGAAGCAAATGGAAACTTACACTGCGAATCACTTTATCAAGGGCAATATCCCAGAATATAAGTAAATCGTAATTGATTTCTGTGAGAGTAAAATAAGCCGTAAAACAATATCCCAGAAAATAAGTAAATCGTAATTGATTTCTGTGTGAGTAAAATAAGCCGTAAAGCAATATCCCAGAAAATAAGTATATCGTACTTGATTTCTGTGTGAGTAAAATAAGCCGTAAAGTAACATCCCAGAAAATAAGTAAATCGTAATTGATTTCTGTGTGAGTAAAATAAGCCGTAAAGTAATATCCCAGAAAATAAGTAAATCGTAATTGATTTCTGTGTGAGTAAAATAAGCCGTAAAGTAATATCCCAGAAAATAAGTAAATCGTAATTGATTTCTGTGTGAGTAAAATAAGCCGTAAAGTAATATCCCAGAAAATAAGTAAATCGTAATTGATTTCTGTGTGAGTAAAATAAGCCGTAAAGTAATATCCCAGAAAATAAGTACAGTCAAAGCACCTTATAACGAAATCGAAAGTGCTCCAAAGATTTGCTCGTTATAACGTGCTTTCGTTAAAACGTTATAACGAATTATTTCGTTAAAACGTTATAACGAATTATTTCGTTAAAACGTTATAACGAATTATTTTGTTAAAACGTTAGGACGAATTATATTGTTATACAGTAAGAACTCCAATTATCCGGACTAATGTGATTTGAACGTAATCTGAGTATGCACCAGCAGTGTTGAATTCAGGGGGTGGCCCGGGGGGGATGTTCCCCCTCGGAGCATTGAAATGTCCCCCCCCCGGAAGATTTGAGATTGTATGCTTTTAATGGTAAAAAAGTGCAATTTCCCTCCCGGAACTCTACAATGTCCGCCCCCCATAGCCACAGAAATCCCTCCCGGAGAAAAGTGTCTGAATTCAACACTGATGCAGCAGTCCGGTTAATGCACCAGCAGTGTTGAATTCAGGGGGTGACATTCCCCCTCGGAGCATTGAAATGTCCCCCCCCGGAAGATTTGAGATTGTATGCTGTATGGGATTTAACACTGATGCAGCAGTCCGGTTAATGCACCAGCAGTGTTGAATTCAGGGGGTGGCCCGGAGGGGACATTCCCCCTCGGAGCATTGAAATGTCCCCCCCCCGGAAGATTTGAGATTGTATGCTTTTAATGGTAAAAAAGTGCAATTTCCCTCCCGGAACTCTACAATGTCCGCCCCCCCCCCCCCCATAGCCACAGAAATCCCTCCCGGAGAAAAGTGTCTGAATTCAACACTGATGCAGCAGTCCGGTTAATGAAGACAGTCATAAAAAAGGGCGATTTATTACATAAAGATATCCCATAAAATTGCTTTTGTTTAATAAAAAAAAACTAGGTCTTATGTATTCATGTTAAATTAAAGCCTTCGTAGGAAAGATCACATTTACTAAAAAATGTGAAAAGAAGAAAAGCGTTAAATTAAAAAGTAATTTCAAGATAATTATATTTTTACAAATATATATGTACAAATCATATCATAAAATTAAAATTTTGTGATTATAGATCTGGATAACTGGATTTCAGATAATTAGAGATTTGTTGTATTATTTTAACGGTATATATATATACATACACACACATACAATATCTATGCTACACATGCAAAAACCGGGCAAATTTAAATCTAAAAAAATATTATTGATTTAATTCTCTTAAATTGTAGTTTTACATACCTATATAGGTTTGAAAAATGAAGTTATCAAGCACTGCTTTCTTTTCTTAACAGCATTATCTAATATTGTACGCTCTATTTTTTCAACATACATGGTAATTTCGTCCGGTAACAAGTTTTCATTATGCATGTAACACACAATTTTCTGTAAATACTCGAGTGCATCAGATGGTAAAAGTTTCTTGCCAGCTTCTATAAATTCTTCTTACTCACTGACACTGCCATCGGACGACTCATTTTCTGCACTTTTTTAACGATGTTCTCTTCATTGAACTCTTCATTTGCTATTATGTGTTTATCAACGTTAACGTATTGATCAAAGTTAAAGTCAGAAGTCGGGTTGAAGGACGATATCAGTTCATCTGCATCTTCCAATTCAGGTAAAGAAACAGTTTCATTACTATTTGAAGGTGATGGGAATATTCTCGAAACTGCAAAAGCGTTAACAATAGTTTCTTTCGAAGCATCGCACCAAGCGTTATTTATCATATAAATTGCTTTCAGCACGTCTATTTTTGTTTCTTTATTGTCATCTGAATTCACGATTATTTTTTTCACAAGCACCTTCCGGTATTTAGTTTTAAACGAATGAATAATTCCTTGGTCTAGTGGCTGTAATTTGGATGTAGTGTTAGGTGGCAAAAAAGTAATTTTATACATTTAAGACGAACAGAACTCACATGCGAGGATACATTGTCTAAAATAAGCAGAACTTTTCTTTTGGCTTTTTGCATCTCTTTGTCAAAATCTAAAATCCATTCTTCAAAAAGACATTTTGTCATCCAAGCTTTGCAGTTATGCCTGTACATTACAGGCAAAGCTTTCATTACGTCTTTTGGGATACATCGTGGATTCTTTGCTTTTCCAATTACAAGAGGTTTTCGCTTTTCAGAGCCGTCGGCATTGCAGCATAATGCTAATGAAAGTCGATCTTTGCTCCTTTTCCCACCGTGGCAAGTCTCTTTCTTTAAAGTTAGAGTTTTATCAGGCATCAAACGAAAAAATAATCCAGTTTCATCCATGTTAAATATATCTTTTCGATCGTAATCCTCAAATATTTTAGAGTTTTCGTTCTTCCATTCTTCAATTGTTTCTTCTGAAACAGAAGCTGCTTCTCCACATAATTTTTTACACACAATTTCATATCTTTTTTTGAATTTACTCAGCCAACCATCACTTACATGAAAGTCTTTATATCCAAGTTTTACGGCAAATGCGTATGCTTTTTCTTGCAAAATACTTCTACTAATAGGGATGTTTTTGGATCTTGCATCTTTAAACCATGAAAATAATACTTCCTCCACATCTGCATATTTCGCTGTGCGTGTACGTTTAAACGATGAGGAAATTGCACCCTTTTCGAAAATTTTAAGAATTTTTTCTGGATTTTTCAATATTGTGCTAAGAGTGCTACTTGGAATCGCAAATTTTCTTGCTACATCACTTTTTTTAACATTATTGTCGACGCATTTTATAATTTCCACTTTCTCGTCTAAACTCAAACATTTTCTTTTGCCAGACATAGCCAGTGAACAAAGAGTTTTAAAAATTAACACGCAATAAATTCACAAGGAAAAGCAAATGTCAATGAAATCAGTCATCGAATAGAAAAGAACAATACAGTTCAGATAAACTGTCGCCTCTCTGTCTGTCTTAAAACACTGCCCCTCCCTCAAACCTCTCTTGGAAGTATTGAAAATATGTGATTGGCCGTAGAGAAAAATGTTGAATGTTATGTCATGGAAAAAAGGTGGTATTTAAGAAATAATGTTTTTGGATCCTATTTCCCGCGTTAAGTTAGAAAAAAAAAATGAAAAATTCGCTATAGCGTTTTTATTTCACTTTTCATGCTCGAATTACTTTCGTTATATCGTGCTTTTCGCTATAAATATTTCGTAATATCGTTTCGAATTCAGTATTCTTTAACACACAGACCAACTAAATGGTTATGAGCATTTCGTTATATCGTGCTTTTCGTTATATCGTGCTTTTCGTTATATCGTATTTCGTTATAAAGTGATTCAACTGTATATCGTAATTGATTTCTGTGTGAGTAAAATAATCCGTAAAGTAATATTCCAGAAAATAAGTAAATCGTAATTGATTTCTGTGTGAGTAAAAAAAAGCCGTAAAGCAATGTCCCAGAAAATAAGTAAATCGTAATTGATTTCTGTGTGAGTAAAATAAGCCGTAAAGTAATATCCCAGAAAATAAGTAAATCGTAATTGATTTCTGTGTGAGTAAAATAAGCCGTAAAGTAATATCCCAGAAAATAAGTAAATCGTAATTGATTTCTGTGTGAGTAAAATAAGCCGTAAAGTAATATCCCAGAAAATAAGTATATCGTAATTGATTTCTGTGTGAGTAAAATAAGCCGTAAAGTAATATCCCAGAAAATAAGTAAATCGTAATTGATTTCTGTGTGAGTAAAATAAGCCGTAAAGCAATATCCCAGAAAATAAGTAAATCGTAATTGATTTCTGTGTGAGTAAAATAAGCCGTAAAGTAATATCCCAGAAAATAAGTAAATCGTAATTGATTTCTGTGTGAGTAAAATAAGCCGTAAAGTAATATCCCAGAAAATAAGTATATCGTAATTGATTTCTGTGTGAGTAAAATAAGCCGTAAAGTAATATCCCAGAAAATAAGTAAATCGTAATTGATTTCTGTGTGAGTAAAAGAAGCCGTAAAGCAATGTCCCAGAAAATAAGTAAATCGTAATTGATTTCTGTGTGAGTAAAATAAGCCGTAAAGCAGTAATTTACTTTAACTCGAATTGCCCGATCAACCACGATTCCAAGTCCATGAGCCCAAAAATTTGGAGGAAGTCCAAAACGAGAGATATATTATGTAAACTGCATTATAATTAAAATACTTTAGATATTTATTAAAAAGTCATAAAAATGATCATATATCACAAAATTTTTAACAGAAAGTTAATTTCTCCCCTTAATTTTGTTTTATCTTAACCGAAACATACTATCCCAGTACTCAAAACATACTTTATCTTTTAAAAATGATAATTATTCAGATGTTGCCAAATTACTTTTGTGAAGAAGTAGTAAATATCCAAATTCAAATATTTAGTCAGTAATTGGAATATTGGTCAGTATCTGGTCAGCAATTCAAATATTGTCCAAAGTTAAATAAAGGCAAATAACATTTTTTATTATGTTTTTTTTTTTTTTTTAAACTATTAGCAGTTATACTACAAGTAATATTTTTAAGTATAAATCCTGTATTTTACTTTTTATTGTCATTAATGAATATCAGAATGTCATGCAACAAATGTTACATATTCTTGAACTTAAAAATGACTTTAAATATAATTTCCTTTATTTATAAAATTATTATCTACATAGTATGCGCTATTTTCTTTATAAGTTCGTTTGGGAAAACTTTCAATAAATAATTTTAAAAGGCCAGTGTATTTCGCACTGCAGTCTAATATTTTATAGCAATATCTAATATTTTTAAATGCAGGTTTAAACTTCTAAAGAAAAGTTAAGGATAAAAATATCTTTAAACAACACATAGTCAAGCCAGAATATCGTCTCATTTATTCCATCAAACTTACAGTAAAAATTAATTGAAGATAGCAAAAGGCACTCGTGAGGGGGGAAAAATAACAATCGTATTTTAACTGCGTTAGAAGATGACGTCCTCCTCTTCTTGAAAAACATAAACCAGAGAAAGAAAAATTGAATGTATTTAAAATAAAATTTTATCTAATATGACGAAGCATACCTTTTATTCTACATGTGAAATATAACTACCTCGATCGATCTCGAAAGTGTATTTTTCTTCTAAACATATCAATTTCAATTTTGCTTTTTAACCATAAATATAAAATAAACCCGTGAAGAGAAATCATACAATATCTTTTTTTTTACTATTTATTTTTTTTTTTATAATCATTGCTGAACATCATATAATGCAGTATTTTATTTTTGTGGCAACTCTAATGTGAGGAAAACTTTTCATTTCATTTGTGAAAACAATGCCGATTTAATTTTTAATTAACAGTAATTTGTAATAAAAAATATATGTTTTATAACGAAATGTAAGTATACTATGTCAGAAGCCACTGCAAAAACTTTTCGAATGGTATCTCATTCGTTGTTGTGCGTTTCGTAAATTCACAGAAAAAGAAATGTTGACAACAGAAATAATATATGTGATTATTATCTTTAAATATTTAGAGCTATCGTTAAATATTGAGAACTATATATCCTTTGAAATATGTTTCCATTAAATTTCAGCAAGGCGCACAATATTTTTCGATGTTAAAGTCGCCTTTTTAAACAACCTAAACGCAAAGGAATTTCGAGGGTCGACTTATACACCGGATATAAAATCCAACATACAATATAAGCTGCATTACATGAGATCGACGTCGATCTTTTCCTTACAAACTAGGGATGAGTTCGGATCACGAACCCGACCAAAACCGACGGTTTGAAATCCGAACTCGCCCGAGCTCGATACCAAAAGTACACAGTAGAAAATTGTTGTTAAATAACATTTGAAAATTGTTATTCAAGATTAATTTTTTCTCATTTAAAAATACATTCGTAAATAGAAATAAGCATTAAACCTAAATACTCCCTCATGACAATGTTTCGTGATTTTCGTGTTCCCGAAAATCTGTTTAAAAAAGAAAATTTGTATTTATACCCAACCACTGGCAGAAATCTTCAAAAGTCACAATTCTTATTCCTTTAAAATAACATTGTATAATTATGGCAGAAAGGTATGAATTCCCAGTAATTCTGGAAAAGGACATCAAACAAAAAACAAGAATATGCAAAAGATATCCCACGGCTTTATGCTACTAAAACTGACCGTGCAAAGACTTCAGAAAACAGATCCTCCTTATATCCCATAAATACCGATTTAATCCCTTTTCAAACTGAAAGGATTGTAAAACACTTTAAGAAACTTATACTACGTTCTTGTTTCTGAAATAGCTAGTTTCTTTTTCTCCTGTTTTCAATTTGGGAGTAAATAAAATTTTCACTCTGAGCCCGAGCCCGAAGTCTAGTGTAAAAATCTAGTCCGAGCCTTTTTAAGGCCCAGGCTTGGGCTCAGCCCGTCTCATCTCTATTGCAAATATAACTCACATAAATCATTTCCGACATAATTTGCACGATAGTTAAAAACTTTTATTATTTTCTATAACTATTGTCGGAAAAATCATTGTTAACCATTTAAAAGCCTGTAGTCAAAAATTAAGAACATCGAATTGAAAAATCAGTTAAAAATTAAATTACATTTATATTAATTTGAAAAAAAAAATAGCATATTTAACAGAAAGATGGCTTATTATTTTTAGATAGAAATAGTTTTTCAATCGTAAAATAGATAATGTAGAGAATATTTAAAAAATAACTTTTTTTTTATTATTTATCGTGGTACACATTTTAAAACTCATATAAAATTAAAAACGATCTAAAGCGTCTTAAAATAATTCCTATTATTCAAAACAAAACTTACTGTATAATAATATTTATAAGAAATGCACGTGTTGTAGTTCCCTAAACTTTCGTGCTCTATACTGGGGAAAAAATCAAAAAATAATAAAAAGTCGTGAAAATGATGCATTAAGAAAAAATTTCCCCATTTCGATGATTTGTAAATTTAAGCTGAATAGCAGCAAATTTAAAAAGTAATTCGTTCTGAATATGGAATTTAGTCAGAAAAGAAAACAAAAACTTTTAAAAGCATTATTATCGTTCTTAAATTAGAAAACCAAAACAAATCAAATTGCGATTGCTTTATCTGCAATTCAATCTAAACAATAGAAGTAATAGCTATGAACTCTTTTATTAAATAAAATTTTAATTTGCTATTTATATCTGTTTTTGCTGTGACCTGTTGCCCTTCGGGATTAGCTCATTGTCAACAGATCTATCTTTGATATGCATCGACATTACGTTCATCGAAAACTCATTTCCGTGAGATTTTACGATCAGCCTGGAGCGAGATTATAGTAAATTGTTTCTTAATTGATTCATAAAAGCTACGATAGAAAACAGGAAATGTAAATATATCTGGAAGCTAGAAAAAGTTGTTTAATTTGTACTCACCGTTTACTTAATAAGCATGACCTTTCAAATATATTCCCTTTCTCAAAATAGAAATCGAAGTTTTTACCACATGACATTCTATTTATAATACATTTTTTACCTTCAAGCAATCAACATCATTTAAAAAAGTTGTAAGGTATGCACATGGAGAGCCGAACATGGGCCAGGATACAAGATTTTTTTAAATACTTTCATTTTTTTTTAGTCCCAGTAAGATCGTCATGGTCTGTAAAAAAAAAAAAAATATTATTCCATTTGATGGTGCAAAAAAACGTAGAAGTATCAAAAAAAGGTTCACTTGATTTTTCAAAAATACTTATTGTGGCGAAACTTCACAATGGTTCAACTTTTCACCATTCAAGCAACCATCAGCAATATATAACAGTCAATCAGAATAAATAGTTCTATACACCCCCAATCCATTGTTTAGAGCAGGGGTTCTCAAACTTTTAGACCGACGTACCACTAAATCAAAGTTCATACTTCCGCGTACCACCTGGTAATAAACGTAAAGCTAACATAGAAAAACCTGTCTAAAACGAAATATTTCTCCGGTCTTTTCTATTTCCGTCATAGCAGGTTTTCTTGCATTTAAAAATGGATGATTATATTACTAAATTGACTGCGTTGTAATAACAGTCAAGCAAGGGTGCAGAAAATGTTTTTACTCCCAACATTTCCCCGAATCCATATGAAAATTTCCCCCAAAATGTTATGATATGTTATAGGCTTACATAAACATAGGCTTCTGTATTACCGTAGTAGGTATAGTACATTTTGCAACATACAAGTCTCATCTTTAAAAACCTATAGACTGAACTTGTAACATGCCTAGTTATTGGAAAGGTAAATAAAGTTAATGCAATGTAAGTTTTAATCTAATTCTTATGCCTAATATTTATTAATAAATGCACAGTTTTAACCAATACATACAATGTTTTTGATTACCTTTTCTGATAAATTGTCAATTATTGAGAAACTGCAATCTTCCACTCTCTTTGTGGGTGTTGTCAATCATTTTTTATGTTTAGATGTTTTGTAGATCTTGAGTCTGTTTCTTGAAGAAAATCTAGTAAAATGATAAGTTCCACCATGAAAATGTCTGTTTAAGGATGCTTTTAATAGTTCCGTAGCTTTATGCACTGGTAGTCATTCCATGATATAAATACTTCATGAAAGAGATTATTAGATTTTAGGGTTCTGTTACAAATGTGTTTTCCAATAAAAGAGCCAACAGATTCACAAACACAGTCACTAAATTTTTGAGCAGTTTTCAAGGAGCTAAAGTATTTCTGGTACCGATGTCTTGATCTAGAAGTGATGGTTTCTTTTATGAATTTAGGATTATTTTATTAAATTAAGTTTTTAGAATAATTTTCTTCAAAGTTGTCCATAGATTAAAAATATTTTTCTAATTCTTAAATTTAAATTAATTTCTATTTTTGCTCACCTATTCAGTGAGAGCTTGTAGTGAGTTTTCCACCAGTGATGGGTGTGAGATCTTCTTGATTTGATTCTCTTTCTAAAGTTTTCTCTTTTCTGATTTTTTTTTTTTTGCCAGAAAATTATATCTTTTAAAATTGTTTTCTAAGGTTATTCATTAGAAAAGAACTTAGAAATTTCGAATATTGCAATTGCATAATTACTCCGGAACATCGGCGTTTTTCTACTCCAAAAATAAATTTTGACTTTTTTGTCCCATGTATAAAGTTGACCCCCCCTCCCCCCCTTTGAAGCAGATTATTTCTTGACTTATACATGAGTATATACGGTACATATTATTCTCAGATCGATTTTGTGAAAGTCGCCATACGGATCTTTTTATTTGTAAAGAAACATTTTTCTATCTCGGGGAATTATGTAATTCATTGTTAAAATTGAAATCAATTGTATATTTTTCCAAAAAATTTCCCCAGATGACTAAAATTTCCCCCAATCCTAGATCGCTGGATCGGACATATTCTGCACCCCTGCATTCAAGTATAAAGTAGTATCATCATTAAAATTTAAAAATGCATACAATATCAAAATACAGTATTTTGGTGTAGTAAAAAAGCCACAATACTTAATGACATATTGGCGCACACTGATTCACATACTGTTGTAGTAGGCTAATGAAAATGGTGGGCTTGTTTTATCAAGCACAACTTCTTCATGTCTGGTTCAATATTAGGAAGTTTTAGTCATAAGTCAGATTCGATGTTTAGTTTATTCCTGTATTTGTTTTTCATATAACAAAGGGGGGGGGGGGTGAAGCACATTCACAGAGATATGTTGCGCTAAAAAACAGACTTTGACGATATTAGACGGTACTCTGATATTTTCGTCAGGGTAAATTCTGTTACATTCATCCTTTCGAATGTGGACGCCATTAATCCATCACAGGAGAGGAGAGCTGAATAAGTTCATTTCTTTCCTCTCTGGTGAGATACATACAGTGGCAGGGTGTCTCAAATGAGAAACGAATTTCTAGAGCACGATTAAGGTCATGTGGAGCTCAAGCCCCAGTACCTTTTCGGAGCCAGTTTCAAACCAAGATAACAGCTATAAATTTTTGGAGGGAGTATTCGGGGGTTATCCTTAGATATTATGATATGGTTACCAAGTTAATCAAAATCTTTTTTGGTTTTTGAGAAATAATTGGAAAAAAATGCCTTCTAATAAACTTTTTGTAAACAATTTTATTTATTTTGGGGCCCTCCATCAGTGGTGGGCCATAGGCCATGGCCTAGTCGGCCTCTGCATTAATCAGGTCCTGCGAATATCTTATCTAAAGCTTAGTTAGCTCATTTAACATAGGCTCAATACAACCGTATTAATAATTTGGATACCTTTAAATGTGAGATTGATGTCGCTCAGTAGGCAAACACTTCAAGTTTCTTCATATATTTATATATATACCACTGCATATGACCACAGTTTTTGTTTGATTTGAATAATCTTACTCTCTTGGCCATTTTAAATAACCTTAATCTCTTAAAAACTGATTTCCATGAGATAGGAGGAAACTATAACACTTTTTGTACAAGAGAAGAAAAATATTTCAATCAACACAATGAATCAATTTATGAATTGTGTTTGAAATAAGACTTTTATTTCAACAACTCCTAGATGCTCTTCTAGTACAAAAAGAACAATGAGTAATAAAACAACATTTGAAGTGTAATTTATAAATTACACTTGGAATGTTGTTTTGTATTAACTCCTCATACTCACACACGCTCCTCCTACTTCCAACCATTCAGACTTTACCTTCAGATAATTCAATTTGTAAAGCATGTTTAAAAACAGTTCTTCCGCTAATTAAAAGTACTTCATTCATTCATTAATTTTAAAATTAGGTCTTTATTAAAAATTAAATTTTTATCTATCTATATAAATCTAATAATTGTGTTTTTAATTCTGGAAAACTGATTGTATCATAAGAATTGAGTGCGAATTTCAGCAATTCTGCTGTAACAAACATTTCTCGTAACAAGAAAATAGAAAAAAAACATTTACAGATCCTAAATCCCGTTCCAAATGTTTTTGAAAATTTCCAAGTTAATAAAGACAAGCCGTTTTCGATTCCATAATAATATGACGATTTTTGTATTTTATTCCACGTACCAGTATCGGACTTTTGCGTACCAGTAGCCAGAGCTTCGCGTACCAGTACTGGTACGCGTACCATAGTTTGAGAACCCCTGGTTTAGAGCAAGCCTGTACAACCTTTCAGTAAGCAAGGGCGCACCTTAGTTTGTAGTACACAATGAAAGGCGCCATTATTACATGATTCAGAAAATGCAAGATTATCTACTTTTAGCAGTATGGTAGTGTGTAGCAGTGATATGTGTATCCCACACGTCTGCAGGATACACATATATCTCATTGTGGTAATCATTGGCGCCCTACAATGGAATAAAAAAACGTATTATAATAAATTTATCGTTATATTTTTCTGAGGTTTTGGGATGAGGGAAGGGGGGGGCGTATCTCAAGGACTTTTATAGGTAAATTAGCCAAAAACCTTAATATTACCTGTAATAAAAAAAGCATGCAAATATTAATTATTTTAAGAAAAAGTAACTATGAAGATGGATTTTGTTTTTAAGAAATATAGAAAAATTAAACATTCGAAGGGACGCCAACGCGCCCGCGGGCGTCGCATTGGACAGCCCTGTTTTAGAGCACGATGACATCCATCCACCCGCTTTCTTGTCTAGTGGTTAGGGCATTGGCTATAAATCAAGAGGTGTCATATTCTAATCCTGGTCTAGTCTTGTATATTCATAGTGTGTTGGATTCCCCTTTTAAATTGAGGTCTTCTCTGATTAATCCTTGTTATAAAAAATAACTGTATTTCACTTTATGGTTGAACATTTTACCAGATTATTGTGCAACATTTTACCAATGCTCAGTTCAGAATTTTATTAGTTCATTGTACAAAACTTACCATTTCGTTGTACAACATTGTACCTGTTCATTATTCAACATTTTACTAATTCTCAGTGAAACATTTTACCAGTTTATGGTTTAACATTTTACCAGAGTGCATTGTTCAATATTTTACCAATTCCCAGTTCACCATTTTACTAATTCTTGGTTCAGCATTATACCAGTTCGTTGTTCAACATTTTACTAATTCTCAGTTCAGCATTTACATTCATTGTCAACATTTTACCAGTTCATTGTTCAACATTTTACCACTTTATTGTTCAACATTTTATCCGTTCATTGTTCAACATTTTACCAGTTCATTGTTCAACATTTTACCAGTTCTCAGTTCACTATTTTACTAATTCTCGGTTCAATATTTTACCAGTTCATTGTTCATCATTTTACCAGTTTATTGTTCAACATTTTACCAGTTCATTGTTCAACATTTTACCAGTTCATTGTTCAACATTTTACTAGTTCTCAGTTCACCATTCTACTAATTATCAGTACAATATTTTACCAGTGCATTAATCAACATTTTACCAGTTCGTTGTTCAACATTTTACTAATTCTCAGTTCAGCATTTTACTAGTTCATTGATCAAAATTTTACCGCTTCATTGTTCAACATTTTACTAATTCTCGGTTCAACATTTTACCACACTTAACGGAACACCAAAAGTTAGAATAATATTTTACCATCTTACGTTGGCAACTTTTTTGCACTATGTTTCGGAGAAATATTCGGAGAATCCAAAGTTTAACAGTGTCTAAGTCATTAACTATGCGTGGACCATTTTAGGCTCCTAACTTTTTATTCGAAACAGGAAAAAAGAAACAAAAAAGGGTACTCTGTATGATTGGACCAGAAGCTATGCGGATAATATTGCAAGTTGTAAATTAGCAGATTTATGCTTTCAATTACATTAAGGAAACACTATTTTAATTGCCTCAATTTTTTCAAAACCTTGATGAAAATACGTATCAGTATTGAAAATTGTATGCTAAATCCGGTCGAATAGTTCGGATAAAACAGTTGCACTCATGTGGGTATTTATTTTAGAATTTACCACATCACAAAAGGTCTAGTTCATGCAACAAGCATTATAAAAATCTTAAAGTTTTTATCTTAAAGATTCTTCTTATTAAAACAAGAAAATTTTAAAATTTAAAAAAGATAATATTCATTGAAAAAGAAAAATCAGTTGAAGTTTTGCCATCATATGTCAAATAAAATGTCGTCATAGTTTGCAACAATGCACCGGCAAAATGAAATTTACTATGGCTGCGTTTTGAAATACTAGACTTACTACTTCAAATCATTTTGTTTTTAAAAATATTCTTTTATTATGATGATTTTACTGTACTTCTCTATTATCCCGTCGATAGACTTTTCATAACAAAAAACTATCGCCAAACTGTAAGATTAAACGCCAAAAATGCAGTCCCATTTACTTGATGTCAGAAGCATTATATACGTGTTTCTTATGTCATCAAGTGGTTTTTAATTCGACATTTACGGGTATTTTTCATTATGTTTTACTGATTTATTAGTTATTTCATTAATTAAAGTAACAGTCGTGTCCTTAAATTCTTATATTTTATTTATTTATTTATATTGATATTTTAATGGCAACGTTCTCCCGTTTATTTGGCGTTACGTTTGGGATAGTTTTTTGTTATGAAAAGTGGTCGGCGGGATAATAGAGAAGTGCCCTTTTTACAAAATCTGTTCTCAACATGTTAGTAAATTCAAATACACATAAACTAACGTCTTTTTAGAACTTGTTATGATAAATTATAACTTAAAACCTATCTCTGACCCATATGTTAGCTGAGTCATATTGGTACCATCAGCGAAAGAGCTATTCCATAAATATTTTCCGATTACACATGAATTACTCGCATCCTTCCTTTGAAAAAATGTTAGCATGCGTCTCTGATTTATTATTTTACATTATTATAAACTTAAAAACGTATAATTTTTCCTGCAACAGATAAAATCCTCTTTGAGTATTTTGCACAGAAATGTATTTTTTTAACTTCGGTAAAATTTCGTTTCAAAAGATAAACTACAGCTTAAAAGTTCTTATAGAAAAAACATATACTAACAAATTCTAAAGAGAACAAGTAGATTGCATTGTGCGGAAATTTTTAAACAAAAGAATTTCCTTTAAACTCTTTATTTTTGTACGTAAGAAGACTGATGAATACGCCTTTAAGGTAAAGGATTTCTTTGTCAAAGAATTTAAGCTATCATTTAAAATATCTAATTTTAACTGTCAAACACTCAACCACTTATCTCAGTTAAAAAATAGAGCATTAAGCAGGCCTCTTTTCAATATTCTATCGATCTTTATTTAAATATTTTAAAATCAGATACACAGAAAAATATTTAAAGAATATCCTTTTGGATATTTTAATCTTTTGTTGTACGGCAAGAATTTCCACTATTATGATACAGAATTTCGGAAATTATTTAAACATAAGTATGTTAATAGAAAATAGCGTCACTGGAAATAAGCATCTAAGTGATGGTGGTACCAGTATACAGACTTGTAGTGACATACATTTTGGCATCTATTTTATGGTTTAACAAAGTAGTAATTTAACAAGACGTTAGTGTATCATAACAAAACCATGATCGCATGCTTATTGACTACATCATGATTTTGTTAGAATAATGCTAATTGTGGTTGGAATTCATACCATTACTTGTATTTAGTTTGATATTTCAATCTAGCTGTATCATTCCCGGCGTCACTAAGACAAGGAAAATTTGAAGGAGAAGTGGTTCAAATTTTCATTCTTGTGTGACAAAAAAGTGAGAAAGGTATAATTCTTTTAAATGATAAAAGGTGTTAACTAAAAACATAATATACAGTGAAATAAATTTTATTAGATTGTTGACATGTTTCGGCGTACTCTGAGCCATTATCAAAAACCAATGATAATATTCTATAATATAATTGCCCTGTCTTTGAAGTTATTATTTGAAATGCTGTCATTTAATTTTCATGTACTTTTTAAAAATCTGCACGTTATTTTTTTTATTTTAACTTGGTTGTTTATTTCCATATTTGTAACCATGGAGTAACTCAAGTCACAATTTCGGTAAGTTAAAAGATGCTGCATCGTTACATGTTGTAGTATAGACTGGAGGGAAAATTATTTTACTTTCATTGAAATTTATTTGGATGGTTTCTTCTTGATATAATCTAGACAGGGCTATGATTTTTCTATTATGCTTAATATCAGCTATATACTCCTTTTTTCTGTAACTAAATTTCCTGTTTGTTATGCCAATATAGTAATACTTAGATCCTTCTTCTTTAATAAAAGGTATTTCATATACTCCTGAATAATTCTCAAAATTAATTGGGTAATTAAAGGGGTTTTTTTAAGAGATGGTTTTTTTTTCATGCCCTTCATGTACGTAAAATGAAAGGAAATTGATGTTGACTAATCGGAACAGTAAGATCCTTAATATTTAAATTTCGTGCACTTAATTTTTTTACTACTGAACAGGTATAGTTAAAAAAAGTAATAAAATGAAGAAGATAATTACACCCATTTTTTTCTTCTTTTTTATATCAAAACACATTTTCATTTTAAATTTCAGAAACAATAGTGTACGAATTTACTTTCTAACTTCCTAATCTTCAAGGCTTGCATAATGTAAAAAAAAAATATTTTTAAATAAAGATATAAACATAACTGAATTTGGACAAACTATATTGTATTGTCTATTTCATCACGTATTTTTCTCCGAAACATTCTTCTTTCTGACCAACAGACTACTGTATTACCTTCATGAAATGCACGTTTGTCACAGAGAACATTTTATTATATTTGCTACTCTATTGTTCACCAAGGCTGTCAATCCACCTTCAGGCACGCATAAGGACAGTCTGGAAATTATATGTAATTATATTATGCACAGCAGATAAGATCTGAAAAAAGTGTTTTAAATCTATCACCAATATCTCGTACCGCTTTCGTCTTTACTTCAAATATCTGATGGAACAGAACGCTGGCCACTGTATTTATAGAACAAGAACTTTGTATTTTATGCTAGTGACTAAAATAATATGCACGCATTTATTTATGGAGAACAACAAACAGATTAGGATCTTAAGATGACAAATTGAGTAATTGTTTTCCTAAGTGTGAATTTGTTTATCAGCAGTCTTTGCGCCAATTATTAAGCTAACTCATTGGTTGTTTCTTGAATGGTTAAATTAAAAATACCATTCTCTGGTACTATTTTAAGTGTATGGAAGACAGAATATTATTTGAAAGTGAAATTTAAGGATTATTTGGAGTAATAACAGGAACCCAAAGAAAAGTAATAATGGTTAATCGTTTATATTATTGTGCGCGGCATTCACAATCACTCTGTTAATTTGAAAATTGAGTATAGAATCTAATATTGGGACACATTGAAATTATTAATTGTAATCTCAAGAGATAGAGGTATTAAGTTGTCTGCAGAAATCAAAGTTTCAATTGCGTTTTCAGAAACTGCACGTGCACTATTTAAAATGGTCTTCTATTTAAAGTGGACAAGGTGCAAGAAACTTTTTAATTACGTAAGTTAAATGGGGAGCAAAATATTTGGCAAAAAGTCTTTTCATACAAAAATCAAAAATTTTAAATGAATATTGCAGCTACCATTTTGCTTATAATGCTGAAACATACTACAAAAGCAATGTTACTAACAGCTTTCAATAATTTTATTTTCGAAAACATGTGATTTTTCTTATCAAGATATATTTGTACTCAAAATGTTATGGCACCTCAGCTGCCAGTATTATACTGTAAAATCAACAATTTATTTTTTCAGTGTAAAGAGTACATAGATAGAAAAATAAATTTCCAAATAAAGAAAATTTATGACACTAAATCTGGTTTCAAAGCAAATTGTAAAATATGAAATGTTGAATGTTAAAGTATCGTCAAAAAAAGTTATGTAACATGACTTAGAATTTTCGTGGCACACCTAAAGTTCTCTTATGGTGCACCACTGTGACACAGCACACTTGTTGAGAATCACTGCTTTAGTCATTTGATGGATTATTGATAGAGTTTTGAAAGATGCTGGTTATTTTAAATAGGTCCTCGAAAATGTAAACAAACAGTACAATTTCTTGAGGATCGTGGAATTCAACTCTTTTAATTACCCCTAAACTTTTAAGACTTCAGTCCTGTTAAAAATTAGAGAGCTATCAATAAAAAAAAATACTCTTTGTAAACAAGATTAAACTAGTATTATAGAATAGAAACTCATTATTGTGTATTTATGGGACAATAAGTCCCATGACTTTTTGGTTAGTTGGTAGGACATCTTTTGCATACGAGGGCTAAACAGACCGCGGCCTTCTTTTAAAGTAGAATCTGACATACTACAAACATCCATGCCTCAGCCGAATTCGAACCGGTACCTTTTGTCCAGTACCCAGCGCTCTAACTACTAGCGAAGCAGATGGGCCCTTGACCTTTTGGATTCTTATTTTACTAGTTATAAAAAAAAATATTACAAGGATGTATTTCCCAGAATTATTTTAAAAAATTATAAACTAAAACATTATATAATTTGCAAAATCGAGATTTTTTAAATTAAATAATGTAAAATTGGTTACAATAAATGTTTTTCAAACCAAGTTGTATTTATTTATTTGTTTTCCAATTTTCTTTCTCCCAACTGTAAATGTTAAAGAACCGAAAGTTCCGCTAACTGTATCAGAAACTTATTTTTATACCTAAAGTTAAGTACTTTTCCGTTTAGGCGAACGCCAGTCGTATTTTTTCACTAAAGTACCAAATTTGATAAACTGCTTATTTCACGTTAACAAACGTATTAACCAGATTATTAAAACCACGTAGAAATAATTTTCCTTTTAAAGTTTGCTTTTTCGATGATTTTAATTTTATAAAAGATTTTATAATTGTCTTATTTATATGGCATTTCGGTAACTGCCAAATAATAAATGAGATTAAATTCTAACAAGGTATTATTCATATTGAGATTTGTACATAAGAACTGATGATAAAATAATGTATTCTTGATTTCGGGGCACCAAAATGACACTGTGGTCAAATAAATAGATCAAGTACGGGTATAACTCGTTTTCAAAGGGTTCCGTACATTACATTTATTAATTACTATTTATTAATTAATAAACTGCTACTACCCCCTAATTTTTTCACAATTTTTCGGAAATAGGAGGGGTGGGCGGGGAACATATTTTCCCAGTATACTTCCGACAATATCTCTGAAAATATAATACCTAAAATTAAAACAAATATACAGGGTGTTTCTAAATGAATATCGGGGTTTTAACGCTTTGTAGTATCTATTATATAAAACTTAAAATTATACTTAATACATAAAATGAAAGAGCAACTCAAACAATTTGTTGGTACCTGTGCATGCACATGCGTAGGCAATGTTTCTTCCGTGATCCGTTAGAAAGCGTTAGTACCGAAAATGGCGACTAGTGAACAGGAAGCATTTTGTGTTCTGCAGTTTGCAAAGACCAAATCTGTAGTTACCGTGCAACGTGCGTTCCGGATAAAGTTCAGATGTGATCCCCCCGCCAGCTGTTGCAACAATTACCCCACAAACACTAATTAACGTTTGGGAAGAACTGAGCTATCGACTTGATGTGTGCCGTGTGACGAAAGCTATTGGAGTGTTTCTATATTAAGTTTCTATATTAAGCTATGTTAAGTTGTTCACATTGAACACTTGTAAGCTTGTAGGTAAAACTGTTTGAGTTCCTCTTTCATTTTATGTATTATTTATAATTTTAAGTTTTATGTAATAAATACTACCAAGCGTTAAAACTCCGATATTCATTTAGAAACACCCTGTAATTTTGAGTTCTATAATGTTACGAGATCTTTCGAACGATACCCCACACAACACATAAAAAGAAAGCTTTTTATTTCAAGCAACCTAATTAATATCCTGGCTAATTGTTGGCAATTATTCTGAAAAATCATTATCAAATATCATTGGATGCTTTTACGTCGATAGATACCTCGAGCGCCCGGTCAACTCCTCCGCTGATCGCCCGAAAAGTAAAGTATGTGTGTAACAGAAAAATGCGATTTTCTCAAAAACTATGTTACCTAGGAAAATCTTTATAGTTTTCATGCAAGGTTTAAATAAACTCCTACTACCTCTATTTTTTTCATAATTTTAATTTCAGTAGATTCGGAAATAGAGAGGACGGGGAGGACATCTTTTTGCAGTGCATTTCAGACGATATCTCTGAAAATATAATACTTAAAATTAAAACCAATATATTTTTGAGTTCGACGTTACTCGATCGTTTACACAATATCCCACACGATATACAAAAAGATTTTTATTTTCAAGGAACTTAATTAGTCCCCGTCAATTTTTCCTAAACATATTTGTGAATGGCTAATAATCTGAAAATATGTGAGTAAAAAGGCTTTATAACTTTTCCAAGTTTGAACTTTCTACGTCCCATAGTTTAAGAGAAAAAGGGCTGTGACAGACACAGGAGTGATCTTATAATGTTTCCGTTCTTACTTTTTAAGTACGGAACCCTAAAAATGAAGTTTTACACCGGAAATTTTATTTCAAGATTCCCACATTATTTTAACAACTGTATTTATTAATATCCTGGTGCACATTCATAGCAGTGCATATTCCGTGAATTACACTTAACTGGATTTATGTACTACCACTCTCATGAAAAGAAAATATCAGATATTTTCAGCAATGCTATATGAAATCACCAAATTTTTGTCGGCGTGTAGCGAAATTATCAATTATTTTTATTATTTGTAAATTTACTCTGTATTTTTTGTTTAACAAAATAGTTATAATTTTAATTAAACTACACGCATGCCATTAGGATTACCATTGCTATCATCTACCTAAGTTAGCTTCAGCGTACACTTTTCGGAATTATTTACGAATGACATCTTTGTTAGCTTTCGCGCCAACATTTCCACTTGGCACGAAGTGGTGTCCATCTAACGGAAAAGTATCTAAAATAATATTGTAACTACTTCAAATAACGGTTTTTATTTATATTATTTATTTATTTATTTATTTGCATGAACTCTTTTATTTTCAGTAGAATTAAATAATAAAAGCGCGATTGTCTAAACATAATGGCTCTCTCAGAACTCAAACGCAATTTCTTAACCAGACAACATATCTGGCAAATTTGTTTGACTAATGATACAAAAAACGCAGTAACAAAACGCTTCGGCGTAAGGAATTTATATATCTTTAAAAATGAAGCAATTATTATCTTTTTTCTTAATAGGAGCACAAGGTTTCACTTATTGTATATACGTGAGAGAACTTACAACCAGAATTACTATAGCTGAAACCATTATCTGTGATGAAATCAAAATCTAAATAATTAAATAGGTAAATCATGTTTTGAGGGTTGGACATAATTCATTTTAAAACCTTAATTTTATAGTAAACTTTTCATTCTTGTTCTCATTATATTGATAACAATAAACAAGACACTCAACAAATCCAGATTGTTTAAGAGATTCACTAAATTATATATTCAGTACATAATAAAATCTTATTGAAATCAGAAAACAATAACATCATTAATAAGCAATTGCAAAATCAATACATAAGAATAGTAAAAAAAAGGTCCAGTGCTTAATTTCGGGTCAAATCCATGCCTATGTGTGTATTAGATTTTGTAATTCTAATAATGTTTCATATTTAAAACATTGAGAAACATTTATGTAACAGAGCAAAGATATCAACCTTTGACAGGCGTTTTTTAATAATAAGAATGATGATTTTCAATAATCGCTCAGATATTTTGTGTACTAATGGGTACATGTTTGTAATTTAATGCGAAAGAAATCCCAACGATTATAAAAAAAAAATATATGCAATTGTTGGCATCGTAATATGTTTTCCGTGAAAGCAATAATGATAATAATAAAACTACTAAGTTATTCAAAAACAATTTCAAAATAACTACCTTTATAGTGTTAATGTATTTGTAGTTTTCTAATAAGATTTTAATGTAAAACAATTTTAGTTATTTTCCTTTTTTAATAGATAACAGATAACACCATAAGGGTACACAAAAATAACGATTGAATTTTCTTAAATGCTGAACATTTTCTCAAAAATAAAAACATGGTCGAAATGCAAAAAATATGTCAAGTAAAAATTTTCAAAATATTATCAATTATAATTTCAGTTATTCAAAAACAATTTCAAAATAACTACCTTTGTAGTGTTAATGTATTTGTAGTTTTCTAACAAGATTTTAATGTAAAACAATTTTAGTTATTTTCCTTTTTTAATAGATAACAGATAACACCATAAGGGTACACAAAAATAACGATTGAATTTTCTTAAATGCTGAACATTTTATCAAAAATAAAAACATGGTCGAAATGCAAAAAATATGTCAAGTAAAAATTTTCAATCATTGTTTGAATAGTACACTGCTCAAAACAATTAAAGGATATTGCAGTTTTAGGTAGATTTTGTATCTGGGAAACTTTTTAGCTGATTGATACATGGTCGACAGACATAGTAGGTTATATGAGAATAAATTACACATGTTTGGCAGAAAAAAATGCATTTTATTGCGCATTTGTGTACAAAAGGAAAAAAACACAATTTGTGCATATGAGAAAAAAAGAATAAGAAAAGGTGTTTTCTTCAAAGAAAATCATTTTCAGTAGGGGGTATGGTTTCCACGGGCGGCCAGCAACGTTGAACACCTTTGAGGCATGGACTCAATGAGGCTATTAATGACGAGTTGGGGTATTCTGCCCCACTCTTCCAGAAGAGCTCTTTCCAGTTCTTGGAGAGTTTGTGGGGGTTGTTGGCGGCCAGAAACTCGTCTTCCTAGAGCGTCCCAAACGTGCTCGATTGGATTCATGTCTGGAGAATACGCTGGCCATTCCATTCGAACGATTCTTTCCTCGAAAAGGAAATCCTCCACCAGGTTTGCACGATGTGACCTGCAGTTATCGTCCATTAAAATGAAGTTATCTCCGATTGCTGCAGCGTAAGGGACTACAATAGGTCTGAGGATCTCATCCCTATATCGGCGACCAGTCAGAGCTCCATCTCGAATGATGTAGAGGTCAGTGCGCCCGTCAATGGAGATGCCACCATACACCAACACTCCTCCACCGCCAAATCTGACACTTTCGTGCACGAACGCAGGATTATTCCTACTGCCACGGTCCCTCCAGATGAAAATACGCCTATTATCCGGATGCACAGAAAAACGAGACTCGTCAGAAAACAGAATATTGCTGCATTCATTTCTCCTCCAGTTGACATGCTCGGTTGCCCACTCCCTGCGGTCGCGACGATGCCTTGATGTTAATCTAACACATACCATCGGTCGGCGAGCATACAGACCTACAGCATGAAGCCGGTTTCGGACAGTCTGAGTTGAAATCGTGGTGCCTGTAGCCGAGCGAAGGTGTTGTTGGAGAAGAGTAGCGTTCATGTTTCGGTGTCTCCGAGCTGTTAACGCTAAATACCGATCTTCATTGGGCGTTGTTGCCCGTCTACGACCTTGCCCTGGTCTTCGGCCTGCACATCCACTCTCCAAAAAACGGTTCTAGATCCTGGAAATGACACTTTGTGACACTCCAATGGCTTGCGCTACTTCGGCTTGAGTTTGGCCCCCTTCTAACCTACCAACAATTCTCCAAGCTTCTGAATCTGTCAAATGACTTCGCTGAGACATCGTACTCATCGAAACAAAGCAATCACTGAATGCCGATCATCCTTGTCTTCATTCTCTTTTATCCAGTTGAAAGTCAAATTTCATTCGCTGCCGCTGAAGCGACGTTTTTGACGTCGAACTCAAAATTTGCATACTCCAGAGTTTGAAAACCAGAAAAATTTGCATTTGTGATTCTCTTCTTCTATTTTCGGCAAAAAAAATTTCGTTTATATCTTTATTTTATATAAAACTTCAAATATCCTTTAATTGTTTTGAGCAGTGTATATATATGTATGTGTTGAATAAAAGCCTAATTCACAAATTTTGTAATGCTTCGGCTACAATCAATGCCAGGAAAGCATTGATTGTTGACAAAGCAACGAACGTTGCTTTGCATTAAAAAGAATACATATCGTCGAAATAAATATTTAATGTGTGCAAATAATGAATCAATTAAATGTAATTTTTATTTTGCTTAATTAATTTTTAACTTAAATTAATTTACTAATTACTAAAACTAAAAAAAAAAAAAAATAAGCTAAGTTAAGTTAAATTTTAGCTATTCAACAATTTTTTCTAATTTTTTTTTTCAACAAATAGTTACTAATTTATTTTTATAAAATCTCCAAGTAATCGAAACTGGAAGTCCGTGGGTTAAATTAGCAACCCTTATTTAAATTCTCTCTTAATTATGAATGAACTATAGTTATTTACAACAAATTCTAATAAAACATTAATTTTTATTCAAAAACCTGAAACGTTTTGTTACGATTGCATCAAAATTACCTGTTTTCTATCATCTTTTCATATATCCAGTAATAAGATCAGGGCCACATAAGTTCTTGATTTTTAATGTTATCGCTTCTAAAACCATGGGTCCTAATTATAAGAAAGCGGACCGCTTCTGAATTTATATAGCATGTCATGTTTAAAAGAAAACACACATTATCATCCATTAAGCTTTCACATTTTTATATGAATGTGTCAAATTGAAGTAATTTTCAAGGATTTATTTATTTTGCTGGTAGTGAGATTAGGGCCGTAATTTCAAAAGGGCGAAATGCTGCTACCCGTGAAAATGATGTCATGTTTAATGCATTTTCTTAGATAAAACTGAAATAAAAATAAGGGAATAAGTGGAAAAGAGATTTTTCACTTTGTATTCATGATTTCTGTCTATTCTTAAAAAAAAAAAAAAAAAAAAAAAAAAAAAACGTACTAACGCTGTCGCTGCTTCCATTATTGAATCTATAGTGTCCTTTTCACTTTCTCGGTTTAGTACTGAAAAATTCAATGCATATAAAACAAGAAAACTGGCAGTTTTACAGAGAAATGTATGATAAACATGCTGATGATGGGTGATTATTATTTGAATATTTGAAGACTTTTATTATTAGGTGCGTTCGTAATTATATAAATGCGTAGCACCGTCTGCTCCGTCCGTCTGTCCGCATATAACAGCGCAAAAACTACCCAACCAAACGGTTTGAAATTTAAAATATATTATATTTGCAGAATTTTGTCGAGACATTTCAAATTTTATGAAAATCGAATCAGTACTTTAGAAGATATTAATAAAAATATTTATTAAGAAACTTGATTTCTTTTTTTTTAAATCGGTGCTGTCTTGTTATGGGAGCTTCCGAGTTCCGAGGTTTAATCGTCCAGCGACCGAGATACTTATTTTATGACAGAAATTAATCTGCAGACGATATAATTCATTTCACAGAATTAAAAATCATCAAGATCTGAATATTTATATAATTAGCTATAATACGAACGCAGCTCATTTGTCACGTTTGACGTACAATTTCTAACTTGTTATAATTTGTACTGAATCAAACAATTGATTTCAAACTTTCAGCTGAAGAAGCTAAATTTAATGTCATGGCATCTATAAATTTTATTATCAGATGATTCGGTAAGACATTAAAGTCAATGCACGCTGTTATATTTTTCTAGCTGGCAACTTTGTAAGCCAAGAACAATTACTTCCTGAACTCGGGTCAATCCAGTGGAATGCCTTTGTTGTGCTGTCAGCCCTCTTTCAACATTTTGATATGTTCGAAAAGATTTAGTTAATCCAAACAACCACGAGTTTTTCAACATAAACTACTACCCTTTCATTTTCAATGAAGATTCCTGAAGTCTTTAGATGAGGGTTTTTAGCTTGTTGGAAAAGGTTGCTGTCTATCCATGTTTAACTTTGTGATGAGTGAGGAATTTTACCCAAGGCTCCAACAGAGTTAAATGACCACTTATTCCAAATAAACAAGCAAGTAAATAAGAATTCTTTTCAAATCTATGAAGCATTCTTATTTTTTATTTTTATTTCTTTGAAAATGGAAAATCGGTTTATGTCCTTTAATTTTTGAAACGTCACAAACTTGAATTAATAACTGACTGCTTGATAATAAATTTAAAAAAAAAAAAACTAGTCGGATGTACTAATCCCAAAACTTTCTTCCATCTCATGCATGTTAATACTTCGCATGTTAATACTAAAATTCGCTACCCCAGCGAGTCCGAGTATATTTACGAGAGTTGGGATAACGACAGACGACAGACGGCAAACAGATAGACAAACCAAATTCATAAACACTTTTCAACTATGTTAACTGTGTTAAAAAGAAAAGAAAGAAAGAAAATAAAACCTACGATGTTGGAAAATAAAGGATAATAAAATTAATGCAATGTTCAATAAATCTCCTGTCATGGAAAATTAATCCAAATTCAAAGAATTCGAGAATTTTTTAAAGAAAAAGTTTACTTTAATATTTTTCCAACTAAGGTTTACGGGCAGCGCAAAGTTCAAACGCAATGATTCATTCAGTAGAATCCTTTATTTTATGTATCATGAAGTGATGAAATGATAAAATGAAAGACCTTCAACTCTGTGCTGTCCATAAAAATTCTATAAAAAATAGGTCACAAGTAGTTTTTTTTACCCTAAGATTACACCAACCAATTAACCCTTCGCGTGCAAAAAAAAAAAAAAAAATAGCCGTTGAGTTATAAAATCAATCAGTTTAAGACACTCCAGTTCAGAGCTATTTTCTACACCAAAAAGTTTATTGAAAACTACATTTATATATTTCTGGTGTTTCCCGTAAATTGGAAGAACATAATAAAATACAATAAAACCTGCTAAGAAGCAATAGTATAAATTACAGGTATCGCCCCACTTCCGGATAGCCAGCCAAAAGAATAGATACTAAACACCACGAGGGAAAAACCCTTTTACACTGCAGTAAACCCCTGAGTCTCGAGTGAGCCCAGAAATCTCGCTGGGGGAGAAGACCCTGAATATCTAATTTCTTTTACGTTATAATTCATAAATATTACAAGATATAATACAAATATTAAATAATAATACATGGATATTACAAGGTATACAGTTTTTGTTTATACTTAATTTCAATATTAAATTGAACTGAAAAATTATTTATAAATAACACAGATGTATCAAAGAAATACTTTACATAATGAAATACCTATACAATGGAGATCATTTATAATTTCTTGCAGAAATTGTTAAATGTATTGTATGAGATAAATGATACTTAAATATTTACAATGAATTATGTTGAGCGGACACATCATACTAAAACTAAATTATTTTGAATAAAAAAAGGAATCACAAGAGATGGAAAAAAAATATCCGTTTTAGATCGGTTTTCGTGTAAACTGGTAATATTGTATTGTATTCTTTACGTCGGGATTATGAAATTTTGTGTTTAAGGCAGGTTTTGTTTTCTTTTATAAAGAGATCTATTTTCTTTTACTGTATATAAATCTATTTAGTGTACATGCATGTAATATAAGATAAAATTATTACATTTTTTGCATCACAAAGATGAAAATTGGTATTAGAACTCGTGGTATTAGAATATCTCTATGCAGCTTCATGTTGAAATTGATGGTCGTAATTTAAAATTCTTTCGTTGAATTAAAAACATTTCTCCTAACATAACAACACTCAAAGTAAATGTTTCATGTTCAGGCAGTAATAATATGTTTGGATTATCCATAGCCAATGTAAATTATAAGTGTTTGGAACAAAGTTGTTGCGTGTATCGGCATTTAAAAAAAAACCGAATTAAAGTATCATTGCCTTTCAAATCCGCTTTAATAATTCAAGCATGAGCTTGTTGTTCCACTACTTGAATCGAATCGTTAAGAAGTCATTATACTTCTTATTGTTTGAAAGTAAATGCTTGAATGACAGGAAATTGTGTGAGGAAAAAAATACTTATACCTAACAGCAAAAAAGGGCAAAGTGTTTTTACATACACAATGTGCATTTCTTGCACGCACACGTGCATATATATTATGTATATTATATATGTACATGCTTATAAAAGACAAATAGACACTTTGTTCTATAATCTGTAATGGTTGGTTGGGGGCGCTACGGTCATATTTTGCACACGAGGGCTAAACTGACCGTTATACTCCGTTTAAAGTGGAATGCAACCCACTACACACATCTATACATGAACTGGGATTTAACCCAACCCCTCTTATCCAGCAGTCAGCGCTCTAACCGCTAGACAAGCAGGTGGGCATGTAATCTGTAATATGCATAAGCATGTACAGTATCGTTCATAAAATAAACGATATATTTTAAGCGCTTTAATCGTTACGGGCTTTAATAGTTTACATTAAAATCACAAAAACGCCAGACATGTCTTCTTGCTGAGTGTGAGAACATATTTTGCATAAGGAATTGTCTACATATTAAAACTTGCACCAAATTATTTTTTTTTTTTCAGTATTACAACAGTATTTTCATCATTTATTAGCATTTTTATCATGTTCGAAGTTTTGTATAATCGATTATCAGTTAAAAATAGTATATATTTTCGTCCTAAATTTTGGAAGAAAGCCACAAACATCCTTATTTTGAGTTATGTGAGAGATGTTTGTATGTGTGTTGTATAATCGGGCGTCTTATATTTGGGAGTCTTGCTGTATGTAAATAATCTTTTATGCTAACAAAATATTAATATTATGAAAGACGATGTTATTCAAAATCCATTGATATCATTGCTGTGAACGATTCGCTAATAATGACTCGTGTATATTTTATTTTGTAAGCGGAACTGTGTTTATCTATCTATGTGAATTGTATATTTATAAAGCTTGATTCTGTATTTAAACATTCTTGGAAATATAGCTTAAAAATTTTAACTACTTTTTCCGTTTGTTAAAACTTTTTATTTTCTATCTTTTGCAGGGAAGCGCAAGAAGATGGAAGCTTTTCGTCAGCCAGGTCGACCGTTTTACGTGAGGACAAATCCTGACGCATATGCGTATCAAAATATTTATGGAACTGTCAGAAATAATCCAACGGGGAAAGTTCGACCAGCTTTGGACATTGATTCCATGGCTACAGGTGGAAAAAACAAGAAATCCTTCAACTTTCTACCGTGGAAAAAGAATAAAAGCAAAGGAGATGAGTTTCTACCAACTGGCAACGGAACTTTGTCAAAACATAACAAATTTAAATTTGGATCCGTGTCAGCTTTGTCTTCCGGATCCTTGTATAAAGACTGGGATTCATCTTTGTCCTATACGCCATCTTACTCTGCTTCAGACTTGAAGCATGCATCTGTTAAGAGTGTCGGTGGTAGGCTTAGAGGACTTGTTACCTATCCGTGGGAAACATATAATACATCCAACAATAATAATGAAGTTGAACTGAAAAATTCTAAAAACAGTCAGTTAAATTTATCTACAAACAACAGAACTCCCGAACTGAATTCTAGCTCAGGAAAAACAAAATCTATATCAACTAGTGATAGTCAGACTTTTAACAAGAGTCCTTGTAAATGTCAAAAGAAAAAATCCGGTCCTTTCGGAACTTTAAACCTAAACTCTCTTAAGTCAACGAAATGCAATTGTGGATTTTCTAGTGTCAGGTCATCCCGTGATTTTGCACCACCCCCACCACCGAGGCGTAGATCTATATTACCAGAAAAAGTTGATTTGTACGCAGTTCATGAAGAACAAGATTCGCAGTTTGGTACTTACCGTCGTAAACATGAAAATATTTACGATACATTGAGCAGACATGGTAAATACAGAGCACCCTCGCCACCATCATCCCAAGTCATAAATTACTCTCCAAAATCACCTGCCAAATCAAAGTTTGTACAGTCTATAGAAAAATGTAAAAAAGATCCATATAACTCAGTTGCGTCTCGCAAATCAATCTTGGAATGTGATGTTACAGCCTATGATCTAGTGAAAAAGTATTTAAAGAGTGATTCCCCGACCGATACCGATTTGGATGATGATCTGAGTGACAATATAATTGAATCCAAATTAGATTACAACGCAAAACTGGACAAAAAGAGTACTGTAAATTCTGTAGATAAGATACTTAAACAATCCACAAATAAATCGCCAAGCCCTGTGAGTTCAGAGAGTGAAAGTGGTATTTATTCACAAGCTCCAAGCATTCGAATCGGGGGGCATGGTATGAAGATTTTTCCATCTCCTGATGGCAATGGGTCTCAAACCTCTTCTTTATATTCTGAAGGTTCCAAAACTAATTCTGTTGATTCAAGAACGAGTAGTTGGAGCAATAGTTCTTTGTCAGACGATGGTATATATTCCTTACCGGAACCAGATTATGATGATGAGAAATCTCTCAATGATTCTGATACTATGCTAAGATTTAATGATCGAATCTATTCAAGTTCTGAAATTCCTAGTCTAAGGAAATATTCCAGCGGAAGTAGCCTGGACAAAACTGATATACTATCCCGAAATAATCAAGATAAACATGTATTTTCAGATGCAAACTCGCCAAGATTTAGTACAATTCGAAAAGCAACATCTATGGTATCCTTAGCTTCAGGTTATGAAGGTGGCACATTAAGAAGTCGACCCAAAGCTTCTAGACCACCAGAACTGCCAACGGTAGCTTCAGAAACTGTAAGCATACCTCCACCTCCGCCCCCACCTCCTCCACCTCCTCCTTCATCTTCATCTAATTTAAACTTTAGTAAACCTTCGGTGCAAAAAGAATCATCTACACAAAACGATGAAGAAGAAAATGAATCAAAAAAAGAAAATAAGAAGAAGTTTTCGGGAAATGACTTTAGTTCTTCCATTGCATCAGAGCTGAGTGAAAAATTGAAAAGCAATCAACCCATATTGAAGAAGAATGAGGTAAAACCTAAGCAGCCCATGAAAGTAAATTCTCATAACCCATATGCAGAAGTGAAATCCATATTGAAAAAAACTGGTGAAAACCTCAGTTCATCCAACTCAAATAGCTCCAACTCCCCTGATAACTCGAAGCAATCCTTAAGCATTCCGGACGTACAAGATCCTAAAAAGAAAAAGAGAGTTCAATTTAAATCCCTGAGTAACGAATCGTTAGCAGTTGAGCAGTTTCATCACCAGTCTCTCTCCTCTTCTGACGAAGAGTGGGAAGAAGCCAGAGATACATTCAGTAACGATTCTCAGCCCAAGGACTCTGTTAAGTCTGAAGCTTTCGCAGATTATAGGAAAGATAACATAGACGGTTTCAAGACGGTAGAAGAGTTTCTGACCAGTAAAAAAGAGGAGACAAATGGAAATCAAAAGACAAATCAAAACAAAGGTGGCGCTGAAAAAGAAGAAGTTAAGGTACGTCTAAGTCTTTAATGTAATATTTTATATGAAAATGTGTTTGTGTGTAATGTGTTTGTCTGTTTTTATGTGTAATGATTCATTATTACATTAATGGATTATCTATTACATTTTCTGTTATTTTTCGCACTCTCCAAAAAGCAAATCAAAATTTAACCAATTTTTCTTTTTTTACTTTATCAAGGCGCCATCGATCACTTTTTTTGGCTATCACTATTTCTAAACAATAATCTTCGTGGTAGACTTCTATAACATTCGCAAATATACCGAATATCATTACTGGAAACATTATTTTTTACGAATATTATTGTTTAGAAATAGTAGCATTAGTCAAAAAAGCAAATAGCATTAGTCAAAAGAGAGGGAAAGTGCCCTCTCCTTTAAGTCTCACATTAAACTACAAAAACCTCAAATTTTCATTAGACCAGCAGTAAAAAAATAAAAGGAAAACTAAGAAAAAAATTTAAAGTTAATACATTATTCAGTATTCGAAGATTTTATCTTTTCCATCTTTTTTTTATCTTCGAAGAAAATCCGCACACGGTTGGAACTAGAAATATCCCATCATTCATATCTATTCTTGCTAATTTTAGAGCACTTTAGAAAAAATTTTATGTGCATAAAATTTACAAATCACTGAATCTACTATGAAATTTTCAGTTATATTTGATATGCTCTTGTCAAAATGAAGAAATTTTAAAATATTTCCATACAGAAAATCTACTAATAAGCAATTTATTACAAGTTTAAAATTAGAAATATTTCCGAATTCATTGTTGAATGAGCGCCTTGATAATTTTCTACAAGTACAGATGCGGCTTAATATACGTTAATGGTACAAACGCAACTCAAAAGTCTATGCTATGTAAATCAAGTATTTTAGAAAACCTTTTACTGTACAATTTTAGTAAATACAGTACTTGATAAGGACTATACCAAAAAAATGTGGAAAGTGTAATACCTTTACTGCAAAATTTGGTTTAATTATGACACATGTCATCTTCCCTAGCAGGTTTTACGAACACTTGGTTAAAGGTTTTGTTTTTATGAAGTAATACATTGTTATAATTATTATAAATTGAAGGCATTCATTATTATTTTTTTAAAGATATACAATTATTATAATACAGACATACATACATTAAATACAATAATCCAACATGGAGCGAAAAAATTAGCCAGAGCCAGGAAGCGAAACTGGGTCCACAGCATTCCGGGCTGTCGCTCCAACCACTGAGCCACTCCGCCCAATTCCTGAGTCTGCAATTTCTCACTAATAAACCATGTTGGAGAGAAAGTCACCAGCCATCTAACAGACAGCCTATTAACCGTTGTCCGGCCATGGCTCATTCCTCATAATTCTTTTAATTTCCTCATAATTCTTTTAAAATTGAAATAATTATTGGCCTGCTAACATATTTATAATGTACACTCTTCATCTGATAAAAATTAAATCTATACTAATAAAAGAAAGTTTCGCTCTGTGTGTGTGTGTGTCTTTTGGCGATGGCTAGGAAAATTTAGCGCACCTAGAAGTCTGTAAATTTAGATTTAGGTAGTCCAAACACTCTCCTGGTATACCTGAGCCTCATAATTTTAAAATTTTGAAAATTAAAGTAGTTATCAATTAAAAACTGATCAAAGATCACAAATAAAAAAGTCATTATTCTGAAGCGAGCTGGCGCATGTGCAGAAACCAATTTCCGTATCTTCCGGAACAGAAGAAAGAAAGCAGAAGACATTCCGTTTTTGTTTAAAGTATTTCTAAATTCGCCATGGACAAACGGCTAAAAATACGGAAAAACCGTCTACATATTCTAAAAGAACATACTTTTACATATCGAACGATCTGGTTGGTTTGAAAAAATTTTACATTTAACCCTTTCAAAAAAAATAATCAAAAAGCATCGAATTCGTGTTTTTTATTTTCTCCCGTTTTCCGAGCCTTGCATCGACCGGAATACAAAATATACGGAAAAACGAAGGTCACCAAATTAAAGAACTGTTTTTGTCCTTTTCAAAGCCACCTTTAGTTTTAAGAAATACAAAAATTACCCTTCGAAAAAGTATATTTTCTGTATGTCGTTTTGCGATTTTGGCAATTTTTAAAATTTCGCATCGGCGATTCAGAGACAGGTACGAAAAACTAAAAATACCAGACAATATCTACATTTATTCCTTTTCGACATATGTATTTGTTTTTGAAAAATACGAATATTAAGCCTTCAAAAAAAATTCGTGCGCAGGACTCTCTTTTGCGAATTCCGATTTTCTGCTATATATTAAATCTGGCATCGGCTTTCTAAAATAACCAAACAAAAAGCAAACACACCTAAAGACATCTACGTTCTATCGGGTTTAGGCAGAAACCTTTAGTTTAAAAAATAAATCACGTTAACCGTTTCGAAAACGTTTTTAACCGTAAGTCAATTTCGCTTTTTTAACTATTTCTCCTATCTTTAAAAATCCGAATTGGCGTTTATAAACAAAATACGAAAAACTAAAAATACCGTGCCTAATCTATATCCCTTTGTGTTTTAAAATCTGGTATCCGTTTTGAAAAAATTAAATTTTAACCATCCGAAAAAAAATCCTTTTCAAAACTCCCTCACGCGAATTTCCTTTTTTTGGTCCAGATTTATATATCGGCATCGACTCGGGAAATGCAAGTACGGACAAACAGTAGACTCCAGATCATAGACACGTTCATTTTCTTCAAAATGCATCGTTGGGTTTTAAAAAATATCTGCATTAACTCTTTAGAAACCGATCGATTACGTAACCCACTTTCGCGATTTCCGCTATTTTGGCAATGTTTACCCGTAGTTAAATTTCAATTCCACTAGGACAGGGGTTCTCAAACTTTTAGTCCGACGTACCACTAAATTGAAGTTTATAGTTTCACGTACCACCAGGTAACAAACATAAAGCTAATATAGAAAACCTGTAAATAACCTCTCTAAAATGAAATATATCTTCGGTCTTTTGTGTTTTTGTCATAGCAGGTTTTATTGTATTTAAATATGAATGATTACATTACTAAATTGGTACTTAGATTGACTGCTTTATAATAACATTGAAGTAAAAAGTAGTATCATCATTAAATTTTAATAATGCATACAATATCAAAATACATACAGTGTTTTAGTACAGAAAAAAAGCCACAATACTTAATGACATACTGGTACATACTGATTCATATACTGTTATAGTAGGCTAATTGCACTAATTTGCTTCTATCGCTAATAAAAGGGGTGGGCTTGGTTTATCAAGCACAGCTTCCTCATGTCTAGCTCAATATTAGGTAGTTTTAGTCTTAAGTCAGATTCGATGTTTAATTTATTATGTATTTATTTTTCGTGTAAAGAAGGGGAAAAAAGCACTTTCACAGAGATATGTTGTGCTAAACACAAGCCGATTTTGATGATATCAGACGGTACTTTGATATTCTAGCCAGCGAAAATTCTGGTACATTCATCCTTTCGAATGTGAACTCCAGTAATCTATCACAGGAGAACTGAATAAGTTCACTTCTTTCCTCTCTCGTGAGATACAGTGCCAGGTTTTCTCAAATGCAGGGGTCGCAGCGTCCTATATTTTTTATATATTTGATACCACTATTTTCAAACTATAAATAGCATGGTAGATTTCTTTAAAATTTGCAATAGAAGGATATTGTGAATATTATATTTTGAAAATAGTGGTGGGGATTATTAAAAAATATATAGGACGCTGCGACCCCTGCAAATGATAAACGAATTTCTTATGCAAAGCTTAGTTAGCGCAATTAACATAGGCTCTGCATAATCTGCATACCTTTAAATATGACAATAATGTCGCGTAGTAGGCAAACACTTGCAAGTTTCTTCATTCACTTATGTATATACCACATCAATACATATGTACAATGTTTTACCTCAAATCCGCACTGCATATGACCACAGTTTTTGTTTGATTTCTCTGTTAAAACTGATTTCCATGAAATAGGGGAAAACTATAGCTGGTCAAATGAGAACGTTAGAATTCTCACTGATAAGTGTTGCCATCTTAAGATCCAACAAGTTACTATCATTCATAAATGTGGTGTCCATGTGGTGTATCATTCCCGTGGTGTCCAAAACGGGGACGTCCCCGTTTTGGACACCACGGGATATCTTACTGCACGCTTTAAATTTAGGACAAACTTTAATGACGTATAAACGTTTATTTGGGCATAATGCCTGATTGTAAAGGCTAAAAAAGAATTCGGAATTCTGAAAAAAGGGAAAAGGACAAGAATAGAGGTAAAACTATTATATTCACATTATCTTCTTATAAAGCAAAACTGAAAACTATAGAGCAGGAGAAAAATAATCCTGATCCGACAACTCCCAACACTCAAAAAAGAAAAAAAAATGACGCATTAGTGATATAATCTAATGTGGAAGAAAATTATAACGATTATGCTTGCATCTTCTGCATTGAACTGTACGTAAATTCAAAGGACAAAGAAGGGTGGTAGATTCAGTGTAGCAGCTGTAGAGGTTGTGTACATGAAGACTATTCAAGTGCTGAAGAAGGGGATGATAATTTCATGTGTGAGTTTTGTGAATAATTGAATTTTTAAACTATTATCTGTTGAAAACTATAATAACTATGATACTTTAGTTTGTATTATTTTCTGTATTCCTAACTTCATCTTTTATTGTTCAGATAAACTTGTTTAATGATTTCATATGAGTACCCCATTTTAAACAACCGATCGTCTAAAACGGGAACTTCGAACATTTTCCGTGGAAATATTTTTCCCGTCTAACCTAATGATTTTTTCAAACAAACAGCCTTGAGTTCTAATGGTCTAGGACAGGGATGGCCAACACGCGGCACGCGTACCACAGTGTGGCACGGCGGAGTTTTAACAGTGGCACGCGAAAACTTATTGAATTTTTTTTTTAATTAAAAATAATAGGCAGAAATCCAGATAGAAATGTTCTTTATTAACTGTCCAAAGTTAATTTTCGCAATAAACTTAAGAGAAGTCACTACATTAATCTAATAAGCGCCTGAAATCACCAATAAAAAACATTAACAGCGCTGCAGTGAATTTAATCTAAAAATATATAGGCACTCTACTCCACAAATCCCCCGTTTCGTCTGAATTCACGGTATTTCTTTTCCCGCACTCTTGTTCAGCAAACGGCAAACGGAAGAGTGAATTTTTCCTCATGCAGAAATTGGCAACAGTACTTCAGCGGGAAGCTAGTAGAACTGCCAAGCAAAGTGTTAAGTTTTTTTTTAAATTGTTTTTAAATTCTAGCCTCGGGCATAGTTGTTTTAAAACTTTTTATTTTTTCATTATGTCTATGAGTAAATCTTCGACATCGAAAAGAAAATATGAAGACGATAATGCAATTCGTGATTTTAGAACTGTCTGGGAAGAACAATTTTTGTTTACGAATCAAAATACTTCCAAGCCTGTTTGTTTGATATGTGGAACTTGTGTAGCAGTGCCGAAAAAATTTAATCTGGAGCGGCATTTCACACAACTACATAGTGATTTTAATAGTAAATATCCTGTCGGATCACACTTGCGATTGGAATTTATCAACAAAAAAAGGAAAATTTTAGCCGACCAACAATCATTGTTCAAGAAGAGAAATGACGAAATGGAAAGTATGGTGAGGGCTTCTTATGAACTTTCTCTGTTGTTAGCCCGCAAGAAAAAAAACTATTCTGACGGAGAGGAGATAATAAAAAATAGCCTTATAATATTTGCCCAAAATGTCGGCGATAAAAAGCTCAAAAATATGGTTGATAACATAGCCTTGTCTAGAAATACCGTCATGCGTCGTATAGATGACATGGGCCAGGATGTTGGTACACAGATTGTCTCTGGACTGCAATATTGCAAATACTTTTCATTAACTTTGGATGAAAGCTGCGACATCACAGACAGTGCGCAGTTAAGCATATTTGTGCGTTACGCGAACGATAATTTTGATACTGTGGAAGAACTTCTTGATTTGCGCCAATTAGTTTTTACTACAGGTGAGGAAATTTTTAAAGAACTTAAAAATGTAATTGAAGTTAAAGTAGAGTGGACAAAATTAGATAGTGTTTGCACAGATGGAGCACGTTGCATGACTGGCAGGATAAAAGGTTTTGTTACATTGCTTGAAAATTATTTGGCAAGAAAAGTTTTTAAGTATCACTGTATTATTCAGCAAGAAGCTCTTTGTGCCAAGGACTTAAATATGTCTTCTGTTGTCGACCCTGTAGTGCGCTGTATCAACAAAATACGAGCTCGAGCTCTAAATAGACGACGATTTCGTGAACTTTTCCCGGAAGAAACGGAAGAGGAAGGCGAGTTATTCCTTCACTGTAGTGTTCGCTGGCTCTCCAAAGGAAGTGCACTCACAAGATTTTGGAAGTTGAAGGAGTGCGTTTTAAAATATCTCGATGAAAACAATGAATTACCCAGTGAGTGCTTGCTACTCAAGAATGCAGATTGGCTATGGGATTTAGCTTTTCTTACTGATATTATGGAACATTTAAATAATTTAAATTTAAGGTTACAGGGAAAAGATTGCATTTTTCCTACTCTAGTTGGTCATATATCTTCTTTCGTAAACAAACTTTCGCTTTTTCATCTCGATTTTGGAGAAAAAAGATTAACACATTTCACATTAATGAAAGAACTAGCTACTAAAGTCAATAATTCTCCGAACTATGAGAGGTTTAAAAATTTAATATATATTTTGCAGGATTCATTCAGTGCTAGGTTTGAGGATTTTCAAGCTGATAAAAAAATGTGGATCTATTCACAAATCCATTTTCAATTTCTCTGCAAGAAATTATTTATTACCCACCTGAAATCCAAATCGAAATTATTGACCTACAGAACCATGCTATACTGAAAAGCAAATATAAGGAACTTATTTCAGCTGCAAGTGATCCAAATTATATTGAATATTGGAAATTTGTACCGGCAAGTCATTTTCCAAATTTACATGATTTGGCTGTCAGATATTACTGTAGGTTTGGATCAACATATGTTTGTGAACAAATGTTTTCTATTATGAACATAATAAAATCAAAATATCGTTCAAGATTAACTGATATGTACCTAAAAAACCTAATTTTGTTAGCGTCTTCAAAAATTAATCCTAATATAGATGACTTAGTAAAAAAGCTAAAAATTCAAAAGCCACATTAAGTAAGTACTGACTATTTGTTTAATAATTATTTAGAATTAAATGTTTCAAGTTATTCATTTTTATTTAATACATAATCTGCCAGAACCTTTAAAAATGTTTATTAACAATAAAAACCTAAGTTTATATTTTTGTTTTATTTATATTATTTTTTAAATCTCCATTACTCAGACTTACAGGGAAAAAATGTGGTATTGGCGTAAAAATCACATAATCAGCTTATAAATAACATGATATCGCCTTTTGATATTTTAAGTATGTTGGAAAAATTGGAAGTGGCACGCATATTTTTTTTTCTTCAGATAGTGGCACTCTTCCCAAACAGGTTGGCCACCTCTGGTCTAGGAGTTACTCTAAAAGTGAAATAATTGCCGAATTTTTTCAGTTATATATGTATTTTTGGTCGCCCAGAATACGTTAGCGTCCCCATTTTGAACAACTTTCTCCTAACATGTTTTGTACAAGAGAAGAAAAATATTTCATCCAACAGAATGAATTATGTAATGTATGAATTATGTTTGAAATAAAACTTTTATTTCAACACCTCCTAGAAGCTCTTCTAGTTCAAAGAGAAGAATGAGTTATAAATTGCCACTTGAAATTTTATTTTGTTTTTACTCTTCCTACTCACACAAGCTCCTCCTACTATATACAAGCTCCTCCTACTTCCAAGCATTCAGACATTACCTTCAGATAATTCAATTTATAAAGCATGTTTAAAAACAATTCTTCCTGCTAATTAAAAATACAGTGATCTCTCACTTATACGCAATACACGGAAATCATTTTTCAGCACCAGTTTTTGTTTAGGGTAATTTTCGTCTTCTTAAATCGTAGAATTTATAAATCGAATTTTACTGTTTTAAAATAGTGGTATGAAAAAGTAATTACTGAACATCGCGTATAAGTGAGAGATCACTGTACTTTATACATTAATTTTAAAATTAGGTCTTTTTTTAAAAAATTCAATTTTCATCCATATACATATAATAATTATGGTTTTAATTCTGGAAAACTGGTTGCATCATAGGCGGTGTTTGTGAATTTAGGCAAGTCTGCTATAACAAACATTTCTTGTAACAAAAAAATAGAAAAAGCATTTACAGATCCTAAATCGTATTCGAAAATTTCCAAGTTAATAAAGACAAGCCGTTTATAATTTCATAATAATATGCTGCATTTTGTGTTTTATTTTACGTACCAGTATCGGGCTTCTGCGTACCAGTAGCCAGAGCTTCGTGTACCAGTACTGGTACGCGTACCATAGTTTGAGAACCCCTGCACTAGGAAATTTGGTTGGGTCAAGTGTTCTGAAAAGGCCTCTTCCAGAACAGACTGCGCCCCCTGGCGGTGGAAAGTGGAACTATAGGAGTATATCTGGTTCTATGGACCCGATTACGACGGGGTTAGGCTCATTCGACTTGATATCTATAGCCTTAAATATTTTAGCTGCACTTTCGACCGCCAGGATGCGCTTTCCGATCTTGGGTTTTATGAGCCCGATTACGACGAAGTTTGCCTCATTCGACTTGATTTCGATAGCCTTACAGATTTCAGTCATATTCGTATAGAACAGATTATTAATATTTCGGGCCCGGGCAACTCCGGACGGATTAGCTAGTAGATAGTATAAAAAGGTTTCGGCGATCATCAAATATCCAAATACCGCTTAGTTACTCATGCATCATGCAACAGTGGAAATTTTAATAGCTATATTTAAAGTACTGAAGTATTTGACGTAATTTATTCTATTTCTACAAAAGTAAGTACACTTAAAAAAATTTAATTATGTCTCACAGACGGCGAAAATTGATGTAGTTTTATTTTTATGTTGTTTTACGGGAAGAAAATTAGAAAAAATTATAAAGACAACGTAGAATTCTGGCACAATTAAGTTAGTAATTAAAAAAATTACCTTTTTTTTAATCAGTTTTATTATTCTAGATGTCAGAGAGTCTTTTTAAAAATACCTTTGGAATTTTTTAGGATATTTTGACAGCGGATTGTAGTTGGTCTCTATTGCACGTAAAGGTAAGTATAATTGCATTACACTTACCTTTTGCTTAAATACAACTCACTAATATCCCTAGTGGTTTTCTACTGGTCTTATGCAGGTAAGCTTCTATAATAGTCAATCCAGAAATGAGACCTCATTTTTTTAAGCGATGATTTTGATGATGGTGATATGATGGTGATACATGGATTGGGCATTATCCTTTTGAAAAATGTATTCGCCTGACGTAATAAGAGGGGCTTCTGGCAAGAACGATTCAGTAAAGATCACTTGATATATTCAGAATTCATTTTATTTTTTTAAATGCCATTCGAGTTGTTTTAGTATGCACAGAACTGTCCAAAAGTAACACACTTCTTCCTCCGTATTGCCGTTTAAAGAAGATTGCTTTTCCATGCCGAAGATCACGCCAGTAATAACGAAAACCATACGGTTCATCTAAATTGAACTTCTTCTCGCCTGAGGAAAATACATCTTATCACTTCTTGTCATTGATCGCATGCATTTTAGCAAATTGTATGCGATTAACAGAGGGTGACTTGGTTTGGGTAGAACTCCTATAATAGAGGCTGACGCATCCTTGCAGATTTCGCACCCGAATTGGAGCCCAGTCGGAAGACCAAGCTAATAAGAACCGGTTCAGCCAATCAGAACCAAGTTTTAGGCAACCCCAACTCCGGCTGCGGTAGATTGATGCTGAACTGGGTACCAATAATCCGAAACAAAATGGATATGCGTCAGCTCCTATTATAGGAGTCTTAGGTTTGGGTAGACTGCAAAAAAAAAAATGTTGATTTTACAATATAATACTGGCATCTCAGCTGCTAGTATTATACCATCAAATTAACAATAATAAGTAGTAAAATAAGCAGTAATACGCTGCCGCGAATGCTGTTAATTTTACATGCGCGGGAGCGTATTATTGCTTATTTTACTGTTTATTACTGTTAATTTTACGGTATAATACTGCCAGCATTATACCGTAAAATTAACATTTTTTTTCAGTGTAGTTTTACTTGTAGCGAGACAACTCCAATAGCATTTTTAAATAATAAAACAATTTCTAAAGGTATCAAGATATTCTTTCTGAAAATTTGAAAGAATATACTTGAATACTTGTAAACTATACAAGTAATACTTGAATAATGCATTTTTCAGCAGCATACTGCACCAGTCCCTGTTTCATTATCATGAAAATCATAGTTTAAATAAAATGAGGTTTCATTGTGGGCTGGCTATCACAGAGCACTGGCATAAATCCAGTAGAGAACCAGTGGGAAATATTTGTGGAGATATTTAAGCAAAAGGCCATTAAAAACGAACCAAAATTTTTCATCAAAATATCTTGGAAAAACCCTCAAAGGTACTCTTAAAAGTATCGTTAAGCTCCTGACATCTAAAAGGATAAAATTGATTAAAAACGTGAGCTTTCTTTAATTATTAGATTTATTTTGGCAGAATTCTGCACTGATTGTATCTTTTTTTCAGCTTTCTTCCTGTACAAATATAATTAAGAAGATATAAAAATAAAACTACTTATTTCTTTGCCGAAGGTTTGACATTACAAAGGTTTTTCAGAGTATTTCCTTTTGTACAAATAAAATAAATTACACCAAACACTGTAGTACTTTAAATATTACAATTTAAATTTTGTCCCCCTTTTTTCCATCACTTTAAAAGGCAATGTGCATATTAGCATACATTTTTGTAAATTTCCATTATTAATTTAACTCATTTTGCCTAATATCCCATTATTGCAACAACAACGACTTGAAATTTATTTATATACTACAAATACCATATATATATCTGGCATTTGTTATAACTATAATAAGTTATACTTTTCTCATGCATAAAATCTAAATCCTCCTGCAGACTTGCCAAGTCTCCGGCTTTTTGGATACCAGTAATTTAGTACAGAAAATGTTGTTTTATTTAATCAAAGCATTTTGCGATTTAAGAGAACAACATTTTCTCTAAAAAATTACTTGTGTCCAAAAATCCGGAGACTTGGCAACTCTGCTCCTGAATAAATAAGCAAACTTTGCAATCGGATTTTCTTGTTTTTGTTATGTTTATATTTTTCGTAATTGTATTTATTTTTTTCTTTTCCTGAAGTTTTTTGCATAGTTGCTCAGATAAACAAATAAAAAAAACAATGATGAGACGGTTCAATCAAAATCGATCATGTCTTGTCAAAAGTTTATTTTTCAGTTAATCAAGACATGGCAATTACAAGTGGTTGTTATCTAGTTCAGTAATCGAAAGCTCATTTATTGGATTTATTCTCTAGTCTTCTGTTATCGATTAATTCAAAATAAGTTATTCAGTTTGTGACAAGCAGAATTAATGATGATATATTAAAAGTATATTGTGCATACGTTTTACCTTCACCGTTTGTGAAAAAAGTTGAACAGGATAATACTCATCTTAAGTCAGCAAGAAAAATAATAATCTAATTTTTCCTTTTCAATTATGGTCGTTTTTTCATATCAATTTCAAACCATTTTTTAAGATACAAAATATTTTAAAATAATTTTCAATACGTGCTACCTATTTTCGAATTTTTCTCGTGGGTGAATATATTTTCAATTAGGCAAAACAAATTTACTTTACACCATAAATTAAAAAGAAAAACGCATATTAGTATGAAAATGCACTGTATCATGCATAAAATTTTGGAATTCCTTTCCTTTCAACAGGGATATATCTTTATATAATAAAGCTTTATTTTTCTAACAATCTGTCTCAAAAATATATTGGAAACTCTTAAAATAATGCACTTGAATGCTTTTTAAAGATAATTGGAAAAATACGCGTTACATTCTCTAGAATCTATATGATAATAGTTAGCGTTTTCCCTCTTTTCATGCATACCCACACCCAGCTCAGTTATATCGATAAGAGTGCTTATCTTCAATTGAGAACTAATAGCCTATTACCTTAAAAATTGTTGGGTTTTGAAAAATTATAAACTGGGAAAGATAATGTTTTGTCATTTATGCGTTAAATATTCATATTTAATTACGATTAGCAGCGAACATAAAGTAACTTTAAATCAAAGATACTCTAAATCATAGCATTTAAACGGAATTAATTTGTTTAACATGACAGCACTTAATGTAGAATCTGCTTTTACAACGTTAAAAAAAAAGTAAAGTTAGTTCATACATTGAAGTGTCACTAAATTATAGAAACCTGGTCAGTAACGAGTTGCTTGCTGTTCCTCTGGTCTTGATAACACTTCCCACATTATTAGTAATGGATTCAGCAAATCTTTGGAAATATTTCGAAAGTATGGCATGTTAAACGTTTGCTAGAAATTCCCCCAATTCCCAGTTAAAGACGTTGGTGTGGTATGACATGCTTATATTCCATTTTCCACATTATTCAAATAGTGTAGAATGGTATCAACATCCCAGCTTCTCAATGGTCGTTTCAGCAAGCGGGCTTCAACGAAATTCTCCTCGAACCAGGAAATTTACAGCAGGGCCTTGGCAGTAGAATTTATGCTTGGAATTTCATTTCTATCCGGGTGGAAGAAAAAGAAGAAAGTGCTCGTCTAGGTACCGGGTGTGCCATAAGTTCGTTAAAACTTTAACAATTCGTTAAAAAGAAACAAATGATGCTAAAAAATTGCGGTTTGCAGGAGTGAGATTAAAGGGAGATCAGATTTTTTTTTATTTAAAAAAAAATGGTTAAAAAATTACTGTTAGATGGCACTGCATGCATAATATAAAGCAGATTTTTGTAAATCAGGCTGTCAGTGTAGGCCCCCAATGCACACAGATTCTTCATTCGATGTCAGCAGTATGCTATCGTTACCAGATCAAGCGCTGTTTGTTAAACTATTTTACAAGAACAGGGAATCAGCAGTTGGCGCATTGTCAAAATTATGCACGGCAAAATGACTGAAGACGAAAAAAGTGCCTGTTTCATGTACTGGGATAGTGAAGCTTGTCAGACGCTTCGCTGAAATGTTTTTTTTACTATAAGCCTAATTTACATACATCTGTTTCATATATGTTGCTTCATACGTCTGCTTCATGCCTGCGCCATCTATCGGTAATTTTTTTAACTACAACTTTGTTATTTTAAAAAATCCGATCTTCTTCTAATCTCAATCCTGCAAACTGTAATCTTTTAGCATCATTTGTTTCTTTTTAATGAATTTTTAAAGTTTTAACGAACTTTTGTCGCATCCGGTACTTACAGGCTTTGCAGAGAAGGTGCTTTGTATAGGTACCAACGGTTCCATTCGGTCAAGTATTACCAATAAAATATACCTCCAGCAATTGCTGAACCGCCATAATCTGGTATGCTTTCAACCTGGCATGCTAGATCTATGGTTCTGTGAAGCTGGCGCCATATTCTTAGCCTATCATCAGCACGACTCAGTCTGAATCACAGAGAGGGTGTTTTGTATAAGTACCAACGGTTCCATTCGGTCAAGTATTACCAATAAAATATACCTCCGACAATTGCTTAACCGTCATAATCTGGTACGCTTTCAACCTCGAATGCTAGATCTATGGTTCTGTGAAGCTTCCGCCATATTCTTAGCCTATTATCAGGCAATCGAGACTCATCACTCCATGCTACTCGGCCTAATGGTCAATGGTCCAGTCACGGTGTTCTCTGCTGAAAGCAGACATGCAAGGCATTTAGCGTCGTGGCATGGCGGGGATTGCTTGTGCGTCTTCCGCTCCTAAATTCAATTTGCTGGATCGAGCGCAGCACAGCTTATCTGTATGGCCCTGTCATTCCGTTTGGTAGTTATCTGAGCTAAGATTTGCTGTTGCTGACTGCATGCGATAGAGATTAATCTTAGAAGTTCAAGTTCACATAAACCTGCGTATCCCAATTACTACTTCGTTTAATGCTATCCATATAATCTCCACTTGCTATTTAGTACTATGGAACGAGAAAACCAAATTGTCGAGCTCTTCCTGAAATTGAATGACCCATGTGGCAAGCACATATAATTTGTCTGCAATCGATGGCTTCTAAACCACAAGTTTTACTCATCGTGTAACTTTTAGCAGTGGTTTATAGAAACCTATACACACAGCTACACATATCATATAATCCGAACATACATAGGAATGAGACAACCAGTACCCCGATTTTTCCATAACTCTCTCCAATAGCATTCCCGTGTATTACGAAAATAATTCAAAAGTAAATACGATTTGATAAAATATTAACAATTTAAGAAGTTGTTTTTGGAAGAATTTTGTTACATTACAATAGCAGCATACAAAAGATTAAAAAAATAAAAATAATAAAGATTTATATACACTAAAACCTGCTAGACGGAAAGATCTGTAAAGGACTAGAGAAGAAAATCTGTTTTAGACAGGTTTCCAGATTAACAAGTGCCTTTTCCTTTAAAATTTTGTCGTATGGCTTTATTCTGGACCATAAAACGTTTCTGTTAACCACAATTTCATTATATACAGATTCCGTTTTGACAGGTTTTTGTGGATGTTTAATTTCATGCGCTTTCTTTAGATGTCATAGCTAACATTATCGATACAAATGGAAACCATTGTTAATAATACACACACGCACAAATACATCAAAATATTACAAAACTTCAACATTTTTATTTATTTATTTTTTAATTAATTTGTTACTTCTCTCTTTTACTTCAAGAGAACGATGTGATATTTGCATTTTGACAGTTCAAAATTCATGCGAATCATCCCTTATCATTTGAGTAGAATAAAAAAAAAAGAGAAAAAAAAAGAACGAGTTTTTTTTTTTAAATTAAAAATAAGATTCATAAAAGAATAGGCTAACAAAAACTTTGAAAAAATTCTTCTTGCCGTGAAAAATTGCCTTTCGTGCATTAATTGAAACAATGAATATGCAGAAACCCGAAAAGTGCTGCATTTTTTCACCCCATATTTATAAATTGCGACTGAGAAGGGTTAGACACGCAAACTGCGACAAAACCAGGCTAATCCAGGCGTCGCTGAGAAGAAATGACTCGGAAATTCATGTTAGTGGGAAAAAAAAGCATTATTGAATATGCACGATTATCTTGCGACCTCTTCTTCCAAATCTGCAAAAACTGTCACTTATGAGGCTTCGGCATTCGCTTGCACAATTTAGATGAAATTCACAGAAACATCCATACTTTAATCTGAATACTGATGAAAATATTTCATCCTAAAATTGTGTCATCACGTGGAATGATTATACAGGATATGTTACGTGAGAGAGAAAGATGGGACAAAATTTAAGAGATCGTAAAGAACGTTACAAGTGACAATTTTTTAATGGGAAACTATAATCGCAATACATTTATTCATTCAAAAATACAGGGTGTATCTATCAAAAACGAATTAGGATTTTTGTTCGCAACTTTAATAATAATGAAAATGTTTTAACGAAATTTGAAATAGACCTTTCTTTTCGTGAAATATAAGGATGGCATAAGAAGAGGTACAAGTGGCTACTATCTTTATCCAAATAGAGGTGAAGTATGCGCTCCATATTTTCGAATGCAATTGACAACTCATATGATTTCACTTACCTAATGCTGTACACTTCTATTAATTTTCCGCGATACCATTTCATTTTTCACAAGGCAAAAAAGCAGGGACGTGTACACGGGATGGGGGGATATCGAACCAAATGATCATATATGATGTTTAAATAAATAAATTCAGATTTACCAGTAGTTTGTACTTGTGTTTTAAAATATCAATTTCTATTTTACATATGTGTGGGCGATATGAATCATTTTAACACATTTATTAGAGGCGAACAAATTGTAAATTTCTATAAATCTGAATGGTTCTCTAATCCTTCTTATAGGAATAATAATTTGTAAAATGTTAAATCTCTATTTCTAAGCGATATAAAAACGTTTTTGTAAACAAAATAACTTTTGAATCAACGTGAATTCAAACGCGCTGTTAGTAATGTCAATGAGCAAGGTGCTCTTCTCGCTTAATCATTTGGCACTCTCTGGCTTTCGCCAAGGTGTTGAACGCTTGAGGGTTCGGATATTAGTGACCGGGTCTGACAAAAGTAATGAAAGAAACGTATGTAAATCGTATTTTATTTTCGAATTCATTGTATTTTATATTTGAAATGCTCAACTCTCAGTTTCATTTAATTCATTTAGCATTAATGAAGGTAAGATTTCAAGTAGTTTCGAGAGATTTAGATCTTAAAAATTGTAACATGAAAATTAATTGTATGCACTCATGTAGTATGTGTTATTTTCTCTGACATCTTTTTATTATATGACGGAGCTCTGTATTCCTCCCCTTAGCCCCCCCCCCATACAGTCTCATTAATTTATAATCTTAACTCTCTAGAATCCAGTAGCTTAAATATTTTATCTTAAATATTCTATCTAAAATAATTAAAACGTTGATTTTGTGATGCTGATAGAAGAAATCAGTTTGAATGATTAATTATTTTCATAAATGTTTTATTAATTATTGATGATCTTAGCTGTTAAATTTATCTGAAAATGACCACTTGAGCCCCTGAGATAATTTTTGAATTGCTATGCCACTGACTTGCTTAATCTTTATTTCATTTTATTTTTAGAATATTCTTAAGCCCCCTTCCATACCAAGGCCATCACAACCACCGCCTCCTCCCCCGAATATTCGGCGGATGAATGGGAAAGCTCCTCCTCCCCCACGTCCTCTCAGTTCTGCTCCCAAGAGTTTTTCTCACTGCGACTTGAGGATACCTAACAACATGATTACTTCAACAAGGAGTCCCGGTCTAGTCAAGATTACATCCAGGGATTCTTCCAATCCCCACCAAACAACAAATGCAGGAACAGAGAACAGGTTCAAATCCAGAATCACAACTGGCATAAATTCCTCAACTGTAACAGGTAATTAAACAATTTCATTATTGTTAATTTGGTTTCATTCTTGCATAATATTAGGTTATGTAAAACACAATGGCAGTTTTTGTTATTTAACTTTATAAGCAGCTTCTTTTAGGTGGTTCGAAACAAATTTAAAATATAATCCAAGTTCAGCAGTGAGCTCTCACTCTGTTGTACGTGGATTAGCTTCAATTAATGCTTTCAAGTACGCATTATCAATCAGAGAATCTCAACCACAAACTTTTTCATTTTCAAAACTTTTGTTTCCACAACGAAGTTTTTGAAATCAACATTAAGCTATGCGTTCACAAATTTTTCCCTCGCCAAATATGTGACTTATATTATCAACCGTTTCCACTGCTTTTTGATCATTTTTGAATTCGTACAAAAAATCGTATGAATTTGCTTTATTTCCATAGTCTTTTTAACGGGATTAAATATCTCTGTACAATGACGAAAGACAAAACTGAATTACTAAATGAATAGGTAGAAATTTGCCCTTAAAAATAACATACAAAAACGTAATAATTAATAAAAGATTGATTGATTTTTTTTTTAATGAAATCTGCTTGAAAAGTAAATAATAGAAATTGCCACTTATTTTATAAAATTAATAAATGTAATCATTCAAAGACTTGCAATAGTCAATAGAAAAGTTTTACGGCAATTTAATTTTTACTTTTTCTACCTTAAAGTATTTTTCTACAAAACTTAAAATGAGTAAAATATTATTACAAATAGATTGATTTTAGTTTATTCATCTGAATATTTTTTCTGGCTAAAACTTATTTTTTAACATATGTTATCATAATAAAATGAAAGTGATTTTCCTTGAAAATGAAAGTTATAGCAATGCTGACTACGCCATTGCACTCAAAATTGCAGGTGCAGACCTCTGTATAAAGGGACTGTTCTTTAAGTCACTTTATGCATTTCAAGAAAGAATTCATTGTGAAGAGTTCATGCGGTCTTGGTGGTCACGATTTCCAGTATTATTTTATTTTCTGAAAACTGTAACCTCAAAAATGGTTCTAATTTAAAAAGGGAAAAAATGAGTATAAAATTTCAATGGAAAATGTTATTCATTTGCTTACTACTGTATTGGATTCCTATGCTTGAATGGTGCCATAATGTATAACATTTTAGAAAAACTAGTTTTTCATTATTCTGTTTGTCTGTCGGCCATAGCCAGATGTTAAGTATGATTGTGTATTTTAACGCTCTGGATTCAGACGGTCATATGAAAATTGAGATACAGAAAAAAATGCAGAGCTCTTGAGATACTGAAAAAAAAAATAGCAAAGAAACAAACATTAGAATATTTGAAAACACATTCAAAAATATTCACCAAATACCCAATGAACACTGAATTTCATTTTCTTTGGATGCAAATGGTGAATATTTTTAGTATTTCTCATTTTATGAAATTGATTGCGAGAAAGCAAAACATTTTATGTAATTTCAGTTTGAAAAAACTGTCTATTTCAAAATTATGTTTTTACGAAAGAACAAAGTCCTAAACTATAAATATTTAGAATAATCACAAAAAGTAGTCGATATAAATCTTGTAGATATACAGAGTGAATGAAAAGTTTTGGTGCATCAAAAATATAATTTTTCTATTTAGATATTTAAATACTGAGAATATAGATGCTATATATGATGATGTAGGCCTTCTGTTAAGTGTTTATAGCGCGCATTTATTTATTTTTCTTTTGTTAGATAAAAACAGGAATCGGAAAACTTAAAAGACAAAATTGTCTCATGGTATGCATATCATTTTTTTTAACAGACAAAAAGCTATTTACAGCTGAACAATCATTTAACAAATAATATGGGCTGGTGCAGACTTCGGTATGAAATGTATATATTTCGTTTCTTTTTTTTTTTTTTTCCAAAAACATTTGGATCCATGGTTTTATATGTTCAAGGATAATATTTTTGAATGATTTTAAAATCAGTTTTCATTAATACAAATGGATGCTTTGCATTTGACTCCAAACTACCACAGTAGTGGGGTGTGCAAATCATTCGACAGGAAGATATACCGTAATTTACGGCGTATAATCCGCGGATCAAACAATCATGTTTCGACCCAGAAATTTTATTTTATAAAATGTAATTTAGTAGATCGCTGTAAATATTTGACTTCAATTATTGAATAAAATTTCTGGGTTGAAACAAAATTGTTTGATCCGCGGATTATACGCCGGAAATTACGGTAATACAAGGCTCCCAAATGGTCCGCATTTTGAATACCAATATTTTTTAAGAAAAAATTTCGTGGTAAGTTTCTATAACATTTGCAACCAGGGTTGGGAATTACATCATTTTACTCACCACTGGCGAGTGGATTTACTAACAAGGCGAGTGAATCTTTAAGAAATCTTTTAAACTTCAGGCTATAGAATATATGTTTTTTTTACTTGTTAGCTATATTTTGCAACTCTTCAAATTACCGCAATGTCAATATGGTACTAAGTTCTATTCTATACCAAACTTTCCTCTGTTGTATATATTTCTTAATTTTATGAGGAAAAATTACGAAAATGTGTTGTAGCAGTAATGAATTATTTTTGCAGTTGCGTAAATTCTGCCATAACAGTTTTCAACGGTACGTTCCTTCTTGCTGGCTGGTAAAATAAATCCTTGGCTGGTAAGATTTTCTGAAAATTCCCCACCCCTGTTTGAAACGGAAATGACACTGAGAGTAGGTTTCTACAAACTTTGCAAGAAAAATCTAAAAAAGAAAAGTTTTCTTAGAAAATACTGGTATTCAAAAAGTGGACCATTTGGGAGCCCTGTATAATAGGAAGATTGGGATATTCTATCGTATTTACTATTACTATTATCAAAGATGATGTTTTTTTTTTGTTGTAGCAAAACTTTTTCGCCCACTATATACATATAAATGTGCTCTAATAAGCTTAATAACTGTTTGAGAAAAAGTTTCTGCATAAGGCATACTTACACAACCATTTTATACCACTTTTAAAAACTTTTATGCCTTCTTAAGAAAAAAGAAAAAAAGAAGGAAAAAGAAATGGTAATGTCTTGAAATTTCAACTCTTATAAGTTTGAAACACTAGGTAACTCTGTTGAAATGTTTATTTAATTAGACATGAAATATAAAAGAGATTTATTTCCATTTCGTTTTTGTTAACCTATTAAACTAAAAAGAAAATGAAAAATAATTTTCTTTTTAGCAACCTTTTTAATTAAAAAATAAATCTCTATTTAAGCAATACCAGGTACTTTCTATTGACTTTTCATTGCCCTGCATTTACGGAGCACGTTCCTTTCACCAAACAGTCTCTCAAAAGCTTTTTGAATTTCCAGGCAACAACATAGTTATTAGTCTTCTTTTTATTCCTTCAAGATTACGCCATTTCCAGCTGTAGAAAAAAAAAGAAATGGTATTCCTTTTACAGGGATGGACATGAATTCTTTAATACCGTTGGCGATTGGGAAATTTCATTTTTAGTGTTAGACTAGACTTATTGGGCATAACTGGACGTAATTAGGTCAGGGGCAGTGTTGGATTGAACTGGTTTTCGGAATGGGGGGAAAAAGTTAAAGCAATAGATACTTGTACTTACTTGTCAGTCAAGATTTTTTCATGCTTTGTGTTTTAAGAATAAATAACTTTTAAAGAACTACAAAATGGCGACATTAAGTGATGAAACATACTTTATAAATCAGGTTTGAACTAACAGCTAGTAAAAAGGCTAAAAACATTGCTTGTTTCTTAGTTTATACGATACTCAATTTAACATGTCTGGAGATTACAGATATTCAAAAGATCTTTCATATATGTGATAGTTGTTTTTCACTTTAAAATTGTTGCTTGAAAAAGTCATTGATACTTTTGTAAATTCCATCTTTTATTGCAAATGTCAAAAAGTTTTTAAAAAATTAGATTGCATGATCACATAATGAGATCACTAATTATAATTAAAATATAGATAAAATGCTTAAGTGATACAAAGAGGAACACAAAAGGCTTATAAAAACCTTTTAATGATCGACATATGTTTCAGCGCTTATATACGGCGCCATTTTCAAGATATATAACGAAAAACAAAAATATTCTCGAAAATTTTTGAAAATAAACTTGAAAACATGTTTTAAAGTTTATTTTCAAAAAACTTGCGAGGATATTTTTGTTTATCGTTATATATCGTTAAAATGGCGCCGTATATGAGCGCTGAAACATATGTCGATCATTAAAAGGTTTTTATAAGCCTTTGTGTTCCTCTTTGTATCACTTAAACATTTTATCTATATTTTAAATTAGATTGCTTTTTTAACCAAATACGAATTATTTCTTTGGCTTTCTACATGATTGTAAAAGATTTGTCTACCAAGTTCCTAGTATACTCTACTAGCTTTCAAAATATTTTTTTTCAAACGCAGTTTATACGAACATAAGATGACATAAATTCTACTCACAAAATATGAAATTATACCATACTGACGAATTCATAACAAAAAACAGGATTCTGTATATAAGTATTGTTATATTTTTTTCCTTTGTATTTATTTTTCTTTATTAATCATATATAAGGATTTTTTTCAGTTTCACAAAGTGAAACTTTTCAAAATTACGTACTGTGAGTACTGAATGTAAAAATGGATAGTAAGATAGTAAATATGCGGAAAGCTGTCAAACCCAAAACATGTCAGTATTAGGATTTAGAAGTATACTCTGGTAATTCAAAGTAAAATGTTAATTGTTATATAAATATCGATTCACGGTTACGCACAAAGTTTAAAACAGTTAATTTCCCAAATCAGCATTTGGAGTAGCTGCACGAAAACTTTGCAGCATTTTATTCCAGTTTATGCTCTAATGGACCATGCAGCTGCGATTAATTGATTTTAAAAATAGTTCAAATTTCAACCATCATTTGTCATTAGTGATCGGTACTAGTGAATTTCATTGGTTTCAGCTACATTCATATTGCGCACAAATCTCACATTGAATACAACCTGTAAGAAATATGCGGTTAATAATTTTTCCATATTAGCTCATATTTTTTTCGACGAGTACCACCGTATTTCACCCTGGTGTGAAATGTTGAACTATTTTTTAAATCTATCAATTGCATCTCCATAATCTATTTCACACAGTAATCAAGTTTCACAGAGATATCTTGACTAGAATGTTTGTAAATTACTCTGAATAGAATCCCTTATTTTATGACCATCATATATATCTGATAGTCTTAAGTTGATTTCTTTGCTAGCTTACTTCCAAAGAAAAAACTCTTTCTGATTTTACTTTCTATTATTCTTTACTTTAAAAACTTTCTTCGGGTTATCTTTGGTATTAAATCTATATTTAAGTAGAAATCATTTATTAAAAAATAAGCAATTTATCAAAAATTGGTAAAAATAATATAACTTTAGAAAAGGCCATTAAGCATCACAGCGGATTCAAATATGATCATCTGTCAATGTATATTTAACTTTTTCTTCTACAGATATACTAACTTTTTATTTATTTATTTATTTTTCAGATGCTTCTCGCCCGCTGAGAAAAGAAACTTCAACCACGATTCCAAAAAACGGGGTGTCTTCCCCCGCCGCTAGTCTAGAGGCCACCACCTCACTGCGGGGGAAGCCTGACACTGGTGACCACGTGACTTCATCAACCCCATCTTCGACAGGCATTTCTTGTCATGAAATTGTAAATAAATCTTCAGATAGTGATATTTTCAAAACCGATTCAAAAGACAATGTCAGTTATGACAAAGATATCATAGATGACAGTTCATCGGAATCATCATATATGTCATTGCCAGCAAGTGTAAACTCTGATCTATCGAAAACTGAAAATATTTACTACGATGACATTGCAAGTCTGATGGGAAACAGAGATAAAAATCTTAATTTGGAAGAGGACGAGGCTACAAAAGAAAATCCAGCGGTGAACACTATTCCAGCTGCCATAACATGTACTATAATTTCCAAGTCCCCCACTAACATGTCTTCTGATGCAAAACTCTCTAAAAATGATCATGATCTTTTTACTTCAAGAGAGGAGTCTCGTCTTAGCATAACGAATTTAAATCAAAAGGTAATACTTATGTATTCTTTATCATACAACATTTTTAAGAATTTAAAATTGATTTTTTTTCTCAAATTTTGTTAAGTATTCATGTCAAATACATTTTTATTAACTAAAGAAAAACTATTACTTGATATTTCTAAAATCAGTTTCTGCTGAGTTGGTTTTAATATTATGAAATGGTTTTTTTATTTCTGTTTTAGAGTTATATCTCTTTAATTTTTCAGAAAATTTTTGCAACTATTTCCTTTTTTAATCCTTTATTTAGTTATGTTGCTCAGAAGCAATATGTGCTTTTCCAAGGTTTTAAGGGAAGATCTTATTTTCAAATGTAATAAGACGACAACTACCAAGTACTTTACGCAAAATAATGATGAACATGATGATTGATCGTTGTACAATATTGCGTATCTTTATATATCATAGTAGTGACATAAACACATGGCTTACGCTCAGATTCGAAAATTTTCTTCAAACACTGACAAACCCGCATTACAGAAATTTGCGACACTCGCTTGGTTGAGTACGCTTAGACGCGTTAGACGAGCAAATAAACAATAACATGACGATAGTGCCAGGATTGCTACATCTGTTTTTGTCCAAAATCTTCTTGATCAATCCCATTTTGTTACCCGTATGTCGCTACTCTGATAAATAAAGATATTCTAACATACTAGGACTAGAATCAGTCTTTTTCTGGAACGCCTTTTCTGGGATGATGAACGAAAGCAACCGTATGCAGTAATAATTCAGATCATGTGTAATCTTCGAACACTGTTATCTCATGCCTTCTTAAGGTTAAATAATTTAATAAAGCTACAATAAAGTTGTGGCAAGGATTACTGCTATATGGGAATATTTTACCAATAGTAAGCATTTAATAATGCAGATTTTCCAAAAGACTCAGTAAATACAAAAAAACATAAGTTGTTTCTGATACTGTGCCAAACAAGGGATTAAATTATATAATTTTAAAATAATTTTTAGAATTAAAAAAATGGGAAAAAACTCTAACTGGTTGCTCTAGGATTTTGTTTCCATTATCTTGTTAAGTATTCAAAGTCTGTTGAGAAGACAGTCGTAGTTTTAGGATAAGGACATGATATAAATTGATGCATCCAATATGCTAAAAAAAATATTTAATTTTATATGTTATGTATTGAAAAATTTTCAAGTTATATCCGCTTTACTCTCCAAGTTTTTTAATGTAGGATTCGTAAAGGTAGTCCTAAACAATTCGGGCTACTCAACAAACGTCTTCCTCATTGTATATATCCGGATCACTTACTGCCCCAAAGGAAACTTAGATTTATTGCCATTGTAGTAATATTTATTCAACAAATATTAAAATTATTCTTTTCAATCAAACGATATGTTCATTATTGATTTTATTAAATACTTATTTGATATGCTTTAAAAAACATAAACCTCTCAGAAACCACAATTTTTTTCTTTTGTATTTGAGATGCTGAGAATATAAGTGGTCCAAATTAAAAAATTAAAAGTCCGCCGTAAAAGTGTTTAACGTATGCGTTATTTTTCTAGAACCTATGTAAATATCTTTATACTTAGTTGAATGTTAATGCATAATTTTAAGATTACTAAACCTAATCATACAATTAGAAATTTATTTACAGATAAATATATCAAAAACATTTCCATAACATTGTACCACTTATATTCCGGTATTTATTCTGCTGATACTCAGTATGGTCATTTGGGCAATATTTTGACATACAAAATTTAATAATAAATCTTATCTTTCATTTCTTGCATTATAGAATTCTGATTGTTCATCGTCAGACGACGAACTAACTTCCTCTACTATTTCTGGGCCAGTGTATAGTAACCTCTTATATGTTCCACGAAAATCTCCTCCCCCTCCGCCTCGTCCAACAACTTTACCACCACTTCCTCCAAAGAAACACCAGTGTCTTACCATCCTCAGCATCAACAATGCATCAGTTCCCATCACTGTCTACGCGCAGATGCCAGAAACAATTGAACCACTCGATGAAAATCTCTACGATGTGCTGCCATCAAGAACTGTTCCTAAAACAGCAAATTCTGATAATCAAAGCATTTACGAGAGCAGGCGATACAGTGATACGGGTGCTACAGTCGTGACGATACCCAGTGGGATCAACGATACATCAGAACACTTATATTCTTCGATAAATTCAGATGAAATATATGAAGAATTACCGGATTGGACAAAAGGCTATACCGAAAATGGTAATGAATATGTTTATTTCTTATTTTTAACTATTGGAGAGTACATATCAGGGCTGTCCAACGTGATGTCCGCGGGCGCCATGGCGCTCTTTGGAGGTTATCTCGATGTCCTTTTAAAAGTTTCTAGCTTTAGCTTTAAAAATAATAAAAACGCATTTTAAAAAGATACTTTGCTTTTAAATCATTGATGTTTGAAGGCTTTTTTATAAATCACAGGCCGCATTAAGGTTTTTGACTCCTTTCCCTGCAAAGATTAATATCTATAATATATTATTCTATAACATATTATAAATATTAATCCATAATATATTAATATTTAAGTCTATAATATATTATTATTTAAGACTAGTAAATTTCCTAAATGCGTTTTCGTGAAGTTATGTATTTTCGAACTCAAGGAATATTTTATACATTATCAAAATAACTTAAGTCTGTTTTTTTTAAAAAGACAGACAATTTTATAAATCTATATACATTTTAACAGGAGAAAAAAACATTCAGGTAATAGCGATATATTCTATGACATGCTTGTGACATACATTCGGAGACATAGTTTACCAACCCCTTACTATTATTTAGAGTTTTGTAATATTTTCTAGTTTAAGCTATTTCTTTTAGACTGCTTTTGCAGTTCCCAAATTAAAAATCTATATATATATTTGTCTTACGTGGCGCGAAAAAAGGGCTGAATTTGTAACTTATGATTTGGCAACAACTGTAGTTTCCAGAGCTCAGACCAATGAACAGACTAGATTGTGTTAGATCAGCTCCGACTCCGTCCAATATGGCGGTCAGTGTGAGAGAAGTGAAACCATAGAATGAAACTCAAACTTGCAATTATTAAAAATAAAATAACATGTACGTAATCCAAAGCGTCTGAGATGATTCCTCATTTTAATTATGAGCAATATCGTTAATTTCAAATGAATTCTCAACTCTGATTTAGAATTCATTTACGAATTTCAATCACTCAAAAGACGCGGAGAAAAAAAAATCAACTGTCTAGATATCACCTGCCGCCATCTGTTGGGGTATTGATGAAATAAAACAAACTATCTTCCTATAACGTAGTTTTTTTTCTAATGAATTTAAGTCGTGCTGTACAAAAAATCCTTTTTTCATAGTATTTAAATGATTTATATGCCCATTGGTAGCGCCAAATAAATGCATTTTCAGTTGTGTTTTCAATGGAGAATTACTTTTTTACATTAAAATAAATTGTCAATTTCATATGTTCAAATGTTTTATGGTAGAACTTATTCCGGCTAGAATTGCTGAAAAAAAGGGGCGAGCGAGCGAAGCGAGCTTTGACCGCGAAGCGAGCTTTGACCGCGAAGCGGTCTCAATGTGAATTGCTTCGCAATTCACGGGGGGTTGGCGAGCGTTAGCGAGTAGGGGGCTGAGCCCCCTAGTAAATCTGAATTTAATGCTATTTTATGACGGGATCTTATAATTTTGCATTTGGTCAACAGCAAAAAATTTAAAAATTGTTATTAATTACATGTTTGTTTAATTTCTTTTTAATTACGTTACAATACATCTATTTTAAGGAAATGTTAATATGATATATAGATAGATTGTTAAATGTATACTAATATAAACAGTAAACCAATTGAAAATACATATTTTAGAAACTGAGTCATAAGCTCCGTGTAATGCATATTTTTTTCATTGCTTTTAATAATCAGACAGAAATCATATCATGTTAATTTATTTTATAATTCAGTTTATAATAGCTGTTTTTAAATTTACACTCCAGCACTAGATTGCCTCTTTAAAAATCGGCAGCAAAGTTTCCAGTCATTCAACCGTTTTTATAGAAAACGATTACATAACCGTAATTTACCTATATTCTGAATTCTGACCAATGATAAAGCTTCATAATATGGTCAAGTAACCGTTATCTATAAAAATATTTGAATGATTGGACAGTTTGCTGCAGGTTTTTAGCAGTGAGGCATTGTTAGAAATAAAGTTATGATAGATAATAGAGAAATTACGGTTATGTAACCGTTTTCTATTAAAACGGTTGAGTAATTGGACAATTTGCTGCAGATTTTTAACAGTGTAATAGAGACTTTGGTGATTATTTTTTTATATGTCACAGAAATAAAGTTATGTGCTTCATAAGGATTCCAAACACAGAGCACACAAGATGGAAATCTATATGCACAATTTTCTTTGTTGTTGATTGTCTGAAGTTCGATTTGTGACGTATAAATAATTAATCACTGAAGTCTCTCTACACTGTTAAAAATCTGCAGAATAATTGTCCAGTCACTCAATCGTCTTTACGGTTACATAACTGTAATTTATCTCTATTCTGAAGAATAAGAACGCATCATAATATGATTTAGAAACCGTTATCTATAAAAACGGACGAGTGATTGGACAAATCTCTGCAGATTTTTAAAAGTGTAGACTGAACTTCTAAAATTTTCCCGAGTTTAAGTTTTTTGAAATGTTGTTTTCGTATTTCTAATGAATTTTTAAACATTTAGTTTTATTTATTAAATCGAGATTTATTTTAGACCTAAAGACGATTTCCGAGAAAAATATTTTAAAAATCATTTTTCCAATTCTTCTTGCTAAATTTGTTGCTCCTCACTAAATCTATACATTTTTATTGCAGCGTCAATAAATCCATTCGGACAGCACAGGGGTTCATTCTTTGAAGGGGCTTCCAAAGCCGAAATTCTAAAATTCTTGGAAGTTGCTAAAGAAAGAGTAGTAGACCATTTGGAGGATGATATTTTAGATGATGAAGCTGATATTTCTACAACAAAAGTAAGTTATCTATTTATTCATTTCACAATTGTTCCTACGATAAATGCCTACATTTGGTCCACCAAAAAACCTACAATACACTGTAAAAAAAAAAAGGACAAATGTTTCTTAATCTACGAAAAGATAATATAATCATGAACGAAAATACACATTAACCTCTTCCGAGTTATCCATGATTCCGAATAAAGTTCCTTGTCTTTAAAAACCTTAAAAACCCATATATTTTCCAGAATTTAAAAAAGAATTTACATAAACAAAGTTTCTTTTGCTGCCACGGATTTTCGGAAACATTTCCGAATAGTTTTTATAATGTTATTAATCAGTTTTCTCAAACCAAAATGCCAGTTTTTAGGATGCTCAATTAAACATTCATTAAGTTATTCATTCTGAATTAAACATTAAAACCTAAATTAATTATATCTAATATTTCTTACTCTCTTTTACAGGCAATCCAATGATCATTAATTTGTAATACAACATTGTTTTTGTGTTTGCTCTTTGTTTAAAAACATAGCCGAAAACAAAATGAAGCATTTGCAACCTGTGTTGTCCAATATTGGGGAAAAAATGCTGAAAGAGATAAAGCAATGGCCGTTAACTATTTTCAAAATGAACAAAAATTAAAATATAGTATTACAAAACAATGAATTACCTGTATACGAGTAATAAGTATAAGATATAATTAATTTGGCATTAACAAAACTAAAACTTTAGTAACCCTACTTCTTGTTCAAACCTTAGACGCGTTGATACCCTGATTTTGTCTGTTTACTCTGATTCTTTTCGTATATTTTAGAGCAGTATATTTTTCTTTTTACAACGTCTCATTTTCAGTTTGTTTTATTTTTTATATATATTCATTACAGTTGATTGCGTTAAAAAAGTTTTATTTTTTAGCAGCTATATGAATAGACATTTATGATAGAAATTATCGTGTTCATTTATGCATATGAAAGAGTTTATCGTGGGAAGTAAGTTCAGGGGGTGATTATTGAGAAGATGTCAAAGTTGGCGAATCCTTTGAAAAGACCTAAAGGATTTACTTTTACGGAGCGAAACAATTTGTTAAAACAAGAAGGTATAGTGGCACTTGGTTGTTTTGGCAATCCGCAGAGTGCGTTTCCTAGGTACTGAAGTACTAAACTGGAGTGTAGTTTTCCCTTATATTTTGTATGGTGAAGCAAGGAAGACGAAAATCACATCACTAGAGTTAATGTTCTTTAATTGGAGAAAGATGTCACACTTCACAATCTTCCATAATAGTAATATTTTGATCAATCAAAGTTTCAGATTTTTTTAAATGAATCTGATGACTATTGGTGAGGTGACATTTTAAATTTTAAGTCAGGGGTGAAGAACACAAACATAATCCAAAGAATAATCCAGAAATGTTGTTGAACGGGTCCGATCAAGTTCACGTAATCCAAAGAGTTTTAAGAACATCAAGGTGATTTTTCGTTATAAAACCAAAGGGTGGCCAAAGGGGCCAAGACATTTTTAGATGTTTATGAGATGAAGATCAGAGGGCAAGTGTTACTATCCGATATGAAAGTGGGCGCAAGGAAAAACACGCCAAGCGAGATACATTTCAAGCCAAGAGAATCGCATTTTTTTGCGTGGGAAATGTAACCGTTACTTATATACATATCAACTTCATAATTGACGTCATTGGAAGGGAAAAATCTTTTGGCGAAGATTGCACTTTGGCTAAAAAGAGAGATTACGAATCTTACCGTTAATTGTTGTTATGGGAACAGGGTTTTCAAGGAATGCTGCAAAGGCGCCATTGGAATGCTTTAAGCATCTGGATACAATATGCAAGACAAAGCTGACCATGAAAAGGAAAACATTTTATGCCTTGTATAATTTCATTTCTTTTGATATGTGGGAGACCGAATAAGTACGTTAATGATAATTTAAAAACAATATGCATGATTTTGACTAAAAGTCTTTCGTTGAAAGAGAAAGATAAAAAGGGTGCGCTTTTTAACAGCCGGGAATGTATATGAATTACGATTATGCAGAAAGGGGAAAATATATTTGATAAAATACATAAAATATAGATTGCTTTAATTTTTTGAAAGGAATATATATGGTATCTTTACCATATATATATCACCCCTTCACAAGATTTTGAAAAATTTAGAATGTCACCCTGTAAATATAATACAAAATATCAAAGCAGAAAAATAATAATAAAAATAAAATAAGTATGCATACAATAATGTAAATAATAATATGTAGTACTACAATAATATCTTCATATTAGTATAATAAATGGCCATACATTTTTCAAATTGCAGCAAAATATACTTTTAAAGTCTTTGAAAAAACTTTTATCCATATGAGTACTATTCTTAGCTGCAAGTTTATTCATTTTACAATATGATGGTGCACCTATATAAATAAACTCTTAATTGTTCATTTTTTTTTTTTTTTTTTTTTAACACAGTCTTTAAAAAGAGTTCAAGAATGAAAAATTACAGCTGCATTTTTCTTTGAAGGTTTTCTCACGTGATTTTATTTATCAACAAACATGAGCATGATAAATGAGTCTTTAGTGCACAAAATTTTTTTGTATTTGCTTAAAAAGTTCACAAGTTTGCACTATATTATTAAAAATCTTAAATGAAATGTAAATACAAAAATTTCAAAATAAAAGAAACACAATTACAATTATACAATGATAATATAGAGATTATAAAGATTATAAAGATACATATATAAAATATTAAACGTAAAAAAAGTTTTCGTGTAAAGACACAGGAGAGATAATAATGATGCAAGACATGGGCATCGAAAAAAAATATCTCCCCTTAAACTTGTTGTAATAACAAGGAAGAGACCGCAGTTTAGGACATTGGTCATATTCGGGACAGGGCGTATTTAGGGAGAGGGTTTTATTTTTGGTAAACCCCCCTTGCTCCGCACATATTTGGAAACTCCGCCTATGATTGGAGCGACTCGTGTTCATCTACGGGTTTGAAAAAAATAGTAAAATTGGGTATACCAATTTTAACAAAGTTTTGCTCTCATTCACAATGGAATAAAGACCCCCACATGGGTGATAATTTAGAACGGGGCATATTCCGCAAGGACGAATAAAAACTAAAAAAATTAAAAATAAATCAAAGTTTCTTGTTCAAAAATCTAAAAATCCTTCCATAGACACGTTCTAGAGTGAAGAGAGCATAAAGTCATAATCGGGATATTTATATATTGTTTAAAAATTAAATTCTCAAAATAACAATTCATTTATTTTAAGTTATTTAAAAATTCAAAGATTAAATTAAAAGGAAAATGAGATAATTAATTTGATTTTTTTTTTTTTTTTTTTTTTTTTTTTTACAAAATGCTAAGTATACTTACAAATGCAGAGAGTGTTAATAGAATTATCAAATGTTTAAATTTATAACAATACCTATTATTCTTAATTTATATTATCTATTTTTATTTATTTATTTATTTATCTATTTATTTATTTATTTTTATTTTTATTTTATTTTTTTAACAGGATTTTAAATTATACGAACTTGGTAAACAAGAATATGGGTGGAAAAAAATCTTTTGCTAAATAAACAAGTTCTGCAGTACTGCTACATAACACATAAACAATGGACCAGCCATATCACAATAAAAACAAATAATACAATACTACATAACATGCATGCATAAATACACCTGTTACCATGGATAAGGAGCATTTATGAATCTGGCAACAGAAAATTTTATATTCATATTAATATTTTATCACCTTTCGAGGACGTAAATTATAGGAATGAGCACTTTGTTCAATATTGTTATTACTAGGAGTATTGTTATGAACATTATGATAATTTAAGTCAAATAAATGGTTATTTCTAGGAGGTGCAAGTAAAAGTCTGTCAATATGAACTCTGAAAATTGAATTGTTAATATGAGAATTCAGTTGTTGAATTGAAAAAGAAACAGGTGAGTGTTTCTTTACAACTACATAAGGTCCTGTATACCTTGGCTTAAATTTATCTGATGATTTTAGGTATACAATGTCTTTCTCAGCAATTGGCCTGAGTTTTGCCTTTCTTTGATGATATTCGTTTCTCTTAATTTGAGATGCTTTTATGTTGTCATAAGCTTTGTTGTAAATACCATTTAAATCATGAAGGAGATTGTAAAAGTCTACATTTTGGTCTAGAAAGGGTTGATTAGCATTTAAATCATATGTATCAAATATTAGAGATAATTCGCGTCCAAAATGTAAAAGATTCGGAGAGAAAGAAGTAGAAGAATGTTTAGAACCATTATAGAGATTTTTATGAATAGCAATGGCATTTTCAAAGGAATGTCCTTCTTTCATTAAAGTATTGATTGAGTATTTAAGAGATGTGTTTATCCTCTCGCTTATAGAATTGCTAGCTGGGTGTGAGACAGAAGAGTGATTTATTTTAATACCTAGAGTATTATTTAAAGTATTATACACATAAGAACGAAATTGGGGCCCAAGGTCTGATAATACGCAGGCAGGGCGCCCGAAAGTTGTCATATAGGCAAATAAACACTTTACAATTTTAGGTGCAGTTGTATTGTAGAGAGGGTACAGTTCAATATGTCGAGAAAAATGATCCGTAACTGTGAGAATAGTTTGACCGTTTTTAAAAGGACCAACAAGATCAATTGAAATGGTGTTTCCTGGTTGTTTAGGGGTATATGTTGGTTGAAGTGGGGCATTAGGTATACGATGATGTTTAGCCTGAAGACATAATAAACAAGAAGATACATAATTTAAAGTATCGGTGTACATACCTTTCCAACAATACCGTGAAGAGAGGAATTCATATGTTTTAGCTAAACCAAAATGAGATAGATGGGATATTGTTAAAACTTTAGGTTTTAAAGAATTGGGAACCATAATTACATACACGAAAGTATTATCCGCAACATTACTTTTTTTTAACATTAAAACTTTAGAATCAGGATGAATGAAATAAGATGGAAATTTTTTTGAAGAACCTGATTTTAAAATCTCTTCATATATTGGAGCTAATTGTGAATCTTTTAATTGTTCTTGGACAAAAGTTTCATTAGAAATTTCAAGCAAAGCATCTTTTTTATTTTCACTATTAATGACTAAGCAATTCACAATTTTGTTGTTGTTATTTTCCTCAAAATCATTTTCAACAATAGGTAATGCCTGTTTATCTTCAGAAATGAGATTAGGATTTGAATTCAAAGTTTCAATATTTTCTTCAGTAAATTCGCATCGGGATAAATAATCTGCTAGAACATTAGAAACACCTGGAATATGTTTAAAAGTAAAAGTGAATTTTGATAGCTGCATGAGCCAGCGAGTGGTGATATCTGCCGGATTAGTGGTTTTTTTGTATTTATCAAGAGGTTTACTGTCCGATAAAATTATGAAAGGACGATTATAGATATAGTAATTGAAAGCATTTACAGATTTTACAATGGCCATAAGTTCTAACTTTAAAGCTGGATATTTCTTTTCGGAGGGTTTGAGAGATTTTGAGAAGTATGAGACAGGAAGCAACTGATTATTATGTTCTTGTAATAATACACCAGAAATAGCGATACCCGAAGCGTCCGTGTTCACGTAAAATTCTTTGTCCCAATCTGGTAGACGTACCATTGGTGGTTGAAAAAAGATTTTTTGAATATTATGAAACACATTTTGATGCACCTCTGTCCATTTAAAAGTTGAGGATGGTTTTGATAAGTCTATGAGGGGCTGAATAAGTTTAGAAAATTCTGGAATTAAACTCTTATAAAAAGTAGCTAGTCCTACAAAACTTCTTACCTGCTTTTTTGTTTTTGGAACAGGAAATGACTTAATTTTTAGAATATTAGCTTGAATTGGAGAAATAGTGTGGTTATGAATATGAAAACCAAGATAATCAATATTATTCTTGTGAAAAGAACATTTAGAAGGTGACAAAGTCAAGTTGTATTTTCCTAAGATTTCAAGAATTTTTGTTAGTTTATCGTACGTTTCCTGAAATGAGTTAGAGCCAAAAATTAAATCATCTTGATAGGCATAAATTCCTTCTAACTGCATTTCATCCAATAAACTATCCATAAGGGCTTGAAAATATGCACTTGCATTTTTTAATCCAAAACAGAGTCTTTTATATTTAAATGAACCGAACATAGACGTGAAAGTGACCTTATCCTGATATTCTGAAGGAAGGTCAATTTGATGGTAGGCCTGTTGGAAATCAAGGGACGTGAAAAATTTATATTTAGATAAGTTGGAAATAATATTTTGTATTTTAGGGAGAGGGTATGAAGAAGATTGTACAACTGTGTTTAACATCCGTAAATCCAAGGCAAGACGAAATTTTTGTGTACCTGATCCATCAGGTTTTTTTCTGACTAGAAGGATTGGACAAGACCATTCCGAACATGAGCGTTCAATGATACCTGCATCGACTAATTGGTTTATTTGTGTTAATGCTTCTTTTTGAAGTGCTTGAGGAATTGGAAAAGGAAGTGTTTTAATTGGGAAATCGTTAATAAATTTAATGTTTGGTTTAAATTTATCAGTAGGACCTAACGTTTTCATAGATTTTGAGAAAACAGCAGAATTATTCAATAATAACTCTTTTAACATTTTAGCCTCTGTATTCGGTAAGTGTTGTAAATTAAAGTCATCTTGTGAGAGATCAAGTTTTCGTTGGTTTAAAATATCAGTAGATGCCCGAATGAAATTCACAAATTGTTTGGATTCTTCTTTGAAATTACTTTTAACAGCCTCTAGCTGTTGGGCATCTTCCACAATCTGGTCAATTGGCGTTAAGAAACCAATATTTGCTCTTTTATTTACATGAACATTTTTAGTTGTCATATTTTTTACATAAATTTTAAATTCATGTGGGTTTGATTTATCAGTTTGAATAATCGAATCAAAAGCAAGAATATCTTTTACAAGCATGTCATTCTGAAATAAATATGGGGTATTATGAGAAATTTGTTTTGCGCGTACAGAAATACATTTTACCTCATTTGGAGAAATAACCAGTTTGTTTACTAGACAAACATTATGAGAGATATCAGTTTGTACATTTACGTTATGACATTCCGCTGATTCTGAGTTATCATCTATGTAGATAAAGGGAATTCTCAGATTATCAAGTTGCATTATTTTGTTACCTAGATCTAATGTGATGTTAAATTTCTCAAGAAAATTTAATCCCAAAATACCATCAAATTTATACTCTTTAGGAATGTCAACAATGTAGAAGTAATGCGAAAAGTGTTTTTGTTCAATTTTGAATGAAATTCGAATACATGCTGTAAAATCTATCTTAGAATTAACTGTAGTTAAAGTCACATTAGTCCCTAAACGTTTATACTTAAGCACATGTTTAAGTTTATCAAATAACTGTACAGATAAGAGGCTAGTGGTACTTCCGGTATCCACAAGTAAAAAGGTATCTTGTTTTGCGATGGAGGCCTTTATAAGGGGAATTGTGGGAGAGTACTTATTGACATTCAAAAGAATTTCATGAAAGGAATTACCGGTCGGTGTTGTATCAGTGACACTGTGAGAATCAATAGAATTTTGGGGAAAATCAGTTTGTACAGCTGTTGTATTTGCAATGGAAATATGCTGAGAAGTTTGAGAACCTGTTGAATTAACCAGTCTCTCAGCCGACAATTTTGGAAGAGAATTATCAATGTAAAAACATTTATCACTGTGTGCTGACTCATTTTCACATGCAGACATACACTGGTCAGCCTTAGCATACGTCTCTAGGGGTTTAAATTTTTGTTTTGTGGAAACCTGTCATTTCTATCACTGTTATATTTACTAAATTTTTGATCATAACGCGCGTTCGCTCTTTGCCATCTGAAACATTTCTGCGCTATATGCCCAAAACGAAAGCATAGCTGGCAACGATCATTATTTCTGGCCCAATTATTTTGTCTAGTTTGTGGCGCTCTATGAAATTTTGACTTATAACGAGCCTGAAAGTTTTGTCTGTTGACATGTTTACATTGTTTTGGAGACTCCGATTTTCTTGATGTTTGAGCAAAATTTAAGTTATTAATTTTCTCCGTTAATTCCTTAATTTTACTTTCTAATTGATTGCATTCTACATGCGCCGAACTGCTAGCAGACAAAACATTGTTATTTATGAAAATCTCTTGTAGAGATTGTCCCCTGTCAATTGCTTTATCATATGTGTTGATGCCTTCTTCTTGCAATTTAATTTTAATGTCCGAAGGTAAACAAGATATTAATCTAACGTATTTTATTTTATTTAATGCGTCTTTGTCAAAAATTTCGGGGTATACCTTTGCTACAAGCACATTAAGTCTATGAGCAAAATTTTTTACTGTCTCCTGTGGTAACATAGTTAAACAATTCAAATCGTTTAAAGTTGCAGCCGAAGAATTCTGTGAAAAGAATTTTTGAATGCGATCGCGAATAAATTCAAAGTCTTGTGCGTTATATAGTACAGGGTCTTCAAGATAATATTTTTTGGCGGGACCTTTCAGTTTAGTTTTAAGATAATCAACTGTTTGTTCATTAGTTATTTCCTTAATTTTCTGATAAGTTAAAATTTGGTTAAAGAAATGGTTAAGTAATTCGGGGTCGCCGTAAAAATCATCAACAACGTACTCAAAATTCTTAGAATTAGCCATGATGATATCACCTTTAAAGTTTAACTTTTTTTTTTTTTTTTTTTTTTTTTTTTTAGACACAGGTAAAATATCATAAAATAAGAAAATAAAAAAAGCAACAATTTTAAACAAACCACACTTGATAATTTATTTAAAAAATCATTAAATATTTAATCATAGAAAACTTCAAGAAAATTTAACTAATAAAAAGATTGGTTTTAAATACTGAAAAAAATATAAGATAGTAAAATAGAGCATATGAGAAAAACATATTTTTCCGTCATAAAATTGTCATATAAAATGCAAAATAAAGTCTCTATGAGTGTAAAAGATCACTTTTATCTTACCTGTACCTAATAAAACTTATTATAATCTATTAAAACTTTTTTGAAATATTTACAGTATAAGATTTTTATTAAATAATTAAAAGTTCAATTTCTTTTTTTTTTATCAACCTTTTACAAGAAAAATTCTTACCTCTGAACATATCCATGCGCTTTTCTGCAAATAATATCAATATAAAAAAAAAGCACTGCAAATTCTTAACAAAAACACTGAAAATCCTTAAAAATAAAAGAATGATATCTTTTATATTAATCTTTCATTACCGCGTATTCTCAAATCACTTTTAGTATTCTTTCTTTGAGTCAGAAACAATAAGAAAAACTACGATGAAAAATATATTGTGGTTAAGTAGTATTTGGAACACATGAAATCATTTGATGAATGAATAAGCGTCGAAGACCAAAGTTCTTCCCAGATAATGATAATTCTAGCTAGCACAGCGTAATTGGGAATCGAATTATTCAGTATTCTTTTAGTTCACAGTTACACGGCAATTTGAAAAAGTTTTTCGATGATTGTGGAAAGAATAAATAAAAAGAACATAGTAGAAGTTCACGATAAAATAGGATATTCAATGTAGATGCGGGCGCAGATTTTATGAATGAAAAATCACTCATTGAAGAAAACCACATGTTCAAAAGCACTTGTTGAAAGGCCTAGATTGCAGGTTCTCGAACTGCCGAAGAAAAAAGCACAAAAATGCACGTCTTATACGATGAATATATTTCACAATAGTACTTTGCGTACACCTTATGGAATAAATGATTCAGGAAAAAAAAGGTTTCTCATCCTAAGAGCTCGGATATCTTTAGTTATATGATCCACATTTGCATATCTCACGGAAAATGGTTAAGTTTGAAGATAGTAACTTTTGATGATGAGTAAAAGAACAATCACAAGCAGCCTCCAACACAAGCATTTTCAGAATGAAAAAAATAGTCAGAAAAGTTGCAAATTAAAAGTTTCGTTTTTTCGTTTTGTGGCCCCAATGACACACCCTTTAGAAATTGTCGTGCGAAAACGATCACATCCAGTTCAAAAGTCCGGCACCAATGCATATGAAAGAATTTATCGTTGTTCATTTATGCATATAGAAGAGTTTATCGTGGGAAGTAAGTTCAGGGGGTGATTATTGAGAAGATGTCAAAGTTGGCGAATCCTTTGAAAAGACCTAAAGGATTTACTTTTACGGAGCGAAACAATTTGTTAAAACAAGAAGGTATTGTTGTGGGATTTGGGGTTCTTTCTAAAACACAACTTACTTAAACTTAAAAAGCTCATTTATTACTCAATCTTCACTTGACAATTAAATATTTAGAAAAAAATAAGTATACCCTGATTAGCTCCACTGAAATCTGTTGCCATGGAAAAGGTAGCAAATTATATTAAACTAATCAAAATATCAAAACTTAAGAATCCGAATAGGTTAATACAACAATGATAATTTTGGACTCATCACTTTAAGACAATGTTAAATGTAGTAAGGGGCAACAGATTTCTAAATCAAGTAGCATACTGAATTGCATAAAGAACACCCAACTCCACTCCAACCCGATCAAGCTCAAATCTCCATACACATTAAATTAACAAAAGTGTAATCATCATATAATTTGGAAAAATGCAGACAACCTGAAATTCCTCCAATATGAGGACCAAAAGGAGAAAGAGTTAAATCCGTTAATAGAGTAGGGATATGATGATGTACTAAATTTTAGAACAACTATGGAGATTGTGAACAAGATCAGATCGGTTAACCAAGGATCGTATAGTGGCTATAAAATAACTGAAAACTTTTTTTTTTTTTTTTTTTTTTTTTTTTTTTACTTTGTCAAAAAACAACCATTTTGTTGTTTGCCTTGAATAATACTTCAAAGAAAGGATAATTAAAAATTAAATTAATCAATTATGAAATTAGACTTAATTTTACTTTAGCATCAATTATCAGTATATCCATTTCTGAGATAGGAACAATAATTACATCTAATAACCTTGCGTAAACCTCAATTAATTTTCAAATAAATTATTACCATGAATTAAAAATTTAAGAAATAAAAAAAAATATTAATTTAGCAAAATTATAGCTTTCATATTTTTAATCACACTTACTGAGAGGTTAATTCCTTCTTATAGGTATGTTGTAATTATAGAAATATTAATTATTTAAAAATTATATATAAAGAAAAACATACCATATTTGAGAATAAACAAAAACTTTCTTTATTTGAATAATTAAAAATTATAAAAGTAAGGTAGTTCTCAAACAAAATATAATAATAACATAATAACAAAGTTGATCAAAAAAAAAATACTGAAATTGCTTATTACAACACTTTACATTAAGCAGCAAAGTCCCTAAAATTACCACAATACCATGATTTAAAGATGGATCAACTTTTCAAAATTTAGTTATTGATTAATTTTCAATTAAATATCATAAATCTTAAACTATTAACAAACCAACAATTCAAATGTCGTTCAATCATAAACAAAAAGGTTACATGTTAATCATCTTAAAATACCAATAATTATATTTTTTTGTTTCTCCAGGTATTTATAAATATCACAACAGTAGACAACATGTAATAAAGAAGAAATATGGGTTACTTACAATATACTTTGATATTTACTACCGTCAATGTGGGCACACTTCATTGCAGATATGTTGATCTGCCATAATCTCCTTTTTTTTTTTTCAACCTATTCTTTTCAGCTGCCTCTACGAGTCAACACCGTTACTCCATACATCACTTGGAGATTTTGATTTATTCCCGATTCAAAACGTCGTCACATCACCGATACCTTGTAAAGCGGGCAAGTCTACTCAGCTAGTCTCGCCAGCCTTCTTAGTCTAGGATTGATGATGCTCGTCTAATCATTAATTCATTTTTCGTCAAGGTATCATTAACAACCGCCGCTTAAGAAGTCAACACAAGACAACACTTTTTCTAGGAACGCCGCTACTACATGATGGGTCAAACATATTTTCTTTTCATTCGCCCTCCATCAGATACAGATCCTTACTTCGAAAATGCCCTTATAGCCTCTTTTCATCATAACCTCATGATTTAGGATAATTAAAGTAGGCCATCAATGCCCCACTCTCAAAACAAAATCTTCCAGAAACCTGTCCGCCTTCAACAACTTCGCGATCCAGCCCACAGGCCAGTCTTCGAGCCCCGCAATAAGTCGAATTTTTTTTACGAGTCAAACGACAGGTCTCTTGGCCAAGCAACAAGTGTCGTAAACATTCATTCTCCCGCGCTGCTTGAAAAACGGGACCGAACCACTCCGCCAGGGGTACGGGAATGGAAACAAAAGGGAAAATGGACTCTCCTTGAAGGCACCAGCCTGCCGTTCCACCCTGCCAGCCGCTTCATGGGGGAAGGCAGCCATGTTTCACCCCCATGGCGTGTGCTGAAGGGGGTCCTGTGAGCCTCTGTTGACCTGGGCGCCAGCTATCCGCCTGATAGCAGAGCTCATTGAAGCCTGTCGTAAGCTTACAAAGCCTAATTGCGTATATAGTACACTCATAAGATAACGTAATTCCTATACAGGGCGGTCGGTCATTCTTATATCAAAGTCAGACTAGATGACTCCAAATTTTCCACCTGTGCGGTCTTTAACTGACAAAACATCCCTCCCTTGCTGTCTTATCTTTCGTATTTGAAAACAGGAAGCTATGCTAGACTAAAAACGTTGAATTTACTTTGCCAAAAGAAAGAAGAAAAAATAAAAACTGATTTTATTATTATTATTACAATTACTTTTATTTATTTAAATTTTTATTAGAAACAGAAGAAAAAAGAGTGCTTTTAAATAAATGTAGAGAAAGTGATTTAAATAATTAATGTAGATTAAAAAAAAAAATTGGTTGAAACCAACCGTAACAAGATTGCTCCCCCCGGCTAATTAAAAAAAAATTTTTTGAGAAAACAAATTATTTTTTTGAAAGGTAACTGGGTACCACATGGCATGCTGGGACCTCAACACTGAAAAAACTGACCCACAAACACAGATCATACATCGATCCGGGACGGGATCCAGAGAGTTCACCGCTGAAATACCACCCTGACAATATATTCCGGATATATACAACCAGAGCTCGCACATCCGTAGAAACCATTACCTAAAATATTACCTGAAACATGACCATAAAAGAGTACTACCAGAGGAGGGACCACAAGGCTGATTTTACCACTAAAATGACCAAGATATTCACTGCACCTGTAAAAGAACACATGTTCCACCTGACTGTGAAACCTCATTTCCCTACTACTGTCATTCCTACGCATAACTGCATCCTACCTGATATTTCTGGTAACAGAACTGTAAATAATACATAAATTGAATTTTGAGAAAAAAAAATTTGCCGAAAAAGAAGAGAAGTGCCCACTGATTAATTGTCATTATACTGCTTATATACATAACTTCAATAATTGGCATCACAGTATATTACAACACTATCTATTAATGTAAATAAGTACTAGTAATATCATAGTTACAACACTGTAAATGTCAATGAAATTTGTAAAACACATATTAATTCTATTATACAAAAATACACAAGAGCAACTGGTGACACACAAAAAAAAATATATACATATACATCTGTAAGACACAAATTATGGTATCACAGACCATGTTAGGGAGTTACGCACGCATTTATAACATTTTTCTACAAGAAGCCATGTTGTTTTTGAGAAAAGTCCAATGATTCGGTTCACTGTGCAGATTTTACAAATGCACTTACAAGTAATGTGCATGGGAAAGAGTATCTCTGCCTCTGTGCTACTTATAGCACAAGCAGTTTCGGGCCTTTTGGGCACTACAGGGAAAACATTCCACAAAATAAAATAAAAAACAGGGGTGGTGACATATATCACCAGGAAGGAAAACACACATTCCACAAAAATAGGAAGTAGAATAAATAAAATAGTTAATTTTAGCACTTTTAGCCACACACAACAACATATAGGCATGTACATGAGACAGTATGTACAAGAAAAAGAAAAAGGGTCCACACTCCATAAAGTTAAAAGTTCAAATAAACCCACAAATTGCATAGTAAATAATAAATCCATCTGATTAAAGTGCATTAATTAAAGTAAACCCACACTTAAAAGATTATATACAAAACACAGATGCATTAAAAAAAACTGAACTAAACAGATCTACCTCGGCAAAATTTATGATCACTTCTGATGGTTAAGAAGTCATAATCTTGGAGCGCCACTATGCCAAAAAAAAAAACGGGCTACACATATCTAAAGGCATACAAAACACAACATCCTAAAAAAAATTTTAAAGTAACAAAAATTACATTCGTTTCTTTTTTTTTTTTTTTTTTTTTTTTTTGCAAAAATATACCCAAAATCTACGAAAACGGGGTGCGGACGGGTATATACCACATAATCTACCATAAAACAGACAAAAACCTTAAGTATAAGCATAAAAAGGGTTAAAAATGCCTACATGAAAGTATCAAAACACAACCAAAACAAACCTTTAATACGCTAGAAAAACTAAGTTCCGTTTTAAAATGCCCAAGAAAATAATTAAATATACATACACATTAACTAAACTATAAATAAATACAAATAAACAAGGTAAAATTGATAAAAATGCCTGAATAACGAAAAAAAAAAAGTTAGTATTTATAACTCGGACGGTCTCTTCTATCCCGTAGCGAATAGTCGGTTCTAGAAATCGATATTGAACGACTACTTCTATTCGATTTAGCAGCTGGACGAATCGATGAACGAGACCTGCGCGAATCGCTGTGCGCAGCAGCTGAACTGCTTTCTGCCGTGGCTGAATTTTTACCTACGCGCATCTCGCTGCCTTCTGCCGTTGCTAAATTTTTATTTACGCACATCTCGTTATTCTCTGCCGCTGCAACCTCCGGAGAAATGGGAGGTGGGGGAGAGGGATTTATGATTTCAGTCGCGTCGCTGTCTGTTTCCTCCACTTCTGGCGCTACCGGAGTTTCGCTATTGTTGACGTTCACTACTGCTGGTGCGCGGTTACTATCATATGGTGTCCAGGGAATGAATCGGTTACGCTTGCATCTGCGTACAGGAGGAGAATCGCGCGGTTGGTGTGGTGAATCGATGGTCACGTTTTCAGTCGATCCCAGGCCAATTGTTTGTTTTGGTTCACTGGACCAGATGGGGAGTCTGTCTTTGAAGGAAGACAACCTGTCAACATGGACAACCTGACAATTTTTGGGATTAGCAACTAGCGCTATTTTAAAATTAACTTCATTTAGCTTCTCAATTATAGTAAAAGGACCATTATTTTGCTTGCTTAATTTTTTTGTATTACCAGGGGCGACTGTGGGTGTAAATAACCACACAAGATCTCCTATTTTAAAATTTTTATCAACAGCTGTCTTTTCACGGTATTTTTCCTGCTGCTCAGAAACTTTAATTAAATTACTATGTACTTCAGTGTATACTTTTTGAAGAGCTGGGATTAAGAGTTCACAAAAAGAGGGTGCATCATTATAATTAAAAGAAGGTGGTTGAGAAAAGAGATTATATGGTAGATTCATATTTCTGCCATACATAACTGCAGCTGGGCTAAGTTTAGTTGATGAGTGGACAGCTGAACGCATAGCTAGTAGCGCAAATTTTAGTTTAGTGTCCCAGTCAGATTGATTTTGGTTGACTATGTGACAAAGTGCATTTTTAAGAGTACGATTCTGTCTCTCCACTTGCGAGTTGCCAGCCGGGTGGTAAGATGAGGTCTTAATATGTTTAATACCAAACATTTTATATACGTGCTCTATCGCATCTGAAATTAGATTCTTCGCATTGTCCGTCGTAATAAAACAGGGCGCACCGTAGCGTGATATGAAATCAGCTAAAGTGTCCGCAATGACATCTGAAGTGGTTGAACTAACCGCATATGCTTCTGGCCACTTAGTAAATGAATCTATATATGCGACAATATACTTATTTCCCGAAAAAGTTTGTGGTAAGGGTCCAATGAGATCCAAATGAACCTTGTTCATGGGAAACTGGGGGGTCGGCATACGTTGCAGAGGGGCGAGCTGGTTCGCTCTATAAGCTCTCTTCTGCTGGCAACTAATACATGACTCCACTAGATGCTTGACATCTGACGACATTCCTGGCCAATAGAAGTGCTCACGAATGCGATCAATGGTCTTTTGAAAGGCTTGATGACAAGCCGCTAGGGACTCATGTGTTAGTGCAAAAACTTGAGTAACCAATTCTCTTGGCACGACTAACTTTACAGGTTTATTCAAAATAGCTGACTCCCTCGTATCCTCACAAACTAAAATGTCATCTCTAAAAAAAAATTTCATGTATTTAGGAGCAATTTCTACACCTTGGTCTAGTTTTCTTGCAATCTCGCAGCATTTCTTGTCTGATTTTTGTAATTCACCAATTTTTTCAAGTAGATTGGAATGAGGCATAAAAGTAACTTCCTTTTCGACTTGTATACAAAAATTACAATTAACAGTATCATTGGAGTTATCATTGTTGACATACCTCGAAAGGAAGTCTGCGACACTGTTACACTTACCTTTAACAAACTTGATTGTAAAATTAAAGTCTGAGAGAGTGCAGATCCATTTAGCCATGCGAGATGTAGGGTCGTGAATTTTTAACATAAATGTTAGAGGTGCATGGTCTGTATAGATGAAAAAATGGGTATTAGCAATGTAACATTTAAAGTGGGCAGTAGCCCAAACTAAAGCTAGTAATTCCCTTTCAGTGGTGGAGTAGCGGGTCTCAGCATCTTTCAATTTTCTGCTGGCAAAGGCAACAGGATGGAGCATGTTATTTTCATCTAATTGTGATAACACTGCCCCTAATGCTTCGCCACTGGCATCAGTATATAAATGGAATTCTTTCTCAAAATCAGGGAGTGCAAGACATGGTTTTGAAATAAGAGCCATTTTAAGGTCTTCAAATTCTTTCTGTGCATCTTCATTCCACGAAAATTTTCCTGTCTCTTTCGTTAAGTTGATTAGATTTTTGGCTCTCTTAGTAAAATCTGGTATAAATCTCCTATAGAAAGATAGAGTTCCAATAAATGACCTAACAGCCTTTCGGGTAGTTGGAGGTTTAAAATTTTCTATTACGGCAATATTTTTATTGATAGGTGATACTTGGCCACTACAAATCTCAAAACCTAGATATTGTATTTTATTCGAAAGGAAAGTGCATTTACTGGGCTTAAGTTTAAGTTTATGCAGTCTTAACCTTTCAAAGACCATGCTAAGCTTCTCAAAATGAGAATTAACATCACTGGAGGCAATTACAATGTCGTCGATATAAACAAGAATTCCAAGATTGCCTAAATCACCGAAAATAGCATTCATAAGTCTTTGGAAACTGTTACCTGAATTTGAGAGCCCAAAACAGTTACGGGTCCACTCAAAAAGTCCTTTGTGGGTGATTATAGCAGTTTTATGCCTATCCTCTGGGCGAATAACCTGTTGAAAAAACCCACTAGTTAAATCTAGCGTTGAAAAAAATTTAGCCCCACTTAAAGCATCAACAGAGTCGGTAATGTTAGGTATTGGGTAAGCATCTTTAACAAGATTTTTATTTAATCTTCTGTAGTCAACAGCAAGTCGATATGAACCATCTGATTTCCGAACCAGAATAACCGGAGAAGCAAATTCAGACATGGAAGGGGAAATTATGTCCGCCTGTAACAAAGTATTAAGTTGGTCTTCCATTTCTTGACGTAATTTGTAGGGGACTCTATAAGCTTTGCCTTTAACTGGTTTATTTGAAGTTAAGTTAATTTCATGCGGGATTGTATCACAGCCGGGTAAATCTAAGACCGATGCTGCAAATACATCTTTGTTTTTGTCTAGAAAATTTTGCATTTTAAGTTTTAATGGGGGTTCTAAATGATCTAAATTAATTTCAGAGCTCCAAGTGAGATCAGCGTGATCAAAGTCACCAATTGGAGGGGCCAAATTTATATTATAGGTTAATTTATTATCAGTTACGGGTATATTTGACTGGTCTACACATTTTTGAATTTTGGCAACAAAGGTTCCTTTATTTAAATGAATACTATTGTCTGAAAAATTTGCAAATGAGATATATAGGCCATGTTCTTTAGTGCAAATGGCTCTGGAGGTAAGGAGACCTTGATTTAAATTTTTCGCCAAAGGTTCTAACATAACAATATCATTTTCCTTAATAAAATTTTCCTTATAACTTTTAACCTGGGCTAACATTTTTGACTGCGGGGGAATTGAAATTTTGCTACATAACACAGCGAAACTTATATTTTTATTTTTATTGGTATTATCACTACTGCTATCTTCATTGCTCTCCTCCTCGACTTCAGGTACCTTATCCTCTATACTTACCAAATCTTCACTTTCATCAATATTACAAATTTCAGTAGTCTCTTCAGCTAAATTACCCTGAGTTACCTGACTCGCTGCTGAAAGAATGTTGTCGACACTTTGAATACTTGAAAGATTTTCAGTGTTATTACCCTCAGAGCTACCGCCTGATGTTGTTTGCATGCAAAAGTTCTGCGCAACACTTTCAACTTCCTTATCTGACTCAGTTTGAATGACTATCTCAACATCTTTTCTCATATTACTCAACTGCGGGTCCTGAACTACCATATTTTCACTACTATGATTCCCATTTTCAATATTAACTGAGTCATGAACTTTCTCACATGCACAATTTTCAGGAGGGCTATTTGCATTACTACTTTTTGAATTCTCCCCTACTTTGTTGACACATTTTATATTTACAGAATTATTTTTAACACAATCATTATTTATACAATTATTATTAGAATTTACACTATATACAGAGTTAGAAATATTTACAGAATTAGTAGCAAGACAAGTATTACACCCTGAAGTATTACTTGGGGTTTCTACGCTTTGTTTACATTGGCCTGAAACTGGCACTTTAAGAGCGACAGCATTTGTATCACAATTTATACTTGCCCGGTACTCTTTCAAAAATGGCATTCCCAAAATCATATTAAATTCCTCTGCTAATTTACCTTCCACTACATAGAATTCAGCTTGACATTGAACATTATCAAAAATAAAATTTAAAAATATCTTCCTATTTAGGTGAACTTTCTCACCGGTGACAGTCATAATGGGGATATTGCAATTCTCCATTTCAAAATTCTCTAAACAGTTACAATCAGTACCACTCAGGAGATTAATTGCAGAACCCGTGTCACATAATGCATTTAGGCAAACTTTATTTATGTAAATTCTTGCAGTTGGTAATGTATATGATTGGGGCTGAAACATACTATACACAGTTGGGGGGTCCAGGGGCCTGTGGGGGATCGAGTTGACCACATTTGATCCGGCCACTAATAGTTTAAAGCCTCACTTTCACTGTTAGCTACTGGGGTGTTATTTACCGCCTGCACTTCATTTCTGTTCGCAGCTGTGCTCCTATTGTTTTGGTAATAACCACCTCTTCTTCCCCTATATCCGCCTCGCTGATTGTGGTTCCCTCTAGGATTTTCACCTCTGTTTCTATAATTTTGCCCACGGCTCCTGAAATTTTGACCACCTCCCCTTCTAAAATTATAGTCGACAAAATTTAGTGGACAATCTCTGGCATAGTGGCCTTGTACGGAACACCTATAGCAGGTTACGGGTCTTACTTCCTGGTTATTTTCCTGCATATCCCTAGCCCTAAGATCAACTAAACTGTCTATCTTAGCTGCTAAAACATCAATTTGAGATTTTAGTTGGTCTATCTCCTTCTTTTGTGATCTATCTTGCTGAAAAACTGCAGCACAGGGTAGGTTTTGGGTCAAATTAGGGTTGAGAATTTCCTCGCGGTGGTTGTAGAAAGGGTTAATGCTCCTATAAGCCTTTTCCTCAAGAAGCGCAATTTTGAGGACTTCTTCTGGGGATTGTGGATTTCTCGCAATTACCCCCTTTCGCACTTCTGGTGTAAGGTTGCTCAAAAGCATGGAGTGGAGTAGAGCCGTTCGGCTTTTATCGACTACTTCACCCTGGATACCTTCAATTACAAGGGCTCTTAATGACATATCATATGCCTTGTCATAAAACTCCTGAACACTCATATTGGGTGGCTGTTTAAAATTTAGAAAATGACTGAGGGCAACATCTGGTGTGGTCTGTGAAGTATAACTCTCTTTTAAGATTTTTAATAGCTCATCAGATGTTTTTGCTTTGTGAATTTTTATTCGCCTAGAAGCAGCTCCTGAAAGTCTAGCAAGTAAAACAAACTTCTTTTCCTCCTCAGTCCAGTCGAATAATTTTGAAAAACTCTCAAATTTCTCAGAAAAATCTGAGAAGCAGACTGAGCTGGCCTCTCCATTGAATGGGGGAATATTAGACAAATTATCCACTAAAGCATTTTTTCGCTGAATAGTGGCAATTGCTTCCGAGTGCTTATCAGCCATAGTTAGAGTTAGAAAATGACAAACAAACCAAAAAAAAATGAAAAAAGGGGGGGGAACAACTTAAAAATGAGAAAAAGAGAGGGGAAAGGAAAACCTTATAAATACATAAAACTTAAGTACAGGACTATGCTTTTTGTAAATAAGAAAAGGTTATGCTCACAAGACATAATTTTGACTGGGAATTGTCGCTTACTAGCACAGAGAGAGAGCCTAGACCTCTTTTTACACTTGAACATATAAATAAAATTTTAATTGCAAAAACACCCAGTTGCTCTTTGATACATAAATACATACAAGTAAAAAAAAATCAATAACCCAGAGACCGAATTGTTACGGCTCCATTTGTTGTGGGATTTGGGGTTCTTTCTAAAACACAACTTACTTAAACTTAAAAAGCTCATTTATTACTCAATCTTCACTTGACAATTAAATATTCAGAAAAAAATAAGTATACCCTGATTAGCTCCACTGAAATCTGTTGCCATGGAAAAGGTAGCAAATTATATTAAACTAATCAAAATATCAAAACTTAAGAATCCGAATAGGTTAATACAACAATGATAATTTTGGACTCATCACTTTAAGACAATGTTAAATGTAGTAAGGGGCAACAGATTTCTAAATCAAGTAGCATACTGAATTGCATAAAGAACACCCAACTCCACTCCAACCCGATCAAGCTCAAATCTCCATACACATTAAATTAACAAAAGTGTAATCATCATATAATTTGGAAAAATGCAGACAACCTGAAATTCCTCCAATATGAGGACCAAAAGGAGAAAGAGTTAAATCCGTTAATAGAGTAGGGATATGATGATGTACTAAATTTTAGAACAACTATGGAGATTGTGAACAAGATCAGATCGGTTAACCAAGGATCGTATAGTGGCTATAAAATAACTGAAAACTTTTTTTTTTTTTTTTTTTTTTTTTTTTTTTACTTTGTCAAAAAACAACCATTTTGTTGTTTGCCTTGAATAATACTTCAAAGAAAGGATAATTAAAAATTAAATTAATCAATTATGAAATTAGACTTAATTTTACTTTAGCATCAATTATCAGTATATCCATTTCTGAGATAGGAACAATAATTACATCTAATAACCTTGCGTAAACCTCAATTAATTTTCAAATAAATTATTACCATGAATTAAAAATTTAAGAAATAAAAAAAAATATTAATTTAGCAAAATTATAGCTTTCATATTTTTAATCACACTTACTGAGAGGTTAATTCCTTCTTATAGGTATGTTGTAATTATAGAAATATTAATTATTTAAAAATTATATATAAAGAAAAACATACCATATTTGAGAATAAACAAAAACTTTCTTTATTTGAATAATTAAAAATTATAAAAGTAAGGTAGTTCTCAAACAAAATATAATAATAACATAATAACAAAGTTGATCAAAAAAAAAAATACTGAAATTGCTTATTACAACACTTTACATTAAGCAGCAAAGTCCCTAAAATTACCACAATACCATGATTTAAAGATGGATCAACTTTTCAAAATTTAGTTATTGATTAATTTTCAATTAAATATCATAAATCTTAAACTATTAACAAACCAACAATTCAAATGTCGTTCAATCATAAACAAAAAGGTTACATGTTAATCATCTTAAAATACCAATAATTATATTTTTTTGTTTCTCCAGGTATTTATAAATATCACAACAGTAGACAACATGTAATAAAGAAGAAATATGGGTTACTTACAATATACTTTGATATTTACTACCGTCAATGTGGGCACACTTCATTGCAGATATGTTGATCTGCCATAATCTCCTTTTTTTTTTTTCAACCTATTCTTTTCAGCTGCCTCTACGAGTCAACACCGTTACTCCATACATCACTTGGAGATTTTGATTTATTCCCGATTCAAAACGTCGTCACATCACCGATACCTTGTAAAGCGGGCAAGTCTACTCAGCTAGTCTCGCCAGCCTTCTTAGTCTAGGATTGATGATGCTCGTCTAATCATTAATTCATTTTTCGTCAAGGTATCATTAACAACCGCCGCTTAAGAAGTCAACACAAGACAACACTTTTTCTAGGAACGCCGCTACTACATGATGGGTCAAACATATTTTCTTTTCATTCGCCCTCCATCAGATACAGATCCTTACTTCGAAAATGCCCTTATAGCCTCTTTTCATCATAACCTCATGATTTAGGATAATTAAAGTAGGCCATCAATGCCCCACTCTCAAAACAAAATCTTCCAGAAACCTGTCCGCCTTCAACAACTTCGCGATCCAGCCCACAGGCCAGTCTTCGAGCCCCGCAATAAGTCGAATTTTTTTTACGAGTCAAACGACAGGTCTCTTGGCCAAGCAACAAGTGTCGTAAACATTCATTCTCCCGCGCTGCTTGAAAAACGGGACCGAACCACTCCGCCAGGGGTACGGGAATGGAAACAAAAGGGAAAATGGACTCTCCTTGAAGGCACCAGCCTGCCGTTCCACCCTGCCAGCCGCTTCATGGGGGAAGGCAGCCATGTTTCACCCCCATGGCGTGTGCTGAAGGGGGTCCTGTGAGCCTCTGTTGACCTGGGCGCCAGCTATCCGCCTGATAGCAGAGCTCATTGAAGCCTGTCGTAAGCTTACAAAGCCTAATTGCGTATATAGTACACTCATAAGATAACGTAATTCCTATACAGGGCGGTCGGTCATTCTTATATCAAAGTCAGACTAGATGACTCCAAATTTTCCACCTGTGCGGTCTTTAACTGACAAAACATCCCTCCCTTGCTGTCTTATCTTTCGTATTTGAAAACAGGAAGCTATGCTAGACTAAAAACGTTGAATTTACTTTGCCAAAAGAAAGAAGAAAAAATAAAAACTGATTTTATTATTATTATTACAATTACTTTTATTTATTTAAATTTTTATTAGAAACAGAAGAAAAAAGAGTGCTTTTAAATAAATGTAGAGAAAGTGATTTAAATAATTAATGTAGATTAAAAAAAAAAATTGGTTGAAACCAACCGTAACAGTATAGTGGCACTTGGTTGTTTTGGCAATCCGCAGAGTGCGTTTCCTGGGTACTGAAGTACTAAACTGGAGTGTAGTTTTCCCTTATATTTTGTATGGTGAAGCAAGGAAGACGAAAATCACATCACTAGAGTTAATGTTCTTTAATTGGAGAAAGATGTCACACTTCACAATCTTCCATAATAGTAATATTTTGATCAATCAAAGTTTCAGATTTTTTTAAATGAATCTGATGACTATTGGTGAGGTGACATTTTAAATTTTAAGTCAGGGGTGAAGAACACAAACATAATCCAAAGAATAATCCAGAAATGCTGTTGAACGGGTCCGATCAAGTTCACGTAATCCAAAGAGTTTTAAGAACATCAAGGTGATTTTTCGTTATAAAACCAAAGGGTGGCCAAAGGGGCCAAGACATTTTTAGATGTTTATGAGATGAAGATCAGAGGGCAAGTGTTACTATCCGATATGAAAGTGGGCGCAAGGAAAAACACGCCAAGCGAGATACATTTCAAGCCAAGAGAATCGCATTTTTTTGCGTGGGAAATGTAACCGTTACTTATATACATATCAACTTCATAATTGACGTCATTGGAAGGGAAAAATCTTTTGGCGAAGATTGCACTTTGGCTAAAAAGAGAGATTACGAATCTTACCATTAATTGTTGTTATGGGAACAGGGTTTTCAAGGAATGCTGCAAAGGCGCCATTGGAATGCTTTAAGCATCTGGATACAATATGCAAGACAAAGCTGACCATGAAAAGGAAAACATTTTATGCCTTGTATAATTTCATTTCTTTTGATATGTGGGAGACCGAATAAGTACGTTAATGATAATTTAAAAACAATATGCATGATTTTGACTAAAAGTCTTTCGTTGAAAGAGAAAGATAAAAAGGGTGCGCTTTTTAACAGCCGGGAATGTACATGAATTACGATTATGCAGAAAGGGGAAAATATATTTGATAAAATACATAAAATATAGATTGCTTTAATTTTTTGAAAGGAATATATATGGTATCTTTACCATAACATTGAAGGGTTTTTCTTGAAGAGATTCTCTACTTTGCGAATGATTTCTAGTGTAAATTTTGCACGATCGTCAGACTTTTTAAATTGTGCTATTTTTTTTTTTTTCATGTCTCTTAAATATTCGATAAACATTTATTTTTCCTTCATTTTTAAAGGAATTAACAGTCGTGTTTTATGACTACTATATGTCACTACTGACTACTATATGACTGCTATATGTAGTAATATGACTACTATGTTTTATGACTAACTATTAAACGTTTTCCAAATGCTTCATTCTCTTTTCGGTTCATGTTTTAAAGCAAAAAGCAAACACAAAAACAATGTTGTATAGCAAATTAATAATAATTGATTTACCTGTAAAAATGAGTAATAAATATTAGATATCTTTAATTTGGTAATAAAATTTAAACTTTAGCAATCTTACTCCTTGTTCAAGTCTTAATTGCATTATTTGTGATACACGAAATGTTATTTATTAAAACAAAAAGAAAAATGAATTTTAACTAAATAATGATTACCAAATTTAAATTTTTCGCGTGCCAGATAAATTGTCGTACACTCATGCTATAGGCTCGCTACCTCCGCTATAATATTGTTAAATAATATCTTATCCGTAACACTTTTTCCAAACTCACTTCACCTTATTTGGTCTTAATATTCATTGAATTATGCATAAATTAATAAAAAGTTTATCTAAATGAAATAATGAACATATGATATCTATTATACTACACCTACTTGTTTTGCATATGATTTGGCCTACGATTTTTTTTTTAATGCTTTTTCTTAGATTCTTGTCACCACAAGTTATCATCATATGATAGAACCGTCTCCCCACCTATTTCACCCAATCGCTCTGATAGTAATAGAACTTTGACGTGTTCTAGAAAAGTTGTTTTCATTTTGAAGAACAGAATACATTAATATTAAATAATATTAGTAACCTGAATATCAGCTGTTAATGATAAATGAAACATTCTAAACGCTAATGAAACATACATAGCTCTAGAACAGGAGTTCTAGTTTTTAACCAGGGGGTCCATGGAGAGATTTCAGAGACTCCGTGGTCTCTAATGGAAAAAAAAACGCAGCTCACTATATGTAATGCTTAAATAAATTGTACAGTTGGTAACAATTAAAGAGAGAGAGAGCACCTCACAGATTGTAATCGCCAAGTTTTTTTGTAGAGAAAAACGAAAATAGCAATTTAATTGAGAATTGTTTTTTTTTTTTTTTTTTTTTTTTTTTATCTATAACAAGCTTGGGAGGACATCACCTTACGGAGACAACAACAAACTTTAAAATTCTCAATACTAATACCCAAATTCTACTTCATATTTTGATTCTAGGGTAAATTTTAACAATAGATACAAATTTGAAGCAATTTGGTGAAAACGTTTAGGAATTAAAAAGAATTAAAGATTTAAAATCTTAATAGAAGATTATTTTTTTATATTTTTATTCATTTTTGTTGAATAAGAATCCTGTTTTTTGGTCCCACCGAAAGGAATAAGGTCCGAATCTAACTACTCAGACGGAAACCTATCTAAAACGGGATATTTTTCCAATTCTTTACTCTTCTGTTTTTAACGGCTTTAATGTACTTTTTTCATTAAAACCTGTAAAAAAAGTACTTGTTTATAACGGAATCCTGTTTTAAACATAAAAATTTCTTAGTCCCTACAGAAGGAATACTATACAATCGGAAACCTATCCAAAGCGGAATTTTGTTTAGCTCTCTAATGGTTCGTCTTTCACAGATTTTACCATATAATATTATTGTGTTAATTAAAACAATAAAACCTACTAAAACGAAATCTCAAATGACTATAGAAAGATTCCGTTTTACTCAGGTTTTCGTTTTAGCAAGTGTAAATGTATGGTATTCGTTCTGTAGAGAACGCGATTTCTTTTACGTTTAAGATAGGATTCCGTTATAAACAGATTTCGTTATAGACAGATTCCGTTATATACAGATTCCATTTTCATAGAATTTGCTGAATATTTATTTCCCGATTTAGAAGCTCTTTCCCCGCTTTGTTCGTTTTCCTGTCCGGGGACTCTGAGATGGCGCTGTGTAATCTTTTTACTGGGCCTGGCACTAGTACGAGGCTAACGAAAAAGACAGGCTAACGCGGTGCATTCCACTTATCTTTTTTTACAGACCGCTAGAGTGACGTGATGCTCTTTTCGTACACCTGCACTAGAGCTCCTATAATACCTTTATAGGAGCCTTAGCCTGCACTGGTGCATTCGAGCAGCGCGTGACTCCGGCGGTCTGTAAAAAAAGATACCCGAAAAGAACCGCGGTAGCCTTTCTTTATCGTTAGCCTCGCACTAGTATTAGTGACGTCACAAACGATATAATGTCCGGTCAATGTATGCCAGTAAAAAGATTTAATAAATCGAGATGTTTTGAATTTCCGCGTTTATCACTTGTGATTGCATAAATAATAGTAGAAAATGTCATAAACTTGAAATGAAAGGAACTAATAAACTTATTTTATGAAAGGAAATTAAACGTTTAAAATTTTTAAAAAATGCTAAGATTAATAGATCTGATTGAACACGTTGACTCACCTTTTCCTAAAAACATTATTTTATAATAAATATACGTACCAAACGTACAATAAATCTGACAAAACTTTACAAAAGTCGGCATTTTTTTTAAAACTTGGCGTAATTGAGGCTTCAGAAAGTGAGACTTGCTGCCAAATGATACAAAAAGCTATGAAAACAAGCAAACAAACCTCATGAACTTTTATGCTTGTTCACACATGAATTTATATATATAAACTTTATATATATATACTCAAATTCAGTTATAAATTTACACTAACCACACCACATAGACGAAAAACAAATAACAATAAATCAACTGAACACTAAAATATAATCAATTAAAACTATAATTCGAATATAACCAAACGCAATATATATATATATATATATATATAACATTATCATTAATTATCTCTTTCGAGATTTAAGAAGAACTTGATATGTTTTTTGAAATTCGTAGATATTATAATTATATATATATATATATATATATATATATATATATATTTATATTTATTATTATTATTATTATTATTATTATTATTATTATTATTATTATTTATATAAAATTTACTTCTGTTTGTATATAAAAGTAGATGTGTTTTTCTTTTTATTATTAAACAAATTGTATAAATATTGAAAAAATTGCTTCAGCAAACAATTGTCATAAAATATGTTGGCAAATTTCTTTTTCTCGCCAAGGCCATTTTCTATATTCTCTTTCGTAAGCATTCAAACTTAAAACTTTATTTTATGTAAGGCAGGATTTTAAACTTTCGCAAGAGCTTATTGCACTATTATCTAAATTAGTTAATTTTCTTTAACAAAATGGCGAAGTTAATATCAAGACTTTACTGGTACGAATTAAAATGTATGTTCATGAAATGCAGGTAAAATAAATTTTTGAACACCACAGAATAAATTTTCATATTTATCTATAAAATCTTCAAAAGATGTTATAATATCATCTTTGTATCATTTCTTAAATTGTTTATAGTCTGCTTTTTTTTTTTTTTTACAACGATCATTTGGCTTTTTTCGTTATAGAGACAAACGTTCATTCAAAATATTCCGGAATATTTTCATTAACAGTAAAATAGGCATCCGTTATAAAGGTTATTTTTTTCTTGGTACAAGTTCAGTATTATCAGCTCGTTTAATTCTATCTTCACGAATTATAAAACGATCATCGAAATGTTTAATACAGACCATTGTTGTTGCACTAGGAGTAAAGTTATCACGATGTAATTTTCTTAGCTACAATTTCATCTCTCCATTATCAGTTGGAAATTTGAAGACTGTAGCATACGGCTTTTCAGTATCGTAGTAAGATTTGCACATTTCCTCCCCATTATTATATAGATATAATCTACTCTTTGTTTAATAGTTATAATCTATAATTATTTATAGAGTTATAATCTAAATACATATACAAATTATTATTAATTACTAAATAAAACAATAAATAATATCACAATACCATCGTAAACTATCCGTACAGACGAACAATGTGGAAAATGTTAAGTACGAGTGTTGTCATTTGTGACGTCACGCATGTGAATCGCTCTTAGTGTTAGGCTCAGTAAAAAGAGCGCACAGCACCATCTCGGAGGCCTTGCCCTGTCCAGCTTTTTGTAACAGTGGACCTGGGAATACTTCTAATGAGGAGACTTAAAGAAATATATAAGACCCACAGTTAAATAATCTATCTACACACAGTTAAATAATTCTACACATAGGCAGACTTAACCCTCGATTTAGATTTGGAGAGGTGTGGAGAGGAGGGGGGAGGGGTCGTTTATGCATTAAAAAAGGAACTGATATATTAATTTGATGTTCTTGCTCACACTTTCTTTTTAAAACTCTTTAGAATACTTTATGCTTTTTTAGGTGCGTTCGTAATTATATAAACACGTAACACCTATTGTCGTCGTCTGGTCCATCCGTCCGTCCGTCCGCATATAACAACGCAAAAACTACCCAACCGAATGGTTTGAAATTTAAGATATACTATCTTTGCAGAATTTTGTCGAGACATTTCAAATTTTATGAAAATCGAATCAATACTTTAGAAAATATTAATAAAAATATTTATTAAGAAATTTGAATTTTTTTAAAAAAATGGGAGCTTTCTTGTTATAGGAGCTTCCGAGGTTGAATCGTGAAGCGACCGAGATACTTATTTTATTACAGATATTAATTTGCACCAGACGATATTATTCATTTCACAGAATTAAAAACCATCAAGATCTGAATATTTATATAACTAGCTATAGTACGAACGCACCTCATTTGTCACGCTTGAGGTACAACTTGTTTAATTCCTTTATTAGACTATTTAAGATTCTGAGGGACCTTTTATGGAACTGAAAAGTTACGGCCTCTGCCCAAAATGCCGTAGCATAAATCAGTTCTCGGGGTAAGGGGTATAAATCTCTCAATAAAGCAGTTCCTAACATATTTACATCTAATCTATGTATATAAAATTGACATATAAAATGCCTATTTTTACACTCTTTTACTAACTTAACTTGGTCCATGTATATAAAATGGAATTTTGTAACCATTTTTTTTTACTCACTTTCTAATATGCTTGAATTATAAAACGTTATGTACACAGGTATTTTTTCCAAGGATAATACAACATCTTAATACTTTTAGAACTTAATTGTAATTTAATAAATTAGTTTAAAAAAAAAATTCCGTTAGCCGTACCCATATAATAAATCGCCATCTATTCTTTATGGTTACGATTTTAAACGAGTTATAACAATAACGGAGTTAATTATGCGTCTACCCACGCTCGCTAAATTATGCCAAATGGCTGTGAAACTGCAACAATGGAATAGTTTAAATACTAAAAAGTAGAATATAAAATATAAATAAAAATTAAAGAATGTAATATATGTATATTTTTAAATACGGTTTTATAATTGTAATTTTATTTCTTACAAGACTAGGGAGACCATAATCCTCATGACCTTCACCAAGGAAACTAACTTAACCCTTTTTCTTATTCAAAAAATGCTATAATCCTACCAGAATTTCTGAATAGTAATTATTGTTTTATTTAATCACGGAATGCCTGTCATTAAATAAAACAAAAATTACCGTATAGAAACTTTGATAAGACGGTAGGTATTTTTAATTTAAAAAAAATCCCTGACGGCTCGGCCTACAGGCACAGGTAGATTTCGAAGACGCAGACCGTGGGGCGCCTGTTTGTCGGGAATTGCGGAAGAGATGACCTTTTTGCGATGATGCTGCAGTTGGAACCGCCTACTTCGAAACCAAACTTGTTTGCAAGCGGAGCCAGCAAGGATTTTTTTTTTTTTTTTTTTTTTTTTCGCTATAAGAGTTGGTCCTATAAAAAACATGCCAATATAAAAGTTTTAGATAGTACTAAGAGGATTTATAATAAATTTAAGCGGATTTGAAAGCTTGGGAATTGACGAAGTTATGAATTTTTTTCTTCAAAAACCTCCCCCCCCCCCCTTAAGGCAATTTTTAATTATATCAAAACTCTGTCATACATAATTTTCGACCCTTCTTCTAGAAGTAATAATAACTTCAAACGGATTCGATACGTATCATAATTAAGAAATTATGTTTTTTTTCTGTTTTCACAAAAAGTCCCCCCCCCCCCCCCTGGTTCGATTTTGCCCATTAACGAGCTTGACCGAGATTTTATGCCCCTTGATTTTATGTATCAGTTTCGAAAAGAAGCGGGAGTTGGAACCGCCTACATCGAAAAATAACTTGTTTGCAGGCGGAGCCGGCAGGGATTTTTTTTTTTTTAATTTTTTTTTTTTTTGCTATAACGGTTGGTCCTATAAAAAACTTGTCAATATAAAAGTTTTAGATAATATTAAGAGGATTTATAATAAATTTAAGCGGATTTGAAATCTTGGGAATTGACGAAGTTCTGATTTTTTTTCTTCTAAAACCCCCCTTCCCTCCCCCCCTTAAGGCAATTTTTAATTATATCAAAAATCTGTCATACATAAGTTTTTGCCCCTGTTCCTAGAAGTAATAATAACTTTAAACGGATTCGATACGTATCATAATTAAGAAATTATGTTTTTTTTTCTGTTTTCACAAAAAGCCTCCCCATCCCCCCCTTGGTTCGATTTTGCCCATTAACAAACTTGACCGAGATTTTATGCCCCTTGATTTTATGTATCAGTTTCGAAAAGATGCGGGAGTTGGAACCGCCTACTTCGAAAAATAACTTGTTTGCAGGCGGAGCCAGCAGGGATTTTTTTGTTTTTAATTTTTTTTTTGCTATAACGGTTGTCCTATAAAAAACTTGTCAATATAAAAGTTTTAGATAATACTAAGAGGATTAATAATAAATTTACGCGGATTTGATATCTTGTGAATTGACGAAACTATGATTTTTTTTCTTCTAAAACCCCCCTTTTTCCCCCCCTTGGGGCCATTTTTAATTATATCAAAAATCTGTCATACATAAATTTTCGGCCCTTTTCCTAGAAGTAATAATAACTTTAAACGGATTCGATACGTTTAAAAATAAAGAAATTATGAGGGTTTTTCTGTTTTCACAAAAAGCCCCCCCCCCCATTCCCCACCCCTTGGTTCGATTTTGCCCATTAACGAACTTGACCGAGATTTTATGACCCTTGATTTTATGTATCAGTTTGGAAGAGATTTATGCAGAATTGTTCCAGTTATCGTGGTCAGAAAAAAGTGACATAGATAGATAGATAGATAGATAGATAGATATAAAGTTTTGAACTGGGGGTGGTTTTGGGTTCTGGGAGTCATGATCGGCGTAGATCTGCAAAAATTTTTCAAAATTTCCAACTTAGGTGAGAATGTAATAGGTAGTATTTCTTACGAAATCTGCCTAAAAGGGGGCAAAGTTGGTATCACTGGATCTGTAATTGATTCTAATATTCAATTAGCCATGGGATACAAATACAATATATATTCAATTACCACAATTTTATTTATTTAAATTTTAAATACAATATTTGTGAATTGTATAACTAGATGTTATTTTACATTTACAGAACGTACGTAACAACCCTATTCGAATCAGCAACATCAGCAGCTCCAGTGATTCCAGCACCCTCAGTAGTAATAGCAGTTGCAGCAGAAATGGAGACAGCAGTGATGACCTCGCTTCTTTCAAAGTATATTTTATCTTTACAAGCATTTTCCAAATCATACTATTTAATAATAAGCAGTAATAAAATAACTAATAAAATAACAGTAATACGCTGCCGCACATGCGCGATAGCGTATTACTGCTTATTTTACTGTTTATTAATGTTAATTTTACAGTATGATACTGGCAGCTAGGATGGCAGTATTGTACTGTAAAATCAACACTTTTCTTTTTTTTTTTCAGTGTGCTTCGATTATCAAATCATTACCGTTTATTTGCAAAACCTGAAATAAATTGCATACTTTCGCTTTGAAAATCAAGAATATGTTCAATTAATCATTAAATTAACACGCTTATGTGAGAATTTGTAACAGTCTCCTGATAGAAAAATGTTCTAAATTTTAAATCTAATGCTTCACATATTGATGCGATACCTTCTAGCTTTATATTACATGTTAAATGAATGGTGCAGATGCAAAAGTCACATTATCCCCTTTTTTAAGGTATTGAATTATTCATATCACCATGTTCATCTTTTTCAGGCGATTCGGACTGTAATAATGATTTGATCCATAAAAACATATTAAGGTTAAAAAAAATGCTGAAAATCTCGTTTTGATGCATAACTCGCATTATCCAACTACGGTTGTGCAGCAAAACTCACATTCTCCAATTCAAACAATCAGAGAGGTACAGAAGTAAGAAGTTGTGTAAAATGTTGCACTAGTTTAATGACAGTGAAGAAGTTGAGCCATGTCTAATAGTAAAATTTTTGCACAAATTATTTTTAATAAATGTTTTACGATTTTTGTTGTTTATTACCCTCCAAAATAACATAATGCAAACTAATTTTTTTTTCTTTTTGGTTCTTGTTGCTTTAAATTCATAACTATTTTGGTTTATAACTAACATTACCCATAAAAGTTTGCTGCAAAACTCACATTTTCCATTTTAAAATTTAAATTCTAGCTTTATCACAATTTGTACAGGTTTAGGACTATGTGCAACAAGTTGTTATGACAACAAATATATCACACAAAAAAAAAAATTGTGCCAATATATCATGTTCATTAATAATAATCAGTTTTTTGCATTTTTCTAAAAACTGGGTTAAGTAGAGAGTGTAAATTTTGCATCTACACCCTTCAAGTATTGAAATTCTTTCTACACTTTTTTTTTTTTTTTTACTTTCTTCTATCTTTACAAGAAGAAAATATTGGATTCATGAAAATTTCGACTTCCGGTTTTCGACGGATTTACACGTTTTAGAAGGTCCTGAACACGATTTGACTGTTTTTAGAAAATGTCTGTCTGTGACTATATTTGTGACTCTGTCTGTGACTCTGTCTGTCTGTCTGTTTGTATGTGGCAAACATTTTGTGGGCGCTCTATCTCAAGAACTAATGTACGAAATTTAATAAAACTTTATATTCAGTTAGTCCATGATATAAATTGGTGCTGATTAGTTTTTGGTGAAAATCATCCGACAGGTGGCACTGCTATGTTGCATTTTTTGCGATTTCTCAATAGCTCTATCTCAAGAATTAATGCAGTTATTTTCAGCAAACTTCAGATTCAGTTAGACCTTGACATAAATAGACGCTGGTTACATTTTTGTATAGATATCCCGACAGGTGGCGCTGCTATACCACTTTTCTCATTATTTTTACGATAGCTATATCTCAAGAACTAATGCACGGAATTTCATCAAACTTCAGATTCTGTTAGACCTTGACATAAATAATTTCTGATTCCGTTTTGGTGTAAATAGCCCAACAGGTGGCGCTACTATGCTACTTTTTTCATTATTATCACGATAACTATATCTCAAGAACTAATGCAAGGATTTTCATCAAACTTCAGATTCAGTTAGACGTTGTCATAAGTTATTGTTGATTAGGTTTTGGTCTAAATTTCCCAACAGGTAGCGCTGCTATGCTTCATTTTTCAGAATTCACACGATTTTAGCAATAGTCTTATCTCAAGAACTAATGCACTGAATTTAATAAAATTTCAGATTCAGTTAGACCTTGATATAAATTGGTTGCTGATTCTTTTTAGTGTATACGAAACCTGTGTGAGATAGAAGAAAGTGTTGGGATTGGCACAACCGACTAGTTTGTCTTTTATTTAACTTAAATTATTTTTCATATGTAAAGATGGAATTTTATAATCGATCTTTCAGTCACTTCTTAATATGCTAGAATTATTAAAAATTATGTACACGGGTATGGTTCGTATGACAATACAATATTTTAATAGTTTTAGAATTTAATTATAAATTAATAAATTAATGTTAATGCATTTTTCATTAACCGGCTACAAGTGATAAATCGCCAAATAATCTTTTTAGAAAAACAATGGAGAGAATTATGCGCCAAACCACTCTTGCCAAAACGAAAATTTGCCTTGTGAAATTGCAACAAAAAAATATTTTAAACAGTAAAAAATATATAAAATAATTGAAAAAGTGTAACAATTTTTTGAAAAGAAAAAAAAATCTTTCATAATTAAATATTTTAATATTACTTAATTATGATTACACGTTGAGAAAATAATTTAGAAATCCTCAATAGACAGTTTAAATAATGCTTCTTTTATTTCTTTCCTGTTGCCATATCTCACAAAAGGAACATAGCAAAAATTATAATTTTATTAAATAAATTCACCAATTAGCGCTTTCTATCCAGCGTAAATCGAAGCGGTGAATTTTGAATAATCGGCGTCCATGCCAAATTAACGTTTTGAAATATAATTTTTTTTTTTTTTTTTTTTTTTTTTTTACGTCATGAATTACAGTCCTGAAACTAGGCGCGCTATGTAAGATAAATATTGAATCCTTATACAAGAATGTTTAAAAATAATAATAATAATAATAAATTGCAGTTGTGTTATTTATTTAATGAAAAAAATATATAAAAGCGTTAATTCGAGTTATGTTGCAGAATTTACGTCCATTTGGAGTGGTAGAAGTGGAACGAGCAGATAGTGGTGTTGGAAGCGAAACTAGCAAACCTTCTGTATCCAAGAGACATAGAAATGAAGTTGCAGAGGAAGTGTGTGCCGACTGTGATCAGCAATTCGAAAGTGGGACCGCCGAAGATGAGCAGTGCTGCCCTCTAGTTTGTAGAAAATGTGATAAAAAACGATCAGAAAGAAAGGAAATAATTACAGAAATAGTAGAGACTGAATTTAAGTATGGAAAAGATTTACTCGTAATAAAAGAGGTACGTAAAACTGCTTTTCAGTGATTTTCAATTTTAAAAATTCGATTAACACATACATTAATAAAATGTTTCATTTTTCTCTTAAACACACTGTATAATTTTATGGCTGGCAAAATAATAATATTAATAAAATGGGAGTATTATTTCTAAAAGTCTCAATTTAAAAATGCAATTCATTTATTCCATAAACATCATTTTGCTATTTTGTCAATTTTCCCTCAAAATAATAATATTAATAAAATGGGAGTATTATTTCTAAAAGTCTCAATTTAAAAATGCAATTCATTTATTCCATAAACATCATTTTACTATTTTGTCAATTTTCCCTCAAAATAATAATATTAATAAAATGGGAGTATTATTTCTAAAAGTCTCAATTTAAAAATGCAATTCATTTATTCCATAAACATCATTTTACTATTTTGTCAATTTTCCCTCAAAATAATAATATTAATAAAATGGGAGTATTATTTCTAAAAGTCTCAATTTAAAAATGCAATTCATTTATTCCATAAACATCATTTTACTATTTTGTCAATTTTCCCTCAAAATAATAATATTAATAAAATGGGAGTATTATTTCTAAAAGTCTCAATTTAAAAATGCAATTCATTTATTCCATAAACATCATTTTACTATTTTGTCAATTTTCCCTCAAAATAATAATATTAATAAAATGGGAGTATTATTTCTAAAAGTCTCAATTTAAAAATGCAATTCATTTATTCCATAAACACCATTTTACTATTTTGTCAATTTTCCCTCAAAATAATAATATTAATAAAATGGGAGTATTATTTCTAAAAGTCTCAATTTAAAAATGCAATTCATTTATTCCATAAACATCATTTTACTATTTTGTCAATTTTCCCTCAAAATAATAATATTAATAAAATGGGAGTATTATTTCTAAAAGTCTCAATTTAAAAATGCAATTCATTTATTCCATAAACATCATTTTACTATTTTGTCAATTTTCCCTCAAAATAATAATATTAATAAAATGGGAGTATTATTTCTAAAAGTCTCAATTTAAAAATGCAATTCATTTATTCCATAAACATCATTTTACTATTTTGTCAATTTTCCCTCAAAATAATAATATTAATAAAATGGGAGTATTATTTCTAAAAGTCTCAATTTAAAAATGCAATTCATTTATTCCATAAACATCATTTTACTATTTTGTCAATTTTCCCTCAAAATAATAATATTAATAAAATGGGAGTATTATTTCTAAAAGTCTCAATTTAAAAATGCAATTCATTTATTCCATAAACATCATTTTACTATTTTGTCAATTTTCCCTCAAAATAATAATATTAATAAAATGGGAGTATTATTTCTAAAAGTCTCAATTTAAAAATGCAATTCATTTATTCCATAAACATCATTTTACTATTTTGTCAATTTTCCCTCTATACTACAATATAATACGTTTTCTACCCCAATACTTCCATGAATCTTCATTCATGTCATCCTTAATTTTTTTTTTACTTCTTCTAACAACGTGAAACTTTCTGGTACATTTAGAGACTCGTTTTTAATCTTTTATGAGTAAAAATTCCAGGCATTCACTTTCAATTTCCAGAAAAATCGAATAACATTTTATATTTATTTTATTAAAAAAAAAAAAAAAAAAAAAATGTTTGTTATAGTCCATTGCTACCTAAATACCATGATTAACATGTTTAGAAAATCTGATCGAAATACCAACTTTGAATGTTTTCTGACAGATTAGTTATGAATGTTTAAAATTAAAAATGTTGCTAGATGCCTTGAAAGTAGAAATCTGTAAAAGTCATCAAAAGTTTAGTATTGTACATCGAAAATTATTTTGTGTGTATATCAAGTTTTTATTTGAGAACAACCATAAATATTAAGGGTTATATTTGGGATTACATGATGTTTCGGATGTTTTGGATTACATGATGTTGTACTAGATCAAGGAGTAAGGAAGTTAGTCGGTGAATGTTTTATTTTTTTTTTTTTTTTTAACGGTACACAGTACATCTTATAAGAATTAGAATTAGGTAATACAATCACGAGACCAATTTCTAATCCTAATATTTCAGCATTGCTTTATAGCTCGGTTAAAGGAAAATTTTCTATTATTATAATTTTTTTCTTGATAAATAAGCGCTGTAACTGCAACGTACATTTTAACCCTTTCAGGGGCAAAGTACTTTTGTTGTGAAAAAATGTTGAAACGATTGAATACCAGAATTTATTCACTAATTCAGCGTTTCTTAAACTTTGTAATCTCGCGGACCCCCTTTGATCTGACATGCATTTCGGAAGACCCCCCCCCCCCCCAAAAAAAAAAAAAAAAAAAAAAAAAAAGAGAGAGAGATTTGTTTTAATATAAGGTAAGAAATTATTTGAATTTATATTTCATTACCATATATTCTATATTTAGTTAATGGTGTTAGAAAAATCCACTGCATTAATAAGAAAAATAATTATAATGTACATTTTAAGACAGTTAAAATATACATACTACTATTTTCTATGAGAAGTATGCTGCATTTCTTTTGCTACTGGATGTGCAGCATCTTGTTCAATGTTCAACGTTTAAGAAAGTTTGGTTCGACATTCCGTCGAGTTCTACAGTTGTTCTTTACGTGCCCAAGGCTGGAGAAAATCTATTCATACAAATATGCCGTTCAGAGTGGAAATAATTCTTTAACAACTTGAAAGCAATTTTCATGGGAAAAAAAGGTTAATAAAATAAAATATTAAGTTAGAAATAAGATTTTACATAAGGAAAGATTTTAACTATTTTATTTTAATGTATTTTAACAACACTCAACTTTTAAATTCATCCCTCCCAAACATGCATACCTGGACTGAGTTCTTTTTTTCTCCAAATGGTCAATAAGCATGAAAAAACATTGAAATCATCTTCAAATGAGAAATGTTAAAATATTGACTCAGTTCCTTTCAACAATCACCAATTCAATTATGCAAATTTATGCGTATAAAGAGTGTAACTTATATTTCCGAGTTTTGGCGGTGTTTTTGGAAACGTCGCTCTCACTCATTATTATCATATGTAAAAAGGTTCTCAATCGAAAATTGTTTTTATATATTTCTTTCTGCAGGAATTCGGAAATCCTATGGAAGTAGCTGGCCTACTCACTAAGGAACAACTGAATGGAATTTTCCTGAATCTAGACGAACTGATCTCAGTTAACGCAAGTTTTGCAGAGAAATTAAAAGATGCCGTTGATATAGCTGCAGAACAAGGAGATGAAGTACGTTCTCGATAAAATATCCATTCAACCGCTTTTATTTTTTATTTTTTATTTTTTATTTTTATGTGCAATAAAACAACATCCTAATTATCTATATATCACACCACACACGCAAACTGAAACAACTCAAGAAATGAAGTTTTTCTGAAAAAGCAATAAACGTTTCCAGGCATAAATAAATAAACAAATAATGTTTTGATTGATGAAAACTGGATCAACGTTTAATTAGAATCTTTTTCATCCAGAATCAGAAGTAATTTATATATGGATAGTGTTAAGTCACGACTAATTACACGGGAAGGCAGGAAGATCCTTCCTGTAAAAAAAGTCGTTGATTTTTATACAATATAGTCGAGCTTGTTTTTTACGAGCATGTATCAGTGCATTTTGCTCGTTATAAGCAAGTTCTTGCAATAAGCAAGTTTAATCTCTGTTCGTAAGTTTAATCTCTGCTCGTTAATTCTCTATGGAATTAAAATGATTCATGAAAGTTTAATTAGATCAATAAAAACAGCTGAACTATGACACTTGTGGAGGTAATTTCTTGTAATAAATGTCGTCGATTTTTACACAATGTAGTCGAATTCTTTTTATACGAGCATGAATCAGTGCATTTTGCTCGTATAAGCAAGTTCTTGCAATAAGCAAGTTTAATCTCTGTTCGTAAGTTTAATCTCTGTTCGTTAATTCTCTATGGTATTAAAATGATTCATGAAAGTTTAATTAGATCAGTAAAAACAGCTGAACTATAACACTTGTGGAGGTAAATTAAAAGTGGGAAATTTAATTATTAATTTCCGAATCTTCATAAACAAAGTGGATTATGTCTATAAAAAATTATCAAGAAATACTGAGATTTACATTTTGTGTAAAAAGTACACGAAGTTGTTAAATAAAACACACACACGAAAAAAATAATAATTCATTCATCAAAATTTATTTTCTCTCCTTCAAAGTATCGAATCCAATACAACTATGTCAGTGCTTGACCAATCCCCCATGCATTTTTAGTAGGCTAATTGAGGTATGGCCTTCAGCTCCTTCGGCAAATTTTCTTTTATTGCCCCGAATTAACTCAAAAAGGCTTTCCTCGAAGTGGTGATTGTAGCTTCGGGAACAGGAAAAAAATCTCACGGGACCATATCAGGCAAGTACTGTGCTTGGTCGATGACATTCGTTGCTTTTTTTCCGGCCAAAACCTCTTTCACTACAATAGCTTTGTGCGATGGTACATTATCGTGGTATAAAATCCACTCGAAATTTCAATTTTCAAGATGTTCGGAACACGAAATTTCGTTTGAAACACAAAATTTAAGGCAAGCTCTTTGTTCAACAAATTTTCCCCCTGTCAAAAATCGCAGAGCACTCAAAAGTATGATTGAAGAAACAACTGCTGTCAACACACTAAGTCAGAGATGACGCTCAAACTCCCCGTTGTAACTCGGTACAGTAGTACCAAATTTCCCGGGGGTGGGGGGGGGGGGAATTGCAATGATATCTTTTATACGAGTCTTTTAAGTGATAAATTTACAGGGAATGTAAAGTTAATGAGCTCTCATTGGAGCTCATAATAATCATAGGAGACGCACCATTTGTTGCTCACATTTTCCATCTAGCACTTGATTTGTTACACTACCGAACAAACTATTGTCTGTAATAGAGCAAGAATTCATTCCAAACTCGTTTGAACGAAAAAGGGAACTTAATCTACTTTGGTTCTAAACGTCTCAATTACAATGCAATGTTTCAGTTTATCCTTGTATGCTTAAGTAAATGAATATTGAAAAAAAAAAAAACAGCAATAAAAGAAGCAAAATAACTCACTTTTATCATTTATTTATTATTGATAGCAGATTGAAAAAAGAAAGGTTATTTTACTCTAAACTTTTTTTAAATCTCTTTCATCACATACTCGACTTTCCGTCTAACGAAGATCATTGTACGAAAAGCATCATCATTTTCTCCCTTTTACTTCTAAATTAGAAGCTTTGAATTTTCGTGCAGTAATCCAAAGAAACTGCATTGCATATGCCGCAGGAGAGACTATTCTTTTACACTCATCTGTATCATATTCATCCTTCGCAGCTTCATCATTTTTGGCAATAGAATAAATAGATGCATATATGAAATGACATATTTTCTTTATAGTATAGTCATGGAAAAATTAAAAACACCTGAATCCTGAACTAATTCAAACAAATATTTTATTGCCTTTTTCTGTATTAAGGCATATCAAAGTAGATAATCGCTAAAATATACATTCATAACTTATTGCAATATATATATATATATATATATATAGATTATTTATGACACAAGCGCTAAAATAATGTTTTAATAAGTATTCTAACCACTTAGTTTTTCATATTTTATTAAAGCTCTATTTTTGTTACATTGCATTTATGTTACTTTACATTACTCTAGCATACAAATGTTTATTGTTACGTTACGTGATAATAGATTAAAAATTTACGCACCTGAAAATTATTTTGAAAATTAGCAAAAATCGGTAATTTAAGGTAAATTTTCAAACAAACATTGTTTGAAACTGTTTTACTTATCTAAAAGCATTGTTTGTCATAAAACTTTTTCTGTCATTCTAAACTAAATTATTTTTTAGGCGTTTTCATTTGAATTCAATCTTCAAATGATCATTAAGGCTTATTCCATATTCCATGGCTTGCAGACATAAAATTCATGGGATTTCCTCCTCAATTTATCAATTAGCTCACTGTATTGCCGGTATCTTTTTGAATTTTCACTATATTTGACTGGTCTTTTTATATGAGTTGCTCTATAGCAGCCATACTCAACCTGCGGCCCGCGGGCCGCATGTGGCCCGGCGACACTTTATGTGCGGCCCGAGACACATAATTATATATAAAATTAATTGAGATGTGCGTAAAAGGTTTTTAAGACTTCACTTTTCTTTTATATATTTTCATGAGAAAACAAAATCTGTTCTGTTATTTATAATTACTAATTTAAAATTATGTTACAACATCTTAAAGGCCATTTTCTTAATCAAAAATTCTTTTTACATGCAATCATATTTGTGCTACAGTAGTGTATACATCTTTTAATCTTCGACACTAATCAAACATTTTTCCAAATTAATTAAATTTGCAGTAATGCTGCATTATTATATTATTACGTTTTGTACTTACCATATATAGCTAATAATGCCTATTAGGGTGAAATGTTTGTCGCGGACAAAAATATCAGCAAAATATTTTACACAAGACATTCCTAAACAAGAATCTTGGCGGCATATTTCCTACATCATTTGCGATAAAAAAAAATTATTTTTAAAGCCACGAAATGCATTATTTGGAAATAGTGGTATTAATATTTGATAACATTTCTTCGACGACAAACCTTCAATCCTACGGATTTATATTAACTTTATTATATTGCTTTGTTATACTACTTTTGATATCTCACTGTTTTAATCACCCGTTTTTACATTATTGTATAAGTATATTGCGGCTTGCCTAACGTCGCAAACGTACGTTTGCGGCCCGCGAGAAAAAAAGTTTGAGTATGGCTGCTCTATAGTATTGACTATCAAATCATGACAAAAAATCTTTGCTGCAGTTCGCACATGCGCAGTTAAAAAAATTTCATACAAATACCCGTATCTCATCAAATATTCAATATATTAATATTTAAATTGCAGTATGCTATTTCTACAATTTTTAGGAAAGCGGTGTTAAATCCAGTTGAAAACTCGGCATGCTATATATTTATATATATATATATATATATATATATATATATATATATATATATATATATATAATTGAATTTTTCACAGAAACGTTTCATCTTCAAGAATAGACGTGCTATTCTTGCACAAATGCACAAAAACGTTAACCAAGACCTACATAGTCATTTGCTACAGTGATGGATCTTTTTGAGCATTTTCTGTTTCCGGGGAGAAACGCAAATATTATTTTATTATTAAATTTATTATTACCCCATAATTGTTCTCGGGACTAAACCGTCACTGAAAAACATGAAGTCAAACATGTTCTTTACATCCTCCAGGTTCAAGGACATTTCAGACATTTCCTCACGAATTTCAGTAGATATTCGACAAAACGTCTGAAATTGGTCACTCACTGCCCCTTAATTTCTGGACATCAGTGTACTATGTGTATTGTATTTATTATTTATGTTGCTAATGAACGCAATCTTTTAAAGAACATTTCTTTACCCATTTAAATATAGAAAATTTATTTACCCATCATACGTAGTATAGGGTAAGTCTTGTAATCGTTTTGAAAATCGAAAAAAAAAAATCTGACGGGTTTACACGTTTCAGACACTAGAGATCCCGAAAAACCTATTTTCAGAAGAAAAAAAATGCCGTCCGTCTGTCTGTGTATCTGTAAACGCTCTATCTTCCAAACAAATTGAGATAGAGACTTGAAATTTGGTATGTACTTAGTATGTAATAATGGGAAGAAGCTTATTGAATTTCAGTAACCTCGATTATCCGAAACTATTTTTTTTTTTTTTTGGACTCTCAAAATAGTCGTTCTTATAAAAGGTATATAAAATTTGAAATTGTTTATTTTAAGGAGTGAATATAAAAGACAATAAAAAAACGTAAATTTTGCATAAAGAATGAAGTCGATCGGATAAAGAGTTGCCCAGATATTTGGAATCCTATTTTCCACACTCGTCGATTTTTCATGACCCTGTATTTCATCCAAATTTCAATTCAAAGATATATTTTAATTGGAAATGAGACGCTTAATCCGACGCAATAAACCGTTAGTTAAAATGATTATCATTTTTTGGAGTTATAAGGATGTTTCTTTTACGCAATTCAGTTTAAGACGTCATCAAGCCACGATTTTATCCGAATTGCAATGCATTTTATACGTAGTTTACACATGTTTTATTTTCATATTTTATATTATGTATATCCATGATGGGTAAGTATTACGGTGGCCCCCAACGACTAGTTTTGTTTCGGAAAAATATTTCTCTTAAAAGAAAAAAAAATGGCACTGAAGATCAAAAATGATCAGTATGTTAGAGTTGCAAAATTATTTAACACATTTAATTTCACCGTAAACTGTTTTTCGTGCCAAGAATTCATGTTAAATTACTTTGCAGTCGAACATTAAAATCTTATTCAGCAGAATCTTCACTATTTCCAGAATCCCGGTGTCAATATAAGGAGAACGTATATAAACCTCTAGTAAATGAGGAGATGGAGTAAAAGAAAAACGTATTTTTGGAACGCTGCCCTTTGCCGGTGAATGAATGGAGACGGCAGGAATGTGAATGAATGAGTTGCGTGGAAAAAAACTAAAATAAAATTTTAGCCAGCTTCTGAGATGACGAGATTTACCTTGGTATTGCTCACCGAGTTTCTGGCATTTTTACGCGCTTGTTATTCACATCATTATTTCTAGGAGTGCGGTGAAATTTCGTGTTTTCTTCCGATGAAACAATTACCTGATGTTCTGAAAATTGCATTTACGTATGAGCAACGTAAGTAACAAATGTAGTCAGTGTTGAATTCAGGGGGTGGCCCGGGGGTGGGGACATTCCCCCCGGAGCTTTGAAATGTCCCCTCTGGAAGGTTTGAGATTTTATGTTTTTACTGGACAAAAAATGCAAACCCCCCCCCCCCCTGGAGTCACAAGAATCCCTCCCGGAGAAAAAAGTCTGAATTCAACACTGAATGTAGCAGACACTCTACACTGCAAAAATCAACTTATAATGGAAGGATCGCTATAATGGACGGTTGTTTCATACACTGAAAAAAAAAAAAAAAAAAAAAAAAAGCTGATTATACAGTATAATACTGGCAGCGTATTACTGCTTATTTTACTGCTTATTACTGTTAATTTTACTGTATAATACTGGCAGCTGGAATGCCAGTATTACACTGTAAAATCAGCCATTTTTTTTCTGCAGTGTATGCAACGACCGTCCATTATAACGAACCTTCCATTATAAGTGCTCATCCATTAATTACGCCACACAAATTTCGTTGTTTCCTTTACCCCCCCCCCCCTGTTGTGACGTCACATTTTTTTGCAATTATTAATTTAGAGCTAATTTTTTTTCAAGAAAAGTTTTTTTAAAGAGTTATATACTATATGGTGACCTACTATAAATACTATAAAACTTGAGTGCTTTTACTTCAAGTTGTTGCAATTCAAAGAAAAAGAATGTACCTAATACTAAATAAATAAATTTTAAAAAAAATTACTGAATTTTATTATGCTGATTCAAATAATGTCTACCTAATTGTTTTCATATTTTAGACGTGGCGTCACAGCGTGTAAACCAACCCCCTTCCTCTGTCACACTGTGTCACACTTTGTGATCACCCCCCCCCCCCTCCTGTTGCAGCGTTCCGTAATTAATAGATGACCCCTAACGAATTATCTAATACATGTAATTTAGTGGCATTTTTAAATACATGCTTAAACAAGCATAAAAGTTCATCAAGTTTGTTTCCATAGCTCGTTTATGTAGTTTGGCAACAAATCTCACTTTCTGAAGTCCGAATTGCGCCAATCTTTAAAAAAATCGCCAAAGCTCCTATAACAATCAAGTACTCCTTTTTCTTTCAACTGCAACAGCTTGAAATAAAAGCATGTAAGATCACGATGATTTTACGATGTTTACTTCAGACTTTTTTTTTACATAGTATTAAAAACGTCCTCTGGTCTCGTGAAAAGAATGAGGGTTTTTTTTTTTTTTTTTTTTTTTTTTTTTTTTGTTAAATTATAAAGTATTAATCTATGATGTACTTTTTTAATTATTCGAGACAAATTTGTCTTTATTTCAGTTAACAGTTTCGATTTCATGGGGATGCCAAGGTATTCAGTTTATGACATTTATAAGTTTAACAAACTCCGCAAGTTTCTCCACAATTTTGATCTTTAACAGAAAGGTTCTCCAGGTTCGGTATCTCTCTTCCACTTACAGTTTACCATTTAAATACAAAGTTCATGTGTCATTAGATAAATTAATTTAATATATTGCAACAACTTATCACACAGAGAACTGGTGTCCTTACCTAGCCGGGGCCATTTAATACAAATTCCATACAATGTTTACAGCCCAAGCGTCCAAACATATATATCGAAATGTTTGTGTAGTTTTTGCTGAGTAGAGAATTTGTTTTTTGCTTCACATAAAACTGCTAGCCAACACATGCATAAAATACACGAAAATAATAAAGATACTCTGACTGGTTCAAAGATTTGACCAAAAAAAGTCTCAACTAAGCGTGCTGGGGAAGTATTGTGCTTGCTGCATGATGGACGACTATGCTCTGACGCTACACTGCAAAAAATAATTGTTGATTTTACAGTATAAAACTGGCATCCCAGTTGCCAGTATTATACCGTAAAATTAACAGTATTAAACAGTAAGAAAAGCAGTAATACGCTGCCGTGCAAGTAATACAAAACCGCGCAGGCGCGGTAGCGTATTACTGCTTGCACGGCAGCGTATTACTGCTTTTCTTACTGTTTAATACTGTTAATTTTACGGTATAATACTGGCAGCTGGGATGCCAGTTTTATACTGTAAAATCAACAATTATTTTTTGCAGTGTAGGCACCGAATTAACGGGGGCGACGGTGGCAAAACAAGCAAACTTCCACCACTAGTTTTAAAATGCTATTTTTGTCTTAATTAATCACAGTGATTAAATAGGACAAAACAAAATAATTAGTGATGGAAGTATGCCTGTTTGCCTATTTCGCCTCCGTGAAGCCGACGCCAATGTTGTGATTTGACAAAAGTGAAAAATAATATCAAAGATTGGTACGAAAGTTGATGGACTGAATATCTTTAATGTGCTGCATGCGTTATGTATAAAATGTGATAACTTTTTTAAGGTTGACTTTGATTTCTTACACATTTGTAAAAGATTTAAAAAGTAAAATAAAAATAATAATCTCAGTGTTATTTTAATCAAACATAGCTTTGAAGTAGTAGTTGCAAAAAATGTGACGTTTTATAGAGGAAGTAATATCAAGTGTGACAATCTATAACATAGTGGGAGGGAAGGGTAAAAAAAATTAAATTTGCGTGAGGGTATTAATGGATGACACCTCATAGATATAGACATCATCAATTATCTCTTCTCTTTCTAAATCCGTTAAATTCAAATTTCATAATTTCATTGTTTAGACTTTCAATTTTAATCCACTTATTACTGACTATTTCAAAAATTTAACAATATTTCAAATTGGCAAAAGTTTTAAAACGTTTAAATTAAAAAAAAAATTTAAACCTCTCAATAAACTTCCAGTTTCATTCGCGAAGTCACCTGTTCCGCATCCTTGCAAATGGAGAATTTTGTAACGTTCCTTAGAGTGATTGTCATTTATCTTATAAAAGTCAAACTAAAGGAAATCTTAAAACCCGCTTAAAACAAGAAATATATTTTAAAGAAATTAAGTAATATGCTTTTAATCCAAAGCTTAATTGGATTTCGAACAAAAACGTAAAAAAAAAGGTCATTCTCATCAGCAATGAAATTGCATAAAAAATTTCAGCAAAACTGGTTCGTCAGATAGGTGATTTTAATCAAAAACGTTAATTTTTTCTTTTATTATTATTCCGGGAGCCTACCATGTGAGATTACGGCCCTGAAAGTACATGAAAACCTCATTGTCATTGATACTGAACTTATATACATAATTTAAAGAAAATCGAATTGAGGGAAGTGGATCAAAAATCGCTTGAAAATTTTGACCCAGGAAGGCATACAGACACATAATATGTAAGATATAACGCAAAAAAAGTTTTTGTTTTTCGAACCTAACTATTGATGAGGTATGGCCTTGAAAATACATGATTATTGCATTGTCATTGACACAGAACTTGTGTGCATGATTTAAGGAAAATCAATTTGACGGAAGTGGGAGAAATTCTAATTGCAAAATTTCACACAAGCAGTCGGACAACAAAGGAACTTAAATAAAAGCGTGTAATTCCAGTTATGTAGATTCATCCATCATGACCTTAGCAAAATTAACTCCATGAGGAAATGGTTAAAAGTTATTTTTAAACTATTAATAAAATTATTATAATCTAACAACTGCATTACGTTTTTACGTATTCTCGCTGTAATTTTTAATTTTGATTCTTTTTTCAGGACTACACGACTGTCAGTATAGGGAAACTGTTTCTGGAAACAACAACAATGCTAAAAGCTTTCGAAGTATACTGTATTCGACAGGTAACCATTTTTTTAAAGTTACAGATTATTATGAGATAATTTCAAGTACTCTGATTTAAAGAATTTGTGAGGTTGCCAGTAATTACTATAGAAAATGTGAGCGATGCTCACAATCGTTTGGGACCCTCTACATTATCTTTTGTAAATCAAAAATAAATTCTCATTTTTGTCTTTCTTCAGAAAATGCCTTCGAAAATGAATTGTTGGAACACGTGAAGGAACTCAGAAATCTGCACGAGCCCGAGGTCGGCCCGGGACAATTTTCTTTCATTGCACGCAGGCTAAGTCAGGACTTCATTCTTAACCCCTTGGAGACGAGCGACACGTATACGTGACGCATAAGATGCTCAGAATCCTCGATTATTCCCACCAGTTACTTTTTATTGTAAGCTTTGCCTTATTTAATGACAGCATTTCTGCGATTCAATTAAGCGAATATTTCTGTTTTGAAAAACCGGTGGTAAAAGATTAAAAATTCTGTAAAAGACGCTCCTCGCGAAGGGGTTAAACCTCCTTTTTTCACATCTGTTTTTTTTTCTTTTCTTCCTGTAAAAACAATAGTGATATTGTTCATTTGTAAACGGAATCTGTAGAATTTTATGTTCGTTTAATAAATTAAAGAGAAATATTTTTTAAAGACCTACTTTTTGCTTAAGCTTTTTTACAAGAACGATTTATGAGCAATAGGCGCCTTGGGAAAATTCCGCTCGGCAAAAGGACTATAGAATGCAGAGATGTGTTATTATAATCTACTGTTCATTGTATTTTACTATAAGCCTAATTTGCATATATATGGTTCATGTTATGCATTCCAGAGCCATCTATTAGTCATTTTTTGAACCACAACTTTTTTTGTTATTAAAAGAATCCGAACTCCTTCTAATCCTATTCGTGCAAATCGAATTTTTTAGCATCATATGTTCCTTTTTAATGATTTTTTAAAGTTTTAACGAATTTATGGCGCACCCTGTATATACTGAATCTTCATTTGAAGATAATTGTCTAAACAATCATTAATGTTGTAATTCCACATTCCATTACTTCCAAACGTATAATCTGAAAATTGCTGTACTTTGAAATTTTTGTATAAATTTCTGTGAAATAATGCATAAATATGCATGCGATCTTTGTAAAAGAATTTTAATTGTTGGACAATATTAGCTAAAAAATGTCGGCATTCTTTTGTCGAAAATTTCGACTTGGGCTATGCATTGGCCTGAAAATTTCGGCCCGCCTAGACTCTAGAAGAAAAAGCTAAAGCCGTTACGAAATACGTTACGGTACGTTACTTTGAAATTTTTGTATAAATTTCCGTGAAATAATGCATAAATATGCATGCGATCTTTGTAAAAGAATTTTAATTGTTGGACAATGTTAACTAAAAAATGTCGGCATTCTTTTGTCAAAAATTTCGACTTGGGCTATGCATTGGCCTGAAAATTTCGGCCCGCCTAGACTCTAGAAGAGAAAGCTAAAGCCGTTACGAAATACTTTACGGTACGTTACTTTGAAATTTTTGTATAAATTTCCGTGAAATAATGCATAAATATGCATGCGATCTTTGTAAAAGAATTTTAATTGTTGGACAATGTTAGCTAAAAAATGTCGGCATTCTTTTGTCGAAAATTTCGACTTGGGCTATGCATTGGCCTGAAAATTAACAGGCGTTAAACAGGCGACAATATTTGAGGACAATATTACTTGGGATTTATAAGTTCAATCTAACAAGTAATTTTGAAGACAAAAAAATTAACGCGATTTCAAGTCGCTGCTTCTTAATAAACAACTTGTTTACAATTGTGCAAAAAATAGTACAGGTAAAATAGAGGGTTTTTTAAAACAACTGATGGACATTCCCCAAAATTTGGGAATGACTTTGATTTGGCACTAGAATTGAAGATTCGATTAATCCCCAAAAAATAAAGTTGTTTTACCCTGTTTTGGGGATGAGAGATAGGGGGGAAACTTTAACTCAAGGAGGGGGGGGGGATAATTTTTTTAAGTAGGTCAAGTGGGGTATCTTTAGTTCTGCATTTTTTAAATTCTGAATCGAACGACACCATCCGCAAGTCGATGCAATGATTCGTTACAAAGTTACACCAGGTTTTACAAATACAAAGTCGACGATTTTACCTCAATGGAGTTAATGTAGAAACAATTGATTACAGAAACAATCGATGGCCATTCACGAAAATTTGAGAAGAACTTCGTTTTGGCACTAGAAAGGAAGATCCGATGAGTCCCCCCCCCCCAAAATAAAGTTACTTTACGGTGTTTAGGAGGGGGGGGGGACAAAGGGGGACATTTTAACTCGGGGGGGGGTAATTTAATCTTGTTTAAGTAGGTCAAGTGGGGTATCGTTTACTATGCATTCTTTTAATTCTGAATGGGACGACAGCACCCGCAAGTTGATACGATGATTCCTTAAAAAGTTACGCCTGGCTTTATAAATACAAAGTCGGCAATTTCATTTCAATGCAGTTAATATAGGTTTTTACAGAAACAACTGATAGGCTTTCACGAAAATTTGGGAACAACTTTGTTTTGGCACTAGAAAAGAAGTTCCGATGAATACCCCAAAAATAAAGTTGTTTTGCCGTGTTTTGGGGAATAAAAGGGGGGCATTTTAATTCAGGGAGGGGAGGGGGGGGGGTTAAATAAAATCGTCAACTTTGTATTTATAAAAACTGGCGTAACTTTATAACAAATGATCGTATAGACTTTTGGATGGTTGCATTCGATTCAGAATTAAAAAATACATAACAAACGATATCCCATTTGACATATTTTTTAAAAAATGAATTATTCCCCTTGTGTTAAAATGCCGCCATTGCCCCCCCCCCCCTCCCTAAACACGGTAAAACAACTTTATTTTTTGGGGACCTGTCGGATCTTCTTTTCTAGTGCCAAAACAAAGTTTTCCCTAAATTTTCGTGAATGGCCATCAGTTTTTTTTTCTGCAAAAACCTATATTAACTGCTCTGAGTAAATCGTCGACTTTGTATTTGTAAAACCTGGCGTAACTTTCTAACGAAACTTCGTATCGACTTTCGGATGATGTCGCTCGATTCAGAATTAAAAAATGCATAACTAACGATACCCCATTTGACCTACTTAAAAAATTGATTACAAAGTTACGTAAAAAAAGGTATAGAATTTTATGAAATCGACTAAAATTTTCAGGGGATTAAATTTGAAGAAATACAAAATTTTAATTTTTATACGGCGCCGTACAAAAAATTTCCCAGTGAGTAAAATGTGTCCCATACACTAATAAGGTCATGTACAAAATTTCAGCATTTTATCCTAAAAAGTCGCAGATGTATGTTTAAACAAAGTTGGTGAAGGGTTAATCATAAATTAAAATGTAAATGTTTACAGCTATAATAGAGTGCAGCTGACACGACACAGAAATGCTTCATAAGCAAATAAAATATGGCTCTTATCTTTAGATTTATTTACAAATTTACAAAACTATGCTTCCTGAAAAATACCTTAAAAATGCACCCGATGAATTACAGAATAAAACTTGGAAATGGCACAGTCAATGAACATTAAAACAGCTTAGAAATGTTTGCATATGCAAATATCTGCCTCTGATCGGTACGTCACATAATCGCAACAGATGCGTCGTTATTACTTACTAGATACTTTTGTACTTTACATTAGATACTTTTGCACCAATATATAGCACAGTTATTATTTATTTATGCAATCATGGTTTTCTTTCGTAATTTGCGTACGCGATCATCCGACATAATTTTTCCCCTTTGCGAACTCATATCCAGGCATAGAAAAATGGTTTAAGTCAGCATTTATGCATTTTCATATCTCTGCGACTCTTTTTATGATAAAATGCTGAAATTTTGTACATGACCTTATTAGTGTATGAGGCACTTTTTACACTTTTATATGGGGGGGGGATTTTTGTATGGGGCCGTATAAAAAGTTAAATTTTGTATTTCATTAAATTTAATCCCTTGAGTAATTAGTGATAATATTTCAAAATGCCTTTCTCTCGTTCATCATTAGGGTACGGCATCTGTGCTGCTGGCCAGCTTGGAGAAGGAGAAGGAATTGCTGAGGATATTCCTGCGGGTATCGCAGATGGAGAACACCCTCCTCAGGAGGATGAACCTCTCCGCCTTCCTCATGGTGCCTGTGCAGAGGGTCACCAAGTAAGTCCACACTTTAATCACTCATAGTATCACCTTGGATTGTAATGCAGCTTAAAATTGTTTTCTTTCTTTCTTTCTTTCTTTCTTTTTAAAAAAATGTGAAGTTTTTAATACAATATAAAATTCTAAATTACAGCTCACTGTTCGTATTGCCATTATGAATGCTAAACTGTAAAAAAAATTTCAGAAACGTTTCTGAAAGTATCGGAGACATCTGCTGCACGATACTAAAGGAAAGGTTTCTGATTCAAGCAGAAAAATGTTTCAGCTAAAACACGGAACCTTTCCGATTCGTAATGAAATCATTACAAATTGCAAAGTTTCCGTGTTTTATCTGAAACACACTGTAAAAAATGACCAATGTTTCTTATTTTATGAAAATATACTACAACCACGAGCAAAAATATAATATAGTCTTCTGAGTTATCCGAAATTCCAAATAGCGTGTTCCATTGTCTTTTGAATCCCCAGAAACCAATACATTTCCAAAATTTAAAGAATTATTTATAAAAACAAAGTAATTTTCGCTGCCCGTATTTTTCAGAAACGTTTCCGAAGGGTTTTTATAGTGTATTAATTAGTGTCCTCAGCCTGGAATACCTGTTTTTCGAATGCTATCAATTCTCAAGTACACATTTTCGTGCTCAAAAAATATGTTTAACAGACAAACATGCAAAATTAACTGTGTTAACAATAACATTAAAATTAAGATTATTTCTTTACTCTTTCATGTATAAATTAACTTATGCGTCTGAAAACGTTTACTTGAGAATGGATGACATTCGAAAAACAGGTATTCCAGGCTGAGGACAGTAATTAATACACTACAAAAAAAAAAAAAAAAAAAAAAAAAAAAAAACCTTCGGAAACGTTTCTGAAAAATACGGGAAGCGAAAAATAGTTTGTTTTTATAAATAATTCTTTAAATTTTGGAAATGTATTGGTTTCTGGGGATTCAAAAGACAATAGAACACGCTATTCAGAATTTCGGATAACTCAGAAGATTATATATTTTCGTTCGTGGTTATAGTATTTTTTCATAAAATGAGAAACATTGGTCATTTTTAAAAGTGCATTTTTCTGCTTGAATCAGAAACTAAAGTTCATTACGAATCGGAAAGTTTCCGTGTTTTATCTGAAACATTTTTCTGCTTGAATCAGAAACATTTCCTTTAGTATCGTGCAGCAAATGTCTCCGATGCTTTCAGAAACGTTTCTGAATTTTTTTTACAGTGTAGGATGTCAAAAGCTTTAACTCTCTTGTTCACGAGTTATTTATAAAATTCTTCTTAAAATCAGTATAATTAAAATGTTATTCCAGATTGAATAGAAAAAATAATCTGTACCACGTATGAGGCCTTTACATTTTACATAGCCGCCAACTTCTACGCCTTTATCATATAAACGTGTTTTGAACCAAACAAATTACTTAATAAAATGTGTTCTGAGTTTTATTTTATGAAATGTAGAATATATTTTATTTTATTTATTAAGTAAAATTTCTGGTTCAAATATGTCTATTTCACTTTTAGAAAGCATGGAAGTCCGTAGTCATGCCTAGGTGTGAGTCACAATAAAATTTAGTCAAAAACCTATTTTAAAACACTGATTTTTTTTCTTTGCTTAAACTAAGAGCCTCATAAAATGTCCATATGTGCTAAAGGGTTGAGAATTAAGACACATCATAATGTGAATTTTGGTTTGTGTCTTAAAGCTGATTATTTGATGGCATTCGTTTTTGTTGCTCACAGAATTGAAGGTTTTGGTTAAATAATTTCGATCGAAATTCAGTCACACTTTGAAACAGCTACTTTGCAGTGTTAAAAACAAAATAACTCTAGCGACCGCAATGCAATTATTCATATAACATTCATATAAAACCTCATACAATTCAAGGGTAACATAGTATTAAAATACAGTCCAAACAATTTTTCCCCATAGACCATAAAGAAACTCAATTCTTTTGAGTGTCCCTGTACATGAACTATAAATTCTAAACATTTCATTTTCAATAACGAACATGCCATAGTAATCCTCAATAACATATGTGTATCAATTACAGGGAAATCCGGATATGTTTATGCGAGTTAGAGCACGGACATACGGTCAGACAGACAGACGGCCAAACAAATCGAATTCATAAACACTTTTCAACTATATCGGAAAGTTTTAAAAAGAAATTGCCTTTTAAATCGGAACTTGAATAGATATAAAGTTTCCTGCCATTGTATTAAATTTATGAGAACTAAACAATTTCTAAAAGACACAGCATGTAGTTATAATTCAGTAATTTTAATCTTCGGATTAGTTAACAATATTTGTAAAACAATCAGTTCTGATAAAGGAAACTTAAATAATATTACATTTAAAAAGATACCACCGCAGCAAAAGTTCAAACTACGTCAAATATATACGTTGAGAAACCTTCCATCAATTAATAGTATAATAAATAAAACTCAGTGATCTTACTTATCTCAGTTTTACTTGCGTTCGCCACAAAATTACACAAGTCTCTTTAGCAAATGTAGTCTTAGTCAGAAGTTTATAAGAAAAACTTCCTTCTAAAACATATGAAGATTCTTTAAGTCTTTGTGAATGAAAATTTCTCCCTGCATAGCTAACATTTACATATTTTTAAGAACTTTTCGAAAAACAGATAAAAAAGTTTATAAACTATCAAGACATACCATTTTAGTGCTCAACGCAGCAAATGTTCAAATCTATTATTTGAAAATCAGCTAATCTCTCTGTTAATAAAAGATATTATAATAAATGAAACTGGTTAATTTTATACAAATACCAGGGAAAGCGAAAAAGTAAGTCACAAAAGGCAATTAAACAATAAATTAGCAAGATACGCACCTGAAAATTATTTTTATTTCTCAATCTTCATAAATATTTATACACTTGTCCTATCGTTTTGCCACCTATTAGCATGTATGGAAACTACTCACTACTAAATTCGCTGTAGTTGGAAGTCAAAGTTGTAATTTTTCTCGAACAGAGTGAAAAGTATCTAGGCCGGGCTTGAATCCTGGCCCAGATACTTTTCACTCTGTTGGAGAAAAATTGTTCTACTTTGATCTCCGACTAAAAGGAATATAATATTTCAACCTGAAACTCCCTTATGTATATATATAATATACTCACTACTTTTTCCAAATATCATGTCATATCAATTTGTGACTTAATGACTTTCTTTCGTATTCAACAAAAACGTGTCTTGGGTAGTTAAAGGTTTATTTAGCCGAAAAAAACAACATGTCCTTTATCGAACATGCCCTTAATTACAGCGTAATTAAAAATTACGAATTTACTTTTACATTATTTTATGAACTATGGAAGGAAGTTTTTTCTTATGATTAATTTGATAATATTTGATATCGTGATTAATTTGAATTACCAGATTTCGTTTTTATATTTTTTATTATATTTGTATGAAGTTCCACTTCATGCATACCAAAGAATAGCATCGTACGAACAACAATTTAAAAAAATTTGTATATCGCAAAAAATCGGGACTTTTGTCGTTCCAACAATGGTTCTGCGGGACGGGTCTTGGCAGGGCCTGTTTACTGAATTGGTCCAGGAAACCCGTGCTTACCCAAAGAAATACAAAGGGGCTCCAAAATTTACTTTTCAAAAAATTTTCAATTAGGGTAAAAAATGCATTTTTTTTTCTTACGAAACTTTTATCTAAATTATGAATGTTCTTTCTAAAGTGTTGCTTAATCGAAATTTTTATGGTAAAATTTCAAATTGTTGCAGCATAAGACAAATGGATTTAATAAATAACAAAGCAATTGGTAGAGTAATAGGTGGAGCTCCTGGGTAACGTCGGGCTTCTCCTACTTCTATGTCTTAAGAGGACCCTGGGTGCTGGAGCTCCTGAAAATCGAGACATCCCACGTAAATCGGGTCACCTGTCAACACTAGGTCAGGGTAAGATACGTATCGCTAGTTTCAAAGAAGATAAACAAGTCTGATACATTCATCTTAAGCAGAAAAGTTGAGTGACTGATATCATAAACGAATACGATAGTAAAAATGCATTTTGAAATGCCGCCATCAGCAATTCGGATGCTGTCATGTGTTTGGATCGACATAATCTTCACAGTTAGGGAATTAACTCATTTGAAACCTGTCACCAACATACACACACTGCCAAAGCTACTTATGGTATCATTTCAAACAGGAGAAACAATTCAATCAAAATCAAAACCATCCTGTTATCGATCCTGTTTGGAAAGTCATTCTGACTGATTTGTTTTCATCTTCACTTTTTGCATGCATGTAGCTTCGCTGCTTTTTATTTTTGTATATAATTACATACAATGTAACCGTTAGAGTCGTCTTTAATAAGATGATGAATTTTACCTATCTGGACAAATGCATTATCTTGGTTTTTGAACGGAAGAATTTAGCTTCGATGTTTTTCTCTGTTGAATGTACAGGGTGCCCCATAAGTTTATTCACGTTTGAAAAAATTCTAAAAAAAATTAGCAAATTGTCATATTGGAGTGCAGTTTGCACCATAGTACTTGTCAAAGTGTCGGTTTTTTTGTGCCAAAAGCAAAATATAGTTCAAAGTATGGTCCAATGAAACAATTTGTTATTTTTTTTTCTGAATTTTGGAAATGTGAACGGAAACTTTGAATTTTTGTTCTTCTTTTGCCCGCCCCCCCCCCCCCCCCCCAAAAAAAAAAAAAAAATCCTATGGTGTAAACCGAACAACATCGTAGAGCATTTTGTTAAATGTTTATGAATATTTGATATCTGAACCTACTTATGGGTACATGTAAACAATTCTTTTCTCTCTCTCTTTTTTTTTTTTTTTTTTTTTTTTTTGCCACATGAAATCCAACTTTCGGAAAAGACTTATGTACAAACCTAACTTAAACCTAACAAAATACGCCATATAGAGCGAAAAAAAAAACACTTTGTTAATTTTTTGAAAAAGGTGTTTTTTTACATACAGTTGAATCAGTCGTTTCAAAAAAATTTCTAAATCTAGGATTGAAAAAAATTTTCAGGAAATAATAAAATCTTTGCTAGAGGGATATTATATTTTAAGAACATTTTTGTGCTGAGTATATTTCCTAAATCTCTAAATATGTATGTTGGTTATCAGTTGTTTATATTATAAGAATTAAAGATAAAACAAACTTTTAAAAAACCTTTGAACTTATGTTGTTTTTTCAGGGAATGAGATTTGTTGCTCTACAAATTATACAAGAAAAAGGATATTAACTGTACTTTTATTAGGTACTATCTGAAGTACCAGACGTTGCTTGGTACTCTAAATATGTATGTCGATTATCAGTTGTTTATATTATAAGAATTAAATATAAAACAAACTTTTAAAAGCCTTTGAACTTATGTTGTTTTTGCAGGGAATGAGATTCGTTGCTCTACAAATGATACAAAAAAAAAAGATATTAACTGTACTTTTATTAGGTACTAGCTGAAGTACCCGACGTTGCCTGGGGCTTTAAGAATGTTTGTTTAGAAAAATAAATTTCAAAATTAAACAAACAGTATATAAAAAACATAATTAAAGAAAGCATGCGAAATGTTATACACATGAATCATATGAAAACCGAATATAAACATACATTTATGTAATAAGCTCATCAAAATTCAGCTGTAAATCAGCTAGCTTCCATTCATCATTGGAACAATAAAAGCTGAAAAGGAAAAATGTCAGACTGTCTTCTAACTGTACATGATGGAAGGAACTTAAAAAAAAATTAGTTCAAAGCAGCTTCATAAACTATATTTCTTGTTTCTTGATTGGGGGCAAATAAATACAAATTCATTGAAGAGCCGACTCTTGACCACGCAACGTAAAACTGTCCATGAGAAAAGCAAGATGATTCCAATTTGACTCCAGCTACATGTAAAGATTGTCCCCGAGCCTTATTGATAGACATGGCAAAAGCTAAACGAACTGGGAATTGTCGCTTGAATTGAAATGGGATATCAGATGAAATAAGGGATATGCGCGGAATGAAAGCATCCTCATCTTTACCACAGCCTGTCAAAATTGTTGCTTCAATGACATGAGGCTGGAGCTTCTTAACTTCTAATCTTGTACTGTTGAAAAGTCTTGAAAGATTTAAATTTCTGAGAAGCATAATGAGTGATCCAATCTTCAGTATAAAGTTATGCGGTGACATTCCGGGAGGTTCCAAAGAATTTAAAAATTCAGTAGGATAGTGCACAAACTCATTTTCCTTGACAACGGTATCTATTGATTTGTAGAATACAACCTCTAGGTAACTCTTCTTGAATCTTCAAGTGGATGTTGTTTACATTATCATTTTTTGGTGCTAGAATCCCACGTTCGCAAACCCACTTATAGTCTGTAAAATGTTGTCGAATATTTAGAAATACTTTCACCTTGAGTTCGTCAACCGAAACAACTGCGTTACAAAATGGACAGACCAGTTACTGGACGAAGATACAGCAAACTGTCCATCCAATATGTTGCCATGCAGATGAACTACCATGTTTATAGTCATTCGCAAAATGCGAACATGCTTCCAAAGATCTGACGATGTAAGGCATGTGTTAATTTCATCCGCCATTGTTTCTTTTAAAATGACCGGCAATGTTTGTCGGAAATCTCTAGACCATACAACAGTGACTCCTCCCATTAGTAAATCATTGCCTCTTAAAAATTGAAGTGTCTGATTGAGGGCCTGCAAAACATTTTTATGTGACATGGTACATTCATCCTTCATCCCATACAATGACCTGACATTCCTGTAGAACCTAATTTTTTTCTGTTCGTTAGTTGTATTTCAGACGGGAATTTCACTTCTGGCTCGATTAAGCTGCAACTTGAAAGCTGAATGCGCCGTTCTTAAACAAGAGATCAAAGTTACAGCAATTCCAGAAGAGTCCACAGTAATAGCTATCTTAGTATGTTCTCGAAGTTCAGCAAGTCTTAGGGGATTGGAGGATACACGCTTGAATACAACTTGATAAGAAACGTCTTACCTGTTCCTCCCGGTGCATCCAGAAAAAAACTCTTCCCCTTGTTATGGTACTTCTTCCAAGATGGTAGCGTAAACAGATCTTTGGTCATCAGTCATCTTAAGAGTTGACTTTAAGGGCATGAGTATTAAATATTATGGATTTTGAATACCATTACTTCCGAATAGCTGTATTCAAAATTTTCAAACTTTGCCACCTATTTACTAAGGAACATCGTCCTATTCATCGTGTTCTATCACATTTTTTTTTTGTTCTGTTGTTGGCCATTGGAATATATATTTGTATTGTCATTGGCTTATGTTGTTCTTGCAATAAATAACAATTTTTAATGGCAACAATTGAATAAACCTATATAATTTTGTGAGTCAACCTTCAATGGCACGTTTGCAACAAAAAAGAACATTTAAAAAAAAGTACACATCTAGTTTTTGAACATGTCGTGGACTGTTAAATAGTCATTTGAAGTCACTTTCCTTTGTTGTTTCAAAATTATTTGTTTAATTTTATGAATATCATTGAAAAATTATTAACAGATCTTTCAATTTTCCATAGATACCCTCTGCTGTTAAACAGACTGTACAAGGTGACCCCATATCATCATAAGGACAGAGAAGCTCTTAGGGAAGCGCAGTTGAAAATTGAATTGCACTTAGAACAGATTAACCAGGTAATGCATATATTTTCCACTTGACTTAACTGGTGTTATGGTACCATTTAGTGCATTCTATTAGGTTGTAATACGGACGCCTGTAGGACGAAACAAAGGGATGAGCAAGATTTTAGACTACATATGCCTGAGATCAGATGACTAGACAGGTTTGACAGGAAAATACTAACAATATAATAAATTATAACACCTTGTAATAGTATATTACTTTTAAATGCTAAAGGTGTAAAATTAACAACTATAATATAAATTAAAATAACTTTTATTAGTTGTTTTACAGTTTCGACTCTTTCCGAGTCATTTTCAAAAACAAAATGAGAATATTCTAAAGTTGCACGGGCTTTGAAGTTATTATTTTCATGTACTTTTTCTCTATAAAAAATAGTAGCTAAACTTTTTTTTTTTTTTTTTTGGTCAAAACTCATTATACAACACAATTTTTAATCATATCAACGTTAAAAAAATAAATAAATAAATACAGAAATATAACAAATAAGAACTATTAAATACCTCTAAAGTTTCAAAATGGAGAATTAAAACAGCTTATGCAGTGTATCGACGGGGGAGCTCAGGCCCTCTGAACCACTCGTAGATGATTTTTAAACGCATGAACGTAAACGAAAAAAAAAAAGAGTAAAATGTCGCCTTTCGCAGGGGTTCAGGGGATTACTCTCTGAGGGAAAAATTTTAGTTATTTTTATTCTTAGTATCTAATTATTTTAAGTCATTTGAGAAGAATAAATCTTATTTTATTTTTCTTAATCATCAGAGAAAAAAAAAAAGTTAAATAAATTTCAATATCCAGTGAGTGTCAATGGCCCTTCCCCTACTTTTTTTTTTGATGAATTGTAACTAAAAGTTTTATTATATGGTCTGCACATAACCATATTTTATATTGCAACGTTTGTCTGAATTTGACACAATGCGGTAACATTGTTTAGACTAGAGACTATTTAACCCGTTATACAGCAACAATTATATAATTTATGCAATTTAATCAATTTCATTTGTAGCATTAAGAAAATAAATTATTTTTTAAATCCTCAAAAATTTAAATTTATGGATCGAATTGTGACCAAAACTATTTTACAAAAATTAAATATTTATTTCGAGTATTATGAATCTTCTAGCTAAAAAATAAAAAGTTCGGCTCTATAAAAATTCCGATTTAAAAAAAATAGGTACAGCAAAATATACGGTATACTTTTTCAAAATATCTTTCCCCAAATTATATGCAATGGTTCCATTGTTCAGGTTGCTTTTCAAAGAAAATGACGAAGTACCGGGTGCGGCATAAATTCGTTAAAACTTTAAAAATTCATTAAAAATGAACAAATGAAGCTAAAAAATTGGGGTTTGCACGAATGGGATTAAGGGAGATCGGATTTTTATTTTATTGGGTTGTCCGGAAAGTTCGTGCTGGTTGGGAAAAATCAATTCGTACCAGAAAATTCTATTATTTAATTATTATACATTTAATCCGATATCTAATTTACAATAATTACAGGGCAGGATTTTCCGCTACGCATTGATTTTCCCAACTGGCACGAACTTTCCGGACAACCCAATAATAACAAAAAGGTCGTTGTTCAAAAAATTACCAATAGATGGCGTTGGCATGCATAATATGAAGCAGATTTATGCAAATTAGGCTGTCAACAAAACGCCTCGATGCACAAGATTCTTCATACGATATCAGCAGTATGCTATCGTTACCAGATCAAGCGTTATTGGTAATTAACGGCATTGGTCTTAAGCTATTTTACAAGAAAGGAAATCAACAACCGGCGCATTGCGAAAATTCTGCACGTCAACAGGACTCAATACGAGAAAAGGGGCCCATTTCATGTGGTTGGATACTGAAGCTTGTCAGACGCTTCGCTGAATCGGGTCGTTTGGAGGATAAATTTTTGAACCACAACTGTTATACAAAAAATCCGATCTTCCTCTAATCCCATTCGTGCAAACCACAATTTTTTAGCATCATTTGTTCCTTTTTAATGATTTTTTTTTAAAGTTTTAACGAATTTATGCCGCACCCGGTATTTTATATGGAAGCTATTTCTCTGAACCCTCCATAGTTGAAATAATTTGCGTGTTTGGATTAAAATCCTGCACTTCTCGGGTTGTACCCAACCCGAACCCGACATATTTCAACCCACAGCCGGCCCGAACCCTACATATTTCAACCCACAGCCGGCCCGAACCCTACATATTTCAACCCACAACCGACCCGAACCCGCAATACTTCACCCCGCAAGCCGACCCGAACCCGAAATACTGCACCCCGCAAGCCGACCCGAACCCGCAATGAAAGGACCCGCATACACATGCTACGTGTGCGTAGATTTGGAGGTGTCCACTATTCCAAGGTATAAACATACAAATATATAAGTATCAGGAATTGAAAAAGTGTTCGCTAAATAGAGGTATCCGCCTTTGAGGAGTGTCCATTATGAAGGTCTTATTGTATAAGTAATTTTAACCGGAAAAAATATTGTGGAATTTCTTTTGAAAAAGCGGGTCAGCCGAATTCGACTCGCAAGAATCAAAACCCAACCCGAAACCGACTCGAACCCGAACCGCAACGAAAAAGTATAGCGCCAACCCTACTCGAACCGCGGGTCGGGTCGGGTGCGGGTAAAATCGGGTAACTCGACCCGATTCAGGACTCTAGTTTGGATTGTTACTTGTTCAGGGAGCTCACCTTTGAACAAAACAGATCCAGGTATAATTTGAAGGGTCAAGGGGGAAAACGATGACAGTCAATTTTTGTTAAATGTGTGATGTTGTTTCACGGTGAGTTCAAGCCCCTCCCTTCTCCCCCCCCCCCACCCCTCCCTTGAAGAGAAAATATTTTTTCTTTTTCTATTAATCTTTAGTTATTTAAAATAGCATGAGATAAACAAATTCAACTTTTTTTTTTCAAAATCATTAGAAATAAAGAAAATTTAATAATTTAAACTTCCAAAACGTAAGGATGACCTTTGGCCCTCTCTTTTCTGGCGCTTGTTGCTTCCAGACACCCTTTATTGGGTTAATTTTAACTACGATTTAAGATACTCGAGTAAATATCGTTAGACTTTAAATACAACCTCAACAACTTTTTTTTAAAAGTTCAAAAAGAAGCTTTCTTCCAGATCACTGCGTATCCGTCTTAAAGTAGTAAACAGCATCTGTCCCTTCGTATTTACTCGTCCGTCGCTGATATTCTGACAGACGTCTAAGAAAAAGTATCCAAAGTGTTATTCCAGCTTCGAGTAGTAAATTTATACCTTCACATTTGACTTCAAACGTCATTAGAAAACTAGAAAAGAAAAGGAAAGAAAGAAAAAAACATGGCAGTTAGCGTCTGACATTTTGACAAATTACTTTAGATTTATTTTATGCATTTTCAAAATGCAAACGAGATGGTGATTTAAATTTGCTTATCTTTGCATTTGCATGTAGTCAGGGCCATCGCTATGACTTATTATTGAGGGGTGGGGAGGAGAGAAGCTTTAAAACTTACGAGTCAATGTATCTGCATTTACTAAATGTGCCTCTTTAACCAGAAAGTGTATTACAGTAAAACCTGTAAAAACGGAACCTGTCTATATCGGAAATTTGTCTTAAGTGGTTGTCTTAAGACTTAAGTGGTTGTCTTAACGGTTGGTTGGTGGATTTATGACAGCCGATTATCTACATGAGGGATATAGGCCCTAAGGGGAGAGTACCCTCCGTGGGGTCTTTCTAAGAGATCCTAACCCGTATTTACGACAAGGTTCGGAGAAAACCACGGAAAACTCCGAACGGTTAGGTCAACGTATTACTGCTTATTTTACTGTTTATTACCGTTAATTTTACGGTATAATACTGGAAGCTGGGATGCCAGTATTATACTGTAAAATTAACCTTTTTTTTTTTTTTTTTTTTTTTTTTTCAAGATGGACTAAAAAAGACTGCTTTCGAGCAAAGAAAATGAAAATATTTGAGAAAATATTTCTCCCTTGCATATATCATCTGAGCACGAAAAATAGTTATTTAAAAATCACCTCATTTAACACAAACAGGAACAAATAGTTAAAAATAAAACGACATTTTAAAATCAGACATTTAGTAAAACTAAAAACAAAAGTAATGTCACATAATAAAAACAATTTAAGTAGACGTTCCAAACTTCATACAAGTTCCTCATCGGTACAAATATCAGTGGAAAACCAATGCCGATGCTTAAACATGTTCACGTTTAAGAATATGCCATTTAAAAATATTAATACACCAGGGTGTATGTATACTTCACAGTAGGACCACGCATTCTGGTGAGAATTGTACATGCTTCGTTTAGTAGAGATTTCTGTAATCTTGCAAATCAACCTTCTAAAAAAAGGTCTACTTTTCGGTAGTTTTCAATACAAAAAGCTACCTATTGCAGCCGTTCGGAGGAAAACAATCAAAACATTTTGGTATAATTTTCACCGATCACGATCCTCAGACCTCCAAACCACCCTCCGTTGTTCAAATGTTGATTTATATATATATATATATATATATATATATATATATATATATATATATATATATATATATATATATATATATATATATATCTGACATACGTCATGCAGTAACTCTCTTATTTATGAAACGATTCTGATGTGACTGAATATGTGTATAGGACATACCAAAGTCTCAACCGAGTTCATTGGCCAGCTTCATCCGCCTCTTGTTTCAAAATGGCGGCCAGTTAAAAAAATTTAAAGTTTTAAAAATTCAAAAAGATGTACAAAAAAATTATAAATTAAAAAAATTGTTTCTGCTAAGTGTTAGATTTTTTTTTGGCTATATCATAAAGAATGGCTGAGATATGACAGTTTGAATTTCTAGGGTGGCTGAGATTTTGAAACAATCTGATATTTGTTATGCTGTAACTCTCATGCTGAAATTCGCATTCAAATTCAGTATTAACGAAAACCGGGATTGAATCTTCTATAATCGGGTTCCAAGCATTTTAGCTTCGGGTGTTTGAGTAAAATGAGTTGCATTTTTAAAAACATGGACTATGAAAGCTACCTTTTCCTCCCGGTACAGGCCGGAAGTACTTTTATAATTATTCCAGTTGGATTTAATAATTCTAATATTTTCAAAATAAGGGATGTCGTTGGTATCTATTGAATGATTAACAAGTTTAGATTTTAAAGTACCGGATTTGTAAGCGCATTTATACTCTTCTAAGTGGATGTTGCATGATCGTCCAGTTTCACATAATAAACAGAGTCACAGCCTTTACAAGGGATATTATAAATTATACCGGTATTCTGTAAGACAGGAATTTTAGGCTTGAATTTGAGTAACATGTTCTTCATATATTCTTCTTTTTATTATGTAGGATTTTAAAATGTCTTTTTAATTTTAATAATTTGATTCTGGCGTAACATGTTACACATAAATTCAATGATGAATATTATGGGAAAAAATGTAGGCGATTCAGGTGAGTTCTCAGGCAATAAATGTATTCAAACAACATAAAAGACATTTAAATAATATTGGTACATATATCGTATATACAAGACAATTAATTAAAATAATAAAAATAATAATACACGTCATTTACCATAAATAACAGAGAATGAATAAAATAAAGGATTTTACTAAATAAAAAAAAAAAAGATCAAATATTTAACTGAGTTTTGTGTCAAAAAAAGCACTCACATTGTATGTAAACATCTTATGATATCTTGTACATTATCAGTTACAAATGTAGAAAAAAAGAACACCATCACTTCAAAAATAGTAACAAATTTGAATGCAATTCAATTTCACATATCATAGATAATCTATCTATAAATATTAACGAAATGTTCATGATTTTACTTGATAAGCCCCATTTTATTATTTTAAGGGACGTTACGTCAGCATCTTACATTCAGATTAAATCAAAATGAGCTTCTATTGAAAAAAATTCATGACATGCAATTGCCGTTCGCTTCTTGTTGAAATGTTCAAATCATGACAAAAATGATTTGGAACAAGAAATAGGAAGTGCAGGTGGCGGGCGATAAATCTTACAGTTAAACTGCATGCCCTGCTTAAAATGTGTACCAATTACTTAGTTTATGCTGGAAAAAATCATAAAACTTTAATAACAACTCAACACATTGCACTCTGTCACCTTTCTAAATGCATTTCACCAGCAAATATTTTTCAGGAAACTATCATCAGTACACCATCATCAAATCTCTTCAACATCCCATTTCTTTTCAGAAGAAGTCGTTGACTTTTTGCAGTCTCAGAAATTTATGAAATTGTCAGAACATTTCTGTAAGTCACTTAGTTATTCCCTCAAGCGCAGCTTCAAAATTTTCAAAAGTGAAAGGTACATCACGATCAATTCCGTCTTAATATAATCGAGGATCCTGGGCTTGGTTCCTTATTTCTTTGATGGCGGGGGAGGAGGGGTACAAAATTAACTTATGTTCATTTATTTATTTTGCTAAAAGTGTTCAGCTGTGGAAAGCTATAACTATCGTAAGGTTATAAAATGAAATGTGTTCATTGTTATCGACTTACAGTAAAATTATCATTAAATGCACAAATATTAAATATAATTTTGGTAATCTCTTATTGTTACTAATAATGCTAATAACAATAATAATAAAAGAAGTTTAAATTATTTCTCTTTTGAATGATCCAGTTTGCGGCTAATAGTTTTATCAAAGAATCAGACACCAAAATACCATAAAAATTTTCGAACAATTCTTAGTTTAAAATGTGTCGTCTTTTCCCGTTTATACTTTCGGTAGATGAATCAGGGTTTTGATGCGGTGACGTCGATGGGGTTATTTGACATTCAAAGATGATAAACGAAATGGTAAAATCAATTTTTGGATTATTCCTCGCTCGTAGGAAGTGTTGTCGGAGTTTGTTAATTATCTATGTATACTACTGCAATGGGAAATTATTTTAGAAGAAACACTTTAAATGGAATAACATGTTTCGCAAATGTTAGATTATGTCACATTTAAATACGATTCTCGCTTTTGGATTTTACGTACAAGAACTTTTTCCCATTTACGGGTCATCACATTTAGGCACACTGACCTTAAATGCTTTACAAACTCAGATTTATTTAAAAAGATCTATATTGGGATAGCAATATTATTTCGAAAAAATTCAATTCTTGAATCATCTAAGTAATTGCGCCACGCAAATTTCGCGATTTTTTTAACCTCTCCCTCTCTCTATGTCACAGGTTGTTGACACTTCATTGACATTTGACATACTCTCCCCCGAGACTAACGAAAAAGAAAGGCTACCGCGGTGCTTTACGCGCATCTTTTTTTACAGACCGCGGGAATCACGTGATGCTCGAATCCACCAATGCAGGTGTACGAAAAGAGCATCACGTCACTCTAGCGGTCTGTAAAAAAAGATAAGTGGAATGCACCGCGGTAGCCTGTCTTTTCCGTTAGCCTCGCTCTCCCCTTTGTGACGTCAAATTTTTTGTGACTACTAATTTTGAGCTAATGAAATGATCTTTCAGAATCAATAAATTTTCAGAATTCATTTTTACGGTCTACTACTGATATAATTGCATATAAACTCGTTAAGATCTCACGAACTTACTTCAAGCTGTTGTATTTAAAAAAAAAAAAAAAAATTGCAAAATATACATAACACTACGTGAGTAAAAATACATATTTTTGAATGATTCATATTTTCGATGTGACGTCACAATGTTTTAATCGACCCCCTCCCATTGTCACACTGTATCATACTTTGTGGGTCCCCTTCCTCTCGCTCTTGAAATGTGACGTAATTAATGTATGAGCACCTTAATATATAACATACTAGTTCGTGTTTCAAAGATATGAAATAATATTTCGCGTTTAAAAAACTACAAATTCAATATTTATTCCTGGCTATAATTTTTTATCATAACATTCTGTAATGATTTTTTTAATGTCTTTATATTTGAAGAGTAGATAATTTAGAGATCCTTACATGCATGAATGAACTAAAATCATTTATATTTGTTGAACAGTGTTGTGGTGATATTCTACTTCATATATTAATAACTTTATTATTAACTTATTTTAACACAATTGTTAATAACTTAGTATTTCTTATTAATATTTTATTAGAATATATATATATATATATATATATATCCAGGGTGGTTCATATAACACCGAACTGAACTGGACATAAAAAGCTCTGTTATGCATGAAACTTGATGAACAACGCAAATTTGAATCTTAGGGTGATTCAGACCACATGTATTTCGACATCCTCGCGATTGTTCAAGTAAAAAGGTTCCGAATTATCCTTAAGTTAAAAGTTGTGTAATTCTTTGATTTTCATGTGTCACAGGGATTTTCATGTCTAATCCGGTTCTATTAAGACCACCCTGTGTATATATATAATCCATCTACATCTACGTTAAAATTTATCTTTTCTGGTGAGTCTTAAACATTATTTTATGTTTGTATTTCTATTTAAGTTGCATAATTGTTTATTTATCTAATTTCTATTTCAGTAGCATATTTATTTACTTGTTTTGTTGTTTGGACCTCATGTTGGTTTTTGATTTTCTAGTTTCATTTGTGTGTGTTATTAGGGGCTTAATATTGTCGATTTTAGGCATAATGCTGACAATATTTGATTAAATAACATACATTTACTATGAATATTCTTATAAAGCCCTTCTGAAGATTATATAAGATATTCATAGTTTTCCAATTTTGCTTTTTCATCCTTTTGGGTATACTTCCTTCAGTGATCATTCCATAGCTTTTTATAATAATGTATTTTCCTTCTTTCTTCACATGTGTTTTCATTTATATATATGTATATATATATATCCTAATAATATTATAAATCTGATTGTGTGCAAATGTTAGGCTGAAGCCAGCGTCAAAATGAAGCGTTTAATTATCCTGTATCTTTGCATATAAGTTGAGTATAACCCTCAAATGAATATAGGCTGGTTTTCGTTTATTTTATTTCAATATTTTTCTTAAAAATTAAAATTTTCATTATTTTCATACAGAATAAATGGACATTTTTTCGTATATTTTACAATGATTGGTTGGTTTGGTCCAAAGGGCCCGGTTTTGCAGCATTTTTTAAAATGGTTAAATTTATTTTACCGTTGCTAATACTTTATCGTTGCCAATATAAAATAAAACCCCTGAGTAATAATTTTTAATCAACAATTTATTTTCAAGTGAAAATTTTCCACGTGAAAAATGAAAAGGAAATGAATTATTTACGAATTAAACAGAATATGAAATGATGTCATATTAGAAATAAAACGTGCGTTTACAAATATTTGATAATAATACAAAGTGCATAAATACGAGTAAGTATGGAAAGCAAGCGAATATGATGTCATATATAGAAAAATAAAACAGATTTGTTTTGATGTTGAAATAAAATGATCTTGGGTTATCAAATTATTTGTGATTAATTTCTCTTTTTTTTCTTTTTCTTTTTCACATGAAAGGAATTATTTTAAATGTACGTAATATATGTATTTTAAATGTATGTGTTGTAAATTAAAGTTCTGTGTTTTAAATGAAATGAGTGAAAGATTTATATTTTTAATGAATTCAATACGAATGATGGGATAGGTTGGTGATTTATCGTCTGCACACGGCTATCATAAAATATTGGATGGCAAATGTCAGTGATATGCATCGCAAAATTATCCGTATCGAAAATCAGAAAATCTTAATAAAAATAACTATATTTTTTAAAAGAAAGTTGGTTTTCTCATAAAAGCTTAAGATTTAATATGATTGTGTCGAAGTAACAGCATTTTTCCTCTATCATTTTCCGACAATCAAAAACACATTTGTAAATCGTCGTTTCGAACCGGAATTTAATTTTACATTTCTTTTAGTTTTAAAATAGGAAAAACTTTTTTTTTTTTTAAATATAGCTTTTTTTAAAGTTGTTTCATAATAGATTTTTGTAAAGTCTTGCAGGATAAGAAAAATTGCATAGATTTTACAGTAATGTTTAAGTAAAATTACAATATTTTTTAAACTTAAAAAACAACAATGTTATCGAAAAGAAAATCGATTTTACCAACAAATTCGCATAATGCAAAAGCAAAAAAGAAATAAAAAAGTAATAAATCTCTTTTCTTCCAGCCGAATTGTGTAAACTTGAACATTGAACAAGCTGATCGTGCCAATTCATAACATTTTAAGGTGAAAGCGAGTTCTATACAGTAGAATTTTTTTACATATAGGTAGAACATTTCTGAGAATAGGAAGGTTAGGGGTCTGTAATTAGGTCCATAGTCAATTTGATTTTTTTAAAATCAAGTGACATTTGGCGCAAAATTAAATACATTGTTGTAACCAGATTTGTTTTTTGCGTGGTAAACACGTAATGGTATTTTAGATGATCATTTCCCCGCTCACCTTTGATGCCAACTATGACTGTAAAACATATTAAAAAATATTAGCCGATAATTTTCTAATTTTCTTATTGCTTCATGATGTAAATAGACTTCCTGGTTCATCCTTTAAACCTGAATCGGTCATGCCATTGTCGTTCAATTTTTATTCCTAATCCTAACCCTAATCGTATCCTATCCTAATCCTGATAATAACTTTAAAGAATATTCTTTGACACGAATATGTAAATGAAATCAATATCCATAAATGGAATGAATGGAAAATAGAATAAATAGAAATGGCAAAATAAAATAACAAGAAAGTACATTTATTCGACACCTAACCCTAGAGAAAGCGTACAAAATTTCAAGCGCATGAAATAAATCAAAATAATCCTATATTTACTAACAGAAATATGTAAATTTAGATTATCAGATTTGTGTCGTCGGTATTTATTTGCTTATAGTGTTCTTGACGCGATAGAGAAAATATCGAGGTTAAATTGGGCAGAATTTAAAGTACTTTCTAGCAACCTTTATTTACATTTTAGAATCGCATCAGATTGTTATATCTTTGTGATATATCTATCAATTTATAAAATCCACAAGCAGTTTGTTCACTATTTACACCACTTAGCGTGAAGCACTTAATTTAATATATACATAAACAAGATAATGTAGTAAGAAATATATAACATATGTCTATGCAAATAAACAATATAATAATGCATATTTAGCAATGCACACATATACAAATTGTACACCAAATACCATCTAAAATGCACTGTTGTATAGAAGAACTCTGCCAGTGTTGTTTTTCGTTTTACAAAGAGGAATTTCTCGATTTTCACGATTTTACTTGGTCCTCCTTTTTTCATTAGCTGCAGCTTCATTTTCGCGATTGTATATATTATTTGGCATGAAATTTCCCTTTTTTAAGACTGGGTTATGTCAAGGCCCCTATAGCAAAGAAATGCCGTATGGTCTCCTATAAAATGTGATAAAGCTTTGGTTAATTATATATGTTGTTAATTATCAAGTGAAATGTTTTGCTAAGTTAATGCATTTATTCTTTTTTTAATGTTACGTGAACGAAGTCACGGGTAACAGCTAG